>CAJOBZ010000007.1:3582500-4782500 GCA_905332375.1 Pieris macdunnoughi
TTTTGAAGTTATACTTCTTTAGGCGCGTTATGAAAAATTTATGAGAGTGAAATTTTACGATGAGCGCGCACCGTGACACAAAATTAACAGAATGAAGTTGCCCACGGAAGATGCTACGGCCTTGGACATAATTTAAAAACAACATTCGAATAATAATAGAATTTATGTTACACTCAATGTAAGAGAATAATAATAAATATTTATTTATTTAATTTTTCAAATGTAAACTGAAATTTATTGACTATAATGACCCCTTTTCCAGTCTTTGATTATTTAATTGTAATTAATTATTTGCATGCAATCTATTCTTGATAATGCCAAATCAGTATAACTTTTTACGCGCGTACATAAGTACACGCACCCTTTTTTTTAATTCTAAGGCTTGAAACTAAACTATTAACGAAGTTTATTTTGTGATTGAATACCAAAAAATATATAAATTTGTACTACACAGCAATTTTTTTAAAGCAATATGATCAAAGCACCTCACTGACTATCGCAGGAGTAAACGGGGTTCTTTTATTAATTTATTTATTTTACAGCCAAAAAATAGACATTAGGATGGGTTTTGGAATGAGATCTGAGCCCTTCATTATACCCTTGCCAAATCATACTCAAGATGTTTTTACATCACAGAGATTTTTTCGCTGAATCTGGACTCGGCACTGGATTTTGGTGACACGAAATTGTAATTTAAGAAAATCTATATTGCGATGTAAATTCATCCGCAACTGGTTGTATCGACAGGACTTTGACGTGTCGGTTTAAAAAAAAATCTATGAGCTTGGGTTTTATTGTAAAAAAATAGATGTGAGAAAAACGTATTTCATAATTAATTCTAAAAATGTCTTAAATAAGAAATATAACCTCCGAAATCCCAGCGCACTCGTGTTGCTTACGTACGTCAATATATAAGTTATGAAGAAGTAGTAACGTAACATTTAAAATAAGAAACCCAAATGATTAACTATCGAAAAATGTTTTTTTTAAATCATTCGCCCGTGGATTAAAATGATACCGCGACCACTGTCCAAAAGATACTGACACCACAAAGCTCTTGAGTACCCATTTAAATCCTGTACATTAAATTATATTAGGATATAATTAATATTTACGTTGATAAGTTATAATTTATCTGGGTAAACATTAAAGTTATGAACTAAGATATCAAGAATTCACGATAGTGTAAGGCTTACCTATGTAAGGTTTGGGTAATTTATATGTCCGTTCAGACCCCAGCGGTTTGAATTCGATATCCGATTGCAAGTGAATAATGTATATGAGGTAGAAATCCGGTCGGTCTAGCAGTTTATTAAACAGACGATTTAATGTCTTTTATTTCCTGTCTATAATAATAATTTAGTCGATAGTCGGTCCGAGTTTCGTTTATTAGAAATGGCGGCACTTCACAAATATTACGCGCAAGAGATGGCACTGTTCATTGCGATCTTCTATACTTTTGTTTCGTTTTGACTTTTATTTTAAACCAATTCTTTCGTAATTCTTAAGAAATAATTTACATAAAACAGCACTCATTAAGAGCTGTTTCAAAGATAAAAAGGTAACATTTTCGAATCTCGTAATTATTTAAAAGCATCGTTCGAAATTTAAAAACAATGGAACAATTAAGTACTTCGTTAAGGAGCCGATTTCCGGATTTTTCATTGAATTAACAGATTCTTTCTTCCGGAATGAATAAAGGACGTTCTATGTTCATTGTTTCTTTTAAGTCGCTAGCAAGTTGAAATTCTAAAAGAATATTTTTTGTACCGAGATAACAGAAGTGAAAATACTGTTAAATCTTAGCTTTACTTGAATGGAAAATCTTTAAGTGGATAAATCAATTTGCGAAAGCAATAAAGCAGAGATATTTTGTAAGGATAAGTGAAAAATTGTTAAGGCGCTGACACACTCGGCAGCTCTTACTCATATCATTATCTCATACAGTGACTATTAATATATAAAGATAATTAACCCTTGGATGATAGGTTAACTAATTAAAATAATATATATTAGAATGGCATGTCACAGGTACAACGTTTAATGCCCTAACGGCAGTTTATTGAAGCAAAGGGTAGCGAAGGACCTTTCAGATTCCGATTGAACACGAGGTAAATTAAACCTTATATTGTTTAAGTAAACGTCAAATATTCGTAAGGAAATGAAATAATTATGGAGTTATTAACAAAGTGTCTATTTTTTAGAAAATCCTTCGGTACCTTTTCAATTATTGTTACCACGACGACAACGATGTTGTTAACAACAGAATGGTTCTAAATAATTATGTTATAATGAGATGACATGATGTATTATGACAGCCATCTTAGTGGTTTAAACATTAAGCCGCCATTGCGCTCATAAGGCAAGACACGAAACAAACTATATTATTCTTCCTTTATATTAAATAATATATATTATGATGAACAATGTATCTTAGAATTTAGAATTTATTATAAATACATATATTCTTTGTATATTTTTTGTATTTGTATAGGTGAAACTGTGCTTTGTGTATGTTTCAATGTGTATTCCGTTTTTCGCTTTTGTGTACAGTGTAATTGTTTGAATATTGTTTAGTAAGTAGATGAGGAATACCGTCGAGCAAATAAATAAATAAAGAAACTATCTGGGAGCCAGTTTGATTGGTGCAGATAATTTCCGGAAATCAAGAATTGGTCTAGGCTGATAAGCATTGACACTTAATTGCTTTAAAAATTCTCATCGCACAATATACGTACATAATTTCAAACATTTTAACTAAAGCAAAAATTTTGTAGTTCACATAGTTCCACGGCGAAACTATCACAGAATTATAAATATAATTGAGTGTAGTCTCTAGCCAAATATATTTTGACAACAGTAGTTTGTGAACTAAAACACGAGTGCTGTCAACACACCTTAACGAGGAAAGTTACGACAATAGTTCACACCAAATAATATTGAATTACAGAGGAACAATGGGAGAATTTTAGGCAAAAATGGAATCTAATAACCAACAGTATGTATATCGGAGCAATGGCCCTGGTATCAGCTGCCATTGTCATTATAATTTAATAAAATTTAAGTCAAATTAGTTCAAAACCGTTAATACGAATGGTTTATTTAATTTGTCAATGTTGCCAGATCTATAAATCAATGACTCAATAGTCATTATTATTATATATTAAAAGTAATTTATCGTAACTTTAACGCCTTTAGTATACCTACGCAATCGCATGCGGCAGCGAAACGACGAAAAAACTGTAAGTTGTATGGCAACGTTTCGCATGTGTTTTGTCTCGCTTTAATATATAGCTAGATGAAATAGTTGCGTCCTTGTCGGTATTGTTTCGCAAGTAACTGCGAAATGGCTGTTACACAGACGCAGCCGTTTCGCTAGTGGAGTTTCGCATCGCAAGGCGTCACCACGCGTTCTGTCGGTGAGGACAGAATTTCGCACAATGGAAGCCGAAAATATTGAATTATTATTGAATTTGATTCGAAATTATCCCGAATTATATTTAGTTGGGCTACGATCTTCATGTGATTGAAGTTCTAAGCATAGCTTATTTTCTCCGAGTTTTCTTCGTTTCTGATTTATTTCATGCACCCAGATTCTACGCTTTCTCTTTAATACCGACGCCAGCAACAACAATTCTTCCTCTTCAGAATCTGAAAGCGACGACTGGGACGACTCAGATGACATTCTGAAACGACGTCTGCACCTACAGCCCACGAAAGCTACAATGACATTTCCTTGCGAAAAACCTGCAGTGTACTAACGTTCCGCAGATATTTCGCTACCGCAATTATTTCGCAAAGACTCGCAACCGCATACGAACGCGTAGGTGTACTAAAGGCGTTTGAAACTTAATGACAATAAATATTAAAGTAGTCTTTGACACTCGTTCCTATGACTGCCGTTTGAGTCTGTAGTCGATTCGGGTTCAGTCATTTAACGAGTACACGAAATATTATAAAACATGTTTATTCGAAATTCGGGTTGCTATAAATACAGGAACTGGTCGGTGCGGTCGCGGAGAAAAGAAGGATTATTTGGGCAGTGAATTTATATCAGATAATGAGCGATGCTATGTATAGATACAAGATGAAAATGTGTGTCTACAGTGAGATGTTTATTACGTATTATAACTTAACAAACGAATAAAAATAATATCATAGAACTTCAGCAATAAAAAAACAAATATTATTAAGACAGTGTGGAAACACAATACCAAAAATATTATTCCTAGCATATTGTAGCTAGGCGAATTATTGCACATGATCGCACTAAATCTAGCGTCAATCAAAATCAAGATGTTAATATCATAATCAATCAATTTGTTCGTGGAGTGATTAAACGCGACGTTCAAAGCATAATAACATTGATTATTCCGAGCAATTGCACTTAGATGATATAACATGCTCAGTAATCCCATAAATCCACTCTGAAACGTGTTTCCTCAAACTATCCTGTCAAGTAATCAATCTCTGTAGGTATTTGACATTTACATACATTGAATTGATATGAAGAGGTATGGAAATAAATTCAAAACCTTGCGTTTACATGTACCAACGATTCGATTGCATTTTGTTGCAATTTTTAGTGGAGGCTGTTTTGCCTCAAATTATATAGGTATATAGAGCCCCTTCGTAAAAAATATAATATAAAAAATTTCTTAAAGATAACCAATTCTTAAATTTTTGCCCTAAAAACAGTTTTTATAGGTACGGGCAATTGTACTATATTCATGTCAATTTCTAAACGCATTTTATTACTAATATACTTTTAACAGTGCGTATCAACATATTCTCTCATATATGTAAATTATTTATCAAAATTGTAACAGGCCAAATTAAGACAAGACACTTGACAAATTTCGAAAGATTTTTGTTAATTTAAAAAAATAAATGGACTGAATATTTTGTTTCTTACACAACCCTTTTTAATCTAATATATAAAATTCTCGTGTCGCGGTGTTTGTGGTTAAACTCTTCCGAAACGGCTTGACCGATTCTCATGAAATTTTGTGTGCATATTGGGTATGTCTGAGAATCGGACAACATCTATTTTTCATCCCCCTAAATGTTAGTAGTTTATATATATATTTTTTTTAATTTTTAGATACAATTTTTTTTATGATACAGCATTAAAAAATACATACAACCCCTAATTTTCACCCATCTACGATCAACCCCTATTTGTTATTATAAATGATTTACATGGCAAAACGACGTTTGCCGGATCAGCTAGTAGTTTTATAAAAACGATACTATGAAAATAACGACTATAATTAATGTAGAAAATCAAATAGTTTTAATTAAAGGCAGACTATAAAAACATTCATTAGTTGCACCTTTATAAAATCCTTTTTGTTCATAGCCTATGTTTACAATACAGTCGGCTGTCAACAAAAAACTAGGAGTGAATAGTAGAAATAATTAGCGGAGCTGATTGTGGGTTCGCTATTGTAAAAGTTGCAAGTTAGAGTTGTAACTAAATAAGCTTGGGTCTGCAGTGTTTTTAAACTAATTAACATTGCTTATTCAACAATTGCACTCACCATGAGTAGGAAAATAAACGCAAACGGAAAACACATCTGGATAAATTTATGTATGTAAACCTCTATATAATATTTATATTATGAGTTACAAAGTGAATATGAACATAATCAATATATTCTAAATCTACATTTACCAGATCTGAAATAGATGATGATGAGCGAGAACTGGCAAGAAGTGTCAGGGACCAAATTTGCGACACGGACGTATATTTTATCATACTCGTAATCGATTTACTTTAGAATCTAACATTCTAAATTCAGGAAATCATTTAAATGTGTTAGGGCAAGTTGATCTAGTTCTTAGGGTAGGAAATTAATCACTCCAATGATGACTTGATTCACTATAATTCACACATTGATTTTACGTAAACTGTATAACTTCAAACTTGAACAAAGGAATTGCCTGTGCGCATGTGTTACAACCTCTTTTATCATCTAGTCCCCACTCCGACTTCGGGCAGTTATTCGAGTCAATTCGTAACAATTCGTAAATAACCGAATTCTGGCGTGGCGACGCGCCGCCATGCAAAATGATGGTATATAATATATACAGTCTATATGCAGTAGTGTGTACGGTGTGTGTATTTCGAAGTCACTAATTTAACGAATTAAGTAGCCACGATTTGAAATAAATTCGTAAATTTTGTATTTAATGAAAATAAATGTTTATTCAATAAATAGTCATCGTTATCTGGAAAAAAATCGTAATATTTTATTTTATCATTATGACATATTTAGTTCCTATCACAATCTGTTCTTTTCTGCATATTACTTTTACAAAATAATGTCGATGTTTCGCATCTGCCAGGCGTCCAGTGACGGCTCATATTTTTTTAAACTGAAACTGGTCTAAAACACACCGATCTATTAATGTACCTTCACTATTATAAATAAGGTATAAGAGATGACGAATGTTCTTATAAAATAAATAATGTGATTCAAACTAACATAGTAGAAAGTCTTACAGAGGCCTGATTGAAATTCAAAGTTGCTCTCTGAGAAACAGCTGGTGCAGTCATGTTATCTAAGGAAACAGTTGACTACCTGCGGTTAACTTTTATACAATTTCGATTGCTTTACTTCCAGACATTTTAGTTAAAATACAACCTCAACTTCGGATGGCATTTACCGAAAGATGGTATTGAGAAATCTCTTATGTCTAACATTTACTTTTGTTCCAAATAAACTGTATATTCACACATTTAAACCACGCTTCGAAATTTGAATTGTTGTTTTGTTTTAATTTATAAATATTGAAACTTTTTTAATTTTCCTATTATTAATTAGTTTACTTAGATGGTATTAAAAAGTTACAATTAGATTTTATGAGCCAGAAGCCCTCGCGCTCCGCAGAACACTCAAGCAAAGTTTTGCCGTCATTTTATCAAGCAAACATAAACCACTTAAACCTTTTAAAGATTTGTCTTTATTAAAAATTAGGATCTAGTTTAAGTATGACTAATTATGATATAATTATGTTAATGGTGACTAATGATTCGCGTCTCTGTTAAGGCGATAACGTTTTGTTCATATGTTCTTTTAATTCAATTTACATTGTTCTAACATTTATCGCTAATTATTCAATTAGTCAATAGTTATTTTAACCGCCTTTTTATATGTATGTGCTAAATACATATAAATGTATTTTGTATTTATATTTGTCCACAAATTACTCGAAAACATATCAGTTCTCATCGAAATATTTTTTTATTTAAGGTTGTGGAACCGTCCAAGTGTAATCAAAATATAAATAAATAAACATGAATCGCAAAATATGTTTCGAGTATTTTTTTTATTTATTTCTCGAACTCTAAGGTGAAACGAAGTTCGCGGGGTTAATTAATGTTGACAGGTAAACTCGATTATATATTTTAAATTACTTTTATCTATTTAGTTATCTGAGTCAACCTTAAATAATAATAAAGTTTAGAATATACAGTGAATCTATTTAGGGAGAGTTACAAACTATGAAACGAAATTTCTAAAATACATATGAATACGAATAACAAGGCCGCAGTGTATCGTGCTATGTGAATTTATTTGTTTGAAGTTCTATCTTTGTATGCTTTTTGTTAAACTGAAACTTCTGTTGATAAAACCACGTACACCCACGTCTCTAATGCCCAACGCAGATGCGATGCTTTTACATGGCATCCGAGTTCAGTTAAAATAATAGTTGTCTTTGACACCATTTGTTTATTAAGCGAATTTATACAATTTTCTTGCGGACACATTGCTAAATAGTCGTCCATATGATGAATCCGCGTTTGTCTCGCTTAAAAAAGGTTTTATTTAAAAGTACTTGCGTAATCCAAAGACATTTGATTTTTTTGTACTTTAGTCATGAAGTGCCTCTATATATTGTATTGGCTATAATTATGGATATAAAAAAATAAATGGATAACCTTTTCCTTCAGTTTAATCGACCCAGTTAAATACTAGCCAGAATTTTTTCTAGCTTTTTATTTTATGTAACATATGTGGTCAGATGCCACATAACGTTAAAAAACGTATGTTGTGTGCGCAGTATCTATTAAAGTAATCTCTTTACTGCATAATATTTGCTTCAGATAAGGCGATTCTAGTGCTTGCTCAAGGAACTCTACAAATAGTTTGGTTTTTTATTTTTACCTTTGAAAGGTGACGCTCTTTGTTAAAACTATCCATTATTTTGTAAGCACTTCCTCAGCTAGACTCTTTTAACAAAAATAATAAAAATGTGATAGATGAATTTATCATTTATATTGAAGTTATACTTCTTTTGGCGCGTTAGTAAAAATTATGAGATAATTTTATACGATGCGCGTGAACACCGTCACAAAAAATCGACACCCTGTTAGATATAGTCAACATTTTAGCTTTTTCTATTGTTGATGTCGTTTTTTTCCAACGTAGAATACAATTAAAAATATTTTTATCTTGTTACGGCAAAGAAGTATAACTTTAAACGTTTTTTATATTTTTACATAGGACGTCGTTTTTTTAAAAATAAAACCTAAGCACAGTTCTAAAAATCAAAACATACCTTCCTCTCACTTGATAGTAAATTTATTTAAATACTGTCGGTGTGTATTATTTTATATTATCTATGTTGTATCACATATCTTTGAATCTATTGGTAGGCTCGTGTTCGATTCATAGTCATTTGTCAAGCGGACCATCAATCTTCGTTCGTCAACGTAACACGTATTACCAATTGTGGCAAAAATCGATAGAAGTCAGATTTAATATTGTATGGTGACGTATTATTTTACACACAAATATAAAGAGGAGAATTTTCAAGGAAACAAAAAGTATTCTTGTTTTTGGATATGCCCGAGTGTGGACTGATTATAGAAAAAATATAAAATAAACGTGTTGAAAGACATCCTAAAATGATAATAAATAATTAAAAAAACCTTTACATCCTTTAACGTTTTTAGTGGTCAGCTAAACAATGTACCCTTTTTTATTTCCAGCTTTAAAATACGCTTTTAAATAGAGCAGTGTTGGCCTAGTGGCTTCAACGTGCGACTCTCATACCTGAGGTCGTAGGTTCGATCCCCGGATGTGCACCAATGGACTTTCTTTCTATGTGCGTATTTAACATTTGCTCGAACGGTGAAGGAAAACATCGTGAGGAAACCGACATGTCTTAGACCCAAAAAGTCGACGGCGTGTGTCAGGCACTGAAGGTTGATCACCTTTTTTTTTTTTTATAGGACAGGGGGCAAACGGGCAGGAGGCTCACCTGATGTTAAGTGATACCGCCGCCCATGGACACTCTTAATGCCAGAGGGTAGCGTTGCCGGCCTTTCAAGAATTGGTACGCTCTTTTCTTGAAGGACCCTAAGTTGAATTGGTTCGGAAATACTTCAGTGGGCAGCTGGTTCCATAAAGTGGTGGTGCGCGGCAAAAACTGCCTTGAAAAACGCTCAGTTGTGGAGCGGCGGACGTGGAGGTGATACGAAACCTACTTGCCTATTAGATTTAAAAATGATCATGGAACAGATTCAGATATCTGAGGCCAAGACCTAAAGAGGTTGTAGCGCCACTGATTTTTATTATTTATTTAAAATACGCGAATAAAGTGAGTATTTCAGAAACACTGGTTTTCGTTAACAAGATTTCTGTCAAAAATGAAACAAATATAATTATGAAATAAAGTTTGGGATATAATTAAATGAATCATTCAAAATAAACCTCTAGTTATCGTCTGCATTCCACAGGATATGACGCAGCACTACTAAAACCACGTCAACAGACATTTGATTTGACTTCCGAGGCAATCCGTTGATTGCTTTCTGCCTGCCAATCTCGAAAATTTGATTGGCTAAAGTATACTTTAGGTATTACATGAAATAGATGTCATCACAAAGGGCACAGTACAGACCTCAATAGATTGCTTTGCGGATGTCAAATGCAAAATTCAAATTGCTATTTTGCCAATGTAAATCAATGCACCGCATATGGTCTAGTCTCTATTTTTATTATATTACTAGCTGCCCCCGCAAACTTCGTTTCTCCTTAACGGGATTTTTTCTTAGCCTACCTCTTTAGTACATACCAACATGGATAATTTGGCTATACCCCAGAGACTGTTCGGTTTTCCGGAATAAAAACTTTTTAGGTTGTTCTGTGAATTTTTCTCTATATAAACCTCAGAGTTCAAGTCATAATTAACAACTAAAACATAGGGGTTGATTGTAGAGGGGTGTATGTATTTTTTATGCACAATCATAAAAAAAATTGTCTAAATAATTAAAATTAAACATTTAGGGGTAGTCCACCCATAAATGTTTATTTTAACCATTAACATTTAGGCGTTTGAAAGATAGATAGTAGCCGATTCTCAGACTTACTGAATATGCATAAAAAAATTCATAATAATCGGTTGGGAACGAACATTGTGACACGAGAATTTTATATATTAGATTCATCGTACCATCAGACAATATTTAAATGTAGTGATAAATATATTTTCCTGTCTCTAAAATAACTTTAGTTTAATATGGCTTTTAGAAACAGGAAATAGAAGTGCATAGTATTGAAAATTTAATTATAAGAAAACATTCACAAATGTTAGTTCAATATTTTCAAGTATACATGGAATGGTCCCGAAGGAAACTACCGGTAGTAATCAAGATAAGCGCTGTGAAAACGCATGTTTGCACAAGTCAAAGGTTTAGCGACTAGATTGATGTTTACTTCAGACATTTGCTGTATTATGCTGCCTTAGCTGATGTAGCGATCTTGGGGTATGAAGTACCTATGTTTCTTTGGACTCAATTAGGTAATCTACAATTTTTGCCTTTTGAACGAGAACCTCAGATCAAGCCAAGAATCAGAGGCTGTAAAAATCTTCGTGACCAATGGTAGATACTAAATTGATAATTCAAAATTATTGTTGAGTATATTTTGGTTTTAACGTTGTATATGTGGTCGTATGCCACTTACTTGAGTGGTCACCTTCAAAGTAATTTAATTGGCTCCAATAAAACCGAAGGAAAAGGTTATCCATTTATTTTTTTATATCTAAAATTATTCTGCAATACTCGTATACTTAATCATTATTATAAGATTCTTTCAAACATTAAATAGTTTATGCTGATAGTTCACCTGATATCTTAGCCAAGGGTTTAGTTTAGGGGTTTAGGGGTTAGTTAAATTTTTAATCCCATTTTTATTTTCTGACAATCTGATCTGTAAAATAAGATAGACTAAGTTAGGTGCTGTAAATGCAAGGAAACAAGGAACATCGTTAGGAAACCAGCCATAGGACCTTTGTAAACCGACCCAAAAATCAATATCGATCTATCAGGCACAGAAGGCTGATCACCTATGGTGATCTCATAGGCAGGTCTTTCTCTCGTTTACTACAGAAATCTGAGGCCCAGATCTAAATGGTTGTAGCGGCAGTGTTTTACTTTAGGTTGTATTAAGATACGTCCTTTACATTATCTGTAATGGCAGATTTACAATTTTAATATATATATGGGCGGATGCCCTTCATTATTAGAATCAGCCATGTCTTAATAATTTTAATGTTGGTCACCAAACTTTAAAAGAAATCACCAAAGTCACAATCACAAATTATTTAATCAGACAATATCTCCCTTACATGAATTTACCAAAATCTATTAACTATTAATTAGGAAATCTCTTAAACAAGCACTTTCAATTAGTTTTATTACAAAAATACACCAGATTATTTAGAACAAAAGCGATTCGTCGCAGACGTGGTGCGCTCGCCGTTGATGTTCGAAAAACTCCAAACGATTCAACATGGCCGCGCTGACCATCGATACGACGCTCCGCCAGACTTGACAACTGTCAAATCTCGTTCCAATATTTGCAGTATTTCTTAACATGGCGCTAGGAATGCGCCGTCATATATATAATTGTGCAACTCAGCTATGATTTATGATTAAGTAACAATGTTTGATTTTCGATTTGAAAGCACGCTTTTATTCATTTAATTAGTTGTTGATTTGTTCAAATACTACTTAAAGTATTGAAATACTCTTATGGAGCTACTTATACTTGTTATTGTTCTTATTGATAAAATTGATTTCTCTTGCATTCACGATTCTGTAACTCACTTTTCGAACTGACACAGCGGCTGTCGCCCCTAAATCAGTCGTAAATCAGTCATTTTACGATTTGGCATTCTAATCAACAATAAACTGGAGGGACCTTATCAGAATGCTAAATCATAAAATGACTGCTTCGCGACTGATTTGAGCGCGACCGCCGCTGTGAAAACCGCTGTGTGAGCTCGAAAAGTGAGTTACAGAATCGCAAGGCTGTAGTTTATTAACCGCTTATGTTATTCTGAGATGTGGAAAAGCAGAAAATAGACGCTCTGGAAATGTGGTGCTGGAGGAGAATGCTTGGGGTTTCGTGGACCGAGTTTCGTACAAACGTCTCGATACTTCAAGAACTCGGTATTAAGCAGCGTCTGTTTTCAACAGTACAATCTTGCATCCTTACATTCTTCGGACACGTACCTCAGGGTGGCGATCAGTCCATAGAACGCCTTGTCGCCCCGGGGGAAGGTGGAAGGCACTAAACCGCGCGGAAGGTCACCTACGCGTTGGACTGACCAAATCCAGTCTGCCGTAGGAGACTCAATCAACCAGTGCAGCAGGATGACCTCTAATAGGCAACGATGGCGAAACGTCGTGAAGCGCATCACATCTGCCCCTTCTAACACCACTACTTCATAGCGATCACGGCCGCTCTGTCAAGAATGCACCGGATAGGAAGTATGTTATTCTAGTGCAAACTCAAAAGGGCATATAAAATATAAATTAAGTTTAATAACACTTTAAAATAAATAAACCTTTCATAATTGAAAACACGTTTAATCTTTTAATCGTATCAAAAGGGTTTATAAGTCGCGGCCTAGAAAGTAATAAAATCTAACCCCTAGTGCAAAAGCTATAATTGAACAAGTAGGTACGGTACGGGTGGAATTTAGTTTCGTCTTTGGAAAATATATTCGACAGTTTATTAAACCTGTAGGGGCTTTTAGAAGATTTCTGAAGAAAATTATGTTGTATAAATTCCTATAACTCCCCCTGGTGACAATTGTTGGATGCCAGAAGCACTAGGCTATTTCCAAATGTTGTTGCGAATATTTATTTAAAAATATAATAATTAATTAAGAACAGTAAATGTAAATTTAGAAGCATCCTTTTTTCATAAGTGTACATTAAGTTGCGTTTTATTTTGTGATCAACAGATCACATTCTCTGCTACACTGAAAAAAGTTCAATAAGCTTTTTTGTTGTTTTGACAACTCTTCTATTCATATAATGCTACATTTATGAATAGTAAGATTAAAGTAAGAATAGGCTTCAACAGTAGGCAGGTAAGGTTTTGCGTTGGTTGCTATTGGTTTGATTTTATATTTATCTATATTTTTAATTTGTAATCAAAAATTGTGATCAAAAATCGTGATAAAACATAAGTTACGACAGTCTTGTCAACATTGTCATGATCATATCACCTAATTATGAACATCACCAATACGTTTAACTCATCGTGTCAAACAAAAACTTAGCGTAGTGTTAATTACGACATCAGATAGAGAAAATTGGATGGTTGCAATCACTCATGCACCATTGATCAAATAATTCCCACAACCTACTCGGGAGCGTGTCATGAATCACGCGAGCGATGATCGCGTGTTTGCGTGTACTTTTTATTGCGTGCAAGGTTTTCACTTCAACTCAGTCGGGAGCTTTCTTGAGTGCTCAATAAGGGCTACATGCGAATATCAAAGATATAGATGTCACGTAGATGAAGACACCGTGATGTTATTGGTACATAACAGAGACATTTAAATTTGAATGTTGCAAAACAAAAGACATTCGAACTATTTGTACGGTATGTTGTACTTAAAAATCTGTTTTGCCTTCAGAATGTCTATAAATATATATAAGATAGATATTCAAACTTCTAAGGTATACAGTTCCCTTTTTCTTCTACTTTTTCTCCGGCGAGCGTATAAGGATGTGCAAGTTCTACTGCAGATAAAGAACCTTAATAAGGGAAATCTTAAAAAAAATATTATGTTTTTCTGTCCTTGACAGATTTATTTTTATGTAGCTTCATAGTACATATAATTTAAAATATATGTAAGATCAACTATGTGGTAATAATGTTTACCAATCGTTTTAACAACAGTCGCGATACGCGGACTTTAATAAAGATAAAAAAGGCAGAATTACAACGTTCATGAATTTTAACAATGGCTCGTATCGTGGTTTTAATGCGGATTTTGGATAGCGAAATCTGCAATATCATAGATTTGAATAAGCCCTCAAACAAAAAATATAGCGTAAAGTAAAACAGTATTATGCAACATACAAATTAAATATTTGCGTGTCTATGCATCCGCCTCGGTAACTTTGTGATTAACACTCATGGTGGCAGAGGTGACATGGGTTTACTGTTTCTGGTAAAACGATTTCATGTTAGCAGACACAGAATCCTATTTGAAGAAGAAAAACCGCCTTAATTTATTTATGATGAAGTCTTTGCTTCAATGGTGATTTTTCTTTTCAATAAAAAAAATATAATCGTGTCTCCTCCATCGTTTTTAATTCCGTCTCTAAGTGTATTAAACGCAAGTAATCCAATCAGAAACAAAAAGATGGATTAAGTTTTTGACAAGAACAAACTTTACCAACCTTTTTCAAATTTTAAATTTTTATGATGCATGTAATTACATGGTTTATATTCTCTGGGTTTCATTTCAATTATGACTCCATTCGAATCTTAAAGTAGGATTTTCCAGTGGGAGTACTGACGGCTGAGATATCGCTGGAAAGACGACGAACGACCAACTGAAGCTTCCAAGTAGCCGATTAGATAGCGTTAGCACAAGATCGGCAAAGCTGGCGTTCTCTACCTTTGGAAGCCAAGGCTCACTCTGGGTGTCTGCGCTAGTGTAGAGTAATTATTACTATATAGATGTAGAACATTGTTTGCGTTTGGAATTTTAACTATATTTAAATTTATGGTTACCTTGTCATTTAATTTGATTAAACCCAAGGATCTTGTTTCTAAACGCACGTTTTTTTACGAATAAATTGTATTTCAATAAAATGGCTCTTACCGTCCAAATTCAACTAGATCCTCGTTCTTCGACATTTGGAATTATTGATAATTTTAAAATTTAATAACTACCATTACTTTTATTGACTTACTATTTGCATATAGCCATTTTTCGTTCATATTGACAATGACCACCTCAATCAAGATCCCCGGAAAGGCTTAATGTGGTTATTATTTAGTGCAGCCCAGCCGAATTAGGTCCGCACCTATTCATTATCCTGCAAATATATTTTTAAATATCCAAGTTTAGGTGCAAAGCTGAACATTGTACTGAATAAATAATAATTATTTGTATAACAATCCATATTTTTATATATGATAATTATGACGTAGAATTTATTGTTACAAGCCAGTTGTAAAGCAGAAAAATTTCAAACTAATATTAACTACCATAGAGAGAATGTTTGCTTTAATCAAGGCATATTTTATTTATATACTTTTAAAGTGTATATGTTTTAATTAATGTTTTCTTTATTAAATAAACAATTTATTATGCATAAACATAAAAAGGGGGGGGGGGGGTGCAAAAATAGTTGTACAAATTTTAAGTTCAAACAGAAACAAAAAACAAGTCAATAAAGGATACGTAAAAATCAGTAAATACGCAAATCAAAAGTAATTAGTGATTAGAAAGTTAGGGATAGATGTATACATGTAATGTTTATAGGATGAAATTTAAAACTAAAATAGCTAAGTAGTATAACACAAAATTCATGCCTAATGTACAAGCTTAATACATACATAAGTTATTAATAATGGTTAAAGTAATCATTCACAATCAATTTCTACAAAAAATAAACCAAATATAGTTTTAAGTATTAGAGGACGGTTGTGAGACCATTTAAGTGAGTATGTGAAATTGTAAAATAAACGAGAATTAGTCATGTTTTTTTTTCAATTGTAAACACATTTTAAGTTCGATACAAAATCATTAAAAGTGTAACACTAGATTGAGTGTAACAGTTATTAAATTCATACCTAAGAACGAATGATGTATATATAAACAGTGGTTAAATTATAACTGTCTTATTTAAAGGACTCATCTATTTCCATTTTTTCGATGTTGTTGTGTGTAAATGTCCATAGTTTTGATAATAATAGTTGATTAAATAAGTTTTAGTAAATAAGGCATAAGTTTTTGAATATGTTATTTTAAGGTATAGTTGATAGAATAGAAAATGTAGAATTTCATGCATAAACTTGCTAACACAGCTATCTGATTTCGACATTAATCACCCGAGGATTGAACCCAACATTTTCAATAAGGGAATTGACTATTATTCAAGAGACACACAGCTCTGTTCCTTGTAAAGTAATTAGCTTGTTATTGTTATAGCTTTTTAATTGAACTGTTTATATTTACAATCTCAGAATCGATTTACTAAAAATAGAAAGATAGAAACTGCCTACTTACAAACAAGCTACGATGCTCTACGCGCCAAGAATTTAAATGACCACAGACCAATATTATAGCAATTCAATAATATAATTATTTACCGATTAAGTTGATTTCTAACATTAACGCATTTTAATTAATCTGTATTCAGTAAAATAACTGACAGTATGTCGCGTCATGCGCAAAGAGTATATATGTATGTAGGAATTGATTGCAGACTTTTGTTAATGCGTAGGGAGTTTGCTTTAACTTTATGTTCTGGAGATAAGACAATATACTTGAAATGGTTCCAATGTTCTAGAAATCACCCTTTTGATCCTGACTTTCAAAATTAGTCATATTTTAGCTAGAATGGCTAGGATTTAATGTTATCTTATAAGCCTCTGGAGTCATGGGTATATATGACTGTCAAATCAATACTGGTACATGAATACTTAAAGGTTTTTAAAAATGGGATATAGGCGAAATAAACGTTCTTAATTAAACAAGTTGCTAATAGACATCATGGTTTGAGCTCTGTCCTTTCAAAATGGTGTAAATCTACAAACTAGTAGCTAAAACCAATATTTAGGAATACAAATATTTTGTTTGATTTGTATTTAAATCTATATTCTAATCTAAATTCTAAAAAAACATTGAATCACCTACGGTCTATTTACGATTCCTATAGAATAAAATGATAAACACTTACGATAACTCGTTATTTTTATTTTACGCACTCGTATCACTCTAGATAGCGTTACGTACGTAGCATGAATGATATTCGATTCAGGGGTCCTATTTCCATAATATCAATTTGTCTCGCATTACATTCGGAGGCGTATCATTATTGTTTTTTCCATTCCAATATCTTTGATATGTGGAACATTAATGGGGTAAGAAAGAAATTGGGTATAGAAGAAATACAATTCCATTTTATTTTCACGTCAAAACAGAACACGAATTGGGTTTAAAATCCGATAAAACTTTAATAAACCAAGACCAACAAAGCATTGGGGCAGATTAAAATCTGTAGTTCTCGTCGTGATCCTGTCTGTGATTGAATGCAGCCTAGACTGATTAACAAATAAAACACCGTGTTTCGTAGGACCGTAGCCCGTAGCATCGTAGCAATGTCGGTAGGCATTAACGTAGAGGTGTTTGCAGTAAAATAAATAGGAAAATATATTGTATGAGGGTATACGTGAAATAATATGGCGGTAATAAAAACTGACATGATTATGCTGGTCAAGTGCTTCATACAGCGGGAGGTTTTATGGGCCAAGTGAAAATTACACTCAGTTTACGATTGTGCTCGTAATCCCGGCGTATGGAGATGACATCAATTTGAATAGTAGGCTTATGTTGATCAATTATTTAGGTTCTGATTAGACGTCCAGTGTATTATATTCAACGAACTGTACTTATCATTAATTATATATTAAACTTAATAGGAAATTTGGTACTGCAGTGTGGTTAGATGCTTAATATAATGCTTTGTGTTATTGATTTGGATTAACCGTTTTTGATATCGTCTATGCGCTAATATTTTTTTCTATATGCATAATTAATACTTTCTTAACCTTATGGTGAAAAAATCGCGAGGAATCCAAATCTACGACGTATTCATAATTAATTAATTATTTATTTACAGCATACATGCCAAATATAAATTATAATACTTACATACTACAGTATGTAATATATTCACAGTTACATTACTCTACTAAATTTTTTTTCTTGTAAAATCTCTCAGTCTTCCCAAACCAGTCACAAACATATCCAGTTTTGGTACATAACTGAGAAAACGGTTAAGCAGCAAGATCATAAGCGGAATTGGTGACTGCTGGCGGAGAACAGTACGTGAGCTCCCTCATATATTGTAAAATGGTCAGTGAAACTTATGCAAAAATGTGCGGTCCTTTGAAGGTTTTACCGCCACAGTATGTATTTATATTATTTAAATAAACTCATATAAATCAGACTGAACTGCTTCATTGATTAATATCAAATGTTTTAACTAAATTTTAATTTCAATACTTACGCCTACTTTTAAAACATGAATCTCTTTCTTTTCATTGCTTCTATCCAAGTCGACTACGTCGTAACCACAATCTGTTTTCTGATAAGGATTACTTTCCTGTTAAATTTGGTTTAAAGCAATTTAAAAATACTAGAAACGGGGCTATTTCGAATGATAGTAGTAATCTTAAGTAAGTAATATAGGGAACTAAACTATCACTAGTATTAGACGACATCTCATAGAACTTTTTATCTTTTCAATAAAAAACGCGTAAATTCGTTTCCAATTTCCATGGTTCATCACTTGGCGTTGACAGTCAATACATATGTTTCCACACAAATCACAAGACATTTTTTATAATTTAAAATATTAATTAAATAAGAATTCTGATCGTATATAATTCGGTTTTCTAAATTGAATTGTGTGTATATAAACAATTATAAAATGAAGCTGAAAGAGTAATTTGTTGCCTGACTACGCTTAGTCGCAGTGACTTATAACATCGCATATGCGCTCTGAACTAGTAATTTCCTTTGTTGTCGAAGTTAAGAATTGACAAAAGACGATTACGATGGTATTTCGAATATATTGTCCTCAGCATACCTGTTTATACTTCATTATCATACAAATTGCAATTTGTTTTTGTAAACTCTACCAGCGTCAATGAGGTATTTTCAAAGGTTTGTTTTTACTGTATTTATCATTGAACGGAAGTTAAAGCGAAAAGTGATAAAAGTCCTGATAAACAAAAGGTACTTTTTGAATATTGATTCATTTCAATTTGCGTGTCCATAATTTTATGTATCTGTGTATTAATAATAAAATAAATATTTATTGCTCTATTAACAACAATAAAATAATGAAATAATTATTATTTTTAGTTCATTTGTCCGTATTTCCTATTTTAGACTTGTTTTCAGAAGTAGAATATAATAATCATACATTCATAGGTTTACACACACATACTCTTTTACACACTTCTAATCTTCTATAGTATTTTATTTTACTAGTATCAACCGTTCATAGCAAGCTAGAATTTCAAATTACAAATTTTAATAAAATAGCCAATTTAAAAAAAAACATCATATTTTAAATTTTTTTAACCACCCTTAAATCTAGCCAAAGGAACTCATTTTATATAAACTTGGAGCATGTACATATTACCTTTTTTATATAATTCATTCAAAGCTATTAAATATTAATCGTAAGATCTATTAATCACGTCTAAAACGACGTTGATGGCGCGCGTGACCGCAAAATGTGGCGCTTGTCAAATTAATCTAACATTAATCATGATAATTATGATCATTATTTTATTAAATTATACCTTATCTACATATCTTATTATAAACGTTGATTTGATTTGATATATCATGTGTCACAACATCTCTGAATAAAGACAAAGCAGAATTTGGTAATATCAACAATTACCTGTTCTCCTTGGTTTTATCCGCGTTAACTTGAGTTACTTTGCACATTATAAATGCGCTCATGGTACGTATCGATACTATCAGATCAAGTTATTTCAAAAGTATAATGTCCCCAATGTTCGTTAAAATAACAATAATGTGTGAAATTAGCTAATTGTGATAAATTATATTAAGCTACTCGGGTTATTAATTACCTTCATTATAAAACTATATTCTGTCATATTAATAATGTCTGCTATTTAATTATAAGCAGTAAGCATATACATATAAATATATCAATATGAGCAACCACTTATATGAGTTGATGGACCGGGTTCTGGTATGGGATGCAACCCTTAGTTATTTTTTTGTTATTTATTTAATGACTTAATATGATAAATACTAAGCTAAGTGGATAAGATGATTCCACGCCCTGTGGAAAACGCTACTATTTTAAATTCTTAGTAGAATTATTACTATTAGCTATTTCTTTAAAGGCTGCAAACATAATAATATATCAATTCAAGTAATATTTAAATAAGAATCAAATTAAAACTTGTATCCTTCCATATGTTTGATACTGGCATAAAAGCGAGGATAAATTGAATAACTCATAAAATAAGTAATGAATATTTATGTACATTTTCCGTCAGCTGCATTCGCCTCAGACTTATCTTATTTCAAAGACTTTAATCAAAAACTTTATCTAACTCAGTGTGAGTAAGATTTTGAACTGAACTAAAGTTTGATGCCTAATGCGCCTAACCCCTTTTAATCGTATTTTTAAATTTCCATAATAAACGCGGCGTTAACCTCAAGAAGAGTGCGATTCTTAAGCCACCGGTTCAAATTCTGGTTGTACACCAACCATATTTCTGTTTATGTATTTATGACGAGTTGCATATACAGTGAAGATATTAAGATATCCTTGGACCCAAGAAAGTTCCATTGGATAATACACAATGTTGGTACAAGCTAACACACACCACATGATTTATTTAATTATAATGTGTTTCATTATTTGATATATTTAATTAATGAATCAAATCAAATGAAAATTATTTATTCATAAGGTGACGTTAATCAAATGACATCAGGTCAAAATCAATTATTCATAAAGGTAACACAACGTACAATTATGAAAGTCAAAAATTTACTGCCAGTTCTCAAATCAAGCACATAGAACGGAAGAGAAGAAATGGCAATAAACTCTCCTCCAATCTTTTTAATCGCCAAGTTGGTTGTGTTAGACAATGTTTGTAAGGAGCTGCAATCATTACACCATGTTCCACGTGACATCTTAAGTATTAAATAGTTAATTAATTATAGTAAAATAAATTGAAGACAAAGATTTGTCCTCTATCAGCAGGAGGCAAGGTAAAATAGGATCATGCATTTACATTATCGTGGAAACAACAGCGAATACATAGTCGATTCTAACATCACCGCAACACCCATACCGCATCACGAATTCAAGTGCCATTCACCACAAGCAGTACACGAGTATGACATGATACCTAGTATGTAACTTCTACCTCAGATAGGACACACTAATCGAAGCGAGCCTTACAAACCCAAACATGACTTAAATTAGACTCCTTAAAGAAACAAAAGACTTACGAATCAAATTACGGCTAATGGAATTAATGTCAAAATTAAGTGGGAGTCCAATTAAAGAGGTCAAGTAATTAATATGAACTTGTCATTTAAGCACAAAATATGTAAAAAATTGGGCTATTAATTAGTATGTTAAAAGATTTTTATACTAAAATGTGCAATAATATTTTGTTTTCCTAACATTAGAAGCAGGAAAGTGATTTAGTTGTTGCTTAATCAAGCGTTCAACTAGAAGAATCGCGATTCGGTTACAAATTTAGTCAAATAGAAACATTTCAGGACGCAAAATAAAAATATAAAGACTTTTTACGAATACCAGGTAATTTGTTTTTCATGAGTTGAGTTTTCTATTGAAACGTTATCTTTGCGTTTTAATGTTAAATAAGCAATCGTTAATTAAGGTCATAATTTACGCAGGGAAAGATATCAAAACTGTCACAAATGTATAAGCGTATCTGCCGAGCTTATTCCCACACGTAATCCACATGTTAAGATAAATTATTCTAGCGAATATACGTCAGCTGTCACGGGTTGGGCTTAGTTATATCACTTCACAATATTAAACTGAAGGTCTTGAATGTTTACGTAGATACATAAAAATGATTCTTTAAATTTGTTTTTGGGGGGGAAAAAAAGGGGGGGGGGGGGGGGGGGGGGGGGGGGGGGGGGGGGGGGGGGGGGGGGGGGGGGGGGGGGGGGGGGGGGGGGGGGGGGGGGGGGGGGGGGGGGGGGGGGGGGGAAAAGGGGGGGGGAAAAAAAAAGGGGAAAAAGAAAGGGGGGGGGAAAAAGGGGGGGTATTTGGAAAAAGGGTTTTTTTGGTGAAAAAAATTAAGGGGGAAAAATTTTTTGTTTTTTTTTTTTTTTTTTTTTTTTTTTTTTTTTTTTTTTATTTTTTTTTTTTTTTTTTTTTTTTTTTTAAAATTATATTTTTTTTTTTTTTTTTTTTTTTTTTTTTTTTTTTTTTTTGTAAAAACCGGGGGGGTTTTTTTGGGGTGGTTTTTTTTGGGGGTGGGTTTTTTTTGGGGGTTGGGGTTTGTTTTTTTTTTTTTTTTTTTTTTTTTTTTTTTTTTTTTTTTTTTTTTGTTTTTTTTTTTTTGTTTTTTTTTTTTTTTTTTTGGGTATTTTTTTTTTGGATAATGAAGAAAAGGGGGGGGGGGGGGGGGGGGGGGGGGGGGGGGGGGGGGGGGGGGGGGGGGGGGGGGGGGGTTTTTTGGGTTTTTTTTTTTTTTTTTTTTTTTTTTTTTTTTTTTTTTTTTTTTTTTTTTTTTTTTTTTTTTTTTTTTTTTTTTTTGGGGGGGAGAGGGGGGGAGGGGGGGGGGGGGGGGGGGGGGGTTGGGGGGGGTGGGGGTGGGGGTTTTGGTTTTGGGGGGGGGGGGGGGGGGGGGGGGGGGGGGTTTTGGGGGGGGGGGGGGTGGGGGGGGGGGGGGGGGGGGGGGGGGGGGGGGTTGGGGTTTGGTTGGGGTGGGGGGGGGGGGGGGGGGGGGTAATATTAAAGATTTCACAGGGCAGTCGAGTTCTTATTCTTTTACTGCTTATATTATCTTAAATTTTAATAAAAATACTAAGTAAATACGAGCAGTGTTGGCCTAGTGGCTTCAGCGTGCGACTCTCATACCTTAGGTCGTAGGTTCGATCCCCGGCTGTGCACCAATGGACTTTCATTCTATGTGCGCATTTAACATTAGCTCGAACGGTGAAGGAAAACACCGTGAGGAAACCGACATGTCTTAGACCCAAAAAGTGTGTGTCGGGCAATGGAGGCTAATCACCTACTTGCTATTTAAAAATGATCATGAAACAGATTCAGAAATCTGAGGCCAAGACCTAAGGAGGTTTTTTAGGAGGAGGAGGAGGGGTATTTTATTTTTTACTAAGTAAATACAGACAGGAATGTGTTTCTCTGTTAGCTTAAACTTAAGGTTCTACCATCTACCGTCTTCATGGTACGGCGTTAGGCTTCTAGTGAAACCTTGTATTATGTTGGAAGGCTGTTGCTGAGCAACCTGACTATTAAGAAGAAATATTAAAATAAAATAAATAAATCAGTGGCGCTACAACCTCTTAAGTCTGGGCCTCAGATTTCTTAATGTGTTTCATGATCATTTTTCAATCTAATAGGCAAGTAGGCGCTCAGCCTCCTGTGCCTGACACACGCCGTCGGGTTTTTGGGTCTAAGACATGTCGGTTTCCTCACGATGTTTCCTTCACCGTTCGAGCGAATGTTAAATGCGCACATAGAAAGAAAGTCCATTGGTGCGCAACCGGGGATAGAACCTACGACCTCAGGGATGAGAGTGGCACGCTGAAGCCACTAGGCCAACACTACTTTTATTAGTGAAATCGAAGCATGTATGTGTCATGTCTCACTGGGAACTTATTACTTAATTTTATTTAATCATATCGAAGTTCAGATAAAAATAATCGAACAGTATGTATTACAAGATCAAAATCCCAAACAAGAGAGTTGAATTATTAGAATTACATCACGTAAGCTCCACGCACGCTGCAACATGCAACTTGAATACAAATTGGTACTCGTGTGTTTCACAAACAATTATTTCCCATAAATACATATTTCAGAAACTAATTATTCATTCAGTGAATGCTGCAAAAGGAGAATTCTATCGCAAATATCAATTTAATTTGATGAAAATTTTGCAATACATACGTCGTGTCAATGACACTATATCGTTAATCGGGATATATATAAATTATCACTTATAATACCACAAGAGCTTCAAAATTATCGGGTATTTCGACTTATAGTCGTCATGACGACTATATTAATTGTTTGCAACGAACCTTGAGGGAAATACCAGATAATTTTGAAGCTCGTGTGGTATTCGGGGGATTATTTTTCCGACCCAAATGTCGGCCAATAGAATTGCACCATGAGACGAAATGTACAGTTAACAAATAAGAATTTCATAATGAATAAAACAACTACTTAATACTTTTCTTGAAGCAACGACCAGAGAAAATTTTCACAAAAAATTATCAGTATAATACCATGTAGGTTGTACCACGTGACGTCGAATGGTGCAATTCTATTGGCCGATATTTGGGTCGGAAAAATAATCACACCTATCTATCTATATAATAAACGTATAAAAAATTTAACGCTCCATAAATCTGTCGATTGAAAAGACTTAGTTTTAACTCCTTGTCTTTTTATTCTGCGTTAATCATTAATGTGTCACAACTCGTGTTAGCTATTGTAGTACTGTTATTAAACTAAAAGCTCACAAGTATTTTTTCTATTACATGTTCGTTTATGTTTCAATAATTTAAAAAAAGTATGTAATTACTAATTAGATTTGAGAAGGAACATTTAGTTTAAGACAGTATTATTAATCCTAGGTACTTAATATAGAAGTTAGCTTGTTAATCTTATAGTGTTTGAAAAAGAACATGTAGCATATGTCATTTTCTTTTAATTCATTTGTCAAAGTAAAAAAAGCAATTATTCTGAATACTGTGTTATCTATGTGACAATTTACATACAATTTAAATTTTAGTAATTGTCCATAAAGATGTTTTCTCAAAAATCACACATAACAAGAGGGTAATCTTAAATTTTAGCATACTCAGCATTTTCATAACATTATAGTAAATTTTAACCTTTTATAGCGAAAATATGCTCACTCTGAATATTTTTTTGGTATAACGATTGTAATAAAAAAGCGAATTAGCGACCCCTGTGAGGACCCCGGACGTTCAACCATTACATTTTATTTTTTACAAGAGTAATAAGCGGTATTAAATAGGACATTTTTGGCGGTGAAATTAAATTTTATTTAAATTGGATTTGATTCCGCTTAACATATAAAGAAACGAATATTCCTATTAATCTTTCTTTATTGCCTGCAGTTCTCGTGAGCAGTTTAGCCCTTTTGAACCTGTGGCTCTGAACCCTAAGGTCGTGCGTTCAAATCACTGCTGTGCACCAATGGGCTTTTGAACTCGTTTGTACGATGATGGAAAACATAGTGAATCGACATGCTTTAAACCCAAAAATTAATTGTATGGATCAAGGCGGATCACATACTTTCCTATTAAGAATAATAAAGGATTAAGATAGAATAAGATACAGAAATCTGAGGCCAATATCAAGGTTTAAAGCGTTACTGTTTTCAGTTTTGAAACGAATCGTCCAAAGCGAGAGTTTATTATCAATAAATATGTGTATATATCTACATAAATTCAAACTTCAAGACCGGCCACGCACTCGCGAGCATTCTGGTAGTGGAAGTTGTCATGCTCATGCTCAATCATGCCAGGACCAACCAGGACTTTGTAAACACACACACACGCTATATTTTAACAGTAGAAATCTATATCATTTGTCATATACACTATAACATTCTTTTTACCCTATATTTTCCGTCATTAAATATTTGACTGAACTGTATCTACCAGAGAAAATGTTTAATGGTTAATATATGGGTATGCAATAACCTTTGAATTTAAATAAATAGGAACATATTTTAAACTTATTTTCGATGCAAATATAGTTTGGGCACGATCCTAAATATTTTATTATCATGATCAGAATAAATAAAAACCTGGAGTGTATTTCCTAGTCCTTCTAAAACAAGCGCGAACTAATCTAATAGCGATACCGATCCCGACGTTTTTGAATGCCTTTTCCATATGAAATCGCTATTGGAAGTCACAGAATACAAATAACAATAGATAAATAATCATATAAACTAAGTTAAGTCACATTCACAACTGATTATGTGTGTTCGTATATGAATATATTTGCTAATAAACGATATCTTCCGGGCAACAAAACAACTTTCGTTCTAAAAAGATATTTCGTAAATAAGATCGATCGATCTGCATCAAAAATTCAAAACCTACTAATTGGTACAATTAGAAAGTACCCACCACTCGTTTGGGAATTTAATACCTACGTCCGACAGAATAATGCTTTGATTAATATCGAGTTATTAATCATCTGTAGAGCCCAACTATTCAACGGTCGCGCGGGATTTACCGATGTTAGTTTCAAATTCGAAATCCAAATTAGAATCCCATTAACAATATGGCCGACGCGGACGTAATCATGCGAATATGAAATTGTCGGTTCTCTGTGATTTGCTTTGAAAAGCAAAAACACATGCTCAAACGTTAAAGGGGAACATCAAAATAAAACCAGCATCTCATAGATCCACGACACGTGTCAGGCTATATGAAAAATAATTAGAGAAACTAATGCAATCAAAGAACAAGACTTATCATCATCACTTTTCTTGCTGGCAATATATTGCCACTCCATTATTTTTAAGTACCTAAATATATTCTATGGATTATATTCATTTTAAAATTATAAAGCTTTATTCCCTGTCTTAAATTATTTATCATGAAAACAATAAGCTTTATCTATATATGTGAGGGTTCTTTTTCAATTAAGTGTAAATAAACAAGAGTAAAACTCAATTATTTCAAGAGATATGTGTAGAGAAATAAGCCAGTTTAAGTAGTAACAATTAAAAAGTTGTTGTTTCCTCATACACGATGGCCGACCCGTTCAACTTTTCTCGTCTAAGCCTCGCTCGTGAGCGATCCCATTTCTATTATAGTTTAAAACTTTATTAGTGTTTAACTTTGTGGTGCATTAACGTGGTAACATAAAAATTCGGTATATTGTTGTTCGTTTAATGAGCAATTTTACATGCATCACGCACTGAAGAATTTAATTACACAACGTTATGATCAAATAATTGAATACCATACTTTTAATTGGATGTAAAACATATTTGAGAATGTATATAATTAAAATAAAGCTGCTTTATTTTAATACAAATCACATTATTCACATAACTCATCGAGTACATTGCAGCAATGGTGGTTACCAAGAGAGCCACACCAAGTTGTCACACACTTGATATTATAAATTGAGTCTAATTATTATCATATAAATATAATAATTTCCTCAAACCAAAGACTACTTTGCTTTTCATGATAAGTGTATACTGATACCACTAGGCTTGGGATAATATTTCTTCCAGGGCTATATTCACTAAGCTCCTTTTTATTAGCTTAAGTTGTTATATGCGGCTGCAATCAGGGCAGTAATAAAAATCTTTCTTCTTGTCAGTTAGTTAACTATATGCTATTCTATATTCCCTTTTAAAGAACGGTGGAATTTTATACTTTTATTTAAAGCCCAATCGGGCTAAAATAAACAGGTAATATAAACTATTTTAGTACAGCAGTCGCGATCAGCGAGAGATTTCCCAGGATTTGCCCCATACACTAGTTACGGAACCTTCGCATACTACTTGTCGTTATGTATATAACGAGTTTTAAATACAACGATTAGATTATAACTGCTAACTGACAATCGTAATTTTAATATCTCAAGGGACATATTAATTTAACAAGAAACGTCAATAGAATCACAGTGCAGAGTATCGACGAAAAACTTTTCTCATTTTGGTTTCATTTCTCAAACGAGATGATCTTTGAGCTACTTTGACGTACAATTGTGTCTAGATTCTAGTAACTCAACTTCGATAGGATTGTGAGGTTTGTTAGAGCGACGATAATGAAAATTTAACTGTATATAGGGAACATAAAGTTCAAATTCGTAAACAACTTGGTGCAATTCAACAATTTGAAATCGGCACTTGTGGTACTAGATTGCGTGGAAATCTAGGCCTTATCACGTATGGCATAAATCTTAAAACCTAGTGTGTAATCTCTAGAATTTGAAGTTCTATCGCTGTTGAAATACGAGAATCAAACCATTGATCGGTATTAAGAGTCGGAGTACAATACTGCAATACTAAAGCATATTTGAGAAATGAAGACATGTTCTAGTGTGACTTTAATAAACGAAATGCTTAATATTTCATAGATACAAAACTTTACCAACATACATAGTAGCTAGATATTACTGTAAACTCGATTTTTAAAAAAAGAAAGCTGGCAACGCACTTGAGAGCCTTCTGGCAATGTGAGTGTCCACTGTCCATGGGTGGTGGTATCACTTAACATCAGGTAAGCCTTCTGCCCGTTTGCCTCCTATTACATAAATAAAAAAAATATACAATAATAATTTGTAAGGTAGCAAGAAATTTCTACTAAATCTCATGTCTTTTAAGGCAAATAATAGAAAACTTCATGTACATTCATGTATAGTATAGGTGTAGGTAGGTATGGGTGCCGTAGGTATGGTATAGGTGCTAGGTACTTATAGAATTATTATATTCTTTTTGGTCACTTGCGAAATGTTGATCTAAAATCCAAGCAGCTAAAAAGTCTTATCGTTCATGTATAACAGGCGGTAACTTGTTCTTATTAAAATTAATGATACCCTGATAATGTATTAATTTTGTATTTAATAATATCTCCACATAACGGTATTGTATCAAGGACAGTAAACCTTTAAATAAAATTGAAAACCCTCATGCAATTTATTATAATCGGATTATGACCGGATTTCTCGCTTTCAACGATATTCTGTTAACGCGAGGTACTAACGAAATAATAGAATTATTTTATTAATTTTAATTTATATGATTGCATAAATTTCATAGTAATCAAAATATCTCTCAGTTATTACTGAAATAATATAAATAAATACACGAATTCAAACGCCGAACGTATGAGAAAATAATTAGATATATTATGTGTAATACGAATCTAAAAATGTTTTCGTAGTGGAACGCGTCTTATAAAGGTCCTATGCAGCAACAATACTCAATTAAGTAAAACAATTCAATGTAAGCCGTGTCGATCTGTACAATATTAAAATCGATTTAGCCAGGCATTGGCGTAACGCGATCTCGGGCGAGCGGGTGCGATGCTTCAATGCTGTTGCATTTTCCCGTTTCAGCCATTTTTTCCATTGTCGCTCACAAAACGGTTGAATGGAACGCACATTCAAATAACATTCAGCTGGCCATTGAACTAGGAAGTAATTTAGCTAAGCCTTGGAGCGTTTTTTCGATTTTCCGTTGAATCAATTTTTTCGCTTCGAGAAGTATATCGAAAATTGTAACTAACAATGTAGTTGTGCTACACCTTTAATAGATGAGAGTGTTCAGAGGAGTTGTTCGGATTAATAGCTGCAGCTGAGTTTCATCATCGGACGTCGAGGCAGAATACGAAATTCCACCCGTATACCTCGACGTCCGCCGTTCCACAACTGAGCGTTTTTCAAGGCACTTTTTGCCACGCACCACCACTTTGTGGAACCAGCTGCCCACTGAAGTATTTCCGAACCAATTCGACTTAGGGTCCTTCAAGAAAAGAGCGTACCAATTCTTAAAAGGCCGGTAACGCACTCGCGAGCCCTCTGGCATTGAGAGTGTCCATGTATCACTTAACATCAGGTGAGCCTCCTGCCCGTTTGCCCCCTTTTCTATAAAAAAAAAAACAAAAGAGGTCTTCCCTAAATTCTTCAGTGTTTGTGTCTCACGCGACTCATTGCCTTAGGTGTGAAACGTGCCAATTTATTCCCTTATTAATTGGCCGCATACATGAAAATATTGAGTTGACGCGCGGCTAGGCTTCAAACTTACGCACGGCCAGTTGACAGCCGTATGCTTAGCCACTAGGCTAACTATTTAATATTAATGTTAATGTATATAATAACCAGAAATATTTTTATATACGAAGTACATATATATTAAGTGCAATTTCAGTAAAAAATATATGATCTATTTTAATAATTAGACTATTATCTGTATTTATCACTAATAAGGAACTGTAGTTTGGTGTCATATAAATGTTGCATACAAAAAGAAGATGGACAAAAAACTACCTCAATTTATTATCGTTACAAAACAAGATGTTTAAGCTGTTATACAGAACACACTTATTTGAGTATCGTCGTTATATTATAAGTTGTACTCTTCGCCAGGCTTACTCAATGTTACATTTAATATACATGAAGATTTATACAATTAATTAAACAATACCAACAACATCATTATTTTACATAGTTTGCTTTACGTTTTATTGTTCGAAATATAAACAAGAATATTTCGCAGCGTAGAGGTGCTACGCCGTAGCGTTTACATACGCTAGCCTACTTACTATTGTGTGAGCTTCAAAATTAATTAATGCTACCAGTGATTTAATATACGGCTTTCAAATATTTTGACAAATGAAGGCTTCAACTACTTGTATATAACGAACATAATTGACGCCGCGACTTGTATATGGCTGATGGGTAATAATGGTGACTGAATTTCATTCCGTGCTGACAAGTGACGTTGATATGATTAGTACTAACGAGGGGACTAATGATTATGGTCTGTTGGTTCGTTTAATAACTTTGGATTTTTCCAGTTATTTTTAGTAGTGACGTCATTGTTTTGTAGGTTGATTTTTGTAAATACATATACATTTGAATTTATTTAAAGAACGAAATATCGGCTAGACGTCTCCAATCGTAAGTGACAGCATTTTAAATTTTCTAAGTCGCTGATGGTACGGGTGTTTATAAGAAAATCATGTACTAATGAATGCAAGGTGGGAGTGAATGTTCTTTAAATACTTTCGATGCATAGCGAATTGATCGCATGTAAGGGTCTCCATATATTGGTAATGAAATTACTACTTTATTAACTTAACATATAAATGTTAATTTTCTATCAATAAGTAATTATGGGTGTTAACCCAACCCGAAATGGGATCCTTGGGAAACACCAGATTGCGCAATGTAGGGAGTAGACTCAGGGCCTGAAATAATTACTGACTGAGGCCTATAATGAAGATATGACTTAAACCAGTTCGGTAAGTTTTCTGCAATTTCATATCCACATAGCTTCTGAATTAGTATCGGCGTTGTCACGACTGACTTTGTCATACTATGCTGCGCATCAGTGATACAGCCGTCAATACTTTTGGAGATTATGGGACAGCCTTGCGATTCTGTAACTCACTTTTCGAACTCACACAGTGGTTTTCACAGCGGCGAGAGAGCTTGTAGTTTATTGTTTATCAGAATGCCAAATCATAAAATTACTGCTTCACGACTGATTTTAGCGCGACCGCCTCTGCAAAAAGCGCTGTGCGAGTTCAAAAAGTGAGATACAGAATCGCAAGGCTGGACAGATTCAAAGAGCTTGGAAAACAAGATAAAATATATAAATCGTAAATAATTTGAGATTTTTTATTAAAATTATATACAGCATAAACCTAATTTATACACCATTCATTCAGATCAAGTTAATTCGATATCCCAGTAAAGCCTACAGTGTATTATTAAAAACATTGAAGTTTCATTTTATTAAATATTTTTGGGTCAAGTTATAAACGTGATCCGTAAAAAATACCTTCTCATTAAAACCTTTGATTAAGGCTGTATTATCAAGCAAATTGCTTTTATAAAGGCAATGAAAAATTTAATTTGATTGCAGTGATTGATATTGCAATGTTATTAAAAAAGAAGTATTTTTAAAAAAGTAAAGAAACAAATGAAAATCTTTCAAAGAACATGTCAAAGCATAAATAAACAGGTATATTTTGTGCGTTATCAGCTAAGCAACTGAGGCGGAATTAATACGTCAGTAAGCCTCTGCTACTTGAATCATTTCTATCAATCTACTATCATTTCTATGAAGGTGTCAATAGAACTATTTCAAAAATACAATTCAGTAAAATATACAAATAGAGTCCATAACATAATGTCAAATAACTCTTGAAATTTCTAACATAACTTCAATATAAATCTATTTTGGATACTCCATTCACGCTGTGGCGTAAAATGAAATTTCAGTAGTGAAATACGTACGTACACATAAATATTTAATGTCGTTTATGTATAGAACACAAAAGGCTCGTATGAAAATGCGGTCACCTCAACCAGTGTCCTCAAAACATCGCCTTGTACATTTTCTATTATGCAAAGCATTCCTTTTAGATTGAATGCCGTATTAAATTGATTGCTACAAAATTTAATGAAAATCTCAAATTGAATTTTGAATTTGGAATTCTTAAGGTTATAAGTTTTATGTATAAACATAATAAGTTATTATATATTTGGGCCGACGTTTTTATATGCAAGTTCGATGTAATTCTCGCAATAACCGTAGCACTGATGAATCCTTGGGATCGGAAGTTACAGAGTAAAGGGTCAGTTCATTGCCGTATGAAGGCATTCCCTTATAGAAAAACATATTTCATGTATGTAATTATAAATATTTATATATATTTATCATTAATATATATTATCAAACACTTAAATATATACTTTTTTAAATTTATATGTACTGTTTCTTTGTATCATAAATACGAAATGGTTAAAAAAAATTGCACATGTTCAATATAGATTTTTTGCAGGAAACCTAATTTGGTCAGTTAATTAAAACTTTTGGAACAATTCCAACTATAAACGCATAGCTTTAACGCAGTAATTAAAGTATTTGTAATGAAAATGTGCCTAATTTTGTTTAATATATTTTTTATACTTAAATATGAAAGTATTTAAATACTTTATGTGATGGAGACGTATCTTCAGTATGTCTGTATTCCGAGATACGCTTTTTTACAATTTCATCTCGAATACAACAAAATAGCAGTAACTAATACTGATCAAAGGTAAAGATATAGGTACGTAATTTTTTACTTTTTGAACAGTTAAACTATTAACATATTGTTGTTATATATGCGGCCTCTAGTGCTTAAGTATTAAGTAAGTTAGTAAGTACTCTTTAACTTGAAGATGATCATAATAATAGACAAGAAGCTAGAAACCTAACCATAAATGTCTTGAATGAAAGGAATCCTATTACAATGGCTCGAAAGTGATAAGGATAGCATATTCAGTAGGTACACGAGGCTAGCTAGGCTGCAAGCTATAGTACGTTTATGTAAGGGTAAATGTTTATTCGTACCCATTACTTTGAGTTCAAGGCTCGGGATTATCACGCACAAAACGCGATCTTTCAATAAAACGCGCTAGTCGTCAAACAGTTTACCGTGCAATGCCAATTAGAAGCTGAAATTTATGACGGCTCCTTTCCCATAAATTGCTACATTTTAATTTAATCCCACAAAGTCCAGCTCGGAACCGACTGTAACTTTAAAACTTTGCCGCCCTGATTTCGCTGAAGGGATCCGAAACGTTTCTTCTACAACAAATTATAAGTGTCTACATAAATATAACTGAACCGCTTTTCTTGTAATAGAAAGTATTTTATGTAATCATAATTAATAAAATATTGTTTTTATTTTACTGCTTTTGCTTTATAAAACTGCTGAAGAAACTCTTTGATCCTAAAAAATTCTCTTGCCTAAAGTACTGCCTTGTAATAAAAATATTTTATTAAGATGAATTATTCTTATAAATATTTTTTTCCCTACTGCATACTTTGTAAAGAGCTGTTTTGTAGAGTTGAATAGGCTTAGGCATGAGACTATCAGCCATGAAGTCATGCGTTTGAATATAGACCAATGTAATATTTTTTGTAACAATAACTTATTAATTATAAGCTCGCAACTGTTTGTTCTAACTGGACAGAAAGATGGTCTTTTTAAGTTTTCACTCTTTTAATAAACGTATTAATAAAACCATCGATTAATGATTTGCTAATTAAATGTTTAAACTTGCAAGACTCAAATTCCTTCGATTTGATTACATGAATTAACAATTCTCAAGACTGAAATCCCAAACTGATCAAAACTTTGATCAAATTATCTGAGGTCTAACTATTCCCAATCCCACCAGTTTCACAATATTAAGCACGTTAAACTCGGTAGCAATAAGAATTACAGAGACATTTCATGGATATTAGGAGTCCTTTGGATATTTGATGTTTATGCTAGGATATTAAACGATACGGTCTACAAATTAAGAGGATACGGCGACGTCTTATTGAAATAATTGTAGGGATACACCCCTTTAAAATAGAATAGAAATAAAAACAAATTATAATTCCTTGTTAATCAACAAAAAGAACATTGTCAATTCGCTAAACGTTTCAATTAATTGAAGACGCCTGCAATGATTTGGATAATTCCATTATAAATAAAACACGTTTATAGGTAACGACTGAATTATTTAATAGAGAAAAAAAAACAAAAGCCCACTTGACAATGACAGTTTAGTTTTACATCAATATCAACAGGTGTCTCTATGTAGTATTTTGATATAATTACTTCCTTATTAGAAAGACTGCAAATATACTTTGCAGGTCAAGTTGTTTGTATCCTATATAATAAGCTTATACATTTAATGATTCTGGAAGCAAAATGTAGTAATTTCCATTTTTACAGAGAAGTTTTTCAATTATCTTGTACATGTACTGGTTTCAGTCGTAGCACGTAGCATGTACGCAACCACACCGCGTAGCAGTGCTGCGAGAAGGAAAGAGTTTATAATGCAATTTCTTGCGACACAACAGCTTTTACTCAGCAATGAGACTAAACGGATGTGAAGTGAAATTCAATCTTTGGGAAACATCTTAATACAGTTTTTCATTGTTTCACTTGTTCTAATAATATTACCCAATAGTAACTGTATTCATTTAAATTAAGCGAATATGTTGTAAATGAAATTTCGAAGTTATATTTTTTGGCAGTCTGTTAAATGTATGAACCTCGGTCGTGCGTTTGATCTCTGGGTGTGCAACAATGTTTTTTTTGTGTGGGCCATTAATATTCCATATGAGCACATATTGGAAGAAAATACTTTAAAGAAACCGATATGTCTTAGACACAAAAATAAACCATGAGGATTGACGACGGATCACCTACTTGCGTACGAAAATATGTTAATAAATTGGATTGTAATAGTAGTTTAACATCAATGTTGATGTGTTTTTTAATATCTAATTACATGTTTAAAAAACGATTTTTATTTGTTTAAATGATTTATTATTATTCGTATATAAATGTGAGGTAAAGATCTATTCAATCTATTAATTTCAATGAATGTATCTTAGTTAAAATATATTAAAATTTAATACATTTTTAAAATAATAACGATAGAAGTAAGGTATAGTGGTAACATTTCCTTAGTACGAGCTGAATAACTATCTACTGCAAATAAAAATAAAATAAAAATCCACATATTTTAAACGGTAAACACAGTAGTGTCGACTTTAACACTTCATCCAGTTATTGTTCGGGTATTTTGTGCTGACAGTGTGGATTAATTTATCCGGACACTAGAAGATTATATTAACGCCCTTCCCTTTCAGTTCACCTTTATTTATTTCTTTAGCTAATAGAAACGGTGACTGCGGAATTGTTTTCTTGATAGCCTATTAAGTTTGCCTTGTTTTGCGTTTCTAAGTGGAGAATATATAAATAACTTGACTATTAGATAATTAATTATGTTGTACAAACTATTTCTTCTAATCTGTCGATACTTGTCATTGTTTATTGTATGATTATTCTCGGCCACGGCCATTTAACGACGTTGGTATATTATAGTTCAAAAAATTTCATAACTCCGGTATAAATGTTCTAATGTAACTTGTGTATGACTATAGCAGGCATAGGAGCGTTAGTACTCTTCTGAGGCAGAGGGGTGTTCAAGCTCTTCTTATGGCTTTACTGAAGACTATCTATACATGTCTATGATTGCCTATTCGAGATTTAGATATATCCTTATGACGTAATTTAATTTCACAATATTTTTAAAATAATTACAAAAGTAATAAATTAACATAAATACCGTTAGAACCAACTACTTAAAAATATAACAATGTTAACAACAAGACGGTTACTTTACTGTAATTTACAACAGTTTTACATCAGGATATAGCCTTAATATGGCATATTTACAGTCGTGCACTCAATTTATTGCGCTGTGGGAGTACTTGGGTTGGAGTCTACAGAAAATCAGACTTAATATGGCGGTGGAACATCAATTCTATATCGTGGTGCTATTTAATTAAACTGTATTAGTAAAAGAGGTTTGTACTCTCGAGTCTCGATATATTAAATGAAATTTTATTACATATAACAGATAATTTATCATGAAATATGAAGTATTTATAGAAAAATGCGAATTAACTAACAGAACCCCAGTGTACTCCACTTCAGACATTCTAGTAAATCCTTGCATACTTTACTATCACCCAGGCACTAAGGGTTTCTTTTTATAGAAACTGTATAATTGGTAACTTTAACACGACCAGCAGCTATGAATATGATATGAGAAATAAGTCAGTTTATTAGCAATTAGCCAAAACTTAGGTCCCGGTAATGATTATCGAAACTATGCTTTACAATTTTTACCAGTATTCAAATTTTGCGTGCGCATAGGGCGTTGTTATAGCTGACACGCTGTCTTTTTTCATAGAGAATCCATTTGCTTAAATCCGTTAAAACCTACGTCCATTAGTGTGATTTATTCAATTATTCACCGACAAATGAATTACCTTTTTGAATAGGTTGATAGGAGGAAAGTATGCAAATGATTTTTCATGATCTGACATTTTTGGTTATTATAAAGCCATTCACGATTATATAACTTTTTTATAAACATTGACTTTCAGTTGATTTCTTGGAAATGCTTCTTATGTAATGGGATTAGAATTGTTTTCCAAATTTTTAATTTTAATAGATGAAATGGCCAATATTGGTCAATACGGGTGAGCAAAGTGGCAGGTAGAAGGAGACCTGGCCGCAGACGCACGTCCTGGTTGAAAAACTTGAGACAATGGTTTGGTCAAAGCACCAAGTCATTGTTTAGAAGCGCGGCATCCAAAATTAAAATAGCCATGATGATCGCCAACCTTCGCAAGAAGAATCAAACAACTCATAAACTTCGCAGTTCTTGCTCTTCTAATAATGCTTTCAATTTTATAAGCAAAAATAGTAATAAAGGAATTTTTATTATGTGTCTTGTGTTTCTTAAGTGACTGCTAAAATTTGTTATGTATATTCTAAGTAAATTTTTGGGCCTCAGCCCGCTTCACAATTTTTAAAATATAATTTATACTTATTGCCACTTTTAAATAGCAATTAGCATGTTAATAATATGCATACACATGTAACATCAGAAAATAATGAAAGCAGCTGGAAGAGGCCTATGTGTCACAGGACACGCTGATTACCAAAAACAGGTAATACGATGTATAAGATTAAGTTAGGTTATGTAACTTAAATAAGTGTTAATATATTATACTGGGTGTCAGCAATAAAGGGTTAATAATAATAATTTGTATATAGCAAAAACAATATTTTTTAGTTTCACTATTCTCTTATTCTGTATTTGTCGGGTCGGCTATTAAACTATAATATTATCATTATTTTAACCAACTCTATGAACGATGATAAATGTAATTTTCGCCCTCACATTGTGGTATATATTATGTTCCTAAATAGTAACATTTATATCAAAATATACAGCCGAGAAATCAAAATATCAACAACCCCGTGGCAGCTATTTAAAATGCTAATAAAAACTGTTTACCTTTTATACGCATTTCGCAAAAAATCGATACGTCAATTAGTAACGTATTCATCAGACTTCACGACACCAAGCAACAAATGTATTCCATTCTATTTCTATTAAATTGACTGAATGGATGAGTCGGAAAGATTGATGTTTCGAGTTTTTGGAGGACAACAATCGAAAAGAGCTGTTATGTCGTTTAAAATAGAGTCGAAAAGAATTTTTAATATGTAGTAATATGAAACACTTCATTGCAGTGTTCCTGACGTAAACACGAATTTGGTGGGGTCGAGCATTGTGCGGTTGTATGAATGTTACGCATTCATGTGTTGTGAATAATAGAAACTTTTTAGGTTAAATCTGAATGGAGCTTATGTTGAAATGAAAAATGCACTATCAATATTCTTTAATCTTTATTTCTTAACATTAAGGCTAATATTAGATAATAATATAAACTATTGAGGCTAATCGTAAGTCTTTAATTTACATGAGGACCACAAATTTAAGAGTGTGAAGTGACATCTACATAATATCGCGCTATCAAAGTATTATGACCGCTCTGCTCTCTTTGTGGGAGGTTCATCCTCCCTTCTCGAATAAATTTTAAATTAATTGAATAGCATTCAATTGTCACAATTTTACAATTACAAAGAATATGATAAATTTCAAATAAACGTTTTAATATATAATGTATAATCTTTCAGTCGCTAAGTAGCTTTAGATAACAGCCGTAATAAGCAACGTTGTAACTACTACAACAAACGAGGATTCAAGATTCTGTTGCACGAAAATCATTGAAAATGGTTATTAAGGATTTTTATATGCTAAGTATCACTTCAAAATGTAGATCGCTTCTATTCTTATAACAACCTTCGATGATAGTAAAAACGAAGTGCATATTTTAATAAAAAGTGAAGATTGTGTACGTAAAATTATCACTTTCATAATAGTATTAAGGCGTACTTTTATTTGTTTTGTAATTACTAGTGTGTGCATAGTGTCGGTAAGAAGTAATTTTATAAAATTTTTGACCTTTATATGATACTTTTTAATAGTAGTTTATGATGCTCAACTCTCGTTCTAGTTATTAAAAGCTGAAAAGCGAGTGTACTACAATTTTTGAAACCCAAGTTATGACAGTTTCCTGATAATTGTTTATTAAATTTCCTGTTATCCTATCACATCTTTATTGCAAATCCGAAACATTTGACCCATTGGTCCAAAGACGTCGGAACTATACTATATACAAAAAAAATACACATCGTAGTGATAAGGTAAAAAACTATGGGTTCTAATGGTATTTCTTTATGTCTGTTAAAAAGGTAATTTATAAATATTCCAATTTGAAAACAAAATTACGCGCATCAGTTAGTTTCATACGTTATTTGAGTGAAAATACATGAAACGAAATCAATGAGATAGCTTAGTTTACAATTGATTGGTTCTATATTAGTAAATTAATCCTATTAGAAATTATTCTCGACCGAAAATTTCGACAAACATTTTAGAAATTTAATTAGTCTGTTTTGTATATTAAAAATATTTTACTAATGGGCTTCAACGAATAACAGCGGGGATGCTTAGTAATTTACTAACGATTACGATTTAAATGTTGAATATTCGTTTCACATTATAAGGACCTGTATAATAGTTAAGTAATATCAAGCGCTGATAGACAGCGCAATAAGAACTACATCGCAATTCAGTTTCATGATGAGTTGACGGGATTAATGCTATCACGTGAGTTAAGTCAGTAAGTTAACACTGGAAATCCGTATCAATTCTATAGAATAGCCCTGCAGATAAGTACGATTTGTGTCCTCCAAATACGCACCGAAAATGTGCTGCATGAATGTGAATGAAAAAAAAGTATCGTGTAAAACCCTTGTATGTTCTGTGTATATAGGTTGTGCGATTAATAAATAATAAGATAGTCTATTCAAGCGCGCGATTGATTGACACGTGAAAGCGTATAAAAGTTTAATGTGTATGCCCACGCAAGTACCCCATGGATTGTGTGGGTGCTTTTGTGATGTTTTTTTATAAATATTTTAAAAACTGAAGCCCAAAACAAACAAGATAAGCAGAGCAGCAGATTAGCAATCAAAGATTTTTGGACTTTTTTGTATGGAAAACTTAAGCGCTCGGCATTTTACATAGAAGCATGAACAATGAACATAATACTTCAGTGAAAAATGTATACTAAAGTATTGTATGGTAAGTCGATAATTTTGAGCTGCCAAAAACTGATATTATCGTATAACCGTATAAGAATACTTTTAGTACTTGACTGTTGTAAAGCACTCGAAGGAGTAATGAATTCATGAGAGCGTATCGTTAGAGAAGTTAAAACAACCAAAAAATATAAAATGAAAGAACGACACGTTTCGTTTTACTGTGATTGGTCAACAGTATTTTCAGGAAATGCAACAGGGTCCGACTTTGTTAAGACCACAGACGTTGGATTTCTAGTGAAAAAAGTGTTTCAGCAGTGTGCCAAAAAAGGAATTTTTTTGCTTATTACATAAGACGCAGTGATTAGGATGAGATTAAAGTAATGACAAAGATAATTGACGGAAAATACGATAAGACGACATTGGATGGGATGAGAACAATAGAGAAAGCACGACTTAAATTTTCCCAAAAACAGGACCTGCAGATAAACTGCTAAAGATTATAGAAGAGCAAGTAAGCGTTGGTCACATGTTATGGTGGCGTTTCTTACTTAGCGCGGCGCAGAGTCAAACGGCAGTCATAGGAATTATGATCAACCATTGTATAGTCATTAACGTCAGTCAACAAAAAGTACGTTTTTAAACTAATTTGACTTTGATGTTATTTAATTATTACGACAATAGCAGCTGACACTAACGCCATTGCTCCGACATTAATAATAATAACTATGAAATTACTATAACTATAGACTATCAATTAGACGTTAATTTGTAGATCTTGTAATATTGGCAAATAGAATAAACCACATGTATTAACCGCTATAATCTTATTAGACTTCGACGTTTTTAATTTACGAGACCTGTGACATGCAAAGTTAATGGCAGCTGATACCAGCGCCATTGCATCAAAATACATTACAACACATCTTTTTATTCAAAATAAGTTTATCTCACTTTCACTTTTAAGTTGAATTATTTGTTTTTTTATAGCAAAAACCTTGGAATGGACTTGGAACGTAGTTATTTAAAAGTTCGTGAATTTAAGCTACGTTCACTTTTATAACGAACAAAGTGTTTCATATAAGTAAATTTTCTCCTTTAATTTTAAAGTATTTAAATATTTATTCTTAAATTGAGGCGTTGTTGTATTCAAAGAATGTTCCTGAGTGAGAAATATTCATACTTTCTGTAATCTTTTGTTTCTATTTAGCATGTAAAAATAAAATCACAGGATACGAGCTCACTTTAATTTCTTTTTTACCCTTATTGGTTAAACAATAAAATGGAATAAGTATAATACATTTGTAGGTTTTCCCCGGGGGGGTGGCCGTTTTAAATATTTTTAATATCCCTGCAGCACATATGTCTATTCCAATTATCTTTTTTATCAAGTACCAAGATGATACCAAATAATGTAAATAACCAACAACCATCGGGCACATGTATTTCTTTATACATTCATATTATTTCTTTATAGACAAGTAGGCCTTCTGTGCCTGACAGACGTCGTCTATTTTGTCTCTAATATATATATATAACTGCACTGTCCGAGCAAAAATTGTTTGCGCAATTAGAAAAAGTATACGCACAGCCAACACAGTTTTTACCAACGAAGCAACAGAGCCGCAAACAAAATTTACAACACGAAGTTTGTGGTAGTTACGATATACTTAAATGAATCATCATCTATGTAGATGTTTATTGTATGAGTTGTTTGCTGATAACGCAAATTATAGTACAGATAATATGACACAATTATTGTTATAGCTCCTATTTATGCATTCGACATAATTTAGTCCATTGTAAATCACGTCGTGCCATACAACATCTGGTCACTATGACACAATTACTTGAATTATGTAACGATATGTACATAATGTGCGGCATAGTATATAATCTAATTGAGGCTTGTTTTACTTTGATTTAGGCTTAGCAATAGTAAAAGTATATATTTAAAAAGTATTACAAAATTGGATTATATTTATGCTTTGATAAAGAACGGAGTTCCATTGAATATTTTATTAAAATATTGTTAAGGTTAATGTAGCATCCAAAAGGAATAATTAAGCATCCTGACAGAGAGAGTATTTTGAAATCGGTTTATTAAGTTATTCATTACATACACAAAATGCTTATATATATAGATATATTTAACATTAAAAGTGTTTTTTTAATTTACTATTTCTTTTCTTTAAATCAACTTTTAAACTTGACTTGTAATAATAAATTAAGTAGTGAATAACAGCTACTGTAGTAGCCATATTTAAAATATCTTTTTATCCAAAAAATCTGAGTAATACGTCAACTTAATAAGTTGTACATTGTATAAAACGTATACACATATATTAAATATAAATATATATTATTATATATATACAAATTAGATTTCTATATGTAAATTTAAAAAAATAGTTCGAATATGTTCCAAGGAAGTTTAAGACTATGATTAACGATTTTGTATGTTTCAAAATATGATTGTCAATAATCTTATCAATTAATAAAGTTTGTTACAATTAACAAGAGTTAATAAATAACCTTTAAACATTATTCTTTGCGTCAATTGTCAAATACTAGTCCATGTACGTATGTAGACGTAGGAAAGATTGAAAATTTAGTCCAACATATGATTACTATTATCTCCTTTACCATTAAGGGAAAGAGACTTTTAGAGACTGGAGTAATTACTTGGTATAACGACTGTTGTTAGATTATAATTACAACCAATAGTATCAATTTCATTGGAAGTTCTGTCTCCGTATTACATTTCAAATATCGAATAAAATTACTTATAAATAGATTTTGACTAGGCCGTAAACAATCTAAACCAAATTGACAAGATAATAGTTGAGAAACAACGTTGGTGAGGCACACTGACGTCGCGTGTCGACTCTGATTAAATTCTACTTAGACTTGCTTTCTACTTAAGTTTGCTTACTTCATTAAAGCGTTGTTATTGAACTGTTTAACATTCCTCTAATTACTAAGAAACTTTAAAGATAGTATTAACTAGAGCTTTGTGCATGTAATGTTCAGTGCCGCAAGTGAAGTTCGTAAGTCTATATAGAGGAAATACACTCATTTAATTTTTATTTTTGTAAAATTCTATTCAAGATAATTCTATTTTTGAAATATAATAATCGCTGAAAGAACATATGTGATATGTTTACTTGTCCTAAATAAAATAATATTGCATTTAATGTTTTAATCTATAAAGTGATTCACAGATTATTATTTAAATAATAAAACAATATAATATAGGGAAAATATAAGTTTTAGTTTTATTATCAGAATAAAGTTTATTAAAGTCATCTGGAAATTTAAGAATATTTATAAATTCTAAGCATTACATAGCCCGTCAATAGAAATTGTTCAAGTATTCGTTCGACAGTGGTTACGAAAATTCAATTACCGTTTCGTTTGTAGCTTGCATTTTAATGGTGAATAGGTATTGTAAAAACAAGCATCTGGTATGCACGGCAGCGCTGTTTTTTGTGCGACAGTTTTTCTTTGAACGACTCTATAAATTTTTATAAACGAGCACGCTTCACAAGATTAAGCGCAACATGTTGCAACTGTATTAATTAAAAGACAAATTCATAGAATAAAAGCATAACAGAAATATTTGAAATTTATCGCTGTTTTGCTAATTTGGCGTAATTAATTATAATGTGGAATCAAGAAGTACAATAAAAATATCAACGTAAACTTTTTACATAATTGGAATAATGCAATACATAATTAGATTTGATAAATATACTTTTTATTATTATAACTAAGGCTAGTACACTTTCTATATTTTTCGGCGACTAAGTAGTGTTTCAAGTTTATAAAAACTACCATACGAATATTTGTATTGATCTAACTAAACGTATTCCTTAATTTTTTATGAGACTTAGTTGAAAATTGTATAATATAAAATTAGAAAAAATATCTTATAAGTAAATCCGTGCTCTATTCTATTTAGTTCAGTGTACATACATCAAATTACAGGTGAAACAAATTGCAGACGTCGGCAATAAACAGGAACGTGCCCTTATTTATACAGGTTGTTCGTGACACGCATCTATATTATATTTGTATAAGAAATCTACTACCTTTTATGATAATATCTTCATACGTTTACGTTCCTTTAAATCTATTCTTCCAACTACGTGTCATCTATTGAATTTATAATGTATCGCAAATAGTCTCGAGCACGGGAACTTACTCACACATCGAACTGTTCTATGCAAATGGAATTTTCCTTGAGGAAAATCCCACAAATGGACATTCTATGCGCTTCAAAGGGATGGAGAAAATAATGCATAATCTCAAGATGAACTGAGTGAAGCAATGACCTAGAAAATTCAATTCTGCCAGGCGCGATTCACGCATTTTAATGTACCGTGGCGCGGCGTGTAACAAAATCTAATCAAAGTTTATGGTTAGCCTTTCGTGGTTTTTGCTGCTTTACCTGTGGTTAAGGTTGAACCTCTATCATACGCGTAGCGGCAAGGGAACTTTGCAATCCAATTAAATTTGCCTATCCAATTAAACTTTCAGATCAAACAAAATAATGTTGTATTTGGATATGATTCTGCGAACAATAAACGATTTATTTTTGCCTCAATTATTCAAAATTCAAAAGACAATTTGATTTATATTTCAGTTTTCATAGAATCAATAATGTCCAGGTTTTGAAAGACAAGTTACAGGTTATAGCCTGTATCTTACAAAATATTCAGTAAACATATGGGGAAATATCTCCTTTAAACACTTATCACTCAATAGAAGAATAAAATACATAATTAGTCTGGCTAAAAATGCACATACTGAAAAAAAAGATTTTACTTTTTGATATCGCTTCTGTCACTAGCCTACTGCACTACCTTAGAATTTATGCTATATCACCCAGCTCAATATACCAAGGAATTACATTCTATTGTCCAACTTAAAATGTTGAAGGTGTTTTTTAAAAGGAATTTTTAAGTAAATTAATGCTGGAAGACAAGTTCGAAACGCATCACAAAGTTATTAAAATATATACAGTTCTCCTTTATGTTAATCAGTTAATTACCTTAATCAGTTTTAATCATCTCACATACGCAAACCTAGGTCCTCTTATAGCTAAATAAAAGGTTGACTAAAGCAATTATTAGGAGGTGAGAATAAGGGGGGAGGAGATTAAATTCTTCATAAATATATCATAAATGATAAGATATATATATATTTAAAGACAATTCACACCAATTGACCTAGTCCCATGCTAAGCTGGTGAAGCTTGTGTTATGGGTACTAGGCAACGGATATACATACATATTATAGATAGATAGACATATAAATACATATTTAAACACCCAAGACCTAAGCACAAAACCCAAATGCTCATCACATCGATGTTCGTCTCAGCCGGGGATCGAACCCGGGACCCATGGATTCGCAGTCAGGGGTACTTACCACTAGACCAATGAGTCGTCACACACAATTTCACACGTAGCCAAGATTTATATTAATATCAGTTGAGTGGTTCTGATTTTGAAAGAAGCAAATAAAACTTTTGAATTATTTGTATATTCTTATACAATTAACTATTAAGAAATTGTATTACCTTTGCCAACGGCATTGCAGGTGTTAGGAAATAGGTACTCTGGATTCGACTCCCGGTGAAACAACGAGAGTATCGACGAAACACACGTTGTTTATACGATTATAGTAAAGGTAAATTTAGAATCAATTTAACATATTTTCTGTTGACTTTCATAACTGTACTTGTTTACCTATATGAAAAAAGTTATTTTGTTTTTTGAATTTTATTTATTAAATAGATATTTGTCTATCTCATTGCGGAACTTCAAACCAACACGCCGGCTTAACTATTTCTTTACACATGATTCAAATTCATTTTTAACACCCTATTACTTATTCACAATTTACCTTTGAAAAGAAATTCGCAAAATTCCAGTGGGTATACCATGCCGGACTGGCGTGAGGCCAAGATATATAAAACATGTACCGAATCTTTTACATGCCATTCAGTGCGATGTATACAGGAATTTAACCCGACAATTGCCGGAGGTGTTTATTTTGTGGCCTTTTGTGTTCATGTTTAAAATGACACTTCAATGCACGTTTGTTTTACGATGTATTTTTAATTTTGAATTGGGTATACGCGTTCGTGAAGCCAAAAGCTCGTAGCATTAAAATTTGAACTGAGTTTTATCTTATTTGTTATTTTTATATTGAATATTTGTTTATTTTGAAACTTCAGTTAAGCTTATTGTTCTGTCTATTACAGCCTTGAGATTCTGTAACTCACTTTTCGAACTCTCACAGCGGTTTTCACAGCGGCGGTCGTGCTCAAATCAGTCGTATAGCAGTCATTTTTCGAGTTGGCATTTTGATAAACGATAAACTACAAGCTCCCTCCTTAACGAAACCAAAAGTGCGTTACAGAATCGCAAGGCTGGAAGAAAATTTTTAGTCATTACATTGCCAGAGAAAAACTACCAATAATCCAGTGGCGCTACAAGCCCGTATGGCCCCGTGTTTTTCAATTTAAGTGCTTAGCTTTCTATATTACTATGCACATAAAAACATTTGGCGAACAAAAAAAAATCAGGGATGAAAAGCACAGCCTTAAGGTTCAATCCCCTACTTAAATACTAGACTAAGATTGCGTTTAAGATGAAAGGAAACCAATAAATTTTATTTTCGTAACCCGTCCACTAAATATTATACAGGAAAACATTATTGGCACCGATATTTGTTTAAACTTTCTTACGCCAAAACACCTTAACTTTAAAATATTTACCTTACACGAAAGCTTAGACCAATTATAATTTCATCGCCAGTTGTTAAGAAATTCTAAATCAATCGTTCTTTGAATGTCAAATAACGCGAAATCTTTTCATCAACATTTCAAATATTTACTCAAAGCTTGAAGAGAATCAGATAAAATGGAAAATTGTATGAAAACCGGCATAATGATTCGTATTAAACGAAGGCAATTCCACACTTTGCTCAACGCTTACAAACAAATGACTAGTGGTTCTAATTAAATGAAATTCAATAAAGCCACAAAGAATAGAAATGACCCATAAACACAATGTGGAATAGCTGAAAATAAAAAAGGAAAGCCCTCGACTTTATGGAACGGTCTGAAAGAAGGTATTACGCGTGTTTTAACGCGGCCCGTACCTAGTTGAGCATGCCTTTTGCCTTTTTCCCACCTGGGGGGTTGGGAGGGAAATAGGGCGACTGAGTGTAGTACTCATTCGTCGCTCGTCCTTTGACTGGAGCGGACGCGTGTGGGCGTAAAGCTGTGAACTCACGAGTGTTTCGTATACGTGTTGTTGTTAATTTCGTGACTTATGTATAGACTTTGGGAGAACATTTAAATCGGAACGCCGATGGAATATAAAACGTAAGAGCTTCCTTTATGTTAATACTTTGTTTGAGGATTTTACTTTGATTTACCATTTCCTATTTTAACGTGTTCTGGAGTTTATTACTTTGAAACATACGTTATTTTTAAATTGTAATTGTCTGCAAACACACATTATATTATACGAATACTAAGTGGTTAGATATAATTCACTGAGGGTCATAGACACTTAATTAAAACAGGTCGTATTATGAAATAAATATGTTAATTATTTACCAACATTTTCATACAGAAATAAAGGCTTTAAATTGCCAAATGGTTATTTTATATAATAAGGTTAAAAGTATATTTCATAAATATTAACCAAGATTATTATTAAATATTCAAGATAATATCAACATCCTGCTTAATCAATATGTAATAAAAGTAAAACATGTCACACTGAGTTTATCAATTAAATAACTTATTCTCAGATAACAAATCAATAGAAAACAATACGGGCAGCGAAGCTTGGAAATTCAATATTGAAGTTTGTTTTAAAGCAAAATTATGCCGACAAAAGGGTGGAAGTTTTGACACCAACTTTTATATTAGCCAATTGTTAATAAGCTTTAATTAAAATCAATTTACCGGGTAACATAATATGTGGATATTAAATGTATAATCAAATTTGCTTATTTCTGAAATTTAGGATAAGTCCGTAATTTTTGTAAGGTAATATTAAAAGTTACATTTGAAGCTTATTTTTATTCGAGGAAATCAATTGTGTGAAGTTATTATTGAGCGTTATTAATACACTTTTTTATTTGGTCTTTGTTCGTTATGCTATAGGTCCTGGATTACATAATATAATAATTATAAAAAAATCACATGGTATTCTAACATGAATGATGGTAATAGAAAAACATTTTTGTTAAGTTTTATTCTAGAATAGTCCGTTAATACATAATCCTCTAATACGGCATTTAGTGGCTTAGTTGGGTTTACTATATACTATTTAATTTGACGCTACAAAACTGCGTTTACACCCGCATTATGCCTTGTTTGAACTTGATTAAAATAAAGCCTACCTATAATAAATGAACTATCTAGTATAAATATATTTTTTAATTCGACTCGATTCTGAGATCGAACTAAGAAAAGCTCTTGGAAGTAAAGAATGCCTAAAACCTGTTCAGTAATTTAGAGTTTATCCATTAAAAACAAAAGATATTTTTTTAAATTATATAGATGTGAAATAGACTATATAATGTATTTAATATATTTTTTTTATAAATACCTAGAAAGATTCTATGGAAATAGGCTTTTCAATAGCATGTGTAAAAAGTTTAATACATATACTATTTTGTTTCATCGGCTTTATGATTCGAAGGTCGAAAGTTCACACATTGACATTTCAATATATACCTACTTAATTTCAAGAGTTTTGATTATAGTATCTCGTATTAATAAATTTAACATATTTGCTAACTTTAAAATTGATATTATTGAAATATAGTTCTGTATTTGTAATTTCAAGTACGAGTAATCCTCTTACAGATAAATGCTTAAAAGAAATGTATTTTTAAACAAAACACGTTCTATCACAATTATATTAAAAATGTCTTGAAATTAGGGGAAGATTCAAAGTCAAGGCTTAGCGATAAGTATGATGCCCGGATATCAAATCCAATTCGTTTTTGACATACGCAGATCATAGTACACAGCACGTCTTGACTCCGAATCTTACTCTAACCGTACAAGCATACATTGCGTGAATAAATATTAGAATAAATACAAATTATAATCCGAAAGTTTTTTCAATGGTACCTACGGATGTTTGTTAAATTAGTAATGTAAATTTTTTGTCACACTTAGTAAATAGTTTTAGCAAAAATTTTCCTAAGAACATTTTACCCACGGGAAACATTAAATAAAATATATCAAGCAACTTAAACACACAAAATATTTTCACACATAAGCATGGTGGTTACCTGAAATTTATTACAGTTCTTGAAGATAAGGATCTCAACCAACAGCATGAAAACAACATTATAGAAAATTGGGCTTAATTTATTGAGTAGTTTAGCTTATATTTCTATTCACGTATTTCGTGTGTAGCACGCAATGTTGCATTTTCGTACTAGACACGTAATTGTGCATGTTTCGAGACCGGGTATTAAAGAATAAGTGGTCATTTTAGCACTTAATAGAATAATAAGACATTAGTTTTAAATATATTGAAAAATATATTCCCACTTCATTAAGCTTTTAAGGCAATTTTTGCATTTTATAGCCACAAAGAACTTTTATTTATTGCTTTTGTAGATTTATGTATTAATTAGAGAGTAGCATCATACACAATAGTAACCATTGGCACTTGGTTCAGTGGTTAACGCGTTTGGTGTATATGCATTTGGATTCCGGCGGAACAAAAATTGTTCCGGTTAGTAGCCATACAATTATTGTTTACTTTACTTGCCTTTACAAATATTACTGAATTGGACACAAAAAAATATTATCCATGGGATAACTTATAGCAAAATGTTAGTCACCTGTGAATATGGACGGCTTGCAGTGAAGGCTCCCCTCCAACCCTTATCTGATCTATCTTTGCCAATCTTTTCCTGCTATTTTTTTCAAGCCCATCTCCTTTTTGGCCCGCCCTTTAGTATTTAGTGTTTTATTTCTTCATCTGTATGTAGGAATTTTAAGGGGTTTTAAAGTGTTTTCTACACTTTTGAGTGGATTAAGAAGATGGGTTGCTCTTAGTATTATTATCTGTTGAGAATTTGATATACTTACGGATTTCATAATGTTGAATTAATTCTAGGACAGTTGTGCTCTCAATTTAACAAATTTTATTCATACTTTTTTTATTGGAGGATATCCAAGTCCACTTTCTGCTGAGTCTTTTTTGTCATAGGTGTTAATTATAATTGATAGCCTGTATTGCAGAATCTTTGAATCGTTTGCCCCGCTCGTTTCGCTGGCCAAAGCCGAAGCTTCCCATAATTAAACTTTCTTCTTTTTGAGGTTTGCCTTTCTTTGCTTTGATATCCACTAGCACTAATACTCATTTGCCAAGGTTTATGCTTTTTAAGGTCTCCATAGAACTTTTCAATTTCACGTTCGCTGGAACTTGTCGGTGTGTATATGCGTGGATAATAGAAATCTTCATGTGATTAAATTTCAGCTGTAGTAACTCATTCCGAGATACTAGTAAAGCTTGTTATGTTACGTTTCCATGCTCTTTCTATTAGAAATCCTACGCCATACAGGCTATTTGTCTCGCCGACGTAACAAAAAATGTAATCAGCATCAACTATATGAACACCCGCTTTTCTGATTTCTGAAGGTCCTGTCACAGTTTATACATTCTAGTGCATTGATTAGTTCGAGGAACCTATGCGTTTGTAAAGGATGCACATTGTAGGTATAACTTTTAAGTGAATTTTATATACATTGTACAAATTTATGCCTTTGGAGGGTGTTGGTCGGAATTGTGTTTTTTTAGTTAAATCTATTGATTAAATTATGCATTTGGTCTGGCGTATGTTTTAAGGCATTGAGTTGCTTCTACCTCTCATTACATCAAATGCATTAATTATATTTATTTTAGATGTTGTGTATTGTCTTCGAAGTTAGGATGTAGTTTCAGGTGAGATAGATCACATTTCCGTTTTTCTAGACGGAAATTTATTGATAATCAATTTGTCGTGTTATAGGTATGCGATATATGTCAGTAAGGAAATACATATTAAATGCTAAACGCTTCTAAGTTTACATTTACTGCTGAGAAGAGATGGCAATAAACTCTAACTCTCCGCCACTCTTTTTAATTTCCAAGTTTTTGTTTTACACAATATTTGAAAGGCACAGACATATTTCCTTCTTGACATAACCTCTTTTGGATAGTCATCGGAGGAGTATACAATATACATTTTTAAGTTTCTTTTTGTTTATCATTATTTCGTGTTTTCAGACGTTAACAAAGGTAATCAAGATTGGCCTTGGTTTGACATTTTTCCATTGATGTTGCTTTTTATTCACGTATATTTAAGAATAATTTATGTTTCAAATATTGGTTTTCGTATTGTAATACCACAATTTGCTTTTTTAATGACGCCAGTTTTTCATCTTTTTGCGATATAATTTCATTGGGTTGGTTTGTAATTTCTATTTTCATTTGATCAAGAAATGCTTAAAGATCCATCCATTCTATTCGGTGAAATGGAACGTAAATGAAATTCCGTGACCGTAGCTACTTAGTTCCGTAAAGTTGGTCCTACACTCAATGGTCTGTCACTGCTATTGTCTGTGGTTTGTGATCTTGGGTTATGGGATAAATAGCTCACATCTTAAAAACACACATTAAAAAAAAAAAAAATGCTCAGTCATGATTTTTATTCTTGTGACTTTTTCGGCTTAAAAACTTATACTTGTTTCCAAAAAGACACCTTTATTACCAAACTTATTCTGAAAGTTGTAACAAAATAACAATGGATATGATACAAATATGAAAAAAAGTTTCGAATCAAACGTTGGGCGTGGCAGATCCCAAAAGTTTCGCGCGGAAAATCTCATGGGAAGGAAAATGATGTCGTTACACGATTCACAGAAGGAAGACAAATGGAAACGTCACAGGGATACCATTTATTATTATTTTGATATAAATCCTTGCTATTTTTGCTAGATATTTTTCTTGTACCTTGTTTTTACATCTGTACTTACATAACAAGAAATTAATTTGTATTCTCTGTAACAAATTAATATATCTGTTGTGTACTTAACACAGTAAGCAAACAGAATTGAGGAAAACTGTCTGTTGAAAAATGGAATTTTAAAAAGGATAAAGAAAGGGTTTTGTAATCTGGTGAATAGTTTTCAGGATGCTAAACAAACTGTCATACAAACTCTCGGCATTGTCATCCTTAAATTTGCCTTTAAGGGGCGAGCCTCTTCACGGTCTATGTACTATGGACGACTAACTACCCTCTAGCTCTCTTGTTAATTTCGATATGAAGAAACCAGTTGAAAATATTTTATATATAAGCTTGAGACTTTGAATAAGGTCCTAATCGCCGCCGATGGACACCTGCAACGCTTGGGGCTTACGGGTTTGACCTTTGAGGGAATGGTACAAACAAAATAACATGAACAAATTATTTAAAATTCGTGCATATTTGTTTAAAGTATAGTGACTAAGCTAATAAAATGGGTACTTTATAAAAACGTTTTGTTCCAATTTCAAATCTCATAGATTTTTTCGTCAATTATTGTCGTATCGAAATTCGGCCGTTTCAATATCCGTCAGCAAAATCACAGAGGCATCAACGAGTCCGCTAATCCCGTACGTGCCAAGCTAGAACCTAGAAAAAGCGTTAGTTCAATCAAATCGTACTACTCTCCAGTTTGTTACTGGATCACGGTACGGCGGTTAAGCGGATTTTGATGCAATTTCACATGCATACAGCGGACTCGAGCTAACAAATAGGAAAGTTTTTATCCCAGAAAGTTTGCGACACCCGTACAAGTTCGTACTTTGCATTGTTATATCGTCCTGAACGTTTGTCAGATTTGAAATAAACTTTCATGTTAAAGGTTTACTCCGGCATCTGTTTGCTTGGAATTATGGATTTTTAAGAATACATCTTGATATATGTTTGACCTTTTATTTTTAGATTGAAGATCCAATCGCTAACTGATGTTTAAAATACCGAGTTTTATCTATAGTTTATTATTTGTTTAGAATAGGGTATATTAGAGTCTATAATATTTTGAATAGTAGAAATTACGATTAGTGTTTTATAGCATACATAGCAACCGTGGATAGGTCGGGACTGTAGGCCTTGTCGTACACATCAGGACATACTAGAAATGGTACAGGTCGTAAGTACCTATAACCGAAGGACATTCATAGTGAAAGTGTGTGAAGCGATAAAGGTAGTCTGGACCGTAACAAGTGGTCATAGTGGTCTCTGTCTATCCCTTCGGGAAAAAGGTGTGAGAATGAAGATAGTTTTACAGCACAATATGTTCTTTATAATATTATCTATATAATCCCTTTAGCGCCCCTTCCAAGAATCACTAGCGGACACCCAGATCGTGAACAAATCAACAGCATAAATAGATACTTCAAAACGAACTATGGAGTGAACGCTAAATGCGATACATCAAGCAATTTTAAACGTTCTGAATTCGTGCAAACAGAAATCAGAGCTGAACAAATTTTCTATTTTGTTAGCGACTCTCAAATTGCCTGCACTCGAAGGATATTACCGTCGAAACAATTTCGTGTCGCTGCCTCAATGACATGGCTTTTTACAAAGAGTTCTTTGGTTCTCAATCGAGAAAATGAAATGCTATTTTTGAGTATGGTTTAAGGTGGGAACTTTTTGCTTTTATTGAACAAACTGTGTAAGCTATACTATTTATTATGGTTTAGTTAGGGTAGAAATTATATTTGGATTGTGTCGTATATAATTGAAAAGATTGGTTTTGTTTGTCTCACCATTCGTCAAGACACTACTCAAATCTAGGTCCAACCAATATTACATCCTTTTTTCTGAATATTGGTTGAAACTTGTTCAGTGCTGTTCGCCAATTAAGCGAAAAGCACTCAGCATTTCTGAATTTATACATACTACACTCATTATTATGTACGTAACTTGTTTTTCAATAACAAACGATCTCGTAATTTATAGGTCATGCCTCATTCTTTGTAATTTTCACCAACGTCCATCGTGGGATAATGCAAATCAACAATTTCCTTAAATATGCGCTAGAACAGGGTTAGCTAGTGAAACAAAATAAGCAGTTGTTAAATTTAAGTACTTTACGAAATTAATTAAAGTTAAATGTTCAAGTTGATTAAAGTATTTATTTTCTAGGCTATTATAATAAATAAATTGTACAGAAATGAACGCACATTTCGCACGCTTAATTGATAATGTTGCGCTATAGACATATACAGCTTAACACCGACCGAATTCACAAGATGTCCAATCCTCCATTACTTATCATTAAAAGGTTTTATCATCTTTAAAGCATGCATAAGTCCAGTATTATATCTTTTTTAAATGGATTTTTTATCAACTTTCTATGATTGTTATATAAAATTTATAAATGGAAAATTAAGTAAATAAAAAAACATATAAGCTCAATGAAATATAAATGTATTATAAAAATTCCGCAAAACTTATAACTTGGACAGATTCTTACGAGCATGTCAATATTCCATCTGCATCGATCTTGCCGCGTCGGTTTTATGCCTCTCTTTTATTAGATCAAACGCTTTTTATAGATATTACATGAATAACATTCTTATAATATTATGGCATCTGTCTGCTTTCTTCGATATATTTTCTGAACAATTCACACAAGTATATTGTTACTTATAATATAATAAAATAGATTATTTTGTTTTCATTTATTTGATCCTATTTAATCCTGGTGAATTAAATAGGATCAATTTTTGGAAACAAAAGAAAAAAAAAAAAAGTCCCCCCTGCGAAAATCCCGTTCTTAGTATACGTCTACACGATAGATATATATAATTTAATGTGTAGGTATATGAATAACTGCGAACTAAACTCTTGAAATACTATAAAAAACTGATTTTTTTAGGTAAAATTGTGATAAATGAACATAGTCTAACACTTATAGTTCAGCTTGCGAAACCGAGTTCATATGCTCGAATCCCAGTTATGGTACAATAGATTTTCCAACTTTATATAAAACATAATACGCGCTAATAACATAATATTCTGGTATAAAGACTAAAACTTATCCATCAAAAATCTACTAATACTGGTATTTATTGATATTTTCGTATTCGACTATTCAAATCACACAAAACAACCGTCAATAGCAATGTATTGTACTAGAATTCCGGTGGCGTACCTATGTTTTATGATAGCACAGTGCCGTTACATGCAACATGCGGTAGGTATCAATATCTGGTTGTAGCCGGCTATAGCTTGTGTTACGTTTGTTAAACCATCCCTAGACTGATATTGTATCGCTGAAATTGTTTAGCTTTATTGAACGTTTTAGTGTACTACGGATCTAAGGTGACACGCATTCTTTATTTGAATTTTGGTTTCCGAGATGTCGCTACACTGAGGTATTCCGTTTTTAAATTCACATGGAATTGTGTCTTATTTGTGAACCGAAATCGTCTTGTGTTTAACTTCATACAAAAACTTATCAAAACTAGAAATTCCATATATTTTTATACGGAATTTCTACTACCCTTTGCAAAAGCCATTCAGCCAATCACGCGCATCACAGATTTTTTTACGTTGTTAAACCCTAAACTTATTTATATTATTCATGGTTATCTAACTCAAGTTAAAATTATTAATAAATTACTATACTGAATTTTCTCACCGTAAAAAAGTTATATGCTGAGTAATATAGAAATATATTTTTGTTTGTAGATAAAATATCCTTTATTCTTACTGTTTGGCATTTTATAAAATATTGCATTTAAACAACTTAAAGTATTAATTAATTTAAAACTTATTTTCTAATTATAAATACATACTTCAAGAATACTTGTTTTTGTAGGAACTACAAGAATTTCATTTCAAGAGAGTGGACTGTAGCTATAATGCTCAAAGCAGAACATTCTTCGTCAGGTCGAATGTAAAATTTGTACAAAAATACTTTGGCGAAGGACAAAGTAAATTCTTAGTATTTATTTTAATGATGATCACTTTTTATTCAGTTCACAAATAACAACTGTACCTACAAACTCAAGACCTACAAGAAATTTTTAAGTAATGTTGCAATTATTTATCAATAGCAAAATTTACGACGATACGATAAATAAAAATGAATCGCAATTCGGGTATTTTATTTAATTTATTCCTTGAGTTCTGATGTTTTTATGAACAGAAAAAAATTGATTTATTTAGTACGCTATATCGGTTATCATTCCGGAAAAGCAAACAGTTTCTGTGGGGTAGCAAAATGTTGAAATGAATTTAAGGCAGCTACTTTTAAATAAAGAACGCAAACATGTTCCAAAAACATACATAGATAAAATTACGTAGAATACTATTAACAAGTCGGACGACTATAGTCGACTTATTAGGTAAAATTTAAACGATTGCTTTAAACAAGCTGAAGGAAAATACGTATAGTATTAATTTAACATACCTCCACACGTTGTAGTCAATTAAAACGACACTTTGTATCTCGAGACTTCGCATGAGTGTAATAACATACATTACATCGTATAGTACAAGGAAATTTTAATAACGTGTATAATGCATACCTACTATCTAACCTAGTGAGAATTTACTTTCCAAACTCCCGCGAGCAGAGATAATAATATACTTCGATATCTTTTAAAAACTCACTTAATCATTTTTTTTTAATGGAATCTCGCTATTAGCCTTTAGGGCCTACAGCTCAGCTTGGGCTGTTTTGGCGAGCGTAGCTCAGCCGGAATGGGCGCCTTTTCCCGCGACTAGCGCAAGGCAAGACTCGTCGGATCTCGGCTTGGGCCGTCGCGGGGTTGTCAATAGCCTGAAGGGCAGGACGGAAGCTCAGTGAAGTCAGCGAAGTGCCAAGTAAAGGTCCATGCCTTCCCCGGTGAAGGCGGTTTTTTACCCTAATCTGATTTTGAATATTGTTTGCCGCGGGCGGCTTTTAATTTGTCATTGGCCATCGTGATTGGATCATCCGGATCCGTTAGTACATGTCGGGGCCTCCTTCGGGACTTTTTTGTCGGGAAGGGGTAGCTTAATAAATAAAACACACCACTATGTACAATATGCTAAGTAATACAATACCGTGTTTCCAGATGCAACAACATCTATTGATCCGCTTGATAATCAACTAATTGACTAAATACTTAGCTTTATATATGTATATTAGTAGTTTATCTGTCTTTTTAAATAGCTGTTCAAATGAAAACGTTAAATCTTCTAAAAAAATATGTTCCACCATCCCATAAGATTTTATGTTATTTTCAATAAATGACAATAAATAGCCACCTATTTTATTAAATGACAATATCCTAAGACTTCTGTGACTAACAGCTTTGCTCGTTTGTCTTGTCGAATAACACCCGAGTGTTTTCCAAATATTCAAAAACTGGAAAGGTTTTGTACAGTAGCAATATAACGAACAAAACAACTTATACGATTTTAATACATTTGTTTTTCATTTACATGAAAAATTCAACACTGCAATCACAAAATCTAGTTTTTAGGAACAAAGCATTTTGAGGTTTTATATAAACTTGAGTTGTAATATTTTTATACAATACCATGTACGAATATACCCAACAATCGTATAAAATTTTATCGCTTTATTATCTTTCATGTGGCTAGAATACAAAGTGCTGGCTACAAATACGCTAGGTGGCTGCATTTGTATTTAGTTTGTACATTTCTCCTAAATACGACTTTAAAAAAAATACTATATTAATAACTAAAAATAAAAATACTAATAATAAAATAGCATTACTAAACGGAGAAATTATATAATTCATTTTAAGATCGTCTTTTGTTTTAAAGTTTTTATAATGCATATTTAATGGTGTATCGGTCTTGCGTTGACGGTCTTGGTTTAGAAACGAAAGGTTGAAAAGGAAAATTTATCAATGACGTATATGATATGTATACCTCCTCGCAAAACGTTTTAAACCTTAATTATCTTTTTAACGTAACGATTACGTATAATGTAGATATAATATGTGAGCTCGCTCATTCATTTAAAATACTGGTAGTACAGACCTTTTGAATAACATACCGCTGCTTTTAAATGGAAAGCCGCATAGCGTTAATTACACATAAAGCATATTGGAACTTTGGTAATCAATATAATATTGGTGTCTAGCTGAAATTCCTATTTCAAATATAAAATAATGAATAACATATTGAAATTCAAGCTGAAAATGAAAAGCTTTGAAATATTTGTCAATAATCAAATTCCTTATTTGAGATCGTCCATTGAAATGTTACATTTGCTGAACATTTGTTAGAGGAAGCAATTTTATTTATGGAACATATAGGGGGGGGGTCAATACAAGCTTAAACCCAGAGATCCTCTACAAATTTGTTCTAATATAATTTTTTGATAAAATCAAAAGAAAAAGTTATTAAGCAAAATAGGAAATTTTTTCACCTTTTTACTTATAACTTTTGAATTTTGGCTTTATGATAAGAATGTTCAGTTTGGCCCTCAAATTGTAACATTTCAATGGACTAATCACAATATGTAATCGCTTATAATCGTCATTTAGCATTAAGTTTAACAGACTGCTCAAGCACGTGCCCGATCTGAGAAAAACATTCAAGAAACTCAGTGGGTCATCTTTTACGACTCTTTTTTTTTTAATAACTTGGCGAATGATGAATGCAAGACAACTTAAGTCGATGTTTTTCCAATTGTTTATTGATTGTGCCACGATCTCTGAATGCAAAACATTATGAATATATCAAGTACTAAAACTGATATGGTTTGATTACCTTACGACAGTACTGCCAAATATTACGTGATTATATATTCTGAATTATCTTTGCTTTAGTTCGAATGTAAAAAACATAAAAACTCCAAATAAATAATGACATTTCAATAGTATTTTATTATGTGGATTTAATTTAAAAAAAAATACTTATGTAAATATCAAAAGCTTTACAACTAAGTTGCAAAGTATACTCAAACGGTATGGACTCGCGAACTATTTTCGTTTTAATCTCAATTCCCAACTTTCTACAAACTAATTAACTATTTTCTCGTATTTTCTAATTAATACGTAAATACGCTGTTGGTCTCACTTTGAACAAATTGCGGACAAATGACTTCCTTACAAACTTTGATTATTGCATTTGAATTATGGCTAATTATGTGCCTTACATATCCAAAGCAAGTTTTGCAGTAACCACTCTAGGAATTAGTCCTGAGGCCTGGAATTAAATAAGCGTTCTCTTTTAATATAAAAAACTCTATATTTGTAAGCTTTCTAATTATTTTATACCTTTTACGTAATTATACAGATTATTTTTCCGACCCAAATATCGACCAATAGAATTGCACCATTCGACGTCACGTGGTACAACCTACATGGTATTATACTGATAATTTTTTGAAAATTTTCTCTGGTAGTTGCTTCAAGAAAAGTATTAAGTAGTTGTTTTATTCATTATGAAATTCTTATTTGTTAACTGTACATTTCGTCTCATGGTGCAATTCTATTGGCCGACATTCGGGTCGGAAAAATAATCCCCCGAATACCACACGAGCTTCAAAATTATCTGGCATTTCCCTCAAGGTTCCCTGCAAACAAATGAAGGAGTGAAGTTTTTCAGGTTAAAAAATCTTTTTTTTTTTTTTAACGAACCTATCGGGAAATACCCGATAATTTTGAAGCTCTTGTGGTATTATAAGTGATAATTAATTTATTTGTCACATATCTTCTATCTTATAATTTTCTGTAATTGTTCTTTAAAGACCACTTAATTGGTAGTTTCTACTTTTGATGTCAGCTTTAAATTAACAATTAAATGACATTTAATTGTTAATTTAAAGCTGACATCAAAATTTTCATTTTTAAATTAAAAATTAAGTGACAACTTCTGAAACATTGCTAACCAAAAATAGATTTTCACTGATACAATAAATACAAGGCTTGCTTGCGACCCGAGCTTCTATAGAACTTATCTATACAAGTTGTAGCACTAATAATAATGATTGATCATTGTATATAAAAATATGTTAATGCTAGAGAAAAATCGACAAATATCCTGTCTTCGTTATATAAAAACACAGAAAACACTCATGTTAAAGGTAGAAAGGGTTAAAACGGTCAATGGGTATAATAAACATTACTCAGAGGCTGCTACGAGGCTCCCTAGTGTACGCGTAAAACAGTCTCATTGGAGGCAACTTTGAGGGATAACATTAATTCCTGTCCCTTATCAGTATTTCATAGTATAAAATTATGAATATTTTAATAAGGGTCACGAAACTTAATAATAGAACAGTTAACTGTACTTACATACGAATTACGCGGCTAAGCAATCACGTAACTTTGGTCATTTATTTTATTATTCCGGTGGGACACTGGGATCCTTTATATACTTTTAATTTAAACAGTACCTTGACATATCCGGATTTTAATTGGCCATTACTTTACTAACTATATTTAGAACGTGTTTTAGATAATGTGTATAGATTGTTGTCCACGAATGTTACGGAAACTAACATTAATATCGGTATAATTCATCCAATTACTTCAATGTATACTACCCGCGCAACCAAAGACATGATTAAGGCGTATTATTTATTCTTAAATGTGCAATTAATTCTGTAACAAATCATAAAAGGTTTTTAAAAAACTCTCAGCTAGTTTGAACTTAGATTTGTTTCCTAAGGGCCTTCAAGAAAATAGCTCTCTCGTATTTAAATGCCTACAACTTAAGAACAATTTTCCACAGCGTTGCAAATTATATGGGTCATTTAAAGTTTACCATGATTCTCAGTTAATATAACTGTAATATACTGCATTAGCCATTTAGCCCAACGGAAGACGATCGAGGCGGAAGGATGGCAGACATACTTCATGATATGAATATGCATAATCCATATACTAAATAATGGAGATATCCCAACATTCGACACAATCAGATGAGGCAAAAGATACTGCAGTTTTGAGGACATAACGGCATGCACCGAAAATCTTCTAGCTGTAATAGATAATTGGAGAGATGAAGAAGCAATGGTGAATTCAGATCACAAAGGTATCATTTGGCTTTAGCTGAAGCAAAGCTGAAGGCATTAGAATAGCAAGAACCACAAGAATATATAATACCAGGAAAGCGGAATGTAAAAAATACAAAGATAAAACAAGGAAATTGTCAGTAGAAATTGGAATAACCGTAGATATAATAAATTATATAAACTTTGAGGATAAGTTAGAGAATTTCGTCGAGCAATATACTGAAATAATGCGAAAAGCGGTAGCAGAGAAAATACTTAAAAGAAAAGTTATAAAAATATCCCGCTTAGTGGAAAAAGATTTGGAGAATTAATAATAAAGCCGAAACGGTAGAACAGAAGACCATAAGAACTCTATCTGAAATGGAAAACAGAAAAAGAGAAAACGAGACACATGCTAAACACTCGCTAAACCCTAAAAAAGCAACCACAGATTTGAGAATTTTTCTTGCGATTGCCAACAAAGCACTTGAATTGAGCTCATTTCCAGGGCATTGTAAGAAAGCTACGATTGTAGTACGCAGAAAACCAGGAAAAGAGAAGTACACTCTGTTCAAATCAAACCAACCTATCGGGCTTCTCCCTGTGTTGGTACAAAACAATGCTTATGGCTAGGATTAAATGTCATATCATCCCAAAGGTGGCCAAATCGCAAAACGTCTTTATGCCTCACAGGAACACTCAGGACGCTCTCTACAATCACACCAAAAGCATAGAATAGCCTAAATGAAAAACAAATAATTACTTTAATTTCGTTAGACATAGAAGGTTCCTACGATAGCGCCTGGTGGCCAGCCATCAAAGTACGACTGGCCGAAGAACAGTGCCCCATAAATCTCCGAAAGGTCATGGATGACTAACTCCAACACCGCAAAGTTAAATTGCATTATGCCGGAGAAAAGGTAGAAAGGGATACAAATAAAGGATGTGTGCAAGGATCCATAGAAGGACCAATCCTATGGAATCTACTCCTCGACACGCTGCTCAAGGGGTTTAAGTTCGAAAACCTCTGATGCCAAGCTTTCGCTGATGATGATGTGGTCATTGTGAATGGAATTAATGGCGGTGATGTACAACAACAAGCCAATAAAGCTTTAGATTGGGTGCACAAATGGGTGCTGAAATATAAACTAACATTTGCGCCGCATAAAAATCAGGCGATGGCAACTACCAGAAAACAGGAAATTCGATAATCCACGCCTGAAAATGGGAAACGTTAATATAAAGATAGCAAAGGAGATGAAAATTCTTAAAGTCACAATCGACGAACTGCTGACATATAGCAAACAAATATCAAACGTTTGCAAAAAGGCAACAAATTTGTGCATACACGATATACACCACAGTAGTGGAACCTATTGTAGCATATGCGGCAGCTGTCACCAGAATTAAATACGTTGCAACGGGGTTTCGCACTGAAAATCGTCAGAGGTTATAAAACAGTATCGCTAAACGCCACAGTGGCTCTTTCAGGTACGTTACCTCTTGATTTGCGTATAGCTGGAAACGCTCAGAGTTACGAAATAAAAAGGGTTAGCAAAACATAATGCCACATTACATAGAGATTTAAAAAATAACTAGTTATGCGAACACATCACACCCAGCGCAAGAGACCAAGATCGACTAGGGATTGATAAACAATAGGGAAGATCTTACAAGAAGCGAGGGCGGTGCAGCACTGATATTGATGGATGGTAGAAAGATCGATGGCTGTGTCGGAGCTGCCTTTTCCTACTGGAAAGGTGGAATTGAGCACGGGAAGATCAAGCTGGCATCATACTGCCTAACAAGGAGAACTTCTAGCGCTGGCGTATGCGACAAGAACCATACTCTGTATCGATAATGAAGAGGTATTGAACATAATATATACAGACTCAAGGGTGGCTGTAGAAGCAATAACCAAATCAAAATCACTACATTTTTTAGTAGTAGAAATCAGAAAAATAATAACGGCACTTTCACACAACAAGAAAACGGTACGCCTTTATTGGATAAAGACACACGTAGATATGACAGGAAATGAGCGAGCAGATGAAATGGCAAAGTTAGCGGCGACAAAGCTTAAATGCGCTCTTTTATATGACAAATGCCCCATTTTTTACATGAAATCCATCATAAGGAGAAAACAATAGAAGAATGGGGGAGGGGGAGAGATACAAGTTGAAAAGGGCAAGGTTACAAAATATTTTATACCGGACATACAAACAGCACATGAAATAGTTAAAACTAGAAGACCTACTGCACGAATGTTCCAGGTCCAAATGATGACAGGTCACGGCCCTTGCACAATACCTACATCGATTTAAGCTTCAGGCCAATGTAACATTCTACTGAAATAATAAATCTGAACAACATCGCTGCACATTATGCTGCACTGTCCGGCGTATGGGGCATCCAGGTAAGAACTAGAGTGGCTCTGGCAAAAGCTTCATTAATGACACACCCGAACATGTATCTGGATAATCTTTGCGAAGGGATAGCTCAGAAACTTCAAATGAGAAATAAAAATGCAACAGTTTTGCCTGCGGCAACAACACGTGGCTCGGTATCGCATGTAATGTAGTCCCAGAAGATTGAAGTACATATATATAATATTTGTTACTAAAGTCTCTTCCATGTTAAGGAAGAGGTAAAACTAATTAATAAAAAAACATACATAAATTAAAGTCTCCTTTACTACTGGCGATTTCATGATTATCATTCGAAATTTATTTTATGTAGCTAATTGAATGAGATTGCTATTAATAAGGTAATTAACTAATAAAACCTTGGGTTACCTTAGATTAAGACTCGCCACGTCTAACTAGAACTTTGTCTGATTTCCAGCAAAAGAATTATTGTGAAAGGTTGATAGGAACAGAAGAGCGATCACCTGTAAAAGACCTGTCCCATTGGATTGTTGTGGCTATAAAAATAAACTATTATGTCAGATAATTTTTACACTTTTATTTCGTTCAGAACGTAAAATATTTAGTTAAAATATTAAAGCTAGGATTTCTGAAATTCACTAAAGAATGCAAAGATAAAGATATCCAGGAAAAGTCGTATAACGCTAACACCTTCAGGAATCTCGTTATATTTAATGAGTACAAGAAAACTGCAGCAAAAATAGTTTCGGTACATTACAAGAGCGGTCTGCAGCTACTAAAATTTGCGAAACAAGAGGCGTCAAAGCATAATGACAAAGTTTCCCGGCGAATTCCAAAGAAGCTGTATTTTTCACAGTAAAAAAGGTTTATTGTCCTAGTTTTTATGTAGGAAAATAATGTTGAAGAACGCCAACGTGAAAGGAAGCTGAGCACTGGTTGTTTCGAAATGCCGTGAGAAAATTACGGAATATAAAAGTCCAGGTTGCCGATTTTCACTTTGAAATCTTTTCATCTTTGACTTAAGTATATCCCATTATAATATTAAACGTTTAAAGATCTTTTTTTATTCGATTTCAACACTCACACACAGGATAATTTAACGACGATGATGCCTCTTGCTACACCGGCAAAGTCGATTTATATTATAACGACCCAATGAGAATGTTATGGCATAGCGTATCGACACAGCATTGCTTGGGAGTAATACTTGAGTAGAGTGGTTAGTTTTACAATTGTAGTTCTTAGTCATTTTAAACAGAGGATTAACAGATTTATGTAATAAGATTTCATATACTAAAATTCTGTATACGAAATTATAATTTAATATGCATATTAATTAGTCGAGATAGATTAAGCGATTAAACCACATCTTCAACCACGAAACAGGCTAAAATATATTTAGAAGCTTGCACTAATTGTAGGTCTATATCTAAATAAAATAAATAAATCAGTGGCGCTACAACCTTTTAGGTCTGGGCCTCAGATATCTGTATCTGTTCCATGATCATTTCTAAATCTAATAGGCAACTAGGTGATCAGCCTCCTGTTCCAGATACACGCTGTCGACATTTTGGGTCTAAGGCAAGCCGGTTTCCTCACGATGTTTTCCTACACCGTTCGAGCAAATGATAAATGCGCACATAGAAAGAAAATCCGTTGGTAAGCCGGGGATCGCACCTACGACCTCAGGGATGAGATTCCCATGCTCAAGCCACTAGGCCAACACCGCTCACTGGTGTAAATCTAGATATACAAAAAACTGTGCAGCCTTGGCATTAAATAAACTTAATAATAATAATAGTTAAATTCAATATTACAAAGCAACTTTGTTTAATACATTCGAGACCAAATAATTTATAATTCTTACCTTTTGTAATTATACAATTTTAACAGAGATAACAATCGTATAAAACAAGAAAGAAGATTTTCTAAGCGCATAATGAACGCACAAAAAATGCTACACAACTTACAAAATTCAAAAGCAAATGCTGTCAACATTTTCTCGTGGAACTTGTAAATAAAACCGAGTTATTTAAGGTTCTAGTTTAGATTCCGGGCATTGTAGCCTCCACCGTGTGATTAAGGCAGTGGACGGCCACTCGTAATTACTCACAAAGCTCAATTTTACGTAAATACTGAAATAAGAGCACCCTCGAGAAAGGTTAATTTATAAAGAACTCTTTGATTACAGCAATTAACAGAGGTCTATAAAGCTATATATCTTTGATCTCTATCTAATTAATTTCTTGGAAATTTTACACCTTTTGATATTAATTGTTTGTTTATAAATGGTTTCACAAGATTTTTAACCTGAATATAAATGCTACTTAAGTTTAGGAAAAAGGATATAAGCCTAAGTCAGCTGAGCTATCGGTCCATGTACAATACAATATTCACGAGGTCTCATTTATAAACGTACTATAAAACTACTACTTAGTAACAGGTTATATATATTTTTGGTGATAATCATAACACTATCAGTATTAATGTTAGGGTGCGTCCACATCTGGCGAATATGCCGCGAATGTGCAGCTCGCGAGCAGTTTGCGAGCGTGCTTTTTGTTCGTGCGTCGCCCCTGCGCCGCCCGCGCGCAATTGGCCCGCAACCTAAGTGCCGTTCAAAATCAGCGCGCGGACAGCGCGCTAGGGGCTCGCGTCTTCCTTCCGCCCACGCCAGTAAACGGAACTGTTAGCGCGAGAACTGAGTGCGCGTAGATCGCGCGCCTTTTACGAGCCTTGCATCAGTTGCGCTAAAGAGGCGCACCAAACCATTGCCGGACTGCACGCGTGCAGCTCGCAAACGGCTCGCGAACTGCACATTCGCGGCATATTCGCCAGTTGTGGACACACCCTTAGAAGTGACAGTTGAACGACGAGTCACGTATATCGCCAATTACATAAAATAAAATACATAAAGTTTTCTGATTTCGATTTTCTTAAAATGAAAATATACTATTTGTGAGTTCCATTGGGATTTTTAATAAACTATACTTATTAACCTAACACTTAATGAACGACACCGTGTAAAGGTCAGATGAAAACCCGAATTAATGTTTTGAATTCATTCCAAAAATATATGGGCTTATAATGAGATTTGGGAAATGCGAGGACGGCTTTCTGTTTCTGATTAAATCATAATGTCCCCTGTCCACCCTCCTTAGGGTGCGGACACGTAGACAGGAAATGACGTCAGACACGTTTCAGGACACATCAGGGGAATTGGGATAGGCTTCCGTTGCTTTCGCCAAATCACGTTATCATACAAATCATGTTGCCTAATTACGCACCCTTTGTAAAGTGGAGCCAAGTTTTGATTTGGGAACCTTGGAACCTTTTGTCACATTTATTGGATTGTTCATACTATTTTGCTATGAAAAATATAGGTAACCATGGTACCAACACGGTTTGCTATCCTTATAACGTTTGGTTGTATACATGTATATATATACGTATTCTTAAATATAGATAAATTTATTTATTATATTTCACCATTTAAAAGCAGATATAAACAGACAAATATTTTTATTAATAATTATTATTTTATTTATTAATAATTTACAGAAATTTTTATCAAGAAATCGGACTTTCGTCTAATGATAATAATCCACACGTAGTCCAACATCGTAATATTAAAATGATCAAAACCGCTTAAATATTTCAACCTTTTCGAACTGTTGAAGGGGTAAAACTTTATCATTTATTATTGTTATAAGAACTCGATGTATTTTAATAATATCCAATTATCTATTGCAGTTACGTAATTGTTTTATTTAAAGTAGCATTTACTTCATTCTTAAGAACATTTATTCCGGACTTTTATTCCACCCAGCCCTTATTAGCATACCACAAAGGCTTTTAGCCAAGAAGGATGTAACCTATGATATGAGTTAAGTGAGGAGGCCCAACGTTTACTGCTTGAACCCATTATTGTGACATTATGTAAATACTTTTAACTTTACATTTACGGAATATAGTGAACCTTTTTTTCTTTTGTGAGTCTTTACTCTGTGGTTATAATGCATGAAAATTTTTAAGTACGCGGCATTCACTCGCTAACTATATGCATTATTCACTTTGGCTTAGATGCAATAATTGTAAAAATACTTTTAAGTTTTAGGGACTTTTGTTTTACAATAATCAATACTGGTTTGTTGTAAGAATCTTGAACTACGTTAGTCACGCATTAGATTAATACTTTAGGTTCCTTTCAAAATGCCTTATTATTAAGTACAAATAATTATATAAGCAATTAATATCAAATACTTATCCAAGTCAACATTTATAACAAAAAGATTATTAAAACCCTCAACTTCGAAGCGTGCGTGTGAAATTAATATTATCATTAAACGTTATACTCTTTTCATTCAGTGTTCTTTCAGTAAGGAATGGGTCATACATTTTTGCATCTATTTCATTGATATTTTTACCTTATGCAAGTAGGTGATTAACTATAGATCTTTTTATTTTTGGTTCTAAGTCATGCCGTTCCTTCACCGTACTAATAATTGGTAAGTGCACGCAAAACCGTTGTTGTGTTAGTGTTAAAATTTGTATAGCCCATGTCCCACATGAATACTAGGTCCATATTAATAATACGATCAAATTATCTTATCTGTAAAGTTCAAATTCGTAAATATTCTAAGAGCTGTAACAAAGCCCAAACTCCTAAGTGGCCAAACTTTTAACGCTTATATTTTCATTGTTATCGTCCATAGTGGACTTAGAAAACACGAAACTGAGCTTACAAGTACTTATAGGACAAACGGGGCATGTTATGTGAGCTGAACGAGAAAAACTTGTGTTATTAGAATCGCAAAGTGGAGCCAAGTGGGTTCCGCATTCGGCACATAATCGAGGAGTCATAGTGAGCGTTTTAGGGCGACGTTTGAGTTTTTCTAGTCATTTTGGTTAAAAGGATTGGAACTTTTATTATTCCACGCCATTTTCCATGGTTTAATCTGCAAGTGCAAACTGTGAATGAGAATTTGCCTTCTGCTTCTGACCCAATTTTTTGAGGGTTTATTTTTGTTTCCGTTACTTTTTATCAGTATATCTATCAATCTACTTCTTATCGTATAAATTAGGTAAGTTTCCATGTTTTTAAATTCATATATCGATTAAAAGTATTAAGTTGAATGATGTAAACAGCTGAACATTTCAATAAATAAGATCTTATTCCAACGCAGCCGTTATTGTAGCTAAAAACATATATGTACCACAAAGAACGGTTCGGTGGCCGACGATACACAATTCATACTAAAATAATAAGTCCTGAGTACATTCCTCGTTATAATGTCTCTTCACCAGGAAGAAAGTCACAAAATTGTCAGCCGTGAGGATTTGAAAAAAATCTATTAGTTTGGAAACAATGAGAGGTTAGACTGATGTTGATACCTTGCCTCACAATTGTTCTCAAAAAACGCACTAAACACGCACTATAAAATTTTAAATAGAGGACGTAACTATTGACACATAATTAACAAAAAGTATATATAAAAATGCATCTAACATAAAAATCTAAATGAAATTAAAATTTATAAAAAATTTACCTCTCACAGTAATCCGGTTTGCGTTTTCCTAAAGTTAATCGTTAATTTTTATAGACTCTTTCAAATGTTCGATCTATTTTCAGCGCTTAATCATTTATGTTTTCTGAGTGCTTACTGCGTTTGATTAACCCGTATGAACTTTGTGAAAATCATGGCGGAAACAAGTTAAATTGATTTCTTTGACGCATTCAGTGTAGATTTTTATACAAAACGAGCTTTTTATTACCAATTAATGTGGGCCTAAGTAAAGAAGTGTGCATATAACTTGTCTGTTTTCTTATGTTACGGTACGCGTTTAGCAAAATAAGTATATACTTTATAACAATGTATGAATATTTTGCAATCAATTATATTAATTTATTTATTAACTAACAAATAAGATAGGTATAACATTTTGAAACAGATGTGCTAAAGGTTGACGTAAATACCACCACCCATGGACGCTTACAAACAAAAGCTCACGAGCTGCACCACTTCATAGACTCTAAGTTGTATTAGTTTATGCTGCCTAGATAAATATCTAGACAGCTGTGGCAAAGTCGCATAAAACGACCCCGACCTTCGACTATGAGAACTACCTTTTAAGCTTTAAAGCGTTATAAAGTATGATAAACTTAAATTATGAAATATCCCAAAGGAATACAACCCTCTGCGCGACACGTCATATCGACTTAACCACTTAACAGGGAGGATTTAAATTATAAATCAGGAGGGAAGCGCACCTGCGTCGCCGGACTCCATGTAATGTATACTATATACTTTTTGCCGCGGTTACATTTACGTTAATGAATGTTTAAGGGCAATTCGTGTATGCGTGGTTATATAGAATGGGATTTTAAGCGATTAGTTTGACTGTATACAATAGTTCCATTTGTAATTACTAAACCATTTTAAAAGTGTTGAAATTACATGTAAGTTGTGACAATGTGAATGACATGTTATAAAAAGTGTTGGATTGCATGAAAACACATTGAATTTTATGTTTATAAGTGTGTCTATACTCGTATATGTATCTAATAGTTAGTAGCTCACCAATAAAAGAACAAAATCTTAGATAGCTTATGTTACGCATACTTTACATAAGAAGAGGTTTATAATTGTAATTTAAACTAAAAGATAAAATTGTTCTCATGAAACAATGATTTGGTAAAGTTGTAACTTAAACTCATAAAAAAATATCAAGCTAAGTAAATTCCATATTATAAGTGAGGCGAGTATTCCACATCTTTTTATAGGTACTCAATCAAACAAAGTTATCTTTTATCTGCAAATGTACCGCTCACCAAATGTGCCCAAGCAAACACCTGTGACGAAAAATACAATAATCCTCGTAGCAATTTTATCGTACAAAAGAACTCATGGAACGGGTATAATTATATGGGCACTACAAATGTTAGTTATTGAACGTTAAGTATTATACAATAGTATAATATCAGGATACCTGTTAAAAATAAGGACCTACATAGAGTGTCCTGTACAGACAGCGATAAATTCATTAGGTTGGTGCGTGGTTTAAAAGATCTACTACCTCTAATAAAAATAAATCACTTTAACTTAACAATTTCAACTATTTTAGTGCTTATGATAATATGGATAGGGTGCCGACTGGTACTGTTTTTATCATGAAAATACGTGATTAAATTTGATATGAAAATTTTATTTGAGCTTATAAAATCAATCTTATGTCATAACATACATCATGAGAATAATCATCAGTTGACATCACATAAATCTATAGAACATATATGCATTGGCACTTCATCCTTTTATGGATCTAATCCTCACAATGTTTTATGCTATTTTTTCATAGGGAGGTATTATATGTGATAAGATTTATGTAATACTTGGTTGACGTAAATACTACCGAGCCCTAGGTATTAGAATAAAAACTATTAAAGATACATAAACTTATAAATTAATTAGACAACGGAAAGTTTCAGCTTTTTTTTCAGCAGCTCTCATGACATTGATTTTTGGGATGTTTAAGTACACATATACAATTTTTTTATTGCGCATATAACAATAAAACATCAATATAACTAAATATCAAATACATGCTCGTAATATTACCACGTGTTGTGTTTATATTATACTAGTAGACTCGGCCAAGCGTTGCTGTGACTAAGATTTTTGTTATATTACATAGTAGTAAACTATTCAAGAGAAACGGCAGGAGAACACCAATCCACCATGCTTTTTTGGTGGTTATGCCATTAAATTGTAGCTTATGTTAAACGTTGGTATTTATTTTGATAAGGATCAATAGCTAGGTACGAATAAAGAGCCTTTTCTAGCGGTGCTATTTTAATAAAAAAATAATAATAAAAGGATGCTTATTGTGACGTAACTATAAAAGATAGAGACATGCTGTCGCGACATTTTTTATAGATAGTGATGTGCCCTGAAAAATTTTAATACATCATTTTGTTCTATCATTAATAGTTTTCGCAGCGCACGCGATTGAAGGAAGTTTTTTGTTTATTTTTTTACACCTTGGGTTAGATTATTCCAGTTTTAGTAAGCATCCCTAATTTTTCATTTTCATTTTTCACTCGGGAATAGTGTAGCTTGCCAACGGTGAAATAATTTTTTGAAATCGGTCCAGTAGTTTCGGAGCCTATTCATTTCAAACAAACAAAAAATCAAATCTTTCCTCTTTATAATATTAGTATCGATACATGTAAATACCCGCATTTAGGATGATATGTCTATTACATGACATGTCCTAGATTACATGTATACGAAATTTGGAGTAACCAAACCTAATCCTTATCTTAGACGTAGCAATAAATTCATGTTAAATGCAAAACCGGAAACGATGTAAATTTATCGTTTCTTCTATCTAAACATTATTTATTTAAAGCCTCCACATCTAGTCTTACTTTTGGCAAGCAAGTATCGGTTTTTGGTTAACGAAATAGCAGCATTTGCATGCAAAGTACTGGAATCTATGCAAATCCGTTGCTCCAGGTCAACTGCAGTCTTCTGGGAGCTTACGAAGCCTGACATGGAATGCACATTAAGAAATCTTTAACTTATTAATGAAACTTATGGTTTAACGTCTTTATACTATTACAATTTGAATTTTGAATCAATGTGTCAGCCATGGAAAATATATACTCGTATTGTGTTAACGAGTGAATGTGCTTTTAACATTTCCATTTACAGTTTCGAGAAGATTTTTTTTGTTTTGATATATATACTCGTTCTTGTTTGTTAATAATTCCTTATTTTTTTTAGTACCGACCGATATGAATATATTTTATAACATATCTTTATCACAATATAAATACAAAACTGTTTATTCTAACTCATTTATCAGTTTACCGCAACATTAATTAGAATAGTAATTATTAATATCATAACTCTTCCATTATTAACATACTTGCACTAAGAATTTATAGATATATCACCACTAAGAAAATAAAAAAAGGAAATTACAGTTAAATTAACACGTATTTTTTATGCTGTTTTTAATTCATCATTCAGTTTGATGTGCTCACTGCATATTCATAGCTTAATTCATGTACATAGAACTGATTGATTATTAAAATACGGCGTTTATTAAGTACGAAGCCTATACAAAGCCCTATCGTTACTAAGCTTAAATATAAATTGAACATCTTAACACATCAAAGGAACGATTCTTCCCAACTTCACTTTCATATTTCGCGAAATAAGTATCTTGACAATGAGGAGGAAGTAACAAAGACCATTGAAAATTGTTATACGATCTATTGTGACAATACAAGAGGGTTGATTGACCCGAGATGCCTTAATAAGCCATGTACTGGAAAATTTCCAGACCTCTCTCATTGCACAATAGACGTAACTGTTTTATCATAAACTGGCGACATGGCTTCGTATTAGTACTACAACATACTATGGCTACATACATATTTAGGCTTACGTACTGTTATTGTCAGATTTCAAACAAATTTTGAACTGATTTTTTTTTATGATTGGACAATTCATACCAATTGAACTAGTCCCATGCTAAGCTGGTGAAGCTTGTGTTATGGGTACTAGGCAACGGATATACCTACATATTATAGATAGATAGACATATAAATACATATTTAAACACCCAAGACCTAAGCACAACACCAAATGCTCATCACATCGATGTTTGTCTCAGCCGGGGATCGAACCCGGGATCCATGGATTCGCAGTCAGGAACCACTAGACTAATGAGCCGTCGATTAAAATGAATTTGTCACGATTAAACAGATGAAAAGGATATGGTTAAGAGGTTTATATGGAAGAATTATACCTGCCATCATTCCTATTTATTACGATATAATATAAAATATCCTTCACGTATCCTCACAATATCCAATTCCATTTTATAAGAAATCGATATGATAATAATTGGTATTTGCGTGATAGGTCAGCAGGCTACTGAAAGTTGTCTTAAGAAATCTTTTTAAATATTTAGGGCTGCGATAATTATACCTTTAGCTTACACGCGTGTATTTTGTTATTTATGACCTCGATATATAATAAAGCGGCTTACCCATTATTAGTAGGAGAGACAACCATACTGTCCCAGTATCGCGACTGTAAACTTTTGTGATACAGGCTCTGTACTCGTAGCAAGAACTTTACGGTACTTTTGTTAAGAATTCAATACGACTTTCTGATAACGCTAACATTTTGGTTCTACGTAATGTTTGTGCTAAAGGCTAAAAGTCCTTTATTTTTCTTTTTTTTTATTGGACAATTCACACCAATTGACCTAGTCCCATGCTAAGCTGGTGAAGCTTGTGTTATGGGTACTAGGCAACGGATATAAATACATATTATACATAGATAGATCTAACACGTATAAATACATATTTTAAACACCCAAGACTTAAGCACAACAACCAACGTTCGCCGGGGATCGAACCCGGTACCCATTGATTCGCAGTCAGGGGTACTAACCACTAGACCAATGAGCCGTCGTCGCTTACGGTGTAACATTGACAAAAATCTATATTTTAATAATAAGAAACATAATACGTATAAGTATTAGGATGTATACGTAGGAGATAATAATAATAAAGTTAAAATAGCCCGGTCAATTTAGACCAAAAAATGAGAGTGAAGTTACATAAAGTCCCAACAAGCTGAATTTCTGTGAAATTGTTCAAAACATAATTATAAACAATGTCTAGAAGTTCCCCATCATTCCCGTGTAAGGAAAAATTTTTATTCAAGGGCAAAGGTCAAAAAAAATTGTTTTTCGCGATTTTTAGCAAAACGGTAAGTTTTATCATAAAAGTACCTCAGACAAAAATTGTAGATCATAAAATTATCTATAAAAAATGTATCAATACTTTTTTTCTTACAAGCCACCTTGTCATAATATGTTTCCAATAACGATTCAAAAAAAGTTATAAAAATTTGTTATCGTCATAATATGCACCGTTTTTGCTGGCGTTTTTTACCGCCCCGACCTTACACACACAAGAAGGGGAAAAAATTAAAAAAAACTTTTTATGAGGTAGAATGTCTAAATTAAACGGACTAAAACTGCAATTGAAATAAATTTGGTACAAATATTTGCTTTCGGATATTGCGTTGTAAAATTGAAAGTTCAATTTTTATGTTTGACATTAATTCGAAATATCACAGATTTAAGTTTTTTAATTGGACTGGGTTTATAAGAGCCATGCAAGCTTTTTATTTCGGTATAAAATATTTATTAGTTATTACTCAAATTATTTAAGACAATAATTTTTTTTCCATATGTAAGAATTTATTGAAAGAGTGATATTGATAATCAAGTCAAGTGTGAATATGGAACATGAAATGCAAGCAACAAAGAGCGTACCAATTCTTAAAAGGTCGGCAACGCACTTGTGAGCCTTCTGGCAATGTGAGTGTCCATAGCAGGCGGTATTATTTAACATCAGATGAGCCTCCTGCCCGTTTGCCTCCTGTTCCATAAACAAAGGAATATTTTGTCCCTATACTTGGATAATTCTGACCAATGTTTGTAGAGTTTCAATTAGACAGTTCCAATTGTTTGACACACATACACTCAACGCTTAGACTTACCAGTCAGTGTTAATTTATAAAGTTCAACTAGCGATAATAATTAAATTAACTATCAATTATTTGCAACTAACTTTTAACATTTAACTGCCTGTTAATATTAATTGGAGAGTAAGGGCTCCCACACAAAACTGCGAATTCGCATCGCATCGCAAATATCTGCGAATTCGCACGAACGCAACGCAAGAATTTCCGATCTGCTTGATCGCAATTCCTGCGATTTTAGTCATCCTTGGTGACCATTTTAGTCCGCTCTGAGACAAACAATTAAAATGTCAATAAATAAATTTTGTTTTACTTTTCCTGATAGTCAGTCCCAGCATTTCCAAAGGCATAACAGGAATTCTTCCCTTGTACGATCGTTTTTGGCATGGCATGGTGATAATATACTCAAAAGCTCTTCAAATGAAGATATCTCATTCTAAAATAATCAAAAAATTTATCTTCATTCTCAAATAGTACTTTCGAATAAAATATTCACATCAGAGTTCATAATGTAATGAATGGATGAACCCAGAATCTTCTTTTTCTTTTATATCTATTTAACAATAACAGCAGTGCAATAATCTTTTTGGATCCATCTTACGCTTCTTAAAAACACGTTCAGTAGGTGGTTCGAAGGAATGTGCCCTACCAAACTTTGGCACTTAATCGTATCGCAAAAATTCAATCGCAGGTTCTGTGGAATTCGCATCATGATCCTTTGGGGGCCCTACTGATCAATACTTGAAGACTGTGAAAGCAGCGAACTAAAAGCTCAAGAGAAATAGACACAAAGAGATTTTACCCGTAATCTCAATATCATAATAGCGGTAGGATTGCAGTCGGAAAGGCTAACGTGTTGTCCATTATGGTGCACATTTTGTATCTTTTTCACTGTCCATTGTTATTGGCACTACAAACCTCGACTACTGCATTTTCCTAACAATACTTACGCTTTTATAATCGAACCTAAGACTAGTTAAATGGAGTGTTCGCCTAGTGGCTTCAGCGTGCGACTCTCATCCCTGAGCTCGTTGGTTCGATCCCCGGCTGTGCACCAATGTACTTTCTTTTGCATTTAACATTCGCTCGAACGGTGAAGGAAAACATCGTGAGGAAACCGACAAGTCTTAGTAGACCCAAAAAGTCGATGGCATGTGTCAGGCACTGGAGGCTGATCACCTACTTGCCTATTACATTGAAAAATGATCATAAAACAGATTCAGAAATCTGAGGCCAGACCTAACCAGGTTGTAGCGCCACTGACTTATTTTATTTTAAGACTAGTTAAATAAGAAAATTATTCTACTTAAAGGATTTATTATTTATTTATTTACACTCCGTTTCAGTAATACAGAAATACAGTACTATTAATATAATTAAATAAGGACAACTGGCGGACATCACTTTCGAGCGATGTCTTCCTACCTGGAAATCTCTTCTACCACTGTGAGTAAAAAAATATTGATAAAGTGAGCGCTAGAAGCGGAAGATGTCAATTAAAGATCATCCATCAATTTCCTCCCCATCGCAAGTGTTGCTTTACCTCTATAAACTAAATGTCAAATAATTCTCCCCGTGAAAAAAATTCATTATTATTCTAGCCATTGAAAGGGTTGCTTAGCCTTATTGATTTGTAAAACCTTTCTTACCTTAAAAACTAATTAACAATTCTAGAATATGTATGATTAAACTTTAATATTCGTAAACCGGAAACAAATATAAACCGTAGTAAAGGATTTGTTGAGCATTGTATGTTGAACAAATAAGAGTGCGTCGTCTAGTACAACGCATTTTATAAGCTTAAGCGAATATTTAAATATAGAATAATTGGCAACAGCTAACGAAAATACACAAGAATTTATAAAACGCGAAATTATTATTTATAATTACTATGTCATCTAAAATGTATGTAGCTAAAGTATTTTGCAATTGATTAGGGCATTTATATTCAATGCTGATCATTGTATCAAATAATGGAACTATACGTACATAAAAAAGTATGCAAGTTGTGAATATCATAAGTATGATTTTAGCAATCAATATGATTTTCACAAGTAGCAAAAGAATTGATGAAAATAATATTTCTAAATGTTTAAAGTAAATTTTAACTTGTAAGCCAACTTTGAATCAACAACCCAGGGCCATCTAAAATAATATTCAAGTCGTTTAATTAAACGTAAACTTTATATCTTGGACCACAAGTTTCCAGTGGTTCTAACTCATGTCAAGCACCCATTTGTCCGTCACGCCGCCTCAAGAGCCTCGGGCTACGGAGCTTGACCAATTGACAGAGAATTTCACGTCTTGATATTCAGAGTTCGCTTTGTTTACTTGTGGTATGTGGTTTGGATCTAACTGTTATCGATTGTTATGCTTGGGCTGTTTTATTTCCTTATATACTGGTTCAGCATTGCGAATATTGAATAGTTTACCAGAAGTTTGAGATATAATATGAAATATGTAAATGTAATTTTAGTGTTTTATTCAAATTTTATTGAACGATAAAATTGATTTCCAGGAAGTAGAGCACTAAATTCAATCAAATGTTGTAAAAAATGTTAACAGTTTTAAATGTTGCCTAAGGCAAGTGACAATAAATTAATAAAATGAAAAAAATATATATTAAAAATATTACATATTGATTTAAAAAAATATCTAAAATAATCTTAAAAAGGTCAATTACTTTAGTCACAATATGATGGAGATCCAAGAAAACATTATGTGATTTATAAAACTTATCACGGACAGAAGAAGCGCGCCATTTTTATGATAAGTTTTAATAATTATCTGTGGCAGGGCGCGCTTTAGTCTATGCGCGGTGGTGGTCTATGGTGCTTTGGCGCCAATAATGTTTTATCAGATTTGTTGAACCAAAATACTTATATTAACAACGTAATATCTTCATTTAAAAATCGGTGTTCTTTTTCGTGAAACAATTAAATATAACCTTTTAATGACGATCACTCTTATTACGCAGTTTTAGCTAAACATTGTTGAAATTGTTGTATCAAAAAGTATCTATAGTTAATATTTTAGATAACTTAGGGGTTATTGCATATTTTTATATATATAAACCATGTATAAATCATATTAACGAATATTGTCTATTTTGTTGCAGGTAAAATAATGTTGACGATATATTCACGTGTCAGACCAACATGTAACATCCTAACATGAACCCTTTTACCTTCGCAATATTCATCACCAGCCTATTTTGGCTTAACCTGAGTGACGCTAAAATAGGTAAGTCAACTATTTTTATAATAAATCAAATCAAAATTTTGTAGCATCGGGAATAAAAAAGTCTCGGGATGCTTTGTTTATTTTGTTCCAAATTCATTTTTTTATTTAACAGATTAAATACAGTGCAGTTTTAGTTAGATGATATCTAGTGTGTATCGCTATTTCATAATGGACAAAAACATCGGACATAGATTTGTTCTTAAATTTCGCATCGCCGATGGAATTTTGTGTTCCGAGTCCCTGAAAATGTTACGGTGAATTTATGAACACATGTTTGGATGATACCAAAGCATTAAAAACCGGTTGAGATTTAATGGAAATTAACATCGCAAAAGTTAAGGATATGGTGACCTCAAAGTCCTCATTCAAGTTTGAGAGTGAAAGCCGCTGAAACTTCTCAAGAGCTGTTCTGTACCACTTTTAATTGTACTAAATAACCAAAAGCCCAACGAATACCCATAAACCTTGTTCACTTGATAACAAAAGCAAAGTTCTTTCTTTTTGCTACACTCAAATTACTTGCGAGAACAGGCCTCGATTCCGGAAAAACGTTTAAAATGATTTGATGATTGATCGTTGGCGTAAGTGTTTCGTTTCCGAAGGATCATTCTTTGAATGCGATAAAATAAATTTGGGTGCATAAATATTATTGAACTTTTACCGGTACTTTCTTGACAGAGTAGTAATTAAAAAGGTGACATTATTACCGAATTTTTTATAAAGTTAGTTTTCTTGAAAATCTATAGTATTGTATAATTATAGTGTTATTATTAATTTCACTTATGAATTTCGTGTAGCGTAATGTTAATATATACCTTGTCTAGTATATATGTGAGACTTGTCGATATTTTATTATGGCTTTTAAGATATTAGAATTCTAAAGATTTGATTGTGTTTTTTATCGCGGTAAACATTTTACACAAAAGTAAATATTTTAGTCCACGTTTAACAATAAAGCTGTAAAAGATTTTTTTACTACAGAGCTGGTAAGTGAAAACTTGAGAGAAAAATTAGGGGTTGATGCTCCACATTCTAATGATGGCGCGTTGGTATGCTTGAGTTAAAGCGAGGAAGAAATTCCATTAACGATGACCCATGGAACGCCCGACATCGATAGTGTCTGAACAAATGATTAAAAAAGTTGAAAACAATGTCATGGCGGATCGTTATGTCACTATTTATTTTAAAGCAGAAGTAATGAAGATTTCTATAAGTAAAAAGTATCCATAACCATTTTGGGTATGAAAAAAGAGTCAGCGCGCTGGGTCTTTCTGACGCGCAGAAACGAACGAGACTGGGAATTTCACAAGGCTGTTTGAGTTTATTACAACAAGGCCTTGAACAATTTTTAGCTCGACTTATAACTATGGACGAAACATGTCTTCACCATTATGACCCGGAAACGAAAAAACAATCCGTTATTTGGAACAGAGCGTCGTCTTCCATCTGACATCCACCGGTATGATCATGAGTTGTTTTTTATGGGACAGTCCGTATCAATGATCAAATTCCTTAATCATGCAGTCACAGTGCAGGGTCTTTGTACGGAGTACAAATTAAAAAGTTACGTGAGTTACGCAAGGAACGGCGTGGCAAACTTGCTAAAGTTTTGTTTCACCAATAAAACACCGTTCAGTAGAAGTCCAGAGGTGTGATGCCTACTATTCAAAAAGCTGGCTTCGAATTAATGGAACTTCCCCAATATTCACTCTCATCTCTCGGTTAGAGAACATCTCGGGAGCCATAAATTGGAATATGAAGCAGTATCGCCGTAGTGCCCAATTTTTTAAGGAAACAAGATTTTTTTTAAAAAGCTTAATTTTTTTTTACTTTCTATATATACAATACTGATTGCGATATTAAAATATTATATATCCTACCACTTGTATTGTTTATAGTTTGTGTAAATAATATGAAACTCTTTACAGGGTACTTCTGGCACATCACAGATCTTCATTACGACCCGTTTCACAACTCCCCAGAGTTCCATAGAGGTACGCTCGTTATTATGAAAATTTTGTTTTTAATTTTTAAAGTGTATCGCGGAAAGCGCAATAATTGTCCTTTGTTTGCAACAAAGTTCGTATGCGATGAATCATTTCACTGCAAGTACTAATATGAAAAGCGGGAGTTTTTCCTTTGTTTTTAATTTGAATCAAGTAATTGTGTAATCGAAATTAAAAATGTTTTATATTAAATTAATTTTATCTCAACTTTATAAACTAGTCTCTGTAGCACTACATAAACAGCTAGGTGTACTTAATCAGAATAAAATAAGATGCAAATAATATTCGAATATGGTGGATCTTAAAAAGGGGATTTTTAATAACATTAGACGTTGACTGAAACTTTAGTTACATTACTCTTATAATGATTTAAATATTAAAAATGCAGTTACAAAATTGCGGGTATAAGGAAACAATATTTAACTACACCAGTTCAATCAATATGCACGGTGATTTATCAATAAAAGCAATTGTTTGAAGTCCTTGCAAAAACTTTTAGTTCTAACATTCCTATATTCATATTGAGTCAAGAGAGCGGCGGTTGATATCGTTGAGTGTGATGCGGTGAGAAAACCACCTGCAGTCCGATAGCAGGAAAGAATGTGGTGCAAAATACAATGCCAAATGGAGAATTGTAGGGTATAAATGAGAGTAATTAAAAGTAGGGGCTGAAAATTGGAGAGGATTTCGATTGACCACCCCGCGACGGCCCAAGCCGAGGTCCGCTTGTCCGAAAAGTCTGATTTTTTTGCGCCACTCCTCTTAATTGACCATATATTTGGTAAATAATTTTCCTCTATCCATAGAGTGAAAACTGAAACAATAATTTAAAAATACCGTTTCAAAGGTACGAGAATAAGTATGAAATGCAATTTTAAATATATACGAATTTATTTTATTCACAATTGCCAATAACGTCAAAGGAACCGGTCTCATTTAATAAAACAGAATTCATTCGCTTATATTTACGGCAATGCTAATGAAAAACCAAAATAAGTTCCATATTTCAATAACTGACACGTTCTTTGGAATTTAAATGTATAAACTTGTTCATTACGAAAATAAATTAATATATAATTTTGCAATTGCAAATCAGAGATAAATAAACATAATTGGCTTTACAAACTATTTAACTATTTTACTACTACTTATCCTCAAAGGTTTAAATTTCAATGTTTAAAACTGTTATTTTTTTAATGTTTACATGAACAACCAATTATATGCGACCATAAAAGCCTTCTAATATAGACCGATTAAAATTATAAACAATATTAATAATTGGTTTTTATATTATGAGAAAGAAACTCAAATAAAATCAAAAATATACATTGGGCCATTCATCAATATAGACTAAGATATCAGAAGTATTTTTCATAATTAAACTTTTTTTTTCATCATTAAATTTACTTTTCATAGATATAATGATTAAATACATCCTTGTTACGCCTTAAAACTGTAATACCACCAAGTACGTACCATATTTTACATATAACTTTATGTATTGAGAAACAATACATACACATACAATTAACAACATCGTAAAACCTACCCATAGTAATTTTAGTATCTTATCTACCAGTTATCATTGTATAGAAATAACTTTAAAGGATTATATACTTTCTCAGCTGAACGTTTCGCATAGTGCAGTTAACGTTTACGATTTAATAATACTTACACAATGTTACAGTCGTTAACATAAGTTTTGTACTTAGTATTTTCTGCTGTACTTCTAAACTCTTTGTTCCATAACAAGCCTAGAATCGCGTAAGTACCTGGAAAGTAAGAGAAATCGAGTATTTCATTTACAAACAGAACACAAATAGGAACACCAATAGGAACACAATATAATATAATAATTATCATAAATATTTCAATGACCATTTACCGAACTGAGATATTATAATACATTTGATATGACATATTAGACAATGCTCTCACAAGACTGATTCCTTTATAATTACAGAAGTATTAAAATAATATGAAAATTGTGGAAATTAGCACTCATGTTACGAAATAATTGTTATTCATCGTATAATCCGATGATTATAAACTCCAAAAATTCATATCGTATTGAAATCAGCAATGAATTCAGATTGAGACATTAATATTGATAGTGTCATCGCCGTCCAGTAATTATCGCGATATGGAATTAAAAATTTTCATATTTTAATTGTTGTGTCGCACTATAATTATCTTGTGAGATTAAATTTAAAACTACCAGAGCGGGTTACAAAATTGTCCTTATGTATTGTTAATTCTTAACTTATCTGCCACGTCGGCGAGTCTATTAAAAGTAGATTAAATAATTTTTATTAATAATTAGTTTTAGTTTCTATTTAGGATATTCACTAATATTTGAGTTGAATAAAGATTTAAAAAAAATCCAATAACACAATTCTGCGCCTTCTGTGCCTCTGAAACGATAATTGTTTCGTCGAGTTGGAATTCAGGAGCTCCAAGATGACAACGGAGATGGTCACTCGAAGCATTGCTGACTGATTTTTAGTTATAAAAACATTATTATCTTAAACAGGCTGCAAACATCGTGGTAACAATGACCACAACCACAGAAATGGCCGCCACCGGGACCACACATGTGACAGCTCATGGCTCCTCATACAAAGTGCTGTCTCGTTTATGGCGGAGAGACATCCAGACACCCTTGAGTTTGTGCTATGGACGGGGTAATTATTATATAACATTACAAAACACATACTATAATATTATTACAAGCTATTTAAAGGATACTATTAACCTTAAAAAAACACCGTCCGTATCACCTTGACCTCCATCGTTTCACAACTGAGCGAATCTTAAGGCAATTTCTGCCGCGCACAGCACTGTGGAACCAGCTTCCCACTGAAGTATTTCTGAACCAATTCGTCTGAAACTTAAGGTCCTTCAAGAAAAGAGCGTACTAATTCTTAAAAGGCCGGCAGCGCGCTTGCGAGCCTTCTGGCAGTGCGAGTGTCCATTGGCGGCGGTATCACTTAACATCTGATTTCTGTAACAAAAAAAAATCCCCGCCTACTAGCCCTAGATCTAGAAATAAAAAAAAATATATTTATACAAACCGTAAAAAAAATTAAAATTAGTTAAATTAATACATAAATATAAATTTGTCACAAATGTGATGCACTTGCTTTGTTACACCGAGATAACCTTTTTAATTTCCAAAAAAATTACTTTAATAAAAAATTATAGGGACATCCTATCATCATCTATGGAGCACCTCGGTGATGAAATCAGAATGGAAGCTGTGAGGAACGTAACTGATCTGCTAAGTCGGACATTTAGCAGTCAGTTTGTGTTCCCCGCTCTGGGTCATAACGACCCTCCACCTTCCAGAAGACTTATTGATATGTGGATGCAATGGCTGCCTTCTGATGCCTTGACCACATTTGAAACAGGTATGACCTCAACATATAAAAGTATATTTTTCAAATAATATAATTAATACGTCTTGTTTTATTCTGCGGAAGGAATGACTGAAGAAAGGAATAGTAGTTAAAAATCATAATTATAACGCGTAGCCGTCTACTTTATTTCCATATTACTAAATATTGTGTGATTGACTTTTATTATGTATTTTTTGCTTATAATAAATTTGATAAATCTATACGTAGAACATATTTTTATTGTATATAAAATATAATTAATAATCCACGTCGGCAAAGTCCAGATTATAGATTACATTATTTACTAAAATAAATATTCTGTATAAAAAATAATCCTGTATTATTTGTTATGATATTATAAGTATTTTTCAGGTGGCTATTACACGATTGAACAATCATATAGCAAGCTACGTATTGTGGTACTAAACAGTGTGCTGTGGGCCGGTGGGGCCGCCACCACTGATGGTCCCCATAGGGGAAGAGCTCAGTGGGAGTGGTTGGAACGCGTTTTAAGCAAGGCTAGAAGGAAAAACGAAATGGTATGTTTATTTTGGGCATCTGTGAGCTTTACGTGTCACCAATAAAAGATTAAGTCGTCGCCAATAATTTCAATTATTTATAAAAAAATAAAATAAAAAAATCCATAAAAATGGAATATAAGATACAGCTATCACTTATTCCACGTCATTAAATTTGTATCGGTAGACATCCCTACTCATCTATAAGATAGACAGATATGTGTAGGCCGAATAGACCAGTGCAGATAGCCTATAAAATAAGGAAGGGGATGACGGGTCTGGGCGTTACTGCATACGATTTTTTGCATTTTCTGAGAAGATTTACTATTGTAATATATATATATTATTTTTACCATAGGAAAGTAGAGATTTCAACGAACTGAAAGCACACCAACTTTTTGAAAAAAGCTGAAATTTTGACGTCAGAATTTTCGATTGAAAACTAGGGTGTTTTTTCGATATTAATTCAAAATAAGGTGAACAAATAAATATTTTTAATCAAATAAATTACAGCGTATTTTCGACATAAAAAGGTAAGTTTTCACCAAATTTCGTTAAAAAAAAAATATTTTTGTAAAAGATAAAAATTAAAAACCAAAAACTTGGTTTTTTGAATTTTTCACATAAATTTTGAAGTTATGTGAAAAATGTGTGAATACAAAAGTTTTAGATCTTTTTATTACCTACAACTTTGCCATTTAACTTTCTTCGATAGGACTTTTAGTTTTGCCGGAAATCGAGATAAACCGTTTTTTACCCTTAAAACTCCCCCCCTACCCCTTCCCGACCTCAGATCGCCCGTAATTTATTTTTCCTTTAATTTTTATAATATTCTCCTCCTTTTCCAATAGGTTTCATCCTACTATTATTTTTTTAGGTTTCAAAAATTATCGGCACTGGTCTAGAAAGAAAAAGCCGGCGTAAAAAACTCTCGGTACTCTTTTAAAATAGCAAATCATCAAACAACACTTATTTTAAAACAAATAATGCAAATTTATTAGAAGTAGCTAGTTAGTAGTTACAATAATACATAATGTAATATAGTAAGTGGTAGTATTTTACCTTCCTATAAAATTCCACTAGAAAAAAGTTTCACATCAAATAATATGTACGAAATATTAAAACTTAAAATATATATGATTCGGCTTTCTATTGAGCAAACGAAACTACAAAAACATATATTTAACATTTTTCTCTATAAGTTACTTTTGTAAGCTACTACAAAGTCAGCAATTTTTTTAAACTAGTCCTTTCGTTATTTTAGGTATATCTGGTCGCTCACGCTGGCCCAGGTGTCGAAGAGAGACACAACGCTGGAAGTTCTTCAGCGGCTGGAGGTGGCGAACTCACTCCAACAGCTAATTCAAATTTAGTACGCATTATCAAAGCTTTCAGTGACGTCATCGCTGGGCAGTTTTATGGCCACCGCCATTCTGACACCTTTAGGCTTATGTATAATGAAGGTATGTTTCTTCAAACGTTCGACCACAGTCTCAAGGTGGTCCATTAAATTATCTTTGATGGTAGATATGTGCAATTTGGATACAAAATGAAATGCCCACTTTTAGTTAATAATGCACTTAAAGTATATGAGACTATAATTACTATCCTTATATTTATCTCCATTAATTCTTCATATAAAAACGCTTCATGTATCGACATAGGTTAATAAACCATCGACTTATAAATGTCTAATCACGACGCAGTGCGCGCCTTGTGTTTTCATGATATCCTGAAATCTATCGGTCTGATTAGAAACTTCGCTATCTTTCATCAGAGAATACTTGTTTGATAAAAATTGGCAATCACTTACTTTCAAAAAGAAAACTAAAATAACATGGAAAATCTGTTTTTTCCCTTATAACTCCCCCTACCCCCTTCCCGACCTCAGATCGCCCGTAATTTATTTTTCCTTTAATTTTTATAATATTCTCCTCCTTTTCCAATAGGTTTCATCCTACTATTATTTTTTTAGGTTTCAAAAATTATCGGCACTGGTCTAGAAAGAAAAAGCCGGCGTAAAAAACTCTCGGTACTCTTTTAAAATAGCAAATCATCAAACAACACTTATTTTAAAACAAATAATGCAAATTTATTAGAAGTAGCTAGTTAGTAGTTACAATAATACATAATGTAATATAGTAAGTGGTAGTATTTTACCTTCCTATAAAATTCCACTAGAAAAAAGTTTCACATCAAATAATATGTACGAAATATTAAAACTTAAAATATATATGATTCGGCTTTCTATTGAGCAAACGAAACTACAAAAACATATATTTAACATTTTTCTCTATAAGTTACTTTTGTAAGCTACTACAAAGTCAGCAATTTTTTTAAACTAGTCCTTTCGTTATTTTAGGTATATCTGGTCGCTCACGCTGGCCCAGGTGTCGAAGAGAGACACAACGCTGGAAGTTCTTCAGCGGCTGGAGGTGGCGAACTCACTCCAACAGCTAATTCAAATTTAGTACGCATTATCAAAGCTTTCAGTGACGTCATCGCTGGGCAGTTTTATGGCCACCGCCATTCTGACACCTTTAGGCTTATGTATAATGAAGGTATGTTTCTTCAAACGTTCGACCACAGTCTCAAGGTGGTCCATTAAATTATCTTTGATGGTAGATATGTGCAATTTGGATACAAAATGAAATGCCCACTTAGTTAATAATGCACTTAAAGTATATGAGACTATAATTACTATCCTTATATTTATCTCCATTAATTCTTCATCTAAAAACGCTTCATTTATCGACATAGGTTAATAAACCATCGACTTATAAATGTCTAATCACGACGCAGTGCGCGCCTTGTGTTTTCATGAGACGTTTCAGTTAATATCCTGAAATCTATCGGTCTGATTAGAAACTTCGCTATCTTTCATCAGAGAATACTTGTTTGATAAAAATTGGCAATCACTTACTTTCAAAAAGAAAACTAAAATAACATGGAAAATCTGTGGTTTCTATTATATCTATTACATATCTAGGCTAAACCGTTTCATATTGTAAACCTAATTAAACCTAAGTATAGAAAAACATATTTAAATTTTCATTTTTTAAACAATATTTACTAAACAAATAATAGTTGTTAAGATTCCCCTAACTCTGCGAGTCGTGGATTATTACCATGGTTACTATTTTGAACAGTAAAAAACATCATAAGATCGTAGTTTATTTTTAACTTAAGTAAGGTTTTAACCCATCAAAAGCAAGGGGCATTGTCAACTGTCATTGCGTCTGGACACGAGTGACAAATCATAGACTAAATAAACGTTAGTAAACCTTTAGTTAAAAATATATGTACAATGCAATAAGGTTCGACTATTCCACACATTTTATTTACGTTATAAAGAATACGATACACTTTCAGTGCGTGCTTAACGACAACGTATAAAAAGTCAATAAAGCTTAATTACGCAATAAAGCCTTAGCATAATAATGAAGTTATAAGTCAGAAACAAAGTTAACCCCAAGCTTTACACGATTAAAAGTTACGAGTGCCTCAATTAATTTAATATAAGCCAGTTAAACTACTTAAAATCATCATTAATTTAACTTTACCTTCATTGTTTATTTTTTATAACAATTGTTCAAACTATGAATGTATATCCTAAAACTAAGAAATATGTAAAGCAAATAGTCTTTAAATGTTTACTTACTTTGAACTATGATCAGTCTCCCAATACCTTCTTAATTGTAACACACTACTGTTTGTTTAAAATGTAATGTGGGAGAAATAAAGAATTATTATCTATTATTATTATTATCTGAAATAGTTCTGTGCCTATTAATATGAGCTTGAGTATGGTTTGCGGTCTTAAGTCTAGACTGCAAAGCTTTTTGGAAATCACCTGAAGGTCCTAGGTTCCATTTCTAGCGAAACAAAAACTTAGGTGGCAAAGGCGCAAAAGGTTGACTTGCCGTTTATTTTGGAAATGTGTGTAATAAACCCTGCTACGAAATATATATTAATGAGCAATTACGCAAAAGATTTTTAATAAGATTCTAACGAAAAAAATTATGTTGTTACAGCTATTATATTATATTTTTTAAGGTTTTTAGTTTAAGATTCATTTGATTTGTAAGTGTTCTTTGTACATTTATTAAAATCTCCGATGGTCACTTATCGTAAATCTTTGTTTAACTATTGATTTAAATCATATAATTTTTTTCCATGTAAGTGCTTTAGGACTGACTTGGATATTTTTCTCTGTTATTATATTTTTTAACATTGGTTACATAAGAATTTATTGAACAGGTCGTCCAGTGTCATGGGCGTTATTAGCGCCCTCAGTAACGCCGAGGGGCGCTGGGAGTACGTCTAATCCAGGCTTGAGGCTTTACAAATTTGATACAAATAATGGAAAGGTAAGTTTAATAATTCTATCAGTTAATCAGTTTCAGACGTAGTGATTAGAAGATTAACGTTTTCTCTGTGGTCATAAATATGCATACAGTATATGGAAATTTAATAATGAAAACAAATTTAAGTAAGGAAGCTTTGCTTTATTTATACTCTGTAGATATTGACAAACATATTTTATTGAAACACTCTGTATTTTTTTTAAAAATTCTGCCCGTTATACAGTCTTCCGGCTACGTACGTCTACATAAATTTGTATTTTACTTAAATACACAAATGAATTCACCCTCAAAACATAACGTAACACATTATACAATAACTCTACAAATACATTAATTTGCTTACATAAAAGCGGGAATATATCAGTAGATTAGCAGTTAATAACAACATAATCCCGCCCTTAAAATGTTAATAGTAAATGAATTTTCGTACTTCCCGAACTAAGTACGCGATGCCGCTTAATTTTACCTCTCCACCCTATTCGTGTTAGGAATTTTGTTGTTTGATCGCATTCAAAGCTCCTCTCAAACAACCTCACGCTGGAGTGCGAAATGTGTTTATATTAACACGCTGTCAAATTAACTATGATTATATTTAAGTGGCAATCAGTATATTTCCTTAGTGTTTACATACTCGTAATTTTATTTGTATAGAAACTTTGACTATTTACGTACTGTAAATTAAACGAAATGTATGTAGTTTTTAGGATTAGAAGTCATAACGCATTTTAATTTACTATAGTTGAATAATAAAAATACCCTTTTTTCAAAAAACTTAAAAAAAAAAGATTAGAACTTTCTTTGATTTTGAAAAAAATTAACTTTTAACATTACGTAAAATACACTTTAACATTTGGAGGAATAATCATTTGTTTGTGAGGTTTTGGTTTGTCCACCGTTGGACATAGGCCTCCTCCATCCGTTTCCACTCGTGTCCCGCCAGGGGGGGGGGGGGGGGGGGGGGGGGGGGGGCCGCCGGCGGGGGGGGGGGGGGCGCCCCCCGCGGGGGGGGGCGCGGCCCCCCCACCACCCCCCCCCCCCGCGCGCCCAGGGGGGGGGGGGGACGCCCCCCGGGGGGGGGGGCCCCCCCCCCCCCCCCCCGCCCCCGCCCCCCCCCCCCCCCCGGCCCCCCCGCCCCCCCCCCCCCCCCCCCTGCGACGGGGGGGGGGGGGCCGCCGCCCCGCCGCCGGCGCCCGCCCCCGGCCCCCCCCCGGCTCCCGTCTTCGCCTCCGCCCAGTGCCCCCCTTCCCCCCCTGTGCCCCGCCCAACGCCATTTCAGGCGGCACACCATTTTAGCTGCCCATCTATTATTTTTGTTTTCTTTCGTACTTTGTACATTGAATTCTGTCTCTAAGATTCAAGCCTAACATGCTCCTTCGGCTGATCGTTGAAATGTTTGGACTTTTCTTTATTATTTCAGCTGTGAAGGCCACGATTGGCAGCCGAGAGTAGGTGTAACTACAGGGGGTTGTGTTGGTTTCACAACAGAGTCCATCACTTTTTCTTAGTGGTAAACCTCTTTGAGACTTGAAAATGTGCTTGACCAATATAATAGCTTTTTTCTACCTCCTCTATATATTTAATTTACTATAGTTGAATTTAAAAATACAGCAATATTCTAAGGCTAATGTAGGAAAATGTAAAGAACGTTAAAAATCTTAGAATAAAAAGTGTTTTATTCGTTATTTATGTAGTTTTCAGCTGTCTTTGAATTCAACTTTTAAAAATTTATTATAATTTAAAGGAAACAAAAGACGAATATATGCCGTGATTGCTTTTGAAAAGCGTTTCTTAAAGGCACGTCCCACTATTACACCAATCCCATTTAAACGAAAAGCACTATTGTTTTTACTTTTTCTTCTAACCCGAGTTAAGTTCGGTGGCGGTTGATGTATGGGATGTTCAAATATTTATATTAAATGAAACACTTTGTTTAAAGCTGGGTAACAACAGGCTTTAATTGTAAAAAAACATGAGTTAAAACTAAGATAAAGAAGATTAACAAAAAACTAACTTGACTTATTGAAGAGTTCGTAAATCTATGAGCCACTTTTGCTATTGGACATTACCGGAAACGAGAATTTTAAATTACAATAATTTATGAGTGTGGTTAAAAACTATAGGACTCATATAGTCTTCAAGTGTGCGATAATTGTTTACAAAATGTAAACAATTTAAAAGTTTACGCTTTTAATTATTAAATAAAATATATATGGAACTTAAGTAATGTTAGGTTGCATAACTCCAGTTAGTCGAAGAAACTAAGTCATATTTTCATTTCAGGTGTTGGATTATACCCAGTTCTACTTAGACGTAACTAACAAAAAAGGAGAATTGCATTGGGCCGTCGAATATAACTTAACACAATATTATAATCTCCGGGACATCACTGCAGTATCATTGGATGCTTTATCGAAGAAAATAAGAAATTATAACGACCGAACGTACTTACACAAGTAAGATAACCATTGTTAATAATATAATTTTAAATTTTCTTTAACAATTCCAACCAGGCGTATGGCATTATTAATTAGCTTGCTGTCCAATCAATAAACTTATACAATGAGGTGACGTTCTAGACATTTAATACTACCTAAGTTGACATCTGTCATATGTCAACTTGGTGCATCAATAGTAGATATGTCATGTCACGTCAACTAATCACAGACTTCATAACTATTAAATATCAATCTTCACACAGCTACTTACTTGAACAAACGTAGGGAAAAAATACGTCGGTGAAATAAACTGGTTACAGATTTGTCAATTGTTTTTTTTTGTAACAATAAAGTTCACAAAAGAGAGTGCAGTGTGACTTTAAATTAATTACATTCTAGCCTATACAATAATTACGGCTAGTAAGTAATATTGTGTTGACTACATTGACTACAATACTTGTATTGAATAGTTTAAACTAAGGTAATATTCGTTAACAGTCTCAGTGTTCAATAATGTTTTGACACTATATGTATGTCAGTGTGTGAAAATTAAAGCTACAGTGTTAGCTTGTTAACTACGATTAAGGGTTTGTTAAACACTATTTTCAAAATAGATTATAACTTGTACCAAAAAAAAGAATTACTAAGAAATTATAAGTATAGACCCTATATTTTGCTGATTGCAACCTTCTTTAATTTTGTTAATATTAACCTTTATTTTCAGGTACTTAATGGCTCTCCACGTACGTCATGCGCCAGATATATCAAACTGCGATACAGCCTGTGTCCACGTTCACTATTGCGCAATAACTCATGCCGAATTCCTTGATTTTCGCGCTTGTGTACGAAACCCAGCGTCCGCCCTTGCATCGCGCGCGCCTCATCTTTCATGTGCTATATTGCTTTATGCAATAGTCTTGCTGATTAGTTCGAGAAGATACTAGAATGTATGAAGTATTCAACAATGTTCTTTTTATGATTTTTTCGAGCATTTAGGCTTTACAACATAATTGTTAATTGATTGTTATTGTAATGAAAAAACATGTTAAAATGTAAAAAATTGCTGTAAATTTTTTGTCTTTTGCAATCATGTAATAACAGTTATTATGTAAAAAATTTAAGAAAATATAAATCCCAATATATATATAGTTTTTTTTAAATTATGATGCGATTATTTTAGCTCCCTTCGTTATTAATTAAACACATCTGTATCAATGTAAATATATCAACATGCGAATCGTTTATTGACAAGTAATAAATATTTAAATTGTGGGTATAATTGAAAGTATTAATTCCCAATAGATATAAACCATGTATTGTGTAAAAATAATTGTAATTATTATTCTAATACTGATCTGACCATGAGTAAAACACAAGAAACTAAAAGATTCTGGTCTTCTGATGTCAATATTGTGCTTATGACAGACGCAACGTATCAAATCAGGCAGTTCGTGAAGGGTGGTTGTTTTAAAATCCATCTATATATGCATGAAAACATTATTAAACCAGAAAATTTAGCACTTATAAGAGATGCCCTTGAGGTGAATTAAATATGGCTATTTAATCTACAAAAAAGTTGACAAGATAGGACTGCATAGGATTCATGAATAACCGCTACTGTGGTCAAACATTCCTGCATCTCATAATGGTTCCAAAATTGGCATTGCAAAGCAAAAATTTATATTTGCAGAATGCATAACACAAAAACTAGTTAGTGCAGGTTCAACTAAGCTTGACGCGGTATAATATTTTTTTAGCAAACAGCTGATGTTAAATCTCCCGGTTTGGTTGCTGGACGGCTCGCGTACGTTCTTAACACGAACTTTACTATAGTTTCCTCAAGTCATATACGTCAATACACTGGTAGTTTTTGACAGCTCGAATGTATTGATTTTTCATATGATTTGTATAATTATCTACACAAATTCTATTCGAACGAGTTTCTTGCTACAGTTTTGTTTCAGAGACTCTTAAGTTTTCTATACAAAAATGTATCATGCTTCACGTATTGTGCCTGCTAGGGCATTCTATTTGATACCGTATAAACTAATTGTACGGAATTTTAATTTGGTTCCTGGTGAATTATTTCGTCCCAAAACAAAAGTAAATCTCATTAGTTACCTGGAGTTCATAAAACGACAACCCAACATTTGGCTTCATCATAAAAAGGCTAAATGTTTTCATAAAAAGTGTAATGTTAAAGCATTTTATAATAAGAATTTTCCTCGGTTTTATAAACATCGTTGACGTATATATTTGTATCTCTAAGATAATGCTTATTAAGTTTTAGGCTTTTGTTGTTATACCCTTATGAAAAATTATTCACTTTAATTACACGGATTGAGTTTTAATCCTTTCGTTTCTGTCTTTCAAATTGTGTTTCTGCTGTTAAAGAAAGAGACATAATAGTTATACAAATAGTAAGTACTTGTTTTTTATAAACATATACTACATGTTGAATGTCGCATCAATATGAGATATATTTGATTCTATCGCTATAATAAATAAACGTACTCCCAAGTATCAAATGTGTCATTTTAATCGTGATACTGAAAACAAATGAACATTATTTTAATTCTTAGGTAACGCAAAAACTATACATTTAAATAATACTCTCGCTGGCCATAATGGCTGAAAGCAAGCAAAGCTTAATTATGTAAACAATCTGCGTTCATATCGGTTAAAGAAGCTTTATGTAAGTTTTACTAATTGAGCTTGAAATATGAGTAAGATCATAAAAAATTAATCTACCTTTACACGTTTAACTAAATCATGAACTTCATTGTCGAGTTTAGTACCGTGCATTATCAAGTTCGCGAAATTTGTATACGGATATTGAGAGTCATCAAAATTGGTTATAAAACATCGGGATCTGTATTGTCTCACGGTTCTAATTTGAATTCAACACAGCAGAAACATAATTTGTCAGAAACTCATAAGTACTTAAGACAAAACACATGACTTTAGTTTTATAATCCATTATGACTTTAGAAACCAAGAATAAATTTAAAGATTACATTTGTATTATTTGACTTGAGAGATAGAATATATATAAATTTTACATTATCATACTTTAAAGTCATAGGGTGTCCGTATATAATTTTACACATTAAGATTCTAGCTGTTATCTATAATTTTATTGTGATAATATGACTATTATGTACATATAGATTTTTAAGTCAAGCTGTATAATTGATATAGTAAAATGCTATGAACCATGTATTTTATTTTTTATTTTCACCCAATTCATTGTTAACTTTTCCATAGAACACTTACACTTCTGAGAAAATAATCCTCATAATATAGAGTAATTTGATCATATTGCACTTTTTTTTCAATCACCTATTTAGTAATAATAATGTGTATAATATAGTCTTTAGTATAATAATTATACTTACGCATTATTATTATTACTAAAACAAACAAAATTATACGAATTATTTAATTTTATTTAGAAGTCTAGTCTGTCATCTTAGTCTTAGGAGGCTAAAATTTGCCTCCTAAGGTTAATTACGGAGTGTAATATCATATTTGTACTTGATAATTAACAAAAGGGTGCGTGTACTTATGTACGCGCGTAAGAAGTTATACTTCTTTGGCATTATTAAAAATAGTTTTTGATTGCATGCAAATAATTAATTACAATTAAATAATCAAAGACTGGAAAAGGAGTCATTAAAGTCAATAAAGTTCGGTTTACATTTGAAAAATTAAATAAATAAATAATTATTATTATTCTCTTACATTAAGTGTAACATAAATTCTATTATTATTCGAATGTTGTTTTTAAATTATGTCCAATCCCGTAGCATCTTCCGTGGGCAACTTCATTCTGTTAATTTTGTGTCACGGTGCGCGCGCATCGTAAAATTTCACTCTCATCAATTTTTCATAACGCGCCTAAAGAAGTATAACTTCAAAAAGCATTACAGGATTTTGATTATCATAACCATAAAATAATATATGGCCAGCTTGTCTTCCTTTGACCGATTTATTTTATATTTTTACAGACAAGAAGGTAATCAGTCTATAATATCTATATCGAGGATTTTTCCTGTTGATGTGACTTAGAAGCCCATTAGGAATACAAAGGCGCATGTGTAAATGCAAATTATCTCGTCACTACGTATATTTTCAAAACATGTCAATTCTGCTTGTATAGTTTGCTCGACTCTTCGCGGGAGAGCGACTTATTTCTGAAGCGTATTTGGGTAATATGATGTGGTTTTAAAACCTACTTATAGAGAGATTAAAGTATAGAAAGAAGTATTTTACTATTAGTGCTAATTGTACAAAATTCTTCTAAGAAATAAATACATTTTTAAATGAACAATAATACCTATTGACACAATCTCTTCCTTTGGCTTTGTAGTAGAAAATAGTAATATGTTATAGCATTTTTTAATAGGAATCTTACGAATATGCTGACACAAAATACATTCAACATTTGTAAAAGCAAGCTACTGTTACTAATCATTCGGATGCCCTTATAACGCTGTGAAATAGGTCATAGTAACCTTTTCTCAAAACCATTTTTGTTAGACCCCTCGAATTTGCAACACTCGAACATCTACAATGGAACCCTCAGTAAATACGTAGACCATTCCTAAATAGCCAAAAATCGTTATCCCACATATCGGAATATGGATAAGTGAAAAAAGGCTGGATAAAAGTTGGAAATTCTTTGTGGGCATTGGGAATAATATATACAAGGAATTTTGCTGACACCAGATATTGACGAAAAGTTTTCAAGCGACTTAAAGTAGGTATAACGGGCGATCGGAGAACTAGGCGATCAAAGCATACACACAATATTTATTTTGATGTAAAATAATTAGTAGCATAAAACTTTTCATACATGTTCAATGCGTGATGGTTCGAACGAACCTGATCTAACTAGTAGATTATATTATTCGTCAAAATCTCTTGAAAATTTAATATTTTTTACTTATGTATTAGTATTTAGTACCTAACAACATTATATCATAAATCTTTGGAGATGAAGACCCAAGCAGTGCATAGTCCTATTTCGCTATTGTTGATAGAGGTAAAACATTTGTTTTTGTTATTTATTATTTTATTATTATTACATTAAGATTCGACAAGAAGCATGATAATGGTTGCAACTCCTTACGTTTTTTGCAAAAAAAATTGGCGATTTAAAAGAGTGACGGAATGTTTATAGGCAATTATTCTCGTCTGTTCGCCGGCCTTGATTTGAGAAATGCCAGTAAATGTAAATTTAGAAGCATTTTCTTTTATTATTTTCTTATTGATGTTCATGAGTAAAGAGTAAATATAACGCTAAACCAATTTAAAAATGAAATCTTCTATTACAATTTTTATTTTAATGAAAAATCTCGTACGTTCTTAATTACAAATTCAATAAACTGGGTATAAACAACAAACTGAATTTACCTGCGCTGCGCGCGCTCATCGAAGCACTTAATTTAATTATACTGAAAAATATGAATGTACCTCTATTTATAGTAAGACAATAATTTTTCTAAAAAACCTTTTTCTGCAAAGGATTTAGCCTTGACTTGCAAGTTTAAACCAATAATATTTTTAATGGTTGTCTGCTGACAGTTATTAAATAATTCGTCCTTATAAATTAACAATCTCACGATTATTTGAGCTACTCCTACTTTTGGGAAAATCGGACGTGACGTCGATCAATTTCCCTGGTTTCCAAAGTCAGTCTCAGGTTTTCCTACTTTTTGACATAACAAGGTAATTTACAAAGTTATGATACTCGACAGAGCTAAAATAAGAGAATTTATTTCGCCTTTGTATTCCTAATGGGCTTCCAAGTCACATCAACAGGAATAAAACCTTTGTGTTTGTCCTTTGGTATGTACATCTAATTAGAGTACAATGTATCTGTGGCCCCGTTGATTATATTACGTATTTTGGCTGACCCCTTGTGCTAATTAAATTTGCTGCAAAATTAATGGCATACGACCCGCGAGGCACTTTCCGTACGGCGTGAGCAAATTATGTTAATCTGTTATGATTTTTTCTATCCTTTTTCTCGACAACAGTGGAATTGGATGTAAAAAGAAATATTAAGCTGGGGTCGGGTTTGCAATTTTGGTTCATTTTATTAGCACAAATGATTCTGATTTACAGCTTGGGAGTGTTTATGAAGATTACGGTCTGTAAGACTATGAAAACGGAAACAAAAAATTAAGTTTTTCGTGTGTAATTGTTTAGATATATACATAATTTCGCGTTTAATAAAGATTGTTACGGTGTTATATTATATGAGACAAATCCAATCAAAGTCCTAATAATGTACATAATATACTAATTTGGCTAAACTTAATAAATAAAAACCATTTATAAGCTAATGTTTCCAAACATATTTAACAGGCTATCTTGCCTTCCGCAGCATTATTTTAAAAACGGAATTGTATATTTTTTCATTCTGAAAGCAAACAAGCCCCAGGTATTTCTGTTTGTACAACATCAGACGTATCTTTTAAAGTGGAATACGAATAAACTGTAGCTAAATCGTTGCAAAGCACGCATATTTTATTTACTTTTCCAGTCACGGGAGCACCGCAGTGGCTGGACATAAAATCAAATTAGTGGACTAATAAAGCAAAGGCAATCCGCTTTTACAGAGCAATTTAATATGCCCACTGAATACTGCTAGCTGGCCGCCGCCCGGCGTACGCGGCGACTAATTGTTAATGAAAGTACGTAATGTAGTTTGTGGTTAGCTTGATTTTTTGCGCTGCATTGATTTTCATGGTGCCATCTATTTTGCTGAGCATTCGTACTTGTCTGATTAATAATGAGATTTTAGATTTGTTTTAAGAATGGAAGGCCGCCAACTTGAAAGTTAAAAAAAATGTATCCCACCTTTAGCTATATTTTATTTTGCTACATGCACTGTTCCTCAATTCCTAGGTGGAGACAATTACATTGATCACACTACCTGAAAATTCAGTCCTTGATATTCGCTAGGTTCGGGCGGAAACCTAAGGCTCGCACGTTGCATGTGGTCATTAAGTACAAAATATTAATGGCTATAAATAGTAAATTATTCCACGGATCCACTTTTAGCTTGACTTTTTACGTTGGAAATGACGGATAAGTTTTAGACCCATCGAAGACAACACGAAGAGGTTGATCACTATAGGTACTATAAACAGAAATCATAAAGAAACGGATGTAGAAAAGGTCAACGATCGGTAAGGTGTATTAGTGAACTTTATTACTAAAGGGCATAAATTTAAAATTTTACTTACATTGTAAATTGTTAACGCAAACGTCAGAACCATGCAAATACATACATTATCTGTAAATACACAGTTTTCACAACATTCGTCAAAATATTCCTGTCATTATTTTAAATATGGGTTGGATACTGAAATTCAATGGCAGAATAATTTAATTATCACGTGTGAATGATTAATTATTTGTACGTAATTTTATACATTATTATTCGAGATTTTTTTATTATGACTGTCAGCCAACATTGGTAATGAATTTTTATTAATTTCTAAAGCAAAATTTTGAATATATATAGAAATTTTGATTTGATTATAAATCAATAGAGTCTCTTAATGTGTTTGACAAATATGGATGAGTAAACATGTAGTAATCAACATCTTTTCTATATTTACAGTTTATAACGTGGAGACTGTTAGAAATTTAACATCAAACATCCATTCCAATAAATTGTAGTCTAATTACACGATTAAACACCCTTACTCATATGTAAAATGTAGACTCGACAAACACAATATTGCTTGTAACAAAGGTACCAACAAAAATAACCAACCAAATACACGAGTGAGTTAATTTAAAGTTTTACATACAAAGTTCCTGTAATTTCAAAGAATTTTCAGCTTTCGATAAAATGTAGCTACAATATTAACAGGAACCAAAGCGAACAAATTCATGGTAGCCGGAACCGAGTCCCGTGGCGCGTTTGTCACTTGGTTTTACTTTATTTTTTGATATTTTTCCCTTTTACACGGTAGGTATATTCAGCGGTCGAATTTAACAACGCGTCGACTTTGAAATACGAATACTAGTATTTTTAGACACTATATACAATAAATATAAAACCAAAATTCACGCTTTCACTGCACTAAGGATAGATAGTATAGTATAGTAGGCATTATAATAAAAAAATATCCGCAATAATTCATCATTATTCTTAAATTGCAACATTATCACAAGTTTTTTTATTAAAAATTTAGGTAAAACGCAATTTATTTCAGATCAAGTTAGTTAATTATAATATAATCAAATTAAAGCATTAATCATTTTCGTAATATAAATTACAAATCAAGCTTTTATCAATTCAATTCACACAATTAGAGATTTAATACTTGATTTAGAATTGTCCTTCATCTATTAAACAATTAGCACGGAATTTTGACATTTGACACATGACAGTGAGAATTTACAACACTAATAAATGTCATGTTATTATTACCGATTAAATGTCACATATAATCAAACATTATAACGACGTATAGCTGTGTAATGTGTAAACAGGCTAACCAATTAATAAATAATGTTTTAATAAGCATGAATAAATACATTAAACAGGCATCATTCCATAAATACGTAGCAATAAGAGTTATAAATTTGCGGTAAACGGTATAACAGAATGTAACAACAACCTGAATCTACTAATTGCCATGTTAACGTTTCATTATTTACTTAATTTCGTTTTGATATTCATGTCCAGCAGCCTACAGGAATTGGTGATTAACATAAATCCTTTCACAGACTCAAAAAAAAAGGTTCGTAATTTGACGACTCATTGGTCTAGTGGTTAGTACCCCTGACTGCGAACCCATGGGTCCCGGGTTCGATCCCCGGCTGAGACGAACATCGATGTGATGAGCATTTGGTGTTGTGCTTAGGTCTTGGGTGTTTAAATATGTATTTATATGTCTATCTATCTATAATATGTATGTATATCTGTTGCCTAGTGGCTAGTACCCATAACACAAGCTTCACCAGCTTAGCATGGGACTAGGTCAATTGTCTTAAAAAAAAAAAAAAAAGAAGATTTTTTATCTTTCGTCGGGACGATTGGGTCGATTCGAAAATGTTTTAGCTATCTTTATTTTACACAAAATATTATAATTTACAAAAAGAATTGTGCAAAAATACGCAGTCCTTAATTTTTTGTTAACCATTTTTTCATTAAAGTGTTCGGAGAATTTTTTTAAAGCATGTCTTATCACTCTCGCTATATTTATACAACCAATCTTCGAAGCAAGATAAACATCTCATTCATAATAAATATTTTCGTTAAAGCTAAAACATGATTTCGATAATGGGAAATATCATTTTTCAATACGCCCAGAAGCTCTATTCCTTTCATGTTTTACAAGCCATGAATCCGATATGCTATCTCATTGGCAAATTTAGCGTAAACCATCAACACCGAACGTTTTATCGATAAACGAATTATCCGGTTTTGGCATGGATTTCTAGAAAAACTAATGAAGCACAGTTTTCTACGTCATACCGTTACGTAGTTGAGTTGATATATACACAAGTGTGAATCAACTTTGTTTTATAGAACAGAACAGTACAACAGTACAGCTCATTCCGCTTGACCGTATTTTAGATTCGAATCGTCGACGACCAGTCACAGTAGCTTGATCCAATGGCGTTGCGTAGAGATGTGGGGTCTCTCTGCACCTTCTACCGCATTTACCATAGACAGTGTTAAAAGTAATTGTTCGGATTAATATCTGCAGTTGAATTTCATAATCGGACGTCAATGCAGCTTACAAATTACCACCCGCGTTTCACCTCGGCGTCCATCGTACATTAACTGAGCGTTTCTTTGAGCAGTTTTTACCGTGCACCACCATTATGTTGAACCAGCTGTCTATTGAAGCATTTCCAAACGAATTCGACTTAATGTCCTTTAAGAAACGAGGGTACCAATTCTTAAAAGGCCGTCAACGCACTTGCGAGCCTTCTGCGCTCTTTTTTGGACCCGTGGACCATTATATTGCCACACTGGCAAGTGGATTCCAGCCTTAAAAAATAACTATTATAAAATAAGTAATATAAGAACAAGATTCAATTTATTCTGAGGGTTTATTTATGTAAATTAATATATATGAAAATGACATAACACATACGTTTTTGGCTAAATGTATTTCTAACAGTACTGTTTTGCAAATTAAGTCGTACAAATTTCATCTGGAATATTTCTATTCAACCTCTGCCTTTGCTTTAAAATATATTTCAAGTGTGGCTATAATGATTGTAGGTATATAACGTGTTTATGATTATAATTATTTTAAAACCCTTGACACTTAATAATTTAAAATTTACTGTGGAAATCTACAAGGTTCACTCTGTGAATATTCTAAAAGGTTTTTCTTGTGATTTAAAAATTTAATTTTGGAACGCAAAGAAAATTCATCATATTCAATTTCTTTTTATTTGAACAGTCAAAGTGCAAATCAGATCTTTTTTCTTTCAGATATTTAATGGGATCGAAATACAAATTAACTTCTAGTTGAACGCTTGATTGGATTCTCAAAGCGAATTTAATTAACCGGTTCTAGAATAATTTGTATTAATTATGACAGATATTATGTTTAATGATGTTAAAAACAAAATATATACTAAAATTGACATTCTTGAAAAAATTTATACCTTCAAGAATTATTCTATGTCTTCGTCATTAGGTCCCCGTGTTTTTGATACATAGTTGACCACTGCTAGTATAATTTAATTGTTGCCACTGTTTTTAATGGTATAAATAAAAAAAACTTATATGAATTTCATGGATTTAAAGAAGCAAAGTACAAAGTACGGTTGCTGATCTGTCTCTTTTCATCACATCTTAAACACAATTTGTCGGAAAGAGACGAGTGATTATTTTTGTCAAACATTTAGACCAATTTATCTTTTATACGTAATACACTTCATTAGTATGACCAGTCCTACCATTTACTAAATCCACACTTGATAAACCATGTTCGCATTGTTTATGCAATCCATATACATACATACACACATCTACTCTGCTAGGTCAATATGCTCTACGCTTGAGCGCGACGTAAATCTTCTCAGTTGGGCCATTAAAATTAATTAATTAATTGCTAAGTCACCGTACTCAGAAAAAGGAATTAACGGTTACTTAAGACGGTAAGAGTCAAATGAAGAATAGCTGATATGCACCGTCATACATATCTTATGTAATTATAATTATTAAGGTACTAATAATAATAACCTTATAATAATCTTGGCCCCATAATACACCCGTTTATTTTTATCATTTTATTTTTGACGTGACAACTTCATATAAGTGGATGAACGCCGGCTGCACGCACGAAAAAGCATGACACATTGTCCCGTTACGCACATTGTTCAGATACGCTCATTGTACGCTTTCGCCGCATCTATCTCTTTTCCAGTCGATTGGTATAGCGTCCAAGGATTCACTCGTTTTTTGCATCCATAGAAAATATTGATCATATAATAAAAATGATTCAATTTTATTCATAAAAGTATGCAATCATATAGGGTGTCTCAGTAAGAGTGCACTTTTTCATTTTTAAATAAAGACAAGTATTTTATGACAGAGTTCTGATATTTTTATTGCATTGTAAAGAAGACATGTTCCGATTAAGTATGGAATAAAATGTCCGGCAAATAACCTCCACGGCTCCGATGACAGGCCATTACACTTTTCATGAAATTTTCCATGACTTTTGCACAGAGATGTGGCTGTATCTCACCGATGACGCGTTGGATTTCCGATTTGAGCTCAGGAATGCTTTCGGGTTTATTCGCATAGAGTTAAGTGAATCTTGTACGCATGAAGGTCTTTAGTCAAAATTTGCTGCGTCGAATTGATGTTTTCGGGTATTCGGCGACACTCTCGTTTACAGCAGTCAGCAGCAATGTTTTCAAGGGACAGACCGGTACGTTGACGCAAAAGATTCTTATTATCCATAATTAACCCAGTTTCTTAAAATTTTTTGACCGCTCTTCGAATGGTTGACACATTAGGTGCACTTTCTCGGCTGAAAATTTGGTGAAGTTTGCGAGCGTTTTCATCGTTACTTTTGTAATGAGTTTTCACAATTATAACTTGTTGTTCTTTCAAAAAGCGCACCATTTTTAATAATCGGAATAAACAGAGGTGACACCTGTCAAATTTCAGAGTCGTCACTTGCAGGAAAACAAAAATATTACAATTTTAAAAAGTGCACTCTTACTGAGACACCCTATATTATCAATGTTTCGTTATACCCTTACTCTTAAAGATGTTCTAACTACTAAAAAAAAATACGAAAAGTTTAGGAAGAAATGCCTTTTAACTATCGTTTAGGTATATTCAAATCAGAATTAAATTTAAGGAACATAGAACTTCTATAGAAATATATTCGTAATTCCGCATTAAATACATATAAAATCTATATATTCTGTATTGTTTCATGACCTCTTAATTATTTCTAAAAATAATTCACTGTTAGATATTGCGTACACTTAAACATGATAGCATAAATAATATATGGATCATGTCGTGGCCCAATCCTCGAGCTCGACAGTAAATAGCCGGCAATCCGTAGCGCGTCGCCACGTGCCGCGGCAACTTAATGGACTATTAACAAGAACCTTATCCAGAGAACCTATGCGACCCTGGTACTATTGACATAACATACACACGAATTTAATTATTTAATTAATACTTTTCAGGTTCACAGGAAAAGCTTCAGGTGTTTTAGGATCAGGTGATATGCTTTAGAATATTATCTTGTTTATTCAGAAAACATACTAATTTAAGGTTCGAGCACACTCCCTTGTACGGTAAATAAAAACATCACGAGGAACCGTATCTGAGATCCATCAATAGATGACAAGCACAGCTCATCTCAATGAAACACACTCGGAACTGTGTCATGTCCCTTTGCTACGGGATTTCATACAAGTTACCTTAAATTTGAACCAGTGACTTATATAATTTAAGAAATAATAAACGTAAAGTATACCCTTACTCCGAGTTCATTAAATCATAAAATTGGCCTGCAAGCTTCACATTTATCTAAGGGTATCACGGTGGGAGTTTCTATTTATAATCAACTAATGAAATAATATTTTGTACTCGAGTTCCTATTACGGGCGGACAAAAAAAGTGCTATTGCAATGTTTCTTATATTTTTGACATATGACACGTCGTCCCTATAAAATAGTAATGGAATTTTACACTAACAGACAATTTTGGACACTACAACTTTCATGTAGATGAACAGTCAAATATGCTTTGGGGGACTTTATATCATTATGTATACTAAGTAAGAAAGTCTATCCTTTAAGGTTGAATTACTATATTATATATACTCTGCATCTTACCGCATTTACCATGGGAGTGTTGAGAGGAGTTGTTCGGAATAATACCTGCAGCTGAGTTTCATTATCGGACATCGAGGCAGAATACGAAATTCCACCGTTCCATCGTAACAACTGAGCGTTTTTTAAGGCGGTTTCTGCTGCACACCACCACTATGTGGAACTAGCTGCCCACTTAGGTATTTTCGAACCAATTAGGCTTAGGGTCCTTCAAGAAAAGAGCGTACCAATTCTTTAAAGGCCGGCAACGCACTCGTGAGCCCTCTGGCATTGAGAGTGTCCATAGGCGGCAGTATCACTTAATATCAGATGAGCCTCCTGCTCTATAAAAAAAAATTGGTAATTAAATGTGTACCAAACTAATACAATATATGGCAAGGTAGTTTAATTAACATTATGTTAGTATATTATGTTTAAACCAATACGTTATTAGTCACCAGTATTCATTTTTAAACAATATTGCACTTAACATAATTTATTTTCAATAAATAAAATTCAAAATTCAAATTCAAAAATCATTTATTCACGTAGGTAACACAATGTACACTTGTGATTCGTCATTAAAGAAATAAATATTAATGCTTCTAATTTTACATTTACTGCCAGTTTTCAAATCAAGGGCGTAGAACGGAAGAGAAGAACTGGCAATAAACTCTCCGCCACTCTTTTTAATCGCCACGTTTTTTTTTTTTTTTTTTACACAACGTTTGTAAGGAGCTGCAACCATTACACCATGTTCCACATGACATTTTAAGTAATTAATAATAATAACATAAATAAAAACAAATACTTGTCCCCTATCAGCAGGAGGCATGGTGAAATAGGAGCACGCACTTACATTCTCGTGGGAACAACACGCAAACACATAGTCGAAATAATTAACATAACCGCATACACGAATTCAAGTAGACCATCACCACAAGTAGCACCGTTAGAGTATGACGCATGGGCCATGGCCCCTCGCCATATTTTAGGGAGAGAACAACCTGACGCATGGACGCCGCACAAGCAATGACATTTAAGCGAGATGACGATCCTTGAAATGTGGACTTGGCTACATAAGAAAATAATAATAATATGAAATAATTGATACTAATGGAAGTTCCATTTATTAAAACAGTCGTGGATTTGACGATCGCCCAGAGTCTGAAATGAGGAGAGATTCATCGTGTTATATATATACTGGACAACTCATATCCAGACTAGGATTTTAAATATTCATTTATATTATAATAAGCCTTAGAAGAGTTTTACTTTAATGTACGATTTAAATTTATTTATTGAAAGCTTGTATCTACTAGGGATTTTGTTGAAAAAGTATAAATTGCTTGGAAAGAATTACTTTTTATAGCTTTGTTGTTATAATATCTTAGGAGATATCATACCGATAAAATAACTCTACTATCAAATCAAAATACGCCCACATTTATGACGTGCAGGATGGGTCTCAAATTAATGCAATTGATAGAAATTTGTCAAAATAATTCAATTTTCAACCATCAAAGACCAAAATTAACCGCATTTATAACTGAAACAGTCTAGTTGAACTCATTTAAATACACCTTTTCGTCTCTTACTGTCAAATTGTGTTTTGTGAAGAAAATAAACACGATTACTTTCTCTTCAATACAAAGATACATATAATTACTGCATTCTATTATTTGTACACGTGGTGACATTCTCTAAAAAATATATTTGAACGAAAGATTAAAATTAATATTTGAAGAGCGAATATTAAACATTTCATTTATTAATTATGATCAAGGTGGCTTAGAGTTTCCTAGAACGAAACAAAACATACTTATGCAAATTGTAGTGAGTACATTGTAGAATGTTATTTTGGGACCATGTTTTAGTTAAGCCATTTTCATTTATCTTTCAGTTTTCGTATCTTTTAGAATAAATCAAATTTGAAACCGAGTTAAGTGGTTTTCGTACTAATATGAAAATTATATTTATTTATTAGTAGCATTCAATGTCATATTTAATCTCGTTTGACGAATAGAAAATTTATTGAATAAATTCTAAACTTTCTTAATTTCAATTTCTTATACCAAGAAATGTAATTTCATTCGATAGTTGAGACTAATTGAATTATTATGAAATCCTAGATTAAAATGATTAGGTTGCAAATTATTTTCACAAATTTGATGTATTTTTTATGTATATATTTCATCTAAAAATTAAATATAAACGTTTATATATCACTAGTTATTTATATTGCACTGAACTAAAACTGGTTTTTTTTATATAATAGGGGGGCAAACGACCTTGTGGGAAGACCAAAAAGGGCAGTCTTCGCAGCCCATAGACACCCATTTTTAGTGGGTGCGTTGCCGGCCTTTAAGGGAGGAGTATACTCGCCCTTTAAACATTTGGAGGTCGTATCTCTGAGGGAAGACCCCCACCGGGAGTCGATTCCACAGTTCGCTAGTTCGCAAAAGAAGATAGATCTATTTATATATCATTTATCATTCTAATTAAATAAAGGTTTACATGTTAGTTTACTTAGTAACACAAATCCCTCAAGCAAGTACAGCGCGACCTGAATCTAGTTATTAATGAGATAAGTTTTAATTGTGCGCTGTGCACCTAGTGTTGTTACATAGACTTAGTCTTAAAGCGTGCATTTGGCGTGTATAAACAGGGGGTGAGTATGGCGTGTATGGGGGGGTTTTACAAACGACGAAGCGACCGTGTCTCCGTTCGATTGTGTATACGTAATAAGCCTATTATGTTCGCGTTAACACGTGACATTGTAGGATTATTACGTATATTTGGTTAATCACAATCGAACGCAGCGTTTGTATTCATTTTATCTTGCGTTTTTCGTTTTACATTCTCACCACCTCACTACCCTAAAAAAGCCCGGCAACGTACCCACTATAATGTCCATGGGTTGCGATTACTGCCCATTTTGGGCGTCCCGTAAGAATGTTAAAAGACAAAACCATTGATGACGAAATGATGAATTGTGTTTGTGTGATGGGACTAGAGATGCTTATGCCTAAATAACTAACTATAAACACCAATTAGTAAGTGAATAGGTATGTAGTGATAAGAAAATCGCAAATATTTTTTTTACAGCAAGCAAGTAGATGTTAGAAAACCACCTTCATCGGGGAAGGCAAGGTCCCTTACTTGACCTTACTTCGCTCACTCCAGTTCCAGCTTCTTTCCTGCCCTTCAGGCAATTGACCTCCCACCGACGGCCCAAACTGAGGTCCGAGTCCTGTAGTACTCTTTCCAGCATAGCTACGCCAACCAAAACAGCCCAAGCTGAGCTATCCATGCCCTTCAGATTCCATTTTAAAAAATGTTGGCTTGAGTGATCGATCCAAGTAGAAGAAAGTTGACTGTATTATGCAACAAAATAGGACATAAGCATTGTTGACGTCACCAGCTTTCAAAATTTATCCACGGGTCCAATTTTTGTTAATATTCAGGTCGTGCTTTCTAGTCATTGGTAGTCGGTCTCGTTTGCTGATTTGTCAACAATCGGTCCCTTTTTCTTAACATGTGGGCAAATTTATTGAATTAAATATTAAAAGGAAGCTCGACAGATGTTAATTGATACCTCCGCCTCACTTTGCTCACTCACTCACTTTGCCAAAGGGCTTTTAAGAATTAGTATACTCTTTTCCGAAATGAGCCTAAGTCGAATTGGTTCGGAAATAATTCAGTCTGAAGCTGGCTACATAGTATATTGGTGATGCGCGGCAAAAACTGCCTTACCGCGCTCAGTTAAATTCGATTTAGGGCCCTTCAAGAAAAGAGCGTACCAATTATTGTAAGGCCGGCAACGCACTTGCGAGCCTTCTGGCAATTTGAGGGTATTACTTAACATCAGGTGAGGCTTCTGCCCATTTGCCTCCTATTACATAAAAAAAAGAAAAAGGTTGTGAAACGATGGACGTGGTGGTCATACGGGTGGAAATTCGTATTATGTCTTGACGGCCGATGATGAAATTCAGGTCCCTGTATCTGTATTTCTGTCGTTAGAGAACAATATTTATTTAATTAATTCCAAGTACTGCCTTTGATTTACTACCTTCCTTTCTCCACTTGTAGCCCTCGACCACCCTGCGACATTAAGATGCTCCCCCCGTTCCTGTTACTCCTCGTCTTTAATCTTTTTCCCTACTCATTCCATTATATATTATAATATTGTCTAGTAAAAATAATTTTCACTTTTGTTGCACACAAAATAATAAATCATCTGTCAAAAAGGCTTGGATGTAACGACAAAAAAAAAGTGGAAGAGTTCGTAATGCTGATGTATAGTTTAAAAACAATTGTGTAACTTTTGAACGCATACCGATGAACTTTAAACTCGTACCAATTTTTGACTTCAAAAATTTCACGTTCTGCGAAACTATTTGAGGTAAACTTAGTGAATCTTAAAATAGTTTACTTTAATTTCTCATTTTCTTCAATATTATTCATGCAAACATTTCATAGAATCTGCCTTCTCGATCATAATGAAAATAATAACACTAGAAAATATTAAATTTAGAGCTTAAATGGCTTTTATAACAACAAAACAATGTACTTCTAATTTAATGATTTTCCTTAAAAACAAGTAAAATACTTTAGTTTTTCTTGAGAAAACTAGTTCATTTTTTAATATAAATTGTCTCACGATACATATCTAGCCTAATTTCAGAGATTTAAGTAAATTTGTGAAAAATTTATAAAATATAAAAATATGTCTAGTAACACTGTTTACTTAAGGCACTTCGTTTTTTTGTGTGCACAGAAATTAATGATCAAATATTACCTCTGTCACTAAAACGAAGATAAATGATATTAACAATGAAAGAAAGGTGAAAGCGAGATTAGAAATTTCTAGCAGAAAAAGTAAGTTACGATGTCAAACAAACACATAATTTTATATAAAGACGCAATCATTCCAGTGGGATCAGAGGCGAAATAACGCGGAGTTACGCCAGAGTTACGCATGTTATAACGTGTTGAGACACACCGCCTGAAAATTTAGAAAACGGAATGTGTGTGAACGAACTGTATCAGATTGAAATACATTCTAACAGTAATTACTTACAATAACAGCCAAAAAAACATACATTAATCATCCACACAACTAAAGTATTCTTCTGTCTTTTTTCATCACAGCGTAAATACAACGTGACAAAATGAAATTAGAAAGACTTTAAAGTAGGTGCTTAAAAGCAATAACACATGACAATAATACTGAAAATAGTTCACAGTTTTTATTCAACAGTTTAGAAACTCTCTAGGTAGGTATTACAATGCAAATCTTACAAAAAAATATGTGTTGCAGAACGAAGTTTTCTTACTCTTCCTGAGCATATTTCGATAAAAAAGGTTACTTATCATCATATTTATATCTTGGTTAACGTCATAGAACGATCACAAGACAAATACATATACGCTACTTTGTAGTTTTTGGTCCTTTATATTCCTGTTTCTATTAATGTCGCTATGACTTAAATTACTTACGTAACGTTACTTTTACGACTTTTTACTATCTATCCGGAGAATCAGTGTATCTCAGCGGAATCGTCACAAAATTCCTTTGTCAGCGGATCTTAATGGTTGCTATTTGACACTAGACATTGACAAATATACGTCTCTCAACTTCCATTGCAGACCAGTTAACTGCTTGTTGTCTCCACTGTTATATCCTTCTTGAACTTACATTAGAAGTCTACAAAATATGTTATTAATTGAATTAAATACTAACGCATAGATCCAAAACCATGTTTTTGTATAAGGTAATGAAGTATTAATAATTAAATATAAAAAAATATCTATATTATATAAATTTAAAAAGATTAATCAAAATCAATACTAATTGTAACTCTAGCAAACTGTATGGATACGACAGGTATAATAACACTGAGCAAGCTATGGGCATAAAAGTAACAGAGACGTGGCATGTTTTTAAGTTTTGCTATAAGGGTCATACAAAAAGTTTGTTAAAAGAAATAGGTAGTAGTGTTTATACATTCGGGTTACCAATACCATTTACGTAAGCTATTTAATACCTCCGACGACTACATAGTCGGGGGTTTATCTAGAAAACATTAATTTAAAAAAAAACTAGCAAACTACTACATATTGAAATAAAAAAGCAGATATAACGTAAATCATATAAAAAACTATTATTAATCCGTGAATATTTTAAGCTATAGAAAATCAAAGAATAAAGACATGCTCATTCAAGCAGATATTCCATTTGAGTGCTTGTCTAATCTATCTATATACTAGAATATAGAAGAAAGATCCTCCAAGAAACATTTATTCTGCTTCGTTATTTCCTTATATCTGCACTGAATGTGGGAACTTTTGGGACAGTATCGTGTGTTTCATTACGGTCAGTGGCCGGTCACTTGCGGGCGAAACTTTTACACACTATTTTTCTTCTAAACATCAATGGTTAGTTTGCACGAAACTACAATATTGTTTGGCACTTTTCGCTTGTAATGCCATGACTGGAGGAAGTTCATCGAAAGAGGCAATTAATTGTATGTCACTTACGTTTTCGTAATGGTTCTAGAGCGATTGTTTTAATAGTAAGAAAACCCTAACAACATTGTAATGGTTTAAAAGACTGTCATATGTTAAGATATAGTTAATTAATTTTGACCCCCGACGCAAAAAAGGACATTATAAATTTGACGAGTCTGACTGTGGCATTATGGCTCTTAAGCGAACGGACCGGAACCTAAATCAGGACGGTTCTTAGCTATAATTTATGAAGATCTTTCAGGGATTTGATAATAATCAGCTCTTTTGATAGCTGCTTCAGAAACATCGCGGTAATTAAGACTTTAATCTGATTATTCACTTCTGTTTTTCTGTGTAATAATTGAAATTGGCTACAGGTTATTAACAAAAATCAGCTGACTTTACAATAAAAAAGCGCAAAGAATCTCGTCCTTTAGCTACGCTTTTACTCGCTCTGACAGCGGTGAATGGAAAATATTGTTCGTAATTGTTCAAACAGTAATAAGTATAAATAATAATAGTAATGGATAATTAGCCCTATTGTTATATTTCATCATGATGTTTTCTTTCACTTTGCCAATAAATGTATCTTGGTAGTAGGTGGATCAATTTTTAAAAAAGCGTTACTTAGCATTGTTGGGTACCTAAACCGCATTAAGCAAGCTACTAAGGCGTAGAATTATTTTTAAATCAGTAATTAATAAGTAAAGAAAAGAGATAGAAAAGAGAAAAAACAACCTCGTCTTTTTTGGAATCAATGAAAATATTAAATTAGAAACGGAGTTAGTGGATTATATCAAAGAAATAATTGTGAATATGGGAGTTCATATGGATAGCCCAGAAATTAGCAAAGTATATAGAATTGGGCAGAAAACTGATAATAAAAACCGTCCAGTGATAGTCACCATCACAACTCAATGGAAAAAACATCTTATACTCAAAAATAAGCCTGACCTTCCACAAGGCGTCAACATAAAAGAGGACTACCCCAAAGAAATCCTAGACAAACGCAAACAACTGCAACCGCAAGTATAAGAAGAAATAAAGAAAGGAAATATCGCCTATATAAAATACGACAAGCTCATTATAAAGAAGCCGAAAGAAAATAGAGAGAAGAGGAAAAGAGAAACTTCCGACTCACCAAAGGCACCATTAGAAAAGAAAACTAACAAGAAAGCAATATTGAACAATCCATCATCCACACTACCCAAAACACATACCAGAGATATCTTAAGACCCAACATACTAAACTATGTAGAAAGAGCAAGCTCTGATCCACAAATTAATCTCTTAAAAAACTGAATAATATGCCCCAGGACCACCGGAACCATCATACACCAACAATGAATTATTTACACAAACAATCAAAAAAATATCTTCAACCACGGCTGGTCCCCGCAGAAGACTTAGACCATCACCCTCTAACAAGAACAAAAAACAAAAGGAATGAGAACAAATTATACATAGTAACTCTAAATACCAGAACTTTACGAACACCAGAATCTTTATCGGAACTCGAAGAAGCATTGAAGGACCTAAAATGGGACATTTTGGGAATCAGTGAAATGAGAAGAACAGGAGAATGTATTGAAGAGCACCAGGACTTCGTGCTATTTAACAAAGGAGACACCAAAGGACAAGGAGGGGTCGGATTCATAGTTAAAAAGCACCTAAAAGAATACATAATAGAATTCATTGGAATTAATGACCGAACTGCTATACTCAACATCAAATTACCTAGCTTCAAAAAAACATGGACAATTATCCAAGCCTTTGCTCCCACGGAACAAGCAAAAGAACTTGAACATGAATCTTTTCATAATGAACTCCCCAATCCCAAGCTATTATAAGTAATTACTCAAAAAACATAATTGTACTAATGGGAGATTTTAATGCTCAAGTGGGAATAAAACAATGTAAAGAAGAATATGTGTTAGGAAACTTTGGCTACGGCGGTTACGGTTGAACTCTTATTAGAACACAATCTAACCCTCCTAAATAACATTTTTAAGAAAAACAAAAACAACAAGTGGACTTGGATCTCTCCAGGCGGGAATCATAGAAACGAAATAGACTATATTATAAGCAGCCACCCAAATCTGTTTACGGACATAGCAGTTATATCAAAATTAAACTTTAATACCGACCACCGCATGGTAAGAGCGTCACTCAAGACTATACCACCCAAACAATCCAGAAAGTTTACTATACATGACACACTCCCGACATGCAGCACAGAACCCAACAAAAGAATGGAGAATTCCTTGTCATCACTCAGCAGAGAACTATTAGAAACAGATGCAATAGATGTAAAAACAAGTTACAACAAATTACAAAACAACATTACATGTCAAAAAGAATCAAACCAATGGATCCCGAAATTGAAAAACAACCAAAAAAATGTAACAGACCGAAAGAACATAAATAGAATAGCTACAAAATTCTACCGCAATCTATATTCTAACCAAGACCCCAATACACATGTAAGTCAAGAAACCCTAAATTATAATCTGCTCTTAGTGAACCCAGAACCTGACATATTACCCAGAGAAACTAGGAAAGCCATACTAAGCCAAAAGTTAGACAAAGCACCAGGTCCTGATAAAATCACAAACGAATTACTGAGAGGAACCATAGAAGAACTGGTCCCCATTCTAACTAAAATCTTCAACGGCATCCTGAGATCGGGACAGGTTCCAGAACAATGGGAGACATCCCACATCATTCTCATACATAAGAAAGGAGAAAGAGATGACATAGGGAACTACAGACCGATAAGTCTGATGTCTAACATATATAAAATCTTTTCCAAAATAATTTTGAACCGAATAAGCAACACACTTGATGAAAACCAACCGAAGGAACAAGCTGGCTTTAGAAAAAACATCTCCACAATAGATCACATCCACACAGTCAAGCAAATTATGGATAAATATAATGAGCACAACAAACCTCTATATATGGCTTTTATCGATTATTCTAAGGCATTTGACAGCATTAGCCACACAGCCATATGGGAAAGCTTATAGAACCAAGGAATCCCGACAGTGTATATAAACACCATTAAAAACATTTACTCTAACAGTAAGGCAAGAGTACAAATGGAAACCTTGGGTGAAACATTCCAAGTAAAAAGAGGCGTCAGACAGGGCGACCCGATGTCTCCAAAGCTGTTCTCCGCGGTGCTGGAAAACATATTTCGGAAGCTAATATGGGACCAACATGGATTAAATATAGACGGTAAAAAACTAAACCATCTTAGATTCGCTGACGATATTGTTTTATTTGAAGAACAACCAGGGAGCCTAGAAAAAATGATACAAGAACTAAATACAGAGAGCAAAAAAGTGGGCTTATCTATGAAAACGAAGCTATTAACGAATTCAAACAAATATGAAATAAAAATTAACAACCAACCCGTTGAATATGTAGATGAATATATCTATTTAGGACAAATCATCTCACATACAGACACAACTACAAAAGAAATAAAAAGACGAATATCTAACGGATGGAAGAGATATTGGTCACTGAAAGAGATCATGAAATCCACAGATCTGAGTACTGGTATCAAAAGGAAGGTCTTCAATACCTGCATTCTCCCATGTATTACATATGGGTGTGAAACTTGGGCTCTCACAAAACATCACAGAAACATGCTGGAACACTGCCAAAGAGCTATTTAACGAAGTATGATAGGTATTAAGAAACAAGATAAGATACGAAACACTGTCATAAGAAGTAAGACAAAAGTCACAGACATACTCACTAGAATAGATAGTTTGAAGTGGAGATGGACTGGGCACATGATACGTGATAAACAAGAAAAGTGGAGCAACATCATAACTGACTGGTACCCTAGAGATGGGAAAAGGAACAGAGGAAGACAAAGCAAGAGATGGGAAGACGAATTAAAATTAACAGCAGGCTCAAAATGGAGAAGGGTTGCAAGAGACAGAGTACAATGGAAATTGTTTGAGGAGGCCTTTGCCAAGAGGCACACTGAACTCAGAGATATTTTATAACTTAAAGATAAGAGTCAACCACAAAGTCAAAGAAACAGTTCAGGATAAGAGGCTTATTATTATTATTATAAGTAAAGAAAAGAACCTACACTTACTTACATACCGTCGCTTTGGCACCATCACATAACACAGCTGAATTAGATTTATCTTAGTTAAATGTATTGAATAATTTTTATTATTATTTTCCTTTTTAAGTATCAAAAATGTTTGATTTACTTGACTTATATCTTTAATATAATTGTTTTTTTTGTTATAATTTAAGTTAACTGTAGGAGTACGAAATAAATAAAAAAATACTTACAAAAATTTGTATATCAATTCTTTTCTCTCTATTTTGGAAGTGTATTTTTTATAATATTTTGGTAATTAAATTCACCGTAATTTCTAAGTCTTTAGGAATACTTGGTACTTATACTGTAGAAAATGTATTATATATAATGTGGAGTACTATATGAAATAAATAAAATGTAAGTTGCGCACTTAAAAATCGGCACAGCCAGGTTCATACACAATTTCTGACAGATTCACATGCTTAACTACTAAGCCAACATACAACCCAGACCGAATATGAGTACAGCAAAATAAAACAGTGGTATCAAATTGCGCGGCTGAATGCCGCAAAACCACAAATTTGTACCTTTCGCTAGTAATAGTCGTTTATTCCGACAAATGCAGGCCTCATAATTGTTTTACCGTAATTGCCGTTTTAATGTTAATATACTTGTTATTTATAAAAATAGATTTGGATCCTACTGGGATCAAGTGCCCATGAAACCTCATAATATGTTGTATCTAAACAGGGTACAAAATATTATGTAGTAGAATGTACGCTAGTAACGCAATTTAAAAAAAAAAACGTGTGTCACTTGGGGACTGCTGCGGTAAAGCTATTGCATAGCATTTTTTATCAACTTTTGTAATTAATTATAATTGTTTATTTATGCAGTTTTTTTTTCTTTGTTATTAATTCAAACTACCATTCTACCAGACTCCGATCAAGCCAGACCGATGTGAGACGCAGTATGCGTTCTGCCCCGCTCTAACGCACCTATCATATTACGTCATCGTGTGTTAGGTTTTTATTTCCGGTACGGAGTTTCTTAATTCGGTCGCTGCGCTCAAAGCCCGCGATAAAAGCTATGCTATAAAAAAATTAATCATTATTTGAATGATCGTAGTATTGGAATTAATTTTACCTGTGATAATTTGGTTCCTACAAAAGTTGCTTTACACATATACTATGTAGTTGCATGACTGTGGTTGACTTACTAGTAAAATTTATCTTATGAATGTTCTTGAAGTCTAAAGTAGTCTATGAATGTAACCCATATTTGAAATCACGAGAAAGATACTACAGTTGTTAACTAATTCGTTCATAAATATGATAACGGAAATAGCAATTTAATGGCAAAAGGAACAAAGAATTTCAAACATCGCCATAATCAATACCCCGCTTTGTAATAACAAATAAATTTCTTTGAAAGGAAATTTTCATAATATATAATCGACAAAGAATCGCTTCCAGCTATTGTCTTTAAAATATCAATTTGTATAAACTAATAAACTATGAAGCCGAGCTATTTATAGGTTGCTGCCAGGCATTTCCTTTTAAATGCAAAGTACTTCAATAGATTACAGAACAAAATATATTATAAATTCACAAATTATTCCATCTAATAAGCGTCTTGCCCTTTTACATTTAAGTAAGTCAATTATAATTAGCATCTTATAACGTTTAATTTAACTTGGCTTTTTGAAATGTTTTTTTGTAAGGTAAGTTCCTTAAGTAACTTATAAATATTTTTGTGTACTGGATTAACGAATTTTTTTACGTCAGTAAGTAATTTATTCCTTACCGTAATATGTCGTACATATCGTGAAATATATATATAATCTATGCAGATAAATGTATATACTCGTATATTATGTTTATGTAATGTATATATAATATATATATGCAGCAGTGTTGGCCTAGTGGCTTCAGCGTGCGACTCTCATCCCTGAGATCATAGGTTCGACCCCCTACTTGTCCCCTACAGTGCTTAGTGCACCAATGGACTTTCTTTCTATGTGCGCATTTAACATTCGCTCGAACGGTGAAGGAAAACATAGTGAGGAAACCGGCTTGCCTTAGACCCAAAAAAGACGTCGTGTGTCATGGACAGGAAGCTGATTACCTACTTGCCTACTTGAATCCTCAAGGCAAAAGGAAACGTGGCCGCCCAAAACAGACCTGCCAGAAATTAAAGGTTCAATCAGGCTGGTTTTCCACTCTCTGCCCCACTTGGGGGACATAGCACTTTAAGTCAAGTAAGTCAAGTGATTAGTGAGATGAACAAACGACCGCTAGATATAAGTTCACGTTATATATTAACTATTAAGTGTTTATTCAATATTTTATATGGTTTTATTTAGTCTGTGAATCCCACATCGTTCAATAAAAAAAGTGGTCTGTAGAGTAAAGGTGATATCGTGAATTATTCCTGCAACGTAAGACTGTCACAAGTAACGCTATAATTGAAACTGACAACAAATGCTCCTCTAAATTAAGTTAGGAAGATGCTGCCAATATGAGTTGCCTCACGTACTAGATGATAAATTTCAGAAATTGTCGCCTTCATTTAAATAAGACCTCCCATGTGGCTCTCAAGTACGGTTCGTATAATTAAATTTTGAACATTAAAAGCAATAAAGTATCTTTATTATTTAGGCATATAGAGCTTAATCGTTTAGTTGTATTTATGTGAACAAGTATCGGTGTAGCACACCGTTTGACTTTGCTATTGTGTGATACAACTTGACAACAAATTACTTCGTCATTTTCTATTAAAATAATTGTATTTCAATGTGTGATGAAAACAAATTTTCAGTTTTTTCATTTTATTAAAATAATGTAATAATTAAATATGTATTTGGTAAAACAGGTTAGTTTTAGTTTAAATTAGTATTGGTTTGTGTAATTTATTTCATAGGATATTTTTGCTTCGATCGATTTAAAGTTAAAGAAATTTCTACCAACTTATAAATTTCTTTGGTGAACATATATTTGGTGCAAAGGGTATAATATTCCTACCGTGGTAAATTAATCAAAGGGTTGCTGTGTCTATATAACCGCCTGCAATTCGAGTAAATTAGTTTCATAATTAAATTTTTCATTTTAAGAATTATATAGCAATTTTCAACATATAGAGTCACCCATCGATATGCATACCACGGCTCCACACTTGCCAGAACGCTCTTCTGTCCACACTTTGCAATTAGTGTAAAGTTACAAGCAACAGAACAATAACGTCTCCCGTATATTTGGAACTGGATTTATAGACCTAAGACCGTATTCCGACATTCCAAAGCTCAAAGGTTCTATAAGGCTATATGCATGCCTCCTAAACAAACAATAATAAAGTGACGCTGTTAATCTTGCTTCGACTGTGACCACTTTATTAGATGCCGAGACACCGAGACACCTCTGTATAGAGAAATATACGCCTTCCGGGAGAAGTTTTTCCAACGATATACAATGCATGGAATGTGTAATTACAGTTAATATTGATATTTAAGTAACAAAATATTAATTATGAGTTAGATAAATTACAAGCAGGTCCGGTGTAGCAAGCTGAACATTTTATCATAGTATTTTGGAATTAAATATTGCCAAGGCTACTCAGGGATAAAGTAGAATTTCCATGGTGAATTCTAATGTTGATTGGGTCCTATGTCAGAAAGACGCCTCTTGGTTTGCCTTGTTTGAGGCTGTGTTTTTTTAGTGGCCTCACTACAAACCAAATGAGGGGGGAGCTTAATAGCTGAGGGCTTTGAGTGAACGCGCAATTTCACCTCCATAAAAGTCGGTCCAGTATTTTTCGAGTTTATGAGTTACAAACATGAAAATCTTATACTTTCATAGATATAGGAATGATATTGTCTTTGGTTAAAAAAATAATATCATACAGCATTAAGAATAATATATATATATGGTAATTTTTGTTGCGATAATAATTTTCACATCGTTATTTGCCATTAACCTACGATTAAAGGTTCATGTTTATAGTATTGAAATTACGGCTAACCATGCAACTGTTTTAAAATATCTGAAATCAAAAATGTTATAAAGAAAATGTTTATATCATAAGCAAGAATTGTTTTTTTACCAATGGTAAATTTATTTTATTTATTTATTTTTTATTAACACTTCGTTGCATATACATTAATATAGTACAATTGACATAAATTAATAAAAAGGAGAGCAACTTGCGGCCTTATCGCTTTCGAGCGATCTCTTCCAGGCAACCACTGTGAGAGAAGAGAAAAAAAAATTCTATCTTCCCAACAAAAACCTAACAGGCTTAAAACATTCCTAATAGAATTATATTGAAATTAATATAACATTTACATACGTCATACATATACAATTAACGCAGAACGGAATAGTAGAAATTATGAATACTAAAACTAGAATAAAACATACGAATTACTTAATTTTCATTCCCGGAAACGAGCTAATTAAAGATGATTTGCTCGTTTCGTAACTGAACGATGCTATTTATTTATTAAACATCTTACCTACCTAATTACCAATGTAGTATTAATAACTTATTACTAAGAAATATAAAACAGATTCAAGAAAACAAGAATCGTTTTGTGTTTTAGATTAAATGTAAAATGCTTTATTTTTAATTTTGTATTAATTGATACAATTAAATACAGAATAGCTTTTTAATTACAACTGTGTATTGTGTTATCAATATTCCTATACATGTAGGCGAAAAATTTTGACTACGTTAGTGAAACTAATATTGCTTCTAGTACTGTAAATCTGCGTTCGACGCTTAAACTTACAAGGGAAAATTTATGGAAGGCACTTTAGTTGGTGCATAGGTGGAGTCGGTTAGGAATGCCCTGGACCTAACTTTCAGTTTGCACTACCTCAATGCTTTGTTTAATTTGGCGAATTCTCCATTGACTAATCTTAATATATATAAATTACGTGTCACGTTGTTTGTCCGCTATGGACTCCTAAACTACCTAACCGATATCAATCGAATTTGCACAGTTTGATCCAACTTAAAAGATAATATAGCTTACATCTCAATTTATACCCGAAATATTATTTTATTGTAAATATTTGTTTATTATTTGATACAATTCAAACTGAAGGCGCTGTGTTAAAAGTACCAACGTTTTACATAAGCTATCTACATAAGTTCTCCTATCGTTTCCCTTGAATAGTTTACTGCCATGTAATATAACAAAAACCTTAGTCACAGCAACGCTTGGCCGGTCTGCTAGTAATATAATATATTGACATGGTGCTAACGGTTACGACTCGATTGACTCTGAGGCCGTCCGTTTGAAACCAGCTTGTGCACCAATGGGCTTTATTAGTCGAACGCTTCAAACTTTCTCCCATAGGGGGAAGGACCTTATCGGTATCAGCATCGTGGGTTGTGGTATATTAACTTTCTTAGAAAGCTGATCAGTTTTAGAGAAAGCATTGTTGGGTGCCTATCTCGGACCTAACTCGCTGTTTTGCTGATGATATTTTTGAAGTTTTACTTCTTTAGGCGCGTTATGAAAAATTGATGAGAGTGAAATTTTACGATGCGCGCGCACCGTGACATAAAATTAAGAGAATGAAGTTGCCCACAGAAGATGCTACGGCATTGGACATAATTTAAAAGTAATAGAATTTATGTTACACTTAATGTAAGAGAATAATAATAAATATTTATTTATTTAATTTTTCAAATGTAAACTGAACTTTATTGACTACAATGACTCCTTTTCCAGTCTTTGATTATTTAATTGTAATTAATTATTTACATGCAATTAAAAACTATTTTTAATAATGCCAAAGAAGTCTTCTTACGCGCGTACATAACAACACGCACCCTTTTTTTCTGCTTTACCAAAATTTCTTGTAACTTTATTGTATAGATACTTATTGTTATTTTAATTGTATTTTTTTAATATTTTTTTTTGTAACATTTATGTTAACTTCAATTGTCATCGTTTTGGATGGAAGATTTCATAAAATATTCCGTAGATTTAGTATTCTATGTATGATGTGGCAAACTTTAATAAATAAATAAACGCCGAAAAAAAAACCTAGATCCATCCAATTTTAAACCGTAAAAATTTTGCCGCTAATAGAAATTTTGTGTCATACAAAATATTCATTACCAACTAAGCCATTGTAGTTTTATATGATTATCTAATGTTGTAAATTCCGTTTACCATAAGTACGCTCTTAAATAATTATGTTACGTTTTAAGTGGCTAAGTACAGTTGTTTGGGCTAGTCATAATTCAGCCTACGTCAGGCTCTTAACATTTATGTTCTAACTAGATAAATTATACACTTTGCTGTTACACTAGCTATTCAAGTACCTGCCTTCGTAACAGAATAATCGTTAATTCTGTTTTCAAAACCCGGGGACATAAAATGGTTTTACTAAGATAAATGTTTTTTTATAGAACAGGGAGCACACGGGAAGTAGGCTCAACCGATGTTAAGTGATATCGCCGCCCTATACACTCTCAATGCTAGAGGGCTGCAATGTTGCCGGCGTTTTAAATAAAATGACACAAAAATGAAATACAATTTGTTCATATAGGCAAACAATGTATACCTGTGAATGAACTAAATGGTTCTAAATATATATTTATTGGGGAATGGACGAGAATTCACTTTTAATTTCAAATTCAATTTTAAATTAATCGCGATGTTTTTGTTTTATAAGATGCTTGTAAAGAGCTGTAACCATTACATTGCTTTATCTGATATCTGGAAGCAATTAATCATAATAATAATTAACGCTATCACCAGTAGTAGATAGCTGAAAAGTAAGGCGTAAATACGTTACTAACAACGACGTAGTAGCCTGCCCCACATTTGGACGTTACCATAACATTCATTTAATTATAATTAGATAAAACATTTTTGTTATTAGTACCTATTAGTTATTATCGAGCAGTATTTAAAATATTGGCATATTCCTATTAAATTATTGTTTGTCTATTTAATGCCAAAGTTGTAATTGTATTGGAAAAGGAACGGCTTATAACTTAATGTTCTGATCAAACAGTAATATATTATGAACTCAAAAAAAGATATTGGATATTAAAGTCGCTAATTGCTACTCACAAAGTTAATGAACTAATGATAATCACGGCAGTGTAAACCTGAATACACACAAATTTTATGAAACCTTATAAATTTTCCAAAATCAAATTAGCGTTAGCAAAGTTTTACGTTTACGTTTACCAAGTTTATTGTGAAACTTGAAAATTGTTCTGATTTATTCAATTCGATTTAATGTAATTCAAAACATTCCAGCTTAGTTAAAACACATTGAAGGAAATCTTGTATTCGCAATTTGTAAATAAATATTATGTGTAAATCAACGAGCGATTCAAGTTCAAAGTTGAGGTAATTTTATTCACAAAAAATAAATATTTCTATGTAAAACAAACTCTTAGGAAACCTCTGTCTAAGGCCTATATAAATTATTGTTAATTGTTTCTCTTTCATGTATATGTTTTGACCCGTAAACCCTATAGGGCAAAAGAGAGCCACGTTTCTACCTTTGTTTCTTTGACAGGTAAGTATGGAGGCAGACAGTTATTGTTTTACCGGGAATCAACTAAAGGACTAGGTTCACAAGCTATGTGAATTAATAACCAAAGACCATTAAGAAAATTTTACATTAGGGAAACTTGTTATTTACGATGTTTTAGTACCAGACAACATATTTAATGATCTTATAGCTGCTTTCATCCTGTCGTGTGTATGCCCTAACCCACGTACGAGAGGAGCGTAAATAACAAAAAAAAACAAACGCACACGAGTCTGTAAGTGGCAATGGGACCGCGGTGGCATTTAACATTTGAAGACCCTTTTTTATCAATAAATGAATCAAATCTGAATAATATGTTCAGTACAAATGTTATTATATAAAATTTATAATAACAATAATTTCCTAATTACTTAAAATAGCGGCCGAATTTCAACGCAATGGGAGAATATGGCCGTAACGCCAGCTTTTAGTTTAAACGACCGATCAAATTGACCGAAACGCGGTTAATGGATTTGAGTATCGTCAAAGTTAGCGATTCTATAATGAAGACTTGAGATATTGTCTATTGTTTAATTTATAACTAGACCCATATTAAACCCCTTTTCGAGAAACTTACATTTCAGTTTATGATGTACAGAATACGGTTAAATATGGAACGCTCCCGAGTTCAAAGGATATAATCTGGAATTGATATTTCTTGGTACGGCATTTAAATCTCTTTTAAGATTATTTATTGCAAAGATAAAAATATATTTATATCCTTGTAGTTTAATATTTTAAAATATAATATAATACGAATGTGTTTTGTCCACACATAAACCACGAGCGGATTCAAATCGTATATATATTGTTACTACTCGAAGAACTTTTAAGAACGCGAGTTTGACATCCAATCTGATGTGCAAATAATTTATAGTTTGTAGCAATAATGATTTATATTTCGTATATAGACACCAGACATTATGTTATCTACCACATTTAAAAATCTTAATTATAGATATAAGAATTGCAGATTAATAATTTATTTACAGAAAGTAGTACGTAAATATATAAGATGAATAATAGAACTATCTAGAAAAGTCAAAGTCAATATGTCAAAATATACAGCTCAAAACAATTAGCGGAACAAGATTTTTCTCCTTTCTATTGCTTAAACTAAAATTAGATTTAAATTAACTTGTACGCTATTTTTTACCTTGTTAATTTGTTAATTACTACAATTAATAAAAAAATTCAATTTGTATTTTTGAAAAACTAATTGGTGATAAAAAAGGTCCATCAAAGAAATATTCTTATATCGTTTGAATATTCGTCTTTAGTGACTTTCAGTAACGTGTGTGGCCTCCATGAGCCCTAATCACGGCTTGACAACGACGCGGCATGCTTCGTATGATCCTCCGAATATCTTCTTGTGGAATTCGCTCCCATTCTTCAATCAACGCTTCAGAGAGCTGCTGCAGTGTTTGAGGTGCAATCGGACGCTTCCGGATGCGCCTGTCAAGCAAGTCCCAAATGTGTTCAATTGGATTTAGGTCAGGGCTCATGGAAGGCCACTCCATTACACGGATTTCCTGCTGTCGTAAGTAATCTGACGTGATGGCTGCAGTATGCGGCCTGGCATTATCTTGCTTTAAAAGAAAATCTGGGCCCATACCATATGCTGCGGGCCAAACATGATCTTCGAGCACATTTTCAATGTAAGTTTGAGCACACAAGCGCCCGGGAACAACGACGAGATCTGTGCGCTCGTCCAAACTAACTCCGCCCCAAACCATCACAGAGCCACATTCAAATTTGTCATATTCCTGGACTGCTGCTGCACTGTATCGCTCGCCTGGGCGTCTGTAAACACGGAGACGACCATCGCAACGTGTTAGACGGAATCGTGATTCGTCAGTAAAAAGCACTGGCCTCCAATGTCGAAGTTGCCAATTAGCGTGATTTTGCGCGAACTGTCGGCGAGCTTGTCTATGTTGAATTGTTAGACGCACAGCCCGAACTGGTCGGCGTGATCTCAAATTGGCTTCCAACAACCTATTTCTTACCGTCTGGTCGGAAATTTCTACACCAGTAGCCGTCATCGCATAGTTCGACCCTCTTCAAGCAAAGCGATAGCTCGGGAGACATGCAATTCAGTCAGATCTGGCATTATGACCTAAACTCACTCGCTTCAATGAATAACAATACTCAAAAGGCTCACTTCAATTTCTATTAATACTCAAAAGATTGAAAAAAACTACTTAAAATGTGTTTTCTGTGATTAGAAAGTAATGAAAATTCAAAGACGTCACTTTGTTTTTCGTCTACAATGCACATTTTTTAAAAACAAACAAATTTTTTTTTTAATTGTAGTAATTAACAAATTAACAAGGTAAAAAATAGCGTACAAGTTATTTTAAATCTAATTTTAGTTTAATCAATAGAAAGGAGAAAAATCTTGTTCCGCTAATTGTTTTGAGCAGTATATAATTACTCAAATGTAGGTTAAGAAAATTGTAAATACTGTATATATCATTATTATGATTACTAATAAATAAAAGTATAACACAAATTATTTAATAATATACAGTATTTAGAATATTCTTCACCTAGAAAGTAATAATAATAATTAAAAATTGATAAATATAAAATTAAAATATTTTTTTAAAGTTTGGTCACGGTCAACGGTACCAAAGTAAAAATCATTTAATCATATAGGTAACACAATGTACACTTATGAACGTCAAAAAAAGAGATGTAATGCTTCTAACTTTCCATTTAGTGCCAGTTCTCAAATCAAGGGCGTAGAACGGAAGAGAAGAACTGGCAATAAACTCTCCGCCACTATTTTTAATCGCTATGTTTTTTTTCTATCTACCAGGCGCCAATTATAATGAATAATAATTTTATTCTTTAACAAGGATATTGTTATACAATAGCTCAACATAACGTTTCGTTTCGTTTTAGTTCGAAGTCTTAACACAGCCATAACACATTTTAAAGGCTTCATTGTCAGTTTAGAAAAGTAATAAAGAAAATGGCGCAGTAATGTATGCCCCGCTTGGGGAAATGATTCTTCAGTATACTTTATATCCTGGCTGGGACCCCAATACCATCGTAGTTTTCAATTTACTATTAAATATATAAAAATAAGTTAAAAAAAGACCTTGTGGAAAAAAACTAGGAAAGAAATATAACGTTAATAATTATTAAAGGGAAGTTGAAGCCTCAACAGGGAAAAAAATTCACCTTGTCGATGTCAATAAACAATCTAAATGAAGTAAATAATGATTTATGAGCGCTAATCTCCCCTGTGCATAAAAAACAGAATTTAGACGAAGGTTTGCAAAGGGACAAAGTAATGGAGTTCCCTTGTACGGGCTGCCCTAAAGCGTAGAGTTTTGGGAAAATTCAACCCCTTGACGCGGCACATAAAACACTTAGTCCGAGATACAGCTTAGGTGCGGATTAAGATTATGATTTAAGTAGTTTTACTGGTAAAAGGTTTACATTCAGCCTACGTAACTGGGATTTATATTAAATTTCTTCGAAATCTGTTTCATATGTTACTAGCCGAAATCGTCCGTAATTTTATGATATTCTGCTTCAATAAAGCAATTATTATTATATATTTAATAAGATACATAGAATCGTAACATTAGATATTAAAAAATATTAAAATCATAACTGCCTCTCGGGCTGTTTTCGCTTGCTTGTACTGTTTTTTTTTTATATAACCGACATCTGAACCTACACCTTTGTCTTTTACTCACTTTTGTAGTGAAATATGTAAGCCGAACTTATCGAAAGTATACATCATCTTCTGGTCTATGCGCCACTACACCTCCGCTCCTCACTAAACCACCGCTTCAGGTAAAAAGAAGGTGAAAGAGCTAAAAAACTTTTCCAAGTGGCATACCTCGAGTACCTTTTATCGCGTCTAAACACTTATAACATGCTATTTTGGATACGTCACACGTTCACCCGCCCAACTTCGTTTATCGTAAATTCGTTACTTTACTTGAAGTGAATTTTGTTGTTTACACAAGCTCTATGACTTATACTTGGATTTTAAAAAATGCAGAGGATCAACCCCTTATTTATACAAAATAAATTAGTTTAACTAATGCCAGCGTTAAAGTAACACTGCCACAGGTACCAAACGTTTTAATTTTTAATTATTATTTATTATAACTTAATTATAATAAATTATGTTGGTTAAGAATATTGTAAATTACATTATTATATAAGTTAAATAACATATATAATATGGTTTAAGAATTATGTTTCAGCATGCCGCCCGCGGCTAATTTGTATAACTCTTTTCTTCTTTCTTTCTTTGTGGCCTTGTTAAAAGTGTGTAATTATAAATAAATAATTACACACTTTTGACTAAAACAAAAGAAATAATAAATGTAATAAAAGGTAAGATATAAAAAAAAATATTATACATAAGAGAGTACAAATAAGCTAATTTAGATTTTATAAATAATCGGCCGCGTTCCTTACAAGAAAATTTGCATTTTGTAGAAGATAGTACAAATATATATTTCATAAAACATCTATCAGATACCTCATTTAACTTAGTACTAATGGGCCAACTCAAGCCAAATTCAATTTTCACGATACTGAAATTTCCTTGTAAGAATAGTTCATAAATCTTTAGCTTAGAATATGGGTGTTAGTGTCCGAATAGTATGCAGGTACATTAGCCAAGCCGTCACTCAACAAAGCTCAGCCAACAATGGGTGCAGCAGAAGATCGTCTCGACGCTAACAATGGTCGAGAATGTTAATTGCTGTCGTTTGCCGAGACATTGATAAATGTTGACGCTTGTCGGTGGAGGATTTGTAGTGCACTCACTGTGCAAGTAGACGCAGTAAGTAATTTAAATTCAGAATGTACGCCTACGATATTTATCTTTAGAGTTTATTGCCAGTCCTTCTCTTCCGTTATACGGCCTTGATTTTAGAACTGGCAGTAAATTTAAAATTAGAAGCATTTAATGTATAATGTAATAATATGTATAATGACGTTCATAAGTGTACATTTCGTTACCTAAATGAATAAATGATTTTGACTTTGACTTTATCATTACTATTTGCAAGCTAACGACACAGTCGCCGAGCCGGAATCATTGGTAGGAATAAAAATAGCTTGTCAAACGTTTCCCAAGTAGTCCTGAGTACGTTGTATAATAATTTAATTATATTCATTATGTACCAAGGTTAAGTTTGGAGGTTTTTGTACTAAAACCGTCACAATTAAAGATTGTGGTCAGAGACACGCTGCAGTTGTAAATATTATGTACTAGTGGTGTTGTCCTAGTGGCTTCAGAGTGGGTCTCTCATTCCTGGGGTCGTAAGTGCGAACCCCGCCTTTGCACCAATGGTCTTTATGTCTATGTGCACGTTTAGCAATCGCTCGTAAAGTGAAGGAAAACATCGCGAGGAAACTAGTAACCTTAGATCTGAAAAGTGTCTGTCAGCCACAGAAGGCTATTAGGAAAAGCAAATGATCACGAAACATATACAGAAATCTGCGGCCCAGACTTAATCTAGAGTCTTTATTAGCTAACGAACTATTAGACCAGTTTTACATTTAACCTAAAAGCTTCTTTATGAGCAGTAAAATCTGACGTTGCCAAGCACAGTGTGTTCTAAGATTCACGGAGACTTGTCTTGAATTTAATCTTCGGAATATGGTGAGATTTGCCGCAAATATTTCACCGGCACCTACCTCAATAGCTTGACGTAGAAATGAAAACATAATTTTCGCAGCGACAATATTAATTTACATTAAATAATTACTTAATCTGAATAATAAATATGTTGGTTATAAGCACGAAAATACTAAATACGTACAACGTGGATGAATTGCGTTAGGTATTCATATAAAAATGTCAGAGTAAAATATGCTTATCCATTTTTCATTTACTTAAGTTTCATTCTCGTAGTCACTTTTAAATTGTTAATGTACCGACTTTTTTAAATGTTAATTTACTATTGCCCATAATTTGTCTTTACATTTTTTGACAAACAAACTTAATTATTTTAGAGTGTCTATAAAATGTTTCAGTGCATAAACCTCATAAGGTTTCAAGTTAGTGAATAATCGCTTAGTAGTATTTTAATATTGAATTATAATTTATTTATTGAAATAAAACTCCTTTGAAGGACATAAACGTGAACTTTACTTGTATAGCTCGTTTCTCATTGCTTCATAGCAATCGTAGACACCATACACACAAAAAAGACAAGTTGGTTGACATCGATTGAAATGGTACATATCAACGCCATCTATTTCCAGAAAGTTCTTCATTATTTCGCTGGATGGTACAAATACCAACTTCTCGTCATCCGTTAATAGATGGTTACTGTATCTACGACCCTGAAACATATTATTGCTTTACCGGGAATCAAGTCCTAGACCTTTACATTAAACCCCAAATAAGTAACCATCAACTCGTGGCTTATTGGTATGTGGAGCAATTACCTCACCCTCTACTTAATTTGTACAAAGAAATCTTAAATAAATATTATGATGTAGTGATACTGAAGTTGTTTGCACTAGCGCTTGGATCTTAAATTCTTAACATAATATACGAAGTGAAGTGTTTGTTAAACAATTAATTTTACATCAGATTAAATTCCTCATCTCCACGTAATTACAAAACACAATTTTAAGAGCATTTAGAGCGCTCTAAGCCCAATCGTGATTCGAGAATAGATCGTTAAAACTAAAATCAATAAGGATTACATTTAATCGCTACTTAATCGCCTTTCGACATAGCGTTTACAGACTGAAATAGCCAGGTGAGCATAAGAAGCTTATTGTTTCACTTACATGAAATAAATATATTCCGTGAGTTTTGTATTTACAGAGGCGTATTTTCGCCTTCGTTATGACGTGTGAAGCTTTATTGTCTTTTGTTTACGTATTATTCATAGTGTACTTTAACGGACATAAAATAAAATTTATTCCACAATTTACACACACTCAGTGCTTTTTAACAATCTGTGGTAATGATTTAGTCTATAATAAAGTCTCTTCCAAATTAGGAAAGAGGTATAAGTAAAAAAGAACAATTCGGTGCTGTGTAGTAATCGTAGACCAAAGACAATATTAAATAGGATTATAAATTTAGATTGTCTGTGGAAGTCCATTGGAAAAATAACAATTAGTTTACCATAAAATCTTAAGACGAAGGAAGAATGTAATTTAAAAATATCACTTTTATCGTCCTGAATTCATGATTACCACCTACTTGTGTACCAAGTTATTACTCAAATAGTTGCAGAAATGTCTCCAACCTTTTGCAGGCGAATAGAAGTTTATAATATAAAACTTTGATTATTTAGCATCTCATACATGTCACAATTAAAATTCTCAATGCGAGTGCCATTGGAAAAATGGAACTCATCGAAAGTTCAAAAATGAATTCTTTTTAAGTTCACAAATTCCCGGCGTCCATTGGGAGCCACGTCCCCCCCGTTTAATCATCACACATGTAGTGGTGGCGCCCTCTAGCATTCAGCTGGAAAAGAGTTGAATTACCGCTAGTACTCTCGGGATTATTTCTCTGCCCCTACTATTGTAATATCTAAAAATCGTGAAGTACCGTAATGTTAATAATGTTTCTTCTCTTAAATTCAATCCCGGATCGACGTTTATAAGATATTATGCAAATAGAAAGAAAATATAAATGAATATTTAAACGATCCTAGTGCTTGGATATAAGTTGCTCCAGTATAAATAGGTAACGCGACTGAATCTCTCGGCTGCATTTCCAGACTCCGGGGCGATCGTCAACATCCACGACGTATTAATGTAAAGTGGGAACAAACCGTGATCCATGTGGTATCAAATTATTTCAGTATTATTATTATTTTCTTATGTAGCCAAGTCCACATTTCAAGGATCGTCATGCTCACTTAAATGTCATTGCTTGTGGCGGCGTCCATGCGTCGGGTTGTCTCTCTCCCTAAAATATGGCGAGGGGGCCGATGGCTGGCCATGCGTCATACTCGTGAACGGGTGCTACTTGTGGTGACTGATCGTATTTGAATTCGTGTATGCGGTGATGTTAATTATTTCGACTATGTGTTTGCGTGTTGTTCCCACGAGAATGTAAGTGCGTGCTTCTATTTCACCATGCCTCCTGCTGATAGAGGACAAGTCTTTGTTTTTAATTTATGTTATTATTATTAATTACTTAAGATGGTATGGTGTAATGGTTGCAGTGTTACCTACGTGAATAAATGATTTTTGAATTTTAAATCGTTTTTTAATACATAATAATTATTTCATATACTTAGAAACAGAAGTTTTGTGCTTTCAGTCGAAGTTGTTCACCTTTTGAAACTTTGACTTTGTGAATGTTACATAAGCACTCTGACCTTATAAACTGTAAGTTTTGCACATATTATTTTCTATTATAAATCCTGGTTATATTCATATTCTTCTATGTACAACTTATCGTAAATTTTGTTCCGTTTTTAGATGTTATCTCTGAAACTACAGATTTGAAAACCAATGAATGTAGCTTACATTCCGCTGTATATATTGATAGTTAAAATATTTTTTCTTTTTGTGCTATTGCGTCTCCCATTTTTACGCGAGTGTCGCGCGGCTAGGACAATAAGAAATAATAGGTTAAAACCACATTTTCTTTTCCAATAGTATTGGTTAAGTAAAGCTAGAATTGCGAGAATTTTAAACTCGCCGTAAATGCTCCGGGTGGCAATGATCGTAAAGCATTCCACGGTATTGCTCACGGGATCCGATCCAAATCGAACTAAATCGTCCGCTCTGTGACTCGCACACTACACTGACACTGGATTAAAAACTACTTTTCAATGAACTTTTTCATCTGTCCAACTGACATTTCAAGTATGGCAATATTTTCTGAAAGTAGAAGAAATTTTTAATTGCGCTCTATTATTGAATCCCTCTTAGGAATTTCTTTAATTAATTTTTACAAAAATCTCCTAATTAGACATTTTACTATAGTATGTAGATAACATTTAAGGTAAACACCGCAACTATAATGCATGTAGTTATATATTAAATAGCAATCACACTTAACATTTTACTTATGTCAAACGAAGTTGAAATGGTAATACTAAGGCTATACGGTGCCCGAAAAACTTAATACTTCAATAGTGTCTCGCTATTAAGGATAGCAAAGTCCAGGTCCTAGAATTATAAGACATAGACAACATTTATTATTTTCTTTATAATAAATAATAGGCATAATATTTTACATGACATAAATTAGGTAGTAATATAGGCGAGTGTAGTCTCCAGACCTACCTCTAAAACAGATTTTTACTCGAAATTTTTAAACAAATAGCTCTTACGGCAAAGAAAATTAAGAATAAATATAGAGATTATTACGTTTGTCAAATACAACTGGCTGATTAGCGGTATTATTTATTTAAAAAGAAAAAACGAAACGAATTAAGAAATTTCGTTATAAACGTAACCACAAAATACCATTCACTTTGGCTTCATTTTACTGAATTTTCAGCGCTGTAAAAATTTGAAAAAAAAACATTATATACCAAACACTTATATTCTTTGTTAATTGCATCAATTCCGAAAAATAAATAAATATACAAGCGAACAATTATTATTATTATTATATAGAAATATGCCACTTAAGCCTGAATTGCATCAAAGCCTCGAATGAATGAAAGCGTTTTGTGAAAAAACGTTTTGATTAAAAAACTGCACATAAAACTACTTTTGTGAATTCATTTCGAAGTGAAAAACACCCCACAATTGAATGTTTTCATTACTTTACTGAAATGATCCTTGATGTTTGCCTGAAATATGAAAAATAAATTTAATTGAGTTTCCTGTAATTAGTTGACAAAGACACATATTTTATATGCGATATTAGCGGTCTAATTTTCTGTCGGGATTCAGAATGGTATACTGAAAACAGTATACACACATTTTTAATTAAAGTTATTAATGTCGTTGACGGGAGTCCATAACTAAACGTTTCAAATGCTTTTCAGGAGTAATGGTGAGCGAGATATTAAGTTAAATAAGTTTTATTTAAATTTTATCAGTGCCTTGCTGTTTCGCCAACGTTAATTCGATCATAGCGTGATGTTTATATAACCTCTCTTGATTAATCTAACACATTTTTTTAAGTATGAAGAAGTAGTATCCAAGCCAAACAAATTTTTTTAAAGGGAAATGCGCTTACGCAGGCCCGCGCCACGTATGGTGGGGTCAACACTACTGGACTGTGGGGCTGGGTCTTCACTAAAGCTCTCTGATATTCAGAAGGGTAGCGAGATCCTACCAACTAAAAACAGATTAGCCCTTAAGATGAGCCCTCAGGGTTCACCAAGGCATTCAAGTCAAGGGACCTAATCAGACCTAGATAAAAGCTTATCAGAGCTAGTATCCGAGCTTGAGAGAACGCTACATTAAATGACTCTGTCTAATAGGAAATTCCTCATATTGCGAAGCTTTTCATTACGAGTATCAGTTACTAGGACGAGGTATTAAACAGATTAGAACATCAACGGAAAAAGTCAAAGAAATTTCTTTGACAAATATTGATAAAAATCTCAGTTAACTTTCATAATACCAAATTCTTTTTGTATATTATTATTTTTCCTCAAATAGCACTTTTGTACATAACCCGCGATGTCAGGGCGGGTGTCTACCCGTATAAAAAGCTCTTTAAAAAGGAAATTTTATTTCTATTGTAATATAAAACACATTTTCCTTATAAAATTGATGAAGGAGACAGCTTAAAAGAACAACGCGAATAATTCATTTTCACCTATTGAATGATAAAAAGTAGGAGGGTGCGTCAAAGAAAATCCATTCTCCCAATGATGAGAATTACGAAATTGAACATGGCGAATGAAACAATTATTTTTAGAAAATTCTTCACTTTGTTGAACAAATCTTAGTCTTTATAAATATGTATTAATCCAATTTACATTATATGTAATAAATAATGAAAAACTGTATGTTAGATAATCAGTAAAAAAAAAAGGAACGTATTTATTTATTACGGTAACACTTTCTACTTAAAAAATAAACAGGGAGAGAATTTAAGATTCAGTTTATATTTAAAAATTAGTTACCTCTGCCAACTTCGTTTCTCTTTAACGTGATTTTACTTACCTACCTTTGTAGTGTATACAAACATGGAATATTTTGCTATGCTACCCCAGAGACTGTTCGGTTTTCTGGAATGAAAACTTTTTTGGCGATTTCTGTGAATTTTTCTATATAAACCTTATAGAAAATAGGGGTTAATCGTAGAGGGGTGAAAATTAAGGGTTGTATGTTACATTTGTATGTTGTTTCATAAAAATAAAAATTTAGGGACCACCCTTAACATTTAGGGCTTTAAAAGATCGATAGTAGCCGATTCTCAGACTTACTGAATATGCATAAAAAATTAATAAGAATCAGTCGAGCCGTTTCGGAGGAGTATGGGAACGAACATTGTGACACGATAATTTTATATATTAGACATATATCAACCAAAGTAATACATAGTACGCAATAAACAGCAAGCAATATACAGCAATTAAAAACCATTCCGCAATATTACAAATCTGCCAAAAACTACATACAACGATCATTAACGTGAATGAGTCCGGGGACAATTAACCAGTGCGATACAAATTTAACCGAACAACCTAAATTATCCTCATTTGGTACACGCTTAATATTCCTATCTATTTGTGATTATTTGAATGTCCAAATTAACTAACTTCTACAGTGTTACCGCGAAAGCCACACCACCATTTAAATTTCGTCGCAAATAGTAAACCGGTGTAATTTTAGATTAGTTTGTTTTGGACGAGCATTAATAACGTATTGAATTTAATGGGAAGGTAATTTGTTTGTACGATCCTTTAAACAATGTTTATGTTAACGAAAAAAATTAATCAGTGGCGCTCGACCTCTTTAGGTCTTGGCCTCAGATTTCTGAATCTGTTTCATGATCATTTTTAAATCTAATAGGCAAGTAGGTGATACAGTGCCTGACACACACCGTCGACTTTTTGGGTCTAAGACATGACGGTTTCCTCACGATGTTTTCCTTCACCGTTCGAGCAAATGTTAGATGCGCACATAGAAAGAAAGTTCATTGGTGCACAGCCGGGGATTGAACCTATGACCTCAAGTATGAGAGTCGCACGCTGAAGCCACTAGGCCAACACTGCTCTTTTTATGTTTACTGGTGTGTTAAATGAAATATAGATTAGAACATTTGCTATTATTACTTGCCTTTAGGAAGAAGTTTAAGTCTTGCTTACGTTTTTATTATTGTCGATTTATTACAAGCGGTCCGGATTCACACGAACTTTATAAATATAATATGTGAAAACTTCGTGGCTTAGTGAAAACGCCTGTTTTTTGTTTTTGACGAAAAAATATTATATACATATTAACAGGTATTTACGTTACGTTTAGGTTAGTTACCGACATGTCTTAGACCCAAAAAAAACAGACGACGGCGTGTGTCAAGCACAGGAGGCTGATCACCTAATTGCCTATTAGATAAAGAAAAATAATCATGACCAGACCTAAAAGAGGTTGTAGCGCCACTGATTCACTTTTTTTTACATTAGTTATTAGACATGAAAGAGTCGCAGAAATGTGGCATCGTACCGATTAGAAAGGTAATTTTTAAATTTGTTTGCATAAATACGTCATATTTTAAAACTGTCCTGCCAAAAAATTATGAAACACTAAGAAGACACACCGGCTCAGTGAATTGAGCTACTTCAATTGCCCTGCACATCAACTGTATCATTAATGTATTTGCGTGTTGTTCCCATGAGAATGTAAGTGCGTGCTCCTATTTCACCATGCCTCCTGCTGATAGAGGACAAATCTTTGTTTTTAATTTGTTTTAATATTATTTATTACTTAAGATGTCATGTGGAACATGGTGTAATGGTTGCAGCTCCTTACAAAAGTTGTGTGAAACCAAAAAACTTGGCGATTAAAAAGAGTGGCGGTGACTTTATTGTCAGTTCTTCTCTTCCGGTCTACGCCCTTGATTTGAGAACTGGCAGTAGATAAATGTAAAATTAGAAGCATTTAAAGTATATTTCTTTTTTGACGCTCCTTACAAACGTTGTGTAAAAAAAAAAAAAACATGGCGATTAAAAATAGTGGCGGAGAGTTTATTGCCAGTTCTTCTCTTCCGTTCTACGCCCTTGATTTGAGAACTGGCAGTAAATGTAAAATTAGAAGCATGAATATTTATTTCTTTAATGACGAATCACAAGTGTACATTGTGTTACCTACGTGAATAAATGATTTTTGAATTTTGAATTTTGAATTCATAAGAATGAAATGACGTATATGAATACATGATTTTTGACTTTGACAAAACGCCATCGGTAGTTTCTACTTCACGGTTGCATGTTAACCTAGTAGGCAAGTTATAATTTTTGGTCCACAATATTCGTAAAGATTCCTCGTATTTTTTATTGGGAAGTAAAAGTATTGGAATTTTTATTACTTCTACGAAATTGCATTATAAAAGTTTCATTTAACGCTAAGAGGGAATATAATCAGTACCTACATAACACAGGATATAAGGGGAAGGAAAGCGCTTAAACTTTCATTACTTTCAACTTTACAGTGTCGTTAACTCATAAAGTGAGTATCACTTACCCATACTTTGTTGATTGACAGACTGCTTATTTGCAAGCACTTTGTTAAGGGATATTACTTTCGCAATATTAGTTTTACTAATACAACGACGGTCTATCTTAGAGGATAATATTTCAAATATACTAATTAATTATAATAATCTAGTGACGCTACAACCTCGTATGGGACTTCGCTTCGGCTTGTATCCTTTTCTTTGATCATTTTTATTTTATAGACGACTAGGTGATCAGCCTTCTCACTTCTGTCTGACACATGTCGGTCACGGTGTTTCACAGTACGAGCGAGTGCTCGTTGCGCTCATAGACAGAAAGTCTGTTGGTGCACAGCAGGGGATCGAGCCTACGACCTCAGGGATGTGAGTCGCACACTCTAGCTAGTGGGTCAAGCAAGAAGCATCTAGAGAAGACTATCTGTTTTCACCGGTTTCTGTACAGGGCCTCTCTTATGACAGTGTACAGTTTTGAGGACGATGAGTCTTTCACTTGATCGGTCCATGTGGTTGGTGAACGGCCACGTGATCTTTTGCCTTCTGTCTTACCAACAACGATCAGTTTCTCCAAGTTCTCATCGCCTCTGCGTATTGTATGGCCGAAATAAGATACTAGATCAACACTGCTCTCTAATAAGACTAATTAATAGACATATTAATTTATAGAGTTTTCTGAACAGTATAAGTTAACAGTTTAATAATATGCAAAATCTATGAAGGATTGTCGCTTAGTCTTGAGAGTTTAGATTTTAAATAGTCTGTGCTTAGTTTAATTCCTAAAAAACTGTACAATTCCATTTGTTTATTTAAGAGTAAAAATCGTTAGTTTAATATTAAAATGAACGTTAATATAAATCTCAATAGAATTCTTATGAATGTAATCTTTAATCAAATTCGTTAAAGACTGATTGTCGTCAAGATCGTAAATATGAATAATTTGATTTCCCAATTTATTGCCCGTTCAAATAACAGCTGTGAATGACTTCTATTATGAATGGCTCGTTTGAATACATCACTCTCGAGGCCCATGATTAATTCAGATATTCATCTTAAGACGATGTAGGCCGAGTTATATCACAAGTAAATCTAAATAGGCTTTTTAAAATGCTTCACAGTTTTTTTCTCTTCATGTTCCGGATTTGTACAGTGGTATTTTTAAGTGGTTGACATTAGACAAGAGACAAGAACCAATATGATGTTGTTCTGCTCCCCTTAGGATATTCCATTATATTATTTATTTATGGGACAGAAGATATTTTTTATGATCAGACGGGGGCTATTCTATTACACCTTCTATTATTAAATAATGACTCTAAGCCCTTAATTGATGTTTAATTAAATAATTTGAATACGTCAATAAATGGAATAATAATATTTCGAGAGCCATCATCGCACACTCTCCAAATTTGTTCAATTAACTTTGCCATAGTTATCAATTTGTGACTAAATTGTTATCAGAATAAGTTTTTTTCTATGCAAAAATTTTAGCTACATAATACAATTTTATAAAATCTGTAACACACAGTTAAATCACAATTATATTAATATTCTTTGTATCAAATAAATTAGTTTTCGCTAATATGCATAGGGTACATATTTATTTAAGTAGTTTTTACGAATATAGTAAATAAGAAGAAAATATATGGTGAGTATCCATGAACACTGCCATTAATTAACCTTGCGAATACGTTTCCTTTTAAGAATTTTATTTCATGGACTCATTTACATACATACTAGTAAGTCATATTCATTATGAAATACTTTTTTTTTAAATAGAACAGGGAACCGGTAGTAGTCTCACCCGCTGTTAAGTAATACCGCCGCCTATGGTAAATACCAGAGGGCACGCGAGTGCGTTACCGGCCGTTTAAAAATTGGTACGTTCTTGTTGAACCTTTCGTCTTGAATTGGTTGGCAAGTCTTCGACAGGCATTTGACACAACGATGGTGCGCAGAAGTCAGCGTAAATTTTAAAAGCGTAAACGCAGTCTTAAAAGCGTAAATTTTATGTAGTGAATACAACATTTGTTTGTGACAACATCTAAGGTCTCATAAACAAAGTTTCAAGATCAACTGTGACACTACTATTACAAATGACAGTCATAAAGTCGCCGGGTAAGAGGTTATTACGCAAGCCATCAACCCATTCTCTCCTAATAGGATTACCACACTGTATGTTTTTTGCACTATTTTATAATATCTCCGGTTTAGTGGCTCTGAAATATGTCTGCCCCTTATGTGTAGGCTATTTACAAAAATGTGTAATATGTCGATTATGGATAAGAATATAAAAAATACTATACATTTAGCATTTTGATGTTACGCAGTAATAAAGCGTTATTTTTAGTTGTTCAGATTAATACGTGCACCTGAGTTTCATCACCGGACAACGAGGCAGAATACAAAATTCCACCCGTATCACCCTAAACGTACAAGCACTTCAAACGTACTTAGTAAATAATGTTTTATATCCAAGAAACAAATGTCAAAGTAAACATTTTACAAAACACTTTTGAATCGTCAATGGTTTAGTTAGCGATATTTACTATGCTATATTTTATTAAATAGCCAGACACATTAAAATTTGTATGTGGTAACCCTACTCCGTCTTTGTCACTTGGCGTCACGTGCTACACGTTACGGCGAACCTTGATAACTTTCACTCACTATTAGTACATTCATCCAATTTCAGCGATTTATAGCTTTCTGTGCCAAGTTATAAATGATAGGGAATAATATTAGAAAAAACTTATACAATTCGTCCCTTATATACGATATCAAATTCATTAGTTTTAGATTTTCGTTATTCGACATTCAACTTTTCATCAATTAGTCTAGTCGACAAGTTGAAAATGGAACAAAATAGAGATACTGCTCTTAAAATTATGTGCGATAGCTCATTGGATCCGAAATGACGTCTAGAAAAATGTGCTAAAAGCGTGTATTAGCACATAAAAAATTGCAAAAGTTATAGACAATTAAAGATGAAAAAAAATGGCATTTAGTTTTTTGCCAATATTTAATAAACTATTAATATTTAAGAAATTTCAAATAAAGATTCTGAAAGAGGAGGAAATTTCCAATAAAAAACTCCTGACTCCTGGAACTCTATCTCCATTATTTATAATTTTAATTTAACGCTGAAAATAGGTCTGCGGTGTGCTTTTAGGATTCGCGCGTGGCGTCAAAAGCGACTACGGCACATTAATTAATTTATTTAAGGTATTAAATATTCTTTTTTAAATTTGAAAAAATTATGGTGTATTTTGAACACTATAATTAATTTATTCCCGTTGAAAATTGTACTTAAAGTTAATTTTTCAACAAGTTAAATAATTGTTAACTAACGAAATTTTCTCGAACGACCGTCTTAATTGTAAGTGAAAAAAAATGTTTAAATAATGGTCGTAAAAATATTTCGCTTCGTAGAGCCTTTCTTACATACATACTTAACAAGATCGTGCCATAAAAGTTAAAAAAATATTTATACTTTGTTTATAACATTTTTTTTACTTAAACAAAAACTTAAAAATCCATGTAATGTTGTTAAAATTTTTTTTTTTTTAAATCATCATATAATCGTTTTTTTATTAATACAAGGTATTTATTGATTCGATGAAGCATAGAAAAAGTGTAAAGCTAAAAGTGGATATTTAAAACGCGTCAATGTTTGTATCAAGTAATCTATCATTTATTCGTACGTCAGAAATCCATTACGGCTTCGAGTCGCCCGAAGCAAGTAGCTATTTTGCTTGCTTAGCAAATATAGTAATGGAAATGGCGCCTTGCTCCCACGTCACCTGACATGCTCCATACATAGAAATCGTATACTGAAGGAATATGTCGATGAGTCAATCTATTTATGATCTATTTTTAAGCATACAAAAATAAAGAGAATTTCCCAAAAACGGTCACGCAAGAAATAAACAGTGTTTAATATCAGAATTAATACGCTTCAAAAAATACAATTATGTCCAACAAAAATATGAGACAATATCAATAAGTCTGCTACCCACTGGCTGTGCCAATTAAAATTATACTTAAGTAATCAGCGTAGCGGCAACGATATTTTAGTTGTATGATTGAACCCCAGCTAGTATTGGATTTTTCCATCTAACGAAGGTTCCAACTCAATGTGCCAATAAAGAATGATTATGCAGACCTTACAAAATATCAAGCTCATACCCATAGAGGCTGACTCACTCTATAGAATACTATATAAATACTTTATTTCCAGTCGAAAATTAAGTACTAAATTAATCCGTAATTTATATTGTATAATGTTTAACTTAACCTAAAACGATACATCTTTTCATGATTTACTTTTCCTTGTCAAAGCCTCACGGGGGATCTGTTTAGGTCAGACGTAAATTAATTAACGATTTAGCTATGTAGATTATGTGAGTAGTGGATTGGCACACCTACCAACCCGAAACCGAGAATGACATATTAACAGTTAAGTAGTTAGGTATAAAATAGAAGAAAATGTACGATTTTCCAAGAATTTTAACTAATCTTGAACAGTGTTGGCCTAGTGGCTTCAGCGTGCGACTCTCATCCCTGAGGTCGTAGGTTCGATCTCCGGCTGTGCACCAATGGACTTTCTTTCTATGTGCGCATTTAAAATTCATTCAAACGGTAAAGGAAAACATCGTGAGGAAACCGGCTTGCCTTAGACCCAAAAAGTCGCCGGCGTGTGTCAGGCACAGATCACCTACTTGCCTATTAGATTGAAAAATGATCATGAAACAGATTTAAGCAACTGTGGCTCAGACCTAAAGAGGTTGTAGCGCCACTGTTTTTTTTAACTAATCTTGTTTAATATTATATATACCAGGATATTTCATAAATTCAGTCAGTGATACCACAATAATAACAGAATTGTAAAACGATTGCTCTTAAATCGCATTTAGCTTACGACAGATAAATTGCTTGAACCCAAAGACAGGATCGTGACGTTCAATTCTAAAGAATATCTGGACCGTAAAATATCAAATGTTACTCACGTTAGCGCAAAAACTACATAGATATACATGGTGTTGGCTTAAATTGTATATCAGTTATCAGCTATGAAGATCAGGTAAATGTGTGACCGAATGAGATAGAGGTTAAACAGACAAAGTGGACAGGTAATGAGAACTAGGCAGAATAACGAGAGTTTGAGTTTGAGTTTGAGTTTTTGAGTTTGACGTCAAAAATTAGTTTGTCGGCATCATCCGTTTGATTTCGACATTAGAGTCTACATTTTCAAGGCATCTGCTTGGTTTGACCGCTTATTCGAATCTAGCGCCGCACTTGTATTGGCGATAAACAAGTTCGGTGACAATTCGTGTACTCCTTCCGCAACCAAACCGAACGTTCGACTACAGAGTCAAACGGCAGTCATAGGAACGAGTGACTTTAAGTTCAAATGGTTAAAAGTAATTATTAATTACTTTTGATAATAATGACTATGGAATCATTATTATTAGCGACCATCGATTGCATAGTCGTTATTTTATAGATCTAGCAATATTATTGTCTTTGATTAACATAACTTTTATTCATTTAATAAAACACTATTTTGACCGGATTGAAGTTATGTATTATTATAAATTTAAAATTATGTTAAATAGTTGTAAATTTATAATAATACATAACTTCAATCCGGTCAAAATAGTGTTCTAGCAATATTGTCAAATCAAATAAGCAAATGTTTTTTTATTTTAATTAATTTGACAAATTACGAGTTTCAGGTCTTCAAATTACAACTAATTATAAGTTTTCGTCATATTGGAACATACTGTATGAAGCAGTGTTGTGGTAGTAAATCGGCTAGGATACAAGGGGATTTTCCTTTTACGAGATTTACTGACGGGATTCGCATGTTCCTTTTGACCTCGAACTAACGCCTGAGAATTATTCTCCAAGTCATAAGTGAAATTTATGAACGAGGTACGAAGGAACTAAGAAATAATTTTTTTTTTAAAGTTTATCAATCACATGAGATTTTATTTACACTTGATCTTTAAAATTTTGTTCTTTGTGACAGCAACAGTATTAGTTAACCTCTTACTGAAAGTATATTGAAGAAATGTCTCTTTAATCTATGAGATATTTGCAAAAGATGAAAAAGGGAAAACAAATTTGGAAATTCTAAAACCTACTGGGCTTAACTACCCAAGAGCGGACGGACATCCATAGATATCTAGAACGGATCTAGCGTTCGCATCCGAGTTCACTCAGTTAAAGTTAGTGGAACTCAATCTAAAGCCTTCTTTTGATGAATTACTTTCTCTATCCTGGTCGGGTAGTGTAATCCCCAAACTTCATCCACCACATTTCACAGTGAACATAATTGAAACAATACAGAAGCAACATCACCAAATGTTCTCCAAACCTATTGATGGTTTAACTATATATACTTAACTCTATATCCAGCGATTTAAAAAAATATATACTATATTTATTTTAAATATTTTTAGCCGCGCGAGATCTTGAGTAGTCACTGTATTTTATTAATTGTATAAATTAGGAATAGTTAAGTAGTTAATGATGGTTTCTTTATTTCTAAAATTGGTTAATGCATACAGGAATAAATTTAGCTTACCCTTATACTTATATGTGATGTTGCGCTCAGTCTATCTCTTGCACCATAAAGAAAATCCAAAGACTTCAAAGATGAAAGCTCAAGCAGAACAAAGGTATATTATTGCCATATTATTTCACTTTTTAACAATTTTGTCAAAAAATACTTTTTTTGACTTCCAAAATTGATGTTAATAAAAATTTGAGCGCTAACTAGTCTTAATGCATGCGTGAATATTCGCTTAATGTACCTATAACGGATATTTTAAGTTTTTGTTATATATTTTGTATAGAATTATAAATTGAATACAAAAATAAAGTAAAAGAAATATTGAAGTAACTATTTTGCTATCCAAATAGTTTTAGTAAAAAGGTAGAGTTTTCTCTGATAGGTGGAGGTGTTGATTAAGGCCAGCTTTGAGTCCCCGTAGGCGCTCATTATTTTTCTCATTAGGAGAGACCTGTCTGCTACGATTAAAGATGATGAGGAATTCTAAAGATGTATTCATAAAGGCAACTTAATGTCCGACATTTCTTTGCAAATACTACCTGGAAATGTATAATAGGACGGGTTTTTAAAACGTTTTTGGTTTGGCTTTGCATTATTAAAGTATAAGTATGTTGGATTTAAATAATTTTATTGACAGAAAATAATGTGGAACACTTTATAAATACAATTATATAGTATTGAATAAAGTCAGTAAATTAAATTATTAATAAAGTTATAAAAACGCTAGGTGATAATTATTACTTTTATACACATGAAATATCGTCATAATTATTTCCCAAATGTCATTGTTACATGTTTATTATTATTTAGTAAATGAATGTGTATGAACTCATCTTAATCGAACCTCCTCGTTAGGAGCTAGGTGGTGAACTGATGGACGGATTAAGCTTTATTCGAGCATTTATCTAAGGATCATGTTAATAAGTACCGATAAACGACCAACGAACCGTGAACCTACGGGCCAAAACATGCTTCGTTGTTCTGACAAATGATTTTCTCTCAATAAATCTTAATAAATGAACGTTTACGAAAATAATCTTTAAGCTTAGACATTATTAATCTCATATTAATAATTCCACAATGCTTTGCACTATGGGCCCTGAGTGCCAGCTTTTGAATAATAATAATAAATTAGCTTGTTTTTCTGTACTGAGACTAGGGATTTTTTTTTCTTCATTATTTACCACTTATCAGCTTGTCTCTCGAAGCCCTCTTGTAACTGTCGACATGTTAGGCTGTTCGATGTCTAACCTTTTTATATCCTTCGGGCCTCCCAACGCCTCACCTGCTTTCCCTTACCATGTGTCTTTCATTTGTTTTCACTCCTACATTGCTTTGTGCTACGTTCTTCTTTTTTCTATCGGTGGATACATCTTGAAAATCCGGTAGGTTCTTGTCTTAATCCAAATACTCAAACCAGGGAAGGTTAATCGTATGATGTCCAAACTAAACTTGTCAGTTTTTTTTTAATAAAGAAGAAAAAAAAGATACTATTTATTCTATTCTGCACTGTGAATCGATCTTCCAACTATTCATGATCATTATTCATTAATTGTTGACTTCAAATAACCTTTACTTATCTTAATAATAATCAAGTACCACCTGCTTTTAAAAGTATAAAAAGAGAGAAGAAAGAATTAGCTTTATTACATAATAAAAAAGTATGTTTAGTTAAAAGATAAAGTCCTTGAGTCGTGAGTAGCTAGTCTATTCCATTTGACATAGTAACGGTACTTGATGTAATAATTTCTAAAACAATTTTTATATTTTTTTAATGAAACTACTGTTGCAGAAGAAGAATACTTTCCGTTTCAGCATAGGATAGGAGAAGATGTTGCTTAAGATTGTTTGAGGATGTATATAGTTTTGAATCTTAAGTAAAGATTTTGATTTTAAGAAAGTAGTTACAGAAGAAAGATAAAATATATTAATGATCAGTTGAAGTAGGCAGAATCTTAACTACCATCTGCCTACAAGTCAGCTCGGGGTATACTGACGCCTCTTGAAACATAAATATATATATATATATATATATATATATATACAATATATATATTCTTAATGTGACAGCAGGCAAACGGGCAGGAGGCTTACCTGATGTTAAATGATACCGCCCATGGACACTCACATTGTCAGAAGGCTAGCGAGTGCGTTGCCGGCCTTTTGAGAATTGGTACGCTCTTTTCTTGAATAAAGAAGTCGAATTGGTTCGGAAATACTTCAGTGGGCTGGTTCCACATAGTGGTGGCGTGCGGAATATCCCTTAAGAAACGCTCAGATTAGGAACGACTTTTAAATCTACTCTCACATTGTTATATTGCAAAGTGAATATCAAAAGCGTTGATAAATGTTTGGTACGTTAGAAACCATATCAATCTACACTAATGTATCAAAATGCCCTAGGCTTATCATTTACTATACGTATACGTATTTGAGGATCAGAAAAATGGGACGACAGCCACGTGATGTGAATAATATTCGCAGGTTTTATCATCGCATAACGTCTTTGTTCGAGATAACGTCCTGCGAGTATAAGTAATATGTATTGTGTATACGATATTGTATTTTTACGGTGTACGTAAAATCAATTAAATTTATTGTTATTATTACGTAATTAGAGGAATAAAAATAAATATTCTTTTAATTCTCTAAGACTTCTAAAGGACAAATTCAAGGATTCAAACGTTGTGTGATTTTTATACCTTAATTAATAAATCTAGCGACGTCGCCTCTTCCATTAAACAGAGTGATGAAGAATAATATTATTTAAGACGCAATATTTTTTATAATAATTATAAATCCTCATTTATTTTTATATAAATTTCTGACACTAATAACAAATAAACAAAAAAAAACTTATAAGTTGTATTAAATTTAGTTACATAGTGACTAGATTATTATGTATATATTATTAATATATATCTGATCTTACATATAACTTTTGCGTATTCTATTAGTTGAATTCTAAAACTGAAATTCTACCACCAATTTTTGCATCGCAGCGCAAGCGTCGTGTAGCAGAGGAAGGCATATTACATTTAAGGCATATTTTAAAGTTTAAATATAATAACAATAATTAAAAATCATAAATAGAAAGAAAGCCTGGACATACAATGACCAATATTTGAGCCTTGACTTGTTTAAGCTATGGCGGAATATGCTTAAAAGGAGTATTAACAACATCCATAGCGCTAAATCATGAGCACACCCCACATACACACCCTTACTTTCACACCATCACACAGCACATCCCAATTAGGTATTATGTATTTAATAATTTTTCCTTTCGTTAATAGTTGAACCTTTTTGTATATATTATGTATTCCTTTGGCTAAATGTTTAGTATAATTGTTTTTTGTTGTATATAATTTATGTTAGCTGTAGGAATTTTATATAAATAAATTTAAAAAAGTTTAGTCTATGTAGCAGTGTACCTACTTTTAAGGCTTCTCCTCTCTGTGTTGCAATAGTTATTCATTGAGCGAGGAAAGCACAAGCTCTGGGGTCACCGGTACTATCTACTAGTCGCAAACTTAAATCTTTATTAAGCGCCTGTGCACTTGAGCCCCACGGCACAAGAGGGAAACGAAATCAAAGTTGGAGGAAAGACAAATTTTTGCCGCTTATTAATTTCCGCCTTATGATTCAATTCCGTATAATTATTCCATAATACAGGCCCCAAATTTACAAAGCTTCTCCTTCTATTTAATATTATTTTTGTTAAAATCAGCTCCAGAACCCAGAATGCGTTAAATAAACCATGTACTGTCCTTCAAAAGTTTGTATGCTGATTTTGATTCAGGCACATAAGATTAACCATTTTTGACCGTTGCATAGTAAAAAATGTGTAGTTTTCAATTTAATATTTCAGTTAAAACTTCAGCTAGATATGCCGGATACAGAATCCAAACCTTTTGTTTTTGGCATGTTCGTTATTGTGCTTCTATTCGTTTGATACTTTTTATATACATTTTTAAAGCTTCACAAATCCTCGTATCGTTAAAAATAATGTTTTTTTCTATTTTCATTCAGTTTAAGCTACTCTAGATTTAAAGTTGAAATCGATCCGATATATATAATATTCTGATCTACGTTATGTTTATGTTAACCAGAAAAAAATACGAACTCAGAAAATAACATTGCAACTGATTGGAGGAATGGCTATTGTTATTTTCCTTAACGAAGGAGGAATTACTCATTATCACGCCAAGAGTTACCGGAACTGCGTTTGAAGATAACTCCGTCCCTCCACTGAGCACTCAATACGAGCCAGATAAAGGCCACCATTATTTTTCTCATTAGTCGAGCGCGATCCACGCCCATTCCCTGCTTTCTAGGGATTGCCATCACTGTTTATTTCATTGCAGTGATTATCCTTTCATGAGTGGGACCAGCGAGTTTCAACAGTATTTTCCTTTATACTTGTTTGTCGCTATGGTATCATTGTGAAAAACCAGGTATCCTAAAACCTAAGTACGGAGTATTCGCGCGACAAACATTTGTACGTGTTTGTGAAATAATAATATCCGACAAAAGTTAAACGTTCATCTAACCTCACCCATACGACACAGAGTTATTAATTCAAATTATGTATCTTTTTCCTGATCATTTATGCTTCGTACACGCTGTCGGCATGCCGGTTACCTCGCCATGTTTTCCTTCACCGGGCGAGTGTCCAATGCGCACATAGACAGAAAGCTCATTGGTGGTCAGCCGGGGATCGAATCTACGACCTCAGGGATGAGAGACGCACGTTTCGTACAATCTCTTTAAATCAGACAAATTACATATTTAGCTGTATTATACCATTCTTAAAAATTAATATTTATACAAAGTGATCTAACATCTGAGATACCTATTTAAATTAAATTAATAAACAGCGTAATCCGTCTCCTTAGATAATCTTATCTAATAATAATAATACTTGTCTTATCAATATTTCAATCAGATTTATTTTAATAAACCTTTAACGCGATATAATTACATAGACCAGTACTCATTTATCCTGTAATTTATTGCTCGATGTAAGGAGTTTGGAAGTGAATATCCGGACAATTTGGTTTCAACTTACCAACACTGTGTATATTGAAATGGTCTAGAATATAGCAAGTAATATAGCAAGCTTCGCTAGTTAGTAGTTAGTAATCTTGTATTGTGTTTCAGATGGCGAGACAATCGGCTGCCCGTTAGTCAAAGGCTGTTGAAATTGAATTGATTGACTAAACTACATGCCTTTCCCATTTGTATGTACTATGTTCAAGTCAACTAATGATACAGTTACCTATTTACAATGGACCAGTGCCTCTTTAGACTAATGTCTAATGATGCTACGGTTTGTATATTTAAATAATACCCAGAAACTTGGTGTAAAAAAAGTCTTGTAGTTTTACACCTAAAAATATAAATACAACCACAATACAACCCACAGGAGCTGCTATCCAAATATATAATGTATTTAATATATACAAGAAAAATTTTAACAGTAAAGTTGCTTACAATTCTTTTTTATTAGCTCACAATTAGTGACCATATTATGTGCAATGACTTTTAATTTTACCCTAGAATTAGATATGTTTTATAAAAACGAAACAGATTCAAATAAAATTTAAAAATCGAACAAGTTTATGAAGACGAAAAAAGAAATGAATTTAATTTTTAAGACGTAATTTAAAATAGATCTAATGGAGAGGACACATTACTTATGTTCAATATTAAAATAGTCTGACCTTTTGATCTTTTTGATAAGTGATCAAGCAACTGAGAGCGACAAGATATAGAAATCTGAAAACAAAGAAGCCGGTGCCGGTACTCTGTAACTCCCAAAAGCGGTGGCTATTGATTCATTGTTGGGGTTTGTAACGCGCGAACCCAAGGACATTAGTGCTACTGTTATTGAAATAAATTATGAAAACAAAACCTTCATCTGAAATTACGGAGTACAGGCACGTACGTTAATATTTTAACGTCATGTGTTATTTAAAGTGTTTAAAACTCCACTCTTCCATGGTCAATTGATATTCATTAAAACGGTTTAAAATTAACAGCTGACCGGTAATGGTCGATTGAATTGTAAAACACTCGGCGATGCACATTGATTATCCTTGACGGTGCGTTTCGTTATTTTCTTTCGTTTTAAAATGTGAATGTTTTTCATACTTAATATTTATGTATTGCATTGGCGAGTATTCACTGTTGATATTGTTGATATTGGCAGCCGAGAACCTCGACGCAAATGGAAATGAATAGGCCATACACGAAGGTATCCCAATCATATTCCCAAGCTGGCGCTTTATTGGAACCCACAAGGAAAGCGGTAGTGTGGCCGTCCCAGGCAAACCTAGCGCCGTACAGTTGCATAAGAGGCAAAGAGAGCCGGAAAGACTTGGAGCGAGGTGAAATACGATGCTCAAGACCTAACGCAATGTATCACTGTGGACACCCTCTGCCCTATCTAGTGGTTATAGAACATTAAGTCAAGTAAGTAAGTAAGTCAGTTCGGTTTGATCAAATTCGTGGTTTGACGATAATTAAAACACTTATTGAATGAAAATTGGATCAGGAAATTATTTTAGAATACAGAACTCTCATAAGTATACTGTACCGTTTCGTTAGTAGTGAATGTTATTTATTTAAAACATTGAAATAAGGGACAAACTAAGGCTTTGTCAGATTGTGGAGTGAAGTGCAATTAAAATACAAAATAATAAATGAAATTTTGAAATAAAATAAACATTAAAAATAATATTGTTGATTTGCATTTTAACGTGATCTGTTTTCATTATTGATAGTGTTGCAATCTCATAATTGCATATCCAGCAATCCTATTTATATTTGAAAGAAAATTCCTCGTACATCGCTGAAACAGATAAACAACATTCAGTTAACTAGAGCATAACGTTTGCTATAATAAATTGCCCGTCTACTATATATATCCTGGACTATTCATATAAAATTATTTACAGAAACAATAAGCAGCATCTAACAATTGAAACAACAAAAGAACATTCTTGATGTTCTTGTATAAAATATTTTTAATTTAAACTACAATCAACTGCAGACGGCACAGTTTCGAATTGTCTGTGAGAAGGTTCATAACAATATTACAAACGTATAACAGCTTTCGTTCATTGTGAGACTAATGCGGACTTCGCTTTCCCATTTTTAATTTCCGAATTTTATTCTCGACTATTTTATCGTTTCTTTGGCGTGTCGAGATTGACATTTCTCTCGTGGCTTTCTGCTACTGCTTTTATTAAAAAAAAAACTCATTAATCAATCAATTTTAAATCATGTATACATATTGCAAGTAAGTTTACCATCTATAGTAAATTATTTTTGGTTATTACTATAAAAAGTATCTCACACAAATCATGTGAGCTTTATATAACAGCAAGTTTTACCATAAGCCAATGTACTCGTATATCAAAAATACCTTTTAAAATCTTTTATCCTTAGCAAGGCCGTTAAATACTGGTATCTAAATATGACAAGATGTTATTGAAAAATTTCAATCACAAAATGAAATTATCTCAATTAATTTAAATAAAGCGTAATTAGAAAATAATGAATATTCATCAATGCCCTAGAATTCTATCAATGTAAATTAGGAGTTAAGTTGCAATTAGTGATGCATGAATTTTATTAGATCTCGTCTCGAAGAAGCAATTTCAGACTATCGTCTTATCTGCCTTCCCAAGTTAATTCCTATTATTTATACAGTTTAAATTGCAAGCTCCATATTATTTGATTCTCAATTTGAAGACGAAGACCTAATTGATTTTATTACGAAGACTAGAAGATGAAGCGAATGAATAATCGATGGAACAGCTCGTGCCTAACAGAATTACTAGCTAAAATTACATTTCACACTAAAATAATACAACATTTATTGAAGCTTTAATCCACTTCTGCACTAAAAGAAGTATTACTAGTGCGTTATGCATGAGTCACTGTCAAAACTCTTAAGGTGTGTCTTTTAAATTATTTGTAAAATTTCTCCAAGGTCTCTAAGCCCGATATTCCGGCCTACAGATTCTTAATTAGAATTAATCAGACTGTTAATCATTAAGTAATGTTCGGGGGACAGAAGGGACTTTGAACTTGCAAACAACAGCAAGTCGGGTATATATATTATTTTTGGTTTTATTCAAAGCAAATTATATGTACCAGCCACAACTGGCACTACAGAGTGTCTGCAAGAACTACGAGTACAAGGATAGAGCCCATTTATAACAAAAATAAACAATGTACACAATTAATACAAAAACAAAGTTGTTAGTTTTATCAATATAACAAGAATAGGAATATTACAATTGGACCAACCTTGATCTATAATACAGCAAGGCACTATAATACAATATAATAAAAATCCACATCCCTCCAGGTTTCTTTGAGTCATGGAAAATCATTTAAAATTGTTTAATAACTGTTTCGACTTAACAAAATAAATGTAGAGAAATGAAAAATTAATTACCTTATTAATTTCAGTATTTACAAAATATGAAACACCTTTATGCAAGGCATGTGAAAATACGCATCGCAACGTTATTAATCGGTGGTTGGTATTAATTTTTAATTATTACGTTCATTTATGTTTTACTATTTGCAGGCATTAAATATTACTACGAGATTTACCTCAGTTTAACTATGACATGTTATTTATTTATTATAAATTTATGGTGTATTAATTTCCTTATTGGTCGAATAGTTAGATGCAAATCACGGTCTCGGATTCAAATCGGCTATTGCAAAGGAAATCTATGACCGTACCTCTAATGATTACATAAAGCTATTCGCCGGCTCTCGTAGTGCACCAATAGATTTTTATAGTTTACTAGCTGATCCGGCAAACATCGTTTTGCCATAAATATTATTTCTAGGGAGCATTTTTTTAGTTCAATAAAATAACTATAATAAAAAATAGGGGTTGATCGTAGAGGGTTGAAAATTTAGGCTGGTATGTATTTTTTAATGCTGTATCATAAAAAAAACTATCTTTAAATTAAAAAATCCGTTGTCCGATCCTCAGACTTACCCAATATGCACACAAAATTTCATGAGAATCGGTCAGGCCGTTTCGGAGGAGTTTAACCACAAACACCGCGACACGAGAATTTTATATATTAGATTTGAGAGCACAGAAAGAAAACTTTATTAGCGCACAGCCACAAAGCACGATGTGGCTGTAACACTTTTAATATTTATTATAAATAAAGGGCAACTTAAAGCCGAAAAGTTGTTTAGCCATTGAGACCGCAGACTGTCCCATACAGCATAAGTTCAGACAGTGTTTGCAGCTTTTATAGTGAGCTTTTGCAACTTCTAGCTTATGACAGATGTGTAAACCCACATAAAACTTATACAGTAAGTTAAAGAAACAAGTTGGTTTGTGGCGAGATAACTTTTTTGAAGTATTTTAGCAGATAAGCATCATTGACATTTTCTTGTAATACCTCATTATATAGGTATAACATTAATATTATCGAAAAATTTCAATTTATATGTAAAAAACTAAAAATTTCCCGTTTTCCCATACAACAAATTGAGGATACATTTTAGATAAATGAAAATATAAAACCTACGGGACAGAAATATTATAGCTGACTTCAACTGTGTTTAAACCATAACTTATTCAAAATAAGAGGATCCAATTGTTTACTTTTTAGTTATTCAAAAGTGAATACTTAAATGAATCTCAACTATAACCAACCTATTATAACCTATCTAAGGAAATTCTGTTGCAATCTACTTTGTACTTTAAAACTTAACAATACTTATTGCGTATTAATCCTCTTTATAAATAATGTTTTGTAATAATTATAATTAACGTCAAATAAATAACTGTAACGTGTGAACGGCGCGGCACCTTAGGACTAGACCTGGCGGCGACATGAAGTAACTAGTCTAGTCGACAAGTTGAAAATGGTACAAAATAGAGATACTGCTCTTAAAATTATGTGCGATAGCTCATTGGATCCGGAATGACGTCTAGAAAAATGTGCCAAAGGCGTGTATTAGCACATAAAAAATTGCAAATGTTATAAACAATTAAAGATGAAAAAAATGGCATTTCGTTTTTTACCAATATTTAATAAACTATTAATATTTAAGAAGTTTCAAAAAAAGATTCTGAAAGAGGAGGAAATTTCCAATAAAAAACTCCCAACTCCCGGAACTCTATCTCCATTAACTGCGTGTGCTGCAATGAAAAAGGTTCATAGATTTCTTTGTAGCCAATGGGGGGCAAATTTGAACATTTGACGATGCAGCAGTATAATCCGGCGTTGATTTTTTGTTAGAAACCTCACCAAAATAAATATATTTTTTACACTTTTTCTTTTAAAAGCACTCATTGTTTATCAAATATAATCAAGACGCAGGTATATACGTGAGTGTTATTTCCAAAACGTGCCCACGACCTCCCATGTCGATTCAACACTAAAAAGAGTCACGCAGCGCCCACGCCGCCCATCCTCCCTCTCTTGCGTTTACGAGGCGTACGATTTCCGACAGCTGAGTACCGACATATCTCCTAACGCAAGGAATTAAAACAATTACAGTACTGTGCGTTAGGGACCTAATCCATCTCTAATTTCTTTTTTAATGTCGTTGAATTCAGCTTAAAGTAGGAAGCAAATATGTATATTTGTCCTGCTCATACTTAAAGAACTTTACAAGTTAGATCCTTCCGCAAGGAGTGAAAAAACACGATTATGTTCAACGCACAATACAAAAGTCCAGCAGGAGATCTGATAGATCTCGTAATGCAGCGAACGTGTTAAACCCAAAGTATTTATCAAGGATACGGCATTACCTATTCAAATGATTTGTTTAGAGAATTTATTACATGGCGTAAATAAAACAATTAAGATCTTCTGATGTTTAAAGTTAAAGTTTAAATTGGAGATCCAGAAAGTTTAGAAAATCAACTCGTGACTGGCGGAGTGGAAGGCACCAGACTTCGAGGCCGATCCCCTACTCGCTGGACCGATCAAGTAAAGACCCTTACACGTCTTACCACCACCCAGGCGCAGAGGCTTGCCGAAGACGGTGTAGAGTGGATGAAGTTGTGCGGCGCTACTTACACGACCTTCAGAAACGAAGAGTGCGACTGAAGAAGAAAATGTTTAATGACACGTACATAAACATCCACAAAGCGATTACGTACTTAAAAGTACGTTGCCTCTGATGAAACACCTCTTCAGACAGCAGTACTTGAAGAAAATTGTTTCTATTTGTAATAAAATATTTAACAAATAAGAATTTTTTTTAAGAAAAAATAACACTTGCAATCCGAGCTTAAATTTAATGAAATATTTTTATATACTTTTATTGCCCCCTCGTCTGTCTGACATAATTTTTAGTAAATATTATATTTTAATTATAAAAACTTAAAGTTTCGTAGAATACTAATTGAGTGTTGAAATAACTTTATAGTACTATTTTCTAGAAAGGATTCTTGTTTCAATTATAAACAGTGCAGCTTTGATTAATTTAATTAGCATTGCGAGAAATATACCTTCAACTTGATAGTGTTTTATATTTTGGGTTTCAACTGTTTTATTTGTAAAAGTAATAATAAATCATCAAATTTATTCCTCATTAAATTACTTGTTAATTGTAAACAATTTTTGCTAACTAAGTTTGTTAACTTAAATTGATGAAAACTATTGGCTCATACGATCAGCCCATTAAGCCTTAAGAATAATACTGTACAGTTTGCTAGTCAGTGGACTGTGAAATTTGTGCTAAAAATGTGAGACGTAAGAACCTTACATCCCTACGGACCCCTAAGCCCTACAGAGGTACCCTAACACATAAATAGTGAATATATAAATAAGTACGAGATGTCTGCAACAAGAGACCTAAGGTAATAGACGTAGCCCTACGGGTAGGATCAAAGGTTCGAGGTGGTGGGATTATCTCAATTAGCTACCGTGCAGGCTCACCACGATAATTAAGGGCTTGAAGTAGTCTTCGCCACTTTGACAGGGTGCGAAAAATGAATAAGACAGAGCAATATTCAAATCTAATTTATTATTCAAAAACATTATCTTAAATACTAATTACACCTGTTCACACATACATGATATTAGCTATTCTAGTGAGCTGTTGGTGTATGCTTCAGCTTTTAAGATTTGGAACACACGTGAGCCGTGTCAGCAGATGATCAATATTCAAATAAAATATAATTAAAATTGCTCTTGAACTGCTAAGATTTAGAACACACGTGGTCCATGTCAGCATTTGGTTGATGTTCAGATGATGAAATCTGAACAAATACTGTCACTATTTACTATTATTTCCCGCCTGACTGTAGTTATGCAACCTAACAGTAGTTTGGAAGTTAACTACTAATACATATTTTAGTTATTAATTAGAAGCGCAAACCAAATGTTAGCAATCATAGTACACTTGTAGTCAATAAATTGTAAAACGTCAGTTAAGTAATAAATGTGCCCTTTAGTTTTTCCCACACTCATAAATTGTAACATTCTCGTTTCCGATAATGTCCAATAGGTCCGACTACACTTATATTTAAGTGTCACTTAGATTTAAGAACCCTTAAATCAGTCAAGGTAGTTTTTTCTTAGTCTAGTGTCGCAACCCCACTACCTCTTATTTTATGTTAGATCAAGTTTTGAACGATCAAAACCAGTTGACGCCCAGCTTCAAATAAAGAGTTTCATTTAACATGCATTTGAATATCCCTCCAACAACCACCACCATTTTTTTATAGCACAGGGGCAAACAGCAGGCTCATCTGATGTTAAATCAAACCGCCACCCATGGACACTTTCAATGCCAGAGGGCTCGCAAGTCCGGTGCCGGCCTGAGTTGGTAAAATTTGACGGTGCTAAATGATTTCTTACCCATTTTTTATATGATCTATTCCATTCTTCATATCGCTCTTGACTAGAGGCACTGAAGCATATCAGTGCCTTTACCCAGCAGTAATCTAAAAGGAAACTGTGAATACATACTGTGTATAATTTATTTAATAATAAAAATATACATTTCTAGGTAAAATATAAAAATCAGCAGGTGAAAAAAATATTTTTTTTAGTATAAAAGCATTGCTAAAAAATCACATAATAAAAGGCATTCCACAAAATAGCGTGAAAACTAGGAAAATTACATCTCATAATAAGTGCATCGGAGCACAGGGGCCATTTCGAATCGGCGGTAATAACAATAACCAGTGGCCAACGGCTCCCCATAAAAACGAATAGTAGACTGTGGTTTTCGTCTGGAATTAAATTCGTAACAGGCTAATATCGATACTGAAGCCGATACGTCTCTAACATTATTCAAGCATTTTATCGTCTGACGAATATAAAAATACATATTAATAAATTATAATTATTTTCTTTTTTAAGTAAATGATCAGCCCTATATGCTCGGCTCTATACACGTTGTCGATGTTTGGGTCAGAGTCATATCAGTTTCCTCACCATGTTAGATGCGCGCAAAGAATCAAAAATTCATTGTTGTACAACCTTAATTCGAACACACGATCAGGGTTGCGAGTCGCAAAATTAAGCCACTAGGCCACCACTTTTGTCATATAAACATACACTAGTCTGACTATTTATTTTTACAACTACTGTTTACCGTTAATTACCAATGAAATAGTGTATCGGTTGTTTCAGCCTGTCGACGTTCACAGCTGTACATAGGCCTCTCCCCTAAATTTCCAGTACGACCGGTTCCCCACGCTCTCCATCCAACACCTTCCCTCACCAGGTCATCTGTCCACCTTGTGGGGGGCCATCCCAAGCTTCGCCGTCTGGTCCTCGGCCCCGGTTTTTGCCCTATCGGCCATCCGTTTTTCGGGCAATGTGCCCCACCCATTGCCAAGCTTAGGTCCTTTTTGCTTACATGACTTTAGTTCTTCTACGGATCACTTCATTTCTATTTAGAGGAAAATTCTTGTCATACTTTTGCCAAACAAAGTTTGTTTGAACAATTTCATTGAATCGTTAAACAAAGAGAGATGAAACGACAATAATAATGCACATAGGATTGCGAAGTCGTTTAGCTTATGCGTGGAATTGGAAATCAGACATCGGAAAACCGTTGAATATAATGACTGGCTTTGATTTTGAATAGAAACCGCATAAAGATATTCGAAGACCCTTACTAGATAATATGCGTACTGTTGAGTATGACATAAGTCGTACAGGTATTCTTTATCCAATGGCGCTACAACCTTTTCGGGCTGGCCTTCAGATTTATCAGTTCTGTGATCTGATTACTTAATAGTCAAGTTAGTTAGGTTAGGCCTTCTGTAATTGACACTTGACGTCGGCTTTTTGGATCTCAGGCCGGTTTTCTCACGATGGAAGCGCAATGGACACATTTATAGACAGAAAGTCCATTGGTGCACACCTCGGGGACGGAAATCGCACGCTGAAACCACTAGGTTAACACTGCTCATTGCTCGTCATTTCGTGGTATATCCAGTAGCGCTGTGACCCTTCCTAGGCCTAGCATTTCTGCATCTGTTTCATTGTATCATCATCACTTTTAAAGGAAACTGAATAATATCTGTCACAATCGCCAATTTAAATAAATCTCGTATTCGCGTAAATCATCAACAAAAGTTTTCAGTTTTGATGTCAGATCCTGAGACTCAGGGTCGAGACATCGTTTCTCAAAAACCAAACTAGATTATCTTAGTGAGACTATGACCGAAACTTACCGCAATTGGAATTCGTTGAGTTCAAACACATGACAAGGAATCTTGGTTAACCAGTTAAGTGGCTGGAAATACTTATTTGCATATAAATGTATGAAAACCCAACATGTGGAAACGTAAAAGTATTGTTAAGCACCAATGTTTTTAAACACGTTTAAATTAAATTTTCTACCTTATTTTCTGTACTAACTATTATTTATTTCGATGCCAATGTATGTATGTTTTGTACACTAAAAATCATTAATGTAAATAACCATACTCTGAGTTATTAAACAGATAAGTCATTAACTATCAAAATAATCATATTATATCCATTTAAAAGCTAAAAGTAAGGGCCTTCAATGCCCCATGCTTCCTTCCGTTAATCGAGCATTAAGTTTAATATCTGGGTAGAATTATATATTCAAATAAAATTATTGATTAACAGTATTTTAATATCTACTTTTATTTCTAATGGCTTACCAATAATTAGAATCTTAAAAAATTATTAGTCAGCATGTCAGCTGGCAGAGCCATTTTGGACTGTCAGCAGTGCGCGTTTCGCGACCATCGGTGATTTTGGAGTTCTGTAGATCTTTCAGGTTCACACTTTCATACAATTAGAATCTATAGCATGATTACTTTATAAATGAAACGAAAAATAACCACAGGGCAAACTCATTTAATCAAAAGAACTTAAAAGTTAGTTCGATTTTCTAAAAGTTGAGCACAATACTCGTATCACTTAGCTAATGAGTCGTGAGGTAGTTCAATAAATCTCACAACCTGAGTTAAACAAACATCTGTTTTTGTAAAGTTAGGACCGCAGCTTTTGCACGCTCATTTTCTAACTTCACCTATTACTGTGCCTCTGTGAAGAAAGCTTGTAATAGAAAATCATACATTTTGAAGTAACTTATGCATTAGCCTAATTATTCGTGAATTTTAATAAGTATATCCAATTGCTTTTGAGTAGTAGGCCTCGGATTTATCTGATTCATGAATTTCTCTGGAAATGAGTCTAAAATTACATTTACTGCCAGTTCTTAAGCGCATGGAACGGACAAGAAGAACTAGCAAAAAATTCTTCACCACTCTTTTAGAAAATTCCGATATAGATATCTATCTAAAATTATCGTGATTCATGTGCAATTTTTATCGTTCATGTATCCTTTTTTTAGTTTAGTTTTTTTTGTTCCTGTTTAGTTTTGTCTTAATAACTATATGTATTATGTATTTTTGCACTTCTTGCTTACCTTATCTAATTTAATACACTTTTTTTTACCTGGAGTTCTGAAGTACCTGGAAGAGATCGCTCGAAAGCGATAAGGCCTGGGTGCCCTCCTTTTCATTTAATTATGTTCAATTTTTATTATGTTAATGCAACAAAGTCTTAATAAATATATTAAATAAATAGATAGACGCCAAGATATTCGTTCAAACGCACGACCTGTATCGATAGGTATCACTTAAGATTTATCAATACCACCAAATTTTCAACAAAATTTTTTGTTTCAGTTATGGAGCATATATTTATTTCTTAAACTTATAAAACAGGTTCGAAGTTTCAAGTACACATCAATAGTCTCAGTGATCGAACAAAAATCTAAAATGCGTAATAAAACCTAAATGATAACTATTTTTACATTGAAATAAAAAGTGGAAATTTACTGTAATATTCCTAGCGTGTAGGTAAGTCGTATCTCCATGCCTTTGTTAACCTTCTTGAATACATAAGTTATATGTTGCTTCAACCTTACATTTGAAGTACAAAAGACATTTCTTTGCTTGTAAATGCTTAGAACTAAATATAATCTCAACTTAAATCTGTATTGTTACTGTGACGCGTCGCTCTGAATAAAGTTTACCCTTGCTTACAATAGCATTGTTATTTATTCACAGGTAACACATTGTATGGTTAAGAATTAAAAAAAAAATAGGTACATGACACAGATTTACATGACCTTAGACGGACGAGAAGTATTGGCAATTTCATAAAATCAGTTTTATAAAAAAATAGTTTGATGCCCTCTGGGGCAAGTCTGATGTTTAGTCATACCACAACCCATGACTTAATGGTTTGGTGGTAGGTTGAAATACCTTGAGGGGCAGCTGGTTCCACAAAGTGGGGTACGCATCAGAAAAGGGTTTTAGGAAACACTCAGTTGGTGAACGAACTCTTTCCGCCATTTTTTTACCGCAAGTTTTTTGTTTTACTAGATGCTTGCCACATGACATCTTGAAATTATGAATAATAACTAAGTTTGTGTACTCTTTTCTCGAAATTTGTATCAATATAAGCAGTAATTCGAAAACGTTTTCTTGTTGTAAACTATGTATCTATGTACATTAATACGCGAAAAGTAAGGTTTTAAAATCATACAAAATAAAAATAGATATAATTTTTGTTTCAGTTAACTAAAACCAAAAATTAAACAATCCAATTCAAGAGTAACAATGACATTTTGCACACCCTGCGCGGCAAAATTAGTTAAGTTGCCTTGTATGACAAATGACAATCTCGTGTCTTATGTGCAAATAAACAGAAGAAGGTGCCTGGTTGGATATATAAAGATGATGTACAATGTGGTTGTGGAGCCTACTTGAAGCGAGTTATAGAGTGGTCAATTGATCCACATTAATATACAGCCCAGCTTATATAACTCACACATAACATTAATTATATGCAATAAGCTTTAAGCATTTTAAAGAGTTCTAGTGAGATGTATGGGCAAAACGTTCCAATGAGAGAAAACTCCTAAATTTTGTGCCTCATTAAAATTTGCAGATATTCTAGAAAGGCACGGTATTTAAGCCGGCAAGTTGAATCTAAAAGTATGCCTTTGAGAAACTAAATGGAATCAGGCTCAGCTATTTTTATGTGACCTAAAAATAGTCTTATACTAAGAAAAGGTAAAACTTTTTACCGTGTCCTTTGTTATGAAGAACATTGTGACCACTCACTCTTGAACTTGTGTCCTTTGAAAAAATAAATTCTACCGTTTATACCATTTCTTTGTAATACCCCGGTTTTCTACGAATTTATGTTCACAATTTTATTCAAAAATATTTAATCTGTGTAGACCAGTTAAATCATACATTATAGTTTCTACATGTAAGTTATAACACGTAGCATACGTACGCAACGATATCAGGGATGCTGGGATCACACAGAATATTTCCTAAAGTGTCTCGCAAAAAAATTAAGAGCAAAAGCCTGTCAGACTCACACAAACTTAGCATATCTTCCGTAAATTATGAAATGTCACAGCTTAACCTTAACTCAAAGTTTCAAGTTTAAAACAATACTGTGGAGATAGAAACTTTGTGAGAGCTTCCCTATACTCGCGAAGTGTGCACGATCTTTACAACGTACGTTTTATCATGGATAATTTGTTTTATATAATTTTAATTGTCCTTAAAAGTTGCCTGAAAGAGATCGTTTGAAAGCGGTGATGCCACCCGTTGCCTTATTGTTTAATTATTATAACTTATGCTGATGTATGCAAAGAACTGAAAATAAATCATTAATTTTCGAATAGAGAATAAAAAAATAAAATAAGAATCACTTTATTAGACGGAAAAACAATTACATTTTGTACTTACATTCTAAAGGTAAGTAGTAACTTTAGAATTTAAACTATACATCTATTGAAAATATACACTCCATAACACTCTTCTAGCAGTAGATGCACAATTATTTAATAACATCGTTGAACCACATTATAATAATCTAATGAAACTATACCTGCTTACTGTTAAGCACACCAATCATTGTTTGAAATAATTTCAGACTTATTAAATTTTTCAAATTTACTGTTCTTTTTTTCTTGTCAAAATAGTCGTTAATTATATATACTACATATAGTGCAAATGAACACATTCATAAGAAGTTCATCTATATACATATATCTGTTTAGATATTGGATCGTATCGTAACTTCTAAGGCTCTACCAAGAATAAACAAAACTTGTCGTCCACTTACAGAAGTCACAGGGAAACTTGAATCGTGTACTTAAGTCTGAACTAACTTTATACATCCAACTGCCATATTAATAAATGGTCTAAGCAATTCCGCTTTTATTTAAGTCTATTGTCTCTAGTCGTGAATAAACTATAGAGAATTGATTTGTGTATAGTCATTTCTTCATACGATAACTGCAACCAAGTATCGTTAAACGAAACGAAACTAAATATTGCTCAATGCAGAAGAATTACCGTGATTTTTTGTAAAAAATTGTTAAACATAATATTAAACTAACAGCTGTTGTAAGCAAATGGACAGAGACATTTATTTCAACGAAAAACTAATGATCTGTTTCCATAAATTATAAGTGGGTTCTAAGCCTTCGAACATTTGCAGGCTGGATTCGAACCCAAAACCTCTGTCATACCATCTAAGCAAACATGGGAACTGTTTGAATAAAATTTTACGTGTAGTGTTCTTCACAGATAGCTACAGTGCCACATAATTATTTTAGATTGCCACTCTCAATCTCTATGATGCCGCGAAAGAATAACAAATCGTAAATAAAATAAAATAATCGTTAATATGTCATATTAAAATCACTTTTTTGGCTTATAAAAAACAATTGAAATTCACAATAAAGCACATGCACTAGCCATTATAATGAGAAAGTATTATCTATTTATATTTATTTAATTTTGTTTAAAAGTTTTCCCTTCGTTTTAGAGTTGATATTATTCTAGAATCTAGGCACTTGTCAACGTCAACATGGTTAATTGAAGTTAACGTGTTTCGCTTCGTAGCTGCTTAGGCACTAAGTAGCATACTAAGTGCTCTAAGATGGATCGATAGCTACATATTAATACCTACTCACTAGCTGCACTTAAATTGTTTTGTAAATACTTTAGGTAAAGATTATAGGTGGTATATTTAATAATAGGAATTTTATAGCAGCGGTGGTGACTAAAAGGCTTTACGTTATCTACAATTCAGGGCGTAGACCTAAGAAAAAGTAATATAATTTTTTGATAATATATGTAGCGAAGTAGACGACTCATTGGTCTAGTGGTTAGTACCCCTGACTGCGAATCCATGGGTCCCGGGTTCGATCCCCGGCTGAGACGAACATCGATGTGATGAGCATTTTGTGTTGTGCTTAGGTCTTGGGTGTTTAAATATGTATTTATATGTCTATCTATAATATGTATGTATATCCGTTGCCTAGTATCCATAACACAAGCTTCACCAGCTTAGCATGGGACTAGGTCAATTGGTGTGAATTGACTTAAAAAAAAAAAGAAAAAAAAAGAAGTTCAAATGGTGTGTACCGCTTCGTCTTTGTAAAATCTACACGGCCTATGTACCGTTTTAAGAGCTAACTCACTTAAAAACCGACACAGAATTAAATCAATAAAAACATTTCAAATTAATTTGATATGGATATTGTTATTTAATTTTGAATAAATTTTCAAATCACACGGATTTATTTAAGATTCTTGAACAAATTTAAAAGATATAAATCAAAAATTCCGTTATGAACTAAAATTCGCGAGAGTTCTGAAATTCCAGTCATAAGGCTAAACTTACGACTGTCAATTCCACAGAAAAGTTAAAAACTTCTTTCATAAAACTCATTATTATCGAAGCCTTTGTTAGATGAATCGAGAAAATAGAAAAGAAATTATAGCGATCTTCAAATGAACACTTTAAATTAGAGAATCTTTTTGAAATATACGCTGTGGTCGAACATAACTCACATTTATTGGAACGATAAGGTACGAACAAAGAACGTTTGTGACGTAAATCAAAAAATTATTGTTACATTATATTATTCCAAAAACTATAATATGAACAGAAATCACATAGTAAATCATTTTGCGGTTTATTTCACGAAATGAGCTATGAATTTATTGTTATTTTTCTCTCACGCCATGAAATGAAATAAATTACGACGATTGAAATAATTTATTAAATAAGTATTGTTTATTGATATTTTTGTCATATTAATAATGTGGTTTAATCAATTATGCGTTGTGTTTCTGGAAACTGAACACTGGTAAGTATATTTATATTATTCAGACCTTTTTAGGTCTGCGCCTCAGATTTCTGTATTTGTTTCATGATCATTTGTTAATCTAATAGGCAAGTAGGTGATGAGCCTTTTGTGCCTTACGCACGCCGTCGACGTTTGGATCTAAGGCAAGCCGGTTTCCTCGCGATGTTTCACCTCGCGTTCACCGTTCACCGGTCGAGTCAATGTTAAATCCGCACATAGAAAGAAAGTCCATTAGTGCACAGCCGAGGATCGAACCTACGACCTCAGGGATGACAGTCGCACGCTGAGGCCACTAGGACAACACTATATGATAGTATTATTTAGTATAGATTTTCTTATACTGCATATTCACCTAATTACCACTAAGTATGATTCCAATACGCTTTTGACAATCGGGAATCGAAGCTTATTAATAAATATAAAAAAGAAATAATTCCTAATGCGCAAGGTTCGAACGCACCAATTCTCAGGGTTGAGAATTGCATTATCGAGGGAATTGCGAAACATATAAGCACAGTATATTGTATAAAAAGGCTATAAATCCTTTAATTTGTCACCGACTGGCGCTAATGCGGATGAATGGTCTGAGAGAGCGCTAAATTAAACTCTCGGAATAATGAAGTGGACGCATTCGTCTTCATTTGAGGATTCACGGCTTATTAGATACATATTAAGTCGTCCGCGAACTTTAGGGTCACTTGACAGTTTCCTAGTTACGTTGTTTGACAGTTTTGGGTCTGTGATATCGGAGCATGAACCCTGAAACGACTTTTATGGGAATCTGCAATTCAGGTAAGTTTGGTATTAGGGTTGCAAACGACAATTACAATTTACATTTTTAATAAAAACTTTCAAATATAACAATGTTTATATTATTCCTAGACTAGAAACCAGCAGCAAATCCGTTACTCCGCACATCCCAGGCTCCTTCTAATACACCATTTGTATGTCGAACTAGAGCACCAGCTTGTCCCACCATTTCAGAAAACGCAGGCAACATTGCCATAACATGACCTCTATCCTTTAAATAATTTATGGTTTCTTGTGAAAATCTATTTTCAAGACGCAGTATACTCGTAGGATCCATAGTAAGTGGCCCATATGCCCATCGTGGGTCGTAAACAGATTGTTGTAAATTCTTTCCTTGAACCACATATCTGTGAAAAATTGCTGTTTGAGTTTGGGGTTGGCCATCTCCACCACGAGTTCCGTATAGCATAACTCTTCCATCGTTCAATATTGCAGCAGCTGGGTTAAGGGTGTGAAAAGGTTTTTTTCCCGGTTCTATAAATCTTAAACTGCCCGGATTTAAATTAAATGAAACACCTCTATTCTGCCACAAAATACCAGTCTTAGGTAGCACTACGCCACTTCCATATTCGTGGAATATACTTTGTATAAAAGAGACTGAAAATCCTTCTTTATCCATAATACCCATCCAAATTGTGTCACCTGGTCCATCTCCATTTCCTTCGGATGAAGCCCGTTCTAGATCTATGCGACTTGCCATTTCAGAGATATTACTTTTCGAAAGCAATGATTGAGCAGAAACAGTCATATATCTAGGATCAGTTACGTATGTATCGCGCAATTTAAATGCCTGCTTGGTAGCTTCAACAGCGGCATGAATAAATTCACCTTCATGTTTTCCATCAATGTGTAAGTCGTCTAACATACCAAGTATGGATAGCGAAAGTATCCCTTGTGTAGGTGGTGGTAAGTTTAATAACTCACCATGCGAATGTTTCAGCCTCAAAGGTCTACATCGTGTAGTATTATAATTAAAAAGGTCGGATTCTGTTATAGGCATGCCGAGAGTTTGCATATCTTCGACTATTGATTGAGCTACAGTGCCACGATAGAAACTATCCAATCCGTTATTTGCAAGATCTTTAAAAGTGTTTGCTAAGTTTTTCTGATACAAAAGATCCCCAGTTTTTAAAACTCTACCAGCAGGATAAAATACATCTTTGAAGTATTGAGTAAAATTTGTTAGCCTCGTCTTAAATATTTCATTTGCTTTTGCCTGGCTTGATGAAATTGGAAAACCGTGTTCAGAGTAGGCTATGGCGTCTGATAGAAGATTAGCGACAGGCATCGGTTGATAACCAGATTCTGTTAGATATCGCAATGCCGCTTCCCAGCCTGCAACTGTTCCTGCTACTGTAATCGCAGACTTTGGACCTTTGTCTGGAATTTTATTAATACCTTGAAAAAAGTTCAGATCAGCTAAGCTTCCTGCCGGACCAGACGCATCAATAGCTACGGGATCACCATTCGGTGGGAGAATCAGCCAGAAACTATCACCTCCTATACTATTCATATGAGGGTACACAACGGATATTGTCGCTGCAGCGGCAACCATTGCTTCAATAGCTGTCCCGCCCTGACGTAATATCATTATGGCAGTTTGAGTAGCCAGGTGATGTGGTGTAACCACCATGGCATTTGGTGCCATAACACTTACGTCCATGTCTCCTTCACTCTGTAACAATCGAATTAATAATCAAAATGCTACATAAAATACCATCTCTAATATCTATATGAGTAAATATCAACTAACTTATAGGGAAAAATTAAAAAAATTCACCTGTTTTCCATATTCCAACATAAGGTAAAAATAACATTATTAAACGTATAACTAGAAATTAATAAAAAATAAATCAGTGGCGCTACAACCTTTCTTAGGTCTGGGCCTCAGATTTCTGTATCTGTTACATGATCATTTGTCAATCTAATAGGCAAGTACGTAATCAGCCTCCTGTGCCGTCACACACGCCGTTGACTTTTCTTTGGGTCTAAGATGGTCTCACGATGTATCCCTTCACCGTTCGAGCGAATTTAATATGCACACATAGAAAGAAAGTCCATTGGTGCACAGCCGGGAATCGAACCCACGACCTCAGGGAAGTGAGCCGCACCCTGAACCCACTAGGCCAATACTGTTCAACATACTTGCATACTAGTTTTTACTTACACAATAATATAACGTTCAACTTCTATAAATGCATTCGAATACTTACATAAAAATAAATAAATACATATTATTCTTGTTTATGAAACTTAACTTTCATAAATATTAAAAGCAATCATATTATTTGGATACTCCAAACATAAATTATGTTTTGCTAAGACATAAGCAACGCCATCTGTTAAAAAATGAATGAACCACCAGAAAAGTAGACTGTGACAACAACCATATTGTTGTCACATTCGTAGTCCTCGGCAGCGCTAATCATCCTAGTATGTACTATGATAATGACGTGGTATAGGTATATATTATATATTATGGCAATAGTTTTAACTTTATGCCAGTTTCAAGTAAAATATGACGTGGTATACAAATATACAATGCATAAAATACTTTTTAAAACCTTACCCTAATAAAAAATACAACGTTAATAATTTAAAGTTTAAAAATAGCATTATTTAAATTATTACAAGAGTTATAGTTACGGGTAGTTGAATCTATTAAATTAATTGAAAACGGAGAAATTTTAATAAAAATAAATAATCAAAATTATAGTCAAACTTTTCACACTTAGTTATATTTATAAAATATATATACAACTGTAAAAGCAGTAACATATTATTAATATATACCTTAATTTTATAATCGACCATAATGTTTAATACACAATTAAGTAATATAATTCACACTAAACTTTGATTTGTTAACAATTTTTTTATTAATTCATAAAGTACCTACCTATTTTATTTTTGATTATAATTACTGGAACGTACTTATATTTTTTATTCAGGTTTGAATATTATAATAATTTACCAATCTTTATTTCAATAATTTTAATATATATTTATTCGACTCAACATTACCGTCAATTTAATTTTTTAAAATTGAAAGTGAACCATTTATTTAAAAATATAATCTGTAGAAATCTTATAAACGATCTTAAAACTGTGACATATTATTAATGTATATCACACTAGTCAGATTAACTAAGTGTAATAGGGTCGAATAAAATGAGATCATATTAATGATATTCAAAGTGATAATCTATTTTCAATCTGCTATTAAGAACTAGGTATGTCTAATCGTAGTTAAGATTAACAATAATAAGGTCGGTCATTCACATTCGCTAGACTTCGCCTCGCATAAAATGCAATAATTATTCCCTTAAGTATTGTTAAAAATTTTCTACACTTGGGGGTTTCCAAACAGATTGCCTTTTTTTGCTGTTTTTCGGCCTATATATCGGTTGGTGTCGCTATACTTTGAATTTCCATACTACTATTCGTATGAACGAACAATATGTTGAACTAGATGTTTCGCGTTAGTAGTGTTGCCACTTATAAAATACAGAATTTAAGGATTTTGAGCAAGTTTCGACATGTCAAGTGACTAATGAATATTGATACATAAACATAATTGTAAATTTAATTGAAAGCCTGAAATAAAGTAAAATCTATAATTTAGTACTTGAAGTTAACTTAGGTTTTAATGAATTCAAACATTCACTGAAAATAGGTACATGTTCATCAGATCCAGGTTAAATTAATCAGAAAATGGAGGGTTGAGTCCATTGTCATTGGTAAAAAAATGTATACCACGAGCTAAAGAATAAATATTATGAACGACGTTAGATCTGGCAGGTGAAAGCGCAAATAAATCTGAAAACAAATCTTAATTAATATTAATGGAGAACAAAAAGCCCGATGCAACAGTGAACGTACTAAGTCGATATTTTTATTTTAACTATCGACAAGTTAACATTGCTATTAATTAATCGATAATTTTGTGTTGTTGCACAACACTACTTGCGAGTAGTTTCAATTTGGCATTTTGCATTTCTGGATTTTGCAACACCCGGCGGACGGTGTTTGATCATGAGTATACTGCGTGAATAACTAAAATAGATTCGTATTATTTTCTGTTGTTGTGACGTAATATCAAGGCAAACGAACTTTACACCGATTCTAAGTTATAATATTTTCTATCGAAACCCAAGAATTATTGTGTAGTGACAAAAATCACTGTAATGTTTAAATTTTTGTCCAATTCCTTGATTACGCAGGCCAGCTGTCAAGAGGTGGGTAAGTTTATTTTAATTTTGCGGATTTTTCTATAAAAATGAACTTCTGTTTGGTGGATCTTTTTACATAAAATTTATTAAGGAATTAGTTTCCAATTACAGAAACATTGTCCTTGGTAGTTTGCCCTTGAATTGGTCTGTCTGTCGGCCAATGTTGGCACTCACTGGCTGCCTATTTCATGTAAATTATGAGCAGTCGTGCAGTATATAATATATAGTATACTATTTGTATTATTTGATTAATAAATTAAACACAGTCCTATTTCACTAAGTAGTTCTTATTAGATAATACATCGGACATCCTAACCTTTATGACCTTAGACATGCAATAAATCTATTGATGCGTTGTTCGAAATTTAAAAGACAGCAAAGTTATTTGTTACTTAATTAATTAAACATAATTTTTTCGATAAAACGAAAAATTAACTATCAGTTTTTTTATTTACTTCAAATCAATCTCCATGAATGATGAAAATATTCGATATCTGTGTATTTTTCTGAAGTAAACTTGATAATAATTCTTATCTCTTACGTTAATTTATTTAAAAGATAACTTTAGTCTGATTCAAGTTTTTACTTCAAAATGTCATCACGTCGGGTAAAGTTTTTAAAATTATTGCGTTATTGCCATATTGAATTTTTGTATGTGACGAATAATGAATATCTTAGTGGTTTTAAAATAATATTGTCATGTGTTGAACTTGTGAAACATAAATATCAAGTTATGAGGTTATGTTCAAAGTATTGAGTATTTATATTTTGGTACAGTTTCCCACAAAAACTTATCTTCTTCTAAAAAAAGAATGGTTGTGTTCGAGTTTATTTCTTCTTTCATAGCTTTTAATAATTAAAATCCATGAATAATAATATGTAATTAATAAATATCAAGTAGTGTTTGGTATAATTTGTTTAGCAGAGTCATTGTTGTGGGACAAAGAGTTGCATTTAAAATTGCGATTGATTTTACTGAGTTACATGCCAGAATGTGTTTATACATAATTATCAATTGCCTTGATTCTAAATATTTTTATTTTTTGTATGCTTATGATCATGTGAAGACACAGTGACTGATAGGTTATCAGTGACCCTGTTTGATGTTTCTATGTAACATAACGGGCAAAAAACATTGCATTAATTGCTTATTGTTCAATCCACATCACAATACATTTATACACAATACACTATGTAGAGATTTAGTTGGTAAAACTTTTCCTGCAATATTATGAATGTTTCTATTTAAAAGTGGATTTTTCTTTAAAATAGTGAATAATGTGTTTTCTTTCACTATATTATCAAAGTAACTATAATTAGCATTAATAAGCTACTAATAATGTATGACACAATTCCTGAATATTTATAATATTATTAATGTAATACTCACAGTTAACAGCAATTTGGAATGGTTACAATATCAAAATTTAAATTTAGAATGGTAGATATTATAAGTTGTATTATGTTTTTATAATAACAGTATTTATACAAGATATGCTAATTATAGTCATTAATTGCTAAGATAACTTTTAAAGCCAAGCTCGTTCAAGTCTATATGCTTATGTTTATTATTTAAGATGGTACTGCTGAAAAACTTTTAATTCATTTCTGTTTTTGTGAAATTTTGTTATGTTACAATAAATTAATCTTAATGCTTGTTACAGGGGGCTGGGTATTTGAAAAGAGCCGATTCAGATCGTCTTCGAGAGATTTTCTTGAAATATGCCAGTGTAGATAAAAATGGTGAAAAATATATCACCAGTGAAGATTTTGTCAGGAAATTCCTTGGACTCTTCAATGAAGGTAAATATATAATGTAAATTTTTAATAGAACCTTAAATTGGTAGAGAAGTCTTTAGCTTACTTTTTATTTACCATTTAATATGTAGTTTATAGTATTTCATAATATTTATTGACTTTGTCATGTTTCCGCTGTATTAATTTGTATGTGTTTCAAGTACCACTTTGTATTTTATGTATTTTTTCTATGGCTCTGTATATATCAAGTGAAGCTCACATAAAATCAATGTTTGGATGCCAGTGAGCAGGAATAAATGTCACCTCTATATATACTATACACTTGTAATAGTCAGTTAAAATAGGTTTTAATATATCAATATATTGTATGTTATCAAATGGATATTATTTTCATTAAATTCTTTCACTGGATTTAAATGTATAATTGCAATATTTTCTAGATGACTACAACAAAGAGTCAGTCCAGCTCATTGCTGGCATTGTGGATATGGACAAGGATGGCTTCATCTCATTCTCCGAGTTCCAGGCATTTGAGGGACTATTATGTGTTCCCGATGCACTGTACAAAACTGCCTTTCAACTTTTTGATACTAATGGAAATGGCCTTGTTACATTTGGTAAGAAGTTGTTTTGTGCAATCTAATCACTGAAGTGTATGTAAGGGGCCAATAATTGGGTAAAGCAAATACATATATCTATTTGTGTTAGCGTACAACAGCTTGATCTGAACTATTATATTGTACACTTTGTAATATGTATTTTATTATGTTGAAACAATTTAATACATAATTGAGTTGAGCCCATTATAATATTTTGGTGGTGTTCCTTAAGTAATTTCATTTATTTCACTATAACTTAACAAAAATGTACTGTATAACTCGAAAATTATTACATATTTAGACAAAGAAAATATAACACAATTAGAGTAAAGGTATGGTTCAATTCAGTATTTTTTCTTCAATAACTTTTTACCAGAAAATTTAATGTGTTACTGTTTTTTTTTCAGATGAGTTCGCTGATGTCATGAAAAAGACTGCTTTGTACAAGAAATTGCCCTTCAATATGGAGAGCACTTTCGTACGCCTGTACTTTGGAAAGGTAAAAATTAATAATTTACGTAGAATAAAGATATCCTCGGGTTTTTTTATAAAAATGTGTTTTGCGAAAACTCTCTCGAAGTCAAAAATGAGAAAAACATTAAAACAGTCGCAATAGGGCTTTACAACTTTGTTCCCCGAGGCAAGCAATATATGACGCTATCAGTCCTAAACGGCTGAATCGGCTTTAATAATTTATGCGTAAGACAAAAAACCTTGAATACCTGGTTTATAGACAAAATTTTTGCCGATAACCAGTATTTCAATAAAAAAAACTAGTTTTTCATATATACCTTTTGTAAATTAATATCAATTTAAACATTAACTTTATCTAATACATTACACCTATTGTTCACTTACCGTAAAATGTCGAATAACACTATTATAATTAACAGTTTATCATTAATATTATTACCATAATATACGTTATATTGCTTGAACGTGTATCGAAGAAAAATACATATTACGCGCGCGAAATCGTGTGGAAGTCTACTCTAGTTTCCTGTGCCATTGCCGCTATTATCAAATTTTACGAAATATAATCACACCATTTATCTTGATTTAAAAATGTTTAATTTTATACGCGACAGCGTCTTTCAGGTTAATTTAAAGTGATACAGATAGATATCGAAAGAACTATATTGATTATTATTATTATTACTAACAAAACACACAAAATAACAATAATCAAAAAAAAATGAGAGATAACGATTTTTTTCTTATAAAGAATGTGTACTGTGGTTGTAATTGGCCCTAGCTTAGCATTATGCTGAGGAGCAGACTGTTCCACAGCGATTAGATTGTCTTTTAATGAATAGGGGTTTTAGGAGAGCCTATTGTTATTAAATGAGCTAATCTTATGTAATAAAAAAAAAATGAAGGCTTGCCGGGTCTGATTATTGAAATATAGCTTTAAATATATCATCAAAAAATATATGTTTAACGATTATATGAAAAAAAAACGAATGCCAAACCCTTAAATTTACAATTTTAACTAGGCGAATTTAAAAAAACGACTACGTGCACTCGAAACGAGTTAATAATGTAATTAATTTGCATTAGTGTAGTACTTTCGTAGCAACAAGCTATATTGTAAATATTAATAAATTTTTCTTACGTCGTAATTACGCCATAGTTTATATAGATTTTTAGATATATCTTTAAACAGTCATCAGCAAATACAGCACACCAATATTGAATATTCCAGGACAAAAAGCGCCTAGTAACATACCCTGAGTTCAGTCAGTTCCTTCACGACTTCCACGAGGAGTATGGCGTGGAAGCGTTCAAGAAACGCGATATCAATGGCAGCGGATTCATCAGCGCTGGAGACTTCAAGGATATCATGTTGTCGGTCAAAAACCACCTTCTTACTAAGGAGATGAAAACTAAAGTTATTGAGGTATGTGAGCGAATGGTTCTTTTAACCCAACTTTTAAGATTTAGATGGCGCTGATAAGTATGAAAATTGCTTGTTAGCTCGGTTGATCTTAAAATTTCTTAAAATTTTATAAAATCACTTAAACTTTGGGTACCTTTTGGGACAATTTTGCATTAATTTATGGATAGATGCTGGGTGAATCACGCCTGATGAATATACCTTAATAAACTTGCGCAGACACTTTTAGTTGACGTTTATTTCAATTTTTTTTATCTATAAAGTTAGGGGAAAACAATTCGATAAGATTTTTGAACTAAACTTATTAGGTTTCGTTAATGTGGCACAGATTAATTAAAATTTTGTTTATTGTCAACCTTAAATTATCACTAATAAAAACTGTATAAATATAACAAGCCTAAATTAAAAAAAAAATACTTTAAGTTTGCGTAGAATTTGGCCCTGACCTTAGACTTATTTAAATATAAAATGTTTTTCTATGTGTTTCTATAATAATCAAGCAAAGTGTGAATTTGCGGTTTTTATACTATTGTCATGTTACAGCAATAAAATATAACTCGAAGTAATAACTTTTATCATATATTTGATATCAAAAATGTTATATTTCTTATCTATTATATAAATATATAGATACATAGTGTAAAATTCACTTCCGCTGTCAGTACGTTTTTCAGATACGTAAGCGAGAATTCGAATCTTACATTTAGATATGTATTTTAATTCTTACATATTTCTGTAATACCTAGTAATACGTAAATTTGCACATCACATATTACTACTTTAACTGATAAACAAAATATATCTAATATATAAAATTCTCGTGTCACAGTTTTCGTTGCCATACTCCTCCGAAACGGCTTGACCGATTCTCATGAAATTTTGTGTGCTTATTGTGTATGTCTGAGAATCGGACAACATCTATTTTTCATCCCCCTAAATGTTAAGGGTAGTCCACCCCTAAATTATTTTTTTTAATTTTTAGATAAATTACTTATTTTTTATTTTTTTATGATACAGCATTAAAAAATACATACAACCCCTAATTTTTATTATAAATGATTAACATGGCAAAACGACGTTTGCCGGATCAGCTAGTGTATATATAAACGAAAAACGTCATAATTCAAAGTAAAAATAAATTTACTACCACAACCATTCAAATATTTTCAGGACTACGGGCAATTTATGTCATTATTGATCGTGACTGGTTTTAACTGGTTAGATTACATTTTGTATTCCTACTGATAGCGATTGATATTCAATTGTAAGAATCAATTATTTAGGCAGATAAGATTATTTTAAGGAACACATACACCGAATAGGTTTTACATGTATTATAATTGTGTATTGAAATATTTTTATTGATTTTTTCCTTTAGTTAATATGTAAACTTTATATATATGTATATATCATGTATTATGTATCTATCTTTGGCTATATTTTTAGTATAATAATTTTTTGTTACATATAATTTATATTAGCTGTAGGATTAGGATACAAATAAAGGAAATAGCAAACTTACCGCACATTGCTCTTGCATTACACAAAAAACTTGTACAGGTAATTTTTTTGACGAGAAGATTACACTAAGTTTAATAAGTACTTGCCTACTGAGGTGTTCAGCCTTTTGTGCCTGATACACACCGTCGACTTGGGTCTAAAGCATGTTGGTTTCCTCACTTTCCCTTTTCCGTACGAGTGTTAAATACGCAAATGGGGTGCACAGATGGGATTCGAATCTACGAACTCAGGTATGAGAGTCGCATACTGAAGCCACTATTATATCTAATACATATCCGCTATTCATCTTAAATATATGATGTGACGTTGCCGCACTTACCAATAACCTTTCTATAAAATTCTAGAACAGAAAGTTGTTCAACAGATGATTGATAATGGAAATGCACCGGTTTGTTATTTGTCTTCGTATTTAAAACTTTAAATATGGCTAAAATCACAATAGAAAACATGAAAAAATACATGACATGGATCATTTAAGTTTACTTCACTTAATACGAAAGTATACATTAAGTAACATTTAAAATAATAATGGTATCTTATACATTTCAGGCGTCAGGCTTTCCTCAAGGCGAGAGAAAAATCAGTTTTCCATATTACATGGCATTCAATTCTCTTCTTAACAACATGGAGCTGATCAAACGAGTGTACTTGAACGCAACGAATGGACATCGAACTCTGGAAGTTACGAAGGAGGAGTTTCTTCATTCAGCACAAATGATGAGCCAGATCACACCTCTAGAAGTAGATATATTGTTCACATTGTGTGACCTGATACATAATAGCAATGGGTAAGTTAATTTTTCATCAATAACACAAAAATTAATTGAAATAATCTCGTAATGTCATAACTAGTCAACGTCATAATCTAATATATAAAATTCTCGTGTCACATTTGTTCCCATACTCCTCGGAAACGGCTCGACCGATTCTTATGAAATTTTTTTATGCATATTCAGTATGATTATTTTATGTACTATTATTTTTGAGAGCTTTGCTTACTTTTTCTGACAAGAAGGGGGGACGATAAATTGCAGTAATTCTGCTTACGTAATATATTACGTATAAAATACGTTACTTTGATTAGATTTAATCTCAATTGATAGTGTTTTAACTGTATATAACTAATGAGTGGCTTAATAATAAGTAAGTTACGATAATATGGTAATGTACCAATAAACATGGTTAAAATCTAACCCATATCTTTATCTAATCATAAATTTGGAGTTTAACCTAATCAGCCTAAGCCTAAGCCTGAATGGCGACAGAGGCGCAAAATGTGTAGGACTCCTTAGAATAAGCAACATTAAAAACCCGTTCGTGATAAACACTTACCTTTAATTCTTGAATTTTAACTATTATTATGGGAGACATGGAATGTGCGCCAAACTAAATAGATTGCTGCTGTGCACTGCTGTTTTTCCGTTGATTGCGTCGTAGTGATGTTATAAGAAGTCTTCTTCAATAAACGAACTACCTAGCACAAAAAAATTGAAATTCACCCGTAGATTGATAGCGCGTACAATCAAACTTAAGAAGCTACAAAAATATAAAAAAAAACCGTTTTTACAATTGATCCTGCGCTCTTATTGGTTGTAGACAAAAAAAGGGTGCGTGTACTTATGTACGCGCGTTATACTTCTTTGGCATTATTAGAAATAGTTTTTGATTGCATGCAAATAATTAATTACAATTAAATAATCAAAGACTGGAAAAGGAGTCATTATAGTCAATAAAGTTCAGTTTACATTTGAAAAATTAAATAAATAAATATTTATTATTATTCTCTTACATTAAGTGTAACATAAATTCTATTATTATACGAATGTTGTTTTTAAATTATGTCCAATGCCGTAGCATCTTCCGTGGGCAACTTCATTCTGTTAATTTTGTGTCACGGTGCGCGCGCATCGTAAAATTTCATCCTCATCAATTTTTCATAACGCGCCTAAGTAGTAAACGTCAAAAACCCGTGGTGCTGAAAATTCTCATATTGTATCTTCATCCACTAATAACCGAGTCACATAACTTTATGTGTACATTTATATATACATCTCGCTACGATCACGTACTCGTACGGTGAAGGAAAGCATCGTGAGGAAACCGAAGCTTGCCTTAGACTCAAAAAGTCGTTTCTGTCTGTTGACAAGAAAGATCTTACATGTTACTATCTCACAGACCTTAAAGGTTGCAGCTCCACTTGTTTTTCTATAGATTTATCAACTAATCATTCTTACAAATGTATGTATGCTGCCTACTTTCAATATTAATGAGTAATCCTCGGTAACGCACATACAATAGATTTTTTTGTCAAATTTTATCATTCATTCACCTCTGATGACCTTTAAGAATTCCAATGTCAATGGAAAGCGACAGCGACTACCCATATAGATAAACGTGATAAAACTTATCTTTATAATCTGAAATTTTACACACGGCGTAATATGTAGTACCATAGTCAAGATTGTTCAATAGATTATATAGATAGGAAAGGTCTTACTCATAAACGTATGCCCCATTAAAAGAGTGTTTTTAACAGGAGTGGGAAGGGGTCATTGTCATATAAAGTTTAATTGCTATTAGTGTTTATATAAGGGGATAAACTTTCAATTTCAAACCTAATAACCTCAGGAATGAGAAACGCACGCAATGCCCGCAAAAGCTTGTCACATTTTCGTCAAATTTTAATATTACATATAAAAAAATTGTCATTTTCATAGTGTTTTAGCAAATAAAATATAGGGTTTTTATTATTTTACAATTTATGAGGTGGCATCATTTCCTACAAGTCAATAACCTATAGGCGCAATAGAATAGCGACCCCAAGTGTGTAACCCAAGTATACACTAATATAATTATTTGATTTTTAAACTACAGATTAGAAATAAAGTATATTATAATATAATTTATGTGAAAGAATAAATTTTTACATTACGATACGTATTTTGTGCATAGCCCTACGACAGTACCAACATCGATGGTGCAGTCTGACACAAATGCAACGAGACATTCAGGGTTCGATGCCTGTGTGAAAAAAGTTTGTTAAAAGCTTAAAAGTGCACATTTTAATAAATTCCACGCATTAGAGAATGCTCATTGAAAATCCATGATGAATGGAAAAAGGTTTTGTGGTGAAAACTTTTAAATCCGTCATTAACGCAGAAATTGCTCGCATGGATTAGTTCTTCATTAATTCACTCTCCCACTTATTTTCTATTTATTTATCTTTAGCGCAAAGAAGGTCTTTTGCGTCTAACCAATGATTTACCTTACTTCTATAAGAAGGAATGGTACAATTGTTATGAGCAATAAATAGGGAATTTATAATATGTCTGAACAGGCGTAGAATGGCGGTAATGAGTGTATAATGTCGTGGCCACATTTTGAATTTAGCTGTTATTTTTATTAATGATTTTTCATTTAATAAAGAGGCGAGAATATATGACGAAACGACGGCTCGTTCCATTTAATAGTGAATGGTTAACATCATCACTTGTCCAATACGCGTTGACACATGAGATGGTGCTTCATAATATTAGTTCTGTTTATTCAAACACCAGGTTTCGTCTGTCGTACATTCTCGTCTCCCGAAATAAAACTAGTCACGAGCTTATCATTTGACATCCCTGTGTTCCGATATTTAGAAAGTCCGAGAAAATTGCCCGTTAATACGTTCGTAAACATTTATTTTTTTAACAGACGCATAGTGTACAACGACTTGAACACGATAACCCCAGAACAGTACTTCAAGCAAGTGACAAATCGTGTTGCTGAGATCAAGGCTGTGTCGGTAAGTAAAACCTTATTTATGTCCGAAATTTGTTTATTTAATATAAACTTTAGGTTGTAACCATCGCTGTGTAGGAAACTTTGATTCGGAAACATCACTAACTGATCGCTATGTATTCTCTTTTCAATGCTCCAAGGAGGAGGTAAATAACTTAAGGCCTTTTCGATTTGTAAACTTGTTCGGAGGCATCCTGGTGAGTAGAACACTGAAGTTATGATGTTTCTTTCTTTTGTCAGTGAGATTTTAGTCCTGTAGTAAATACAGTTGGTTATGAATGTTTATATTCAAGAAGTCTATGAAGTTGGGCACTGAAATCTCACAACTTTCCCATTCTTCAGCGATGAGAATCAAGACTATTTTCTTATTTACTTACCAAAATTGCAACGAATAGAGGGGGCAGAAATATATTGCGCGAGCTTTAGCTTGTCTTGTGATCATAAAATTCAGCAGGCTGCGATCGCAAAGTATTTTTGACTAGGGGCCGGGTCGTTTTGTTACTATCAATAATGAACTTATAATTGACAGAAAATAGCCAATCTTGGATTAGAATAATTTTTTCTTTGCAAACTATGCCATCTATGGTTAGCATAAGCCAACTTGACACATCAGTGTTCATCTGTATTAAATTAGTGTAATCCAATTAAGGATGTATTCTACCAATTGTGACTTTAAATCGCTGTTGAGAGTTACAGAGTACTGATATACTTATCAGAATCCATGAGATATTAAACAGGATTCTTCACATCATTAGTATGCTAACATTATTTAGTTGAACCAACCTAAAAAAACAAACGAATCGTTAAATCTCTAGCTCTTTTATTTACATTACTTTGATGCATGAAAAATTCTACGAATGCTATGGTGACGCGTCCTGTCCCCACTATACTTAAAACACTTGCAGCATCTTGTTTGGGTTCGAATGTTACACATCTTATGAATTACTAAGCGGTATGGCCGAAACATCATAAAATTATCTATAGTACCTTTGTTCTTTTTACCGCTGAAAATCTCAGTTCTTTCCGGAAAACGTTGGTACTGTACGGCAACTACACGTATAGAATAAAGAGGTATTTTTAAAGCTGAAAATAAAATTAAATGCATGGATATAACTAAACCATAGTAGATTGAAACCAATGTTTTCGCTATACCTGCTATTTTTCACATACCTTAAACCTTGCCAATTTTGTCTTTTTCACAAGCTATTTTACACTCGGAATTTTAGTATTTGTATAAATATTTAAGCTTGCAAAATCCATACGATGCACGTTTTCCTGTGAATTATGCGTTGAGGCAGGCCTTGGCTTGGTCCGAGTTCTATATCAATCGTTATAGTTACGAGTAGTAGTTTCTTTCTTCTTTTGTTATATTTATTGTACTTAACTGATTCTTTGACGTTGTGCCTTCTGTAAACCAACGCCTTGTCATCGCCATTTGGTGATGATGAAGCAGCAACTGAGCGCATCTCCTAACGTCTCTTTTTACGGGACAGCAGAATTTTAATGTACCAACTTTTATTTATGGTTTCATACTTCTGTGAAATAAATGTTTTGTTGTTTAGTAGATCAATAGTAATAAATGTTCTTTGTCCAGACTCTACTTGTACCAATTACGAATTATATTTTAATAATAGAACCAAATTTGGCATAATATTATAGATATTGTCTGTGTCAATGCATATTTCACCTTCTTTTATAGTCTTCTGTACTTAATTGTATGCAATAAGTTGTATTTGCTTGTTTCAGAGCCCCGAAGAAAGAAGTATACTAATTCAAATATTGGAGAGCACCTACAGATTCACACTCGGTTCATTTGCTGGTGGTAAGTTTAAAAAAAATTGTAAACTTATTTATAGAAATTTAATGTTTGAAAAGGTATTACGTCAAATAAATAATTGTTATTTAGTAGGTTAATTTATCAGCACTTGCACTTATATAGTTTATGTATTAAAATACGTACCAGTAAAATGGTTTTTTTAGTGAATCGTGTAAAAATCATTTGACTAATATTTGACAATATCACGAAGTTACCAAGCGTAGCTGTTTATTTGGTTTACGCTGGACATATAATGAACTCGCCTAAGGGCCGGTTTTTTGATCCGTAGTTAACTCAACTATTGGTAAAAAATCCTTACTATTAGTTAAATATCAGCAAAATGCGTTTTTTGATCCGTGGTAAAGGTGATATCAGACGGTTCATTTTTTGTTCATTTTCACCTTTCATTCGGTACATTTCACTCGAAATGAAATGTCTGAACAAAAAATGAAACACGAGTGCCGAATGAATTAATTAGTGAACCGATCCAACAGTGTTGGATATTGGCATCCGGTATCTTTCATTCCCACTCCGAATGAACGAGAAATGAACGGTCTGAACACTGAGAGTAGAATGAACGTTCATTCGGATTCGGCCATTTTTTTTCGAGTCCTGTTACCTGTAGCCGACGGACATCACGTTGTCGACGAAGTTATAACTTATTTATTTCTGTGTGTTATTATATTGTTTTCATGCGGCAAAATGGTGTTCAAGTGAAACGATCAAAATACATTACTTTTTTTGGAGAACTTTAAAAATTATCAATCCATGGTCGCACCCACCACCGTCGACGTTTTCTTTGCTTCTTTTTTGTCAACTCTTTGATTAAATGATCACAAATTAAACTAATTCCAAGACGTACGACTTCATTCGATGACATATTTAAAAGAAAGAACAATGAATGTTCATTTCTGTATCATTTCGTCTAAGCCGTGTGAACATAGAATGAAAAAAAATGAAGCATTCACTCGAGTGAACAATCATTCGAGTGAACCGTCTGATATCACCTTAAAGGTGATATCAGACGGTTCATTTTTTGTTCATTTTCACCTTTCATTCGGTACATTTCACTCGAAATGAAATGTCTGAACAAAAAATGAAACACGAGTGCCGAATGAATTCATTAGTGAACCGATCCAACAGTGTTGGATAAGGTGATATCAGACGGTTCACTCGAATGATTGTTCACTCAGTGAATGCTTCATTTTTTTCATTCTATGTTCACACGGCTTAGACGAAATGATACAGAAATGAACATTCATTGTTCTTTCTTTTAAATATGTCATCGAATGAAGTCGTACGTCTTGGAATTAGTTTAATTTGTGATCATTTAATCAAAGAGTTGACAAAAAAAGAAGCAAAGAAAATGTCGACGGTGGTGGGTGCGACCATGGATTGAAAGAATAAATTTATTAGGAGCTTCCAATACATTGTTGAGAGAACTAGCCGTTGAAGATCCTGATTCATATTGTAATCATCTTCGAATGGATGAAAGTAAATTTGAAGAAAAGTTAAAAAAAGTTATAACTTCGTCGACAACGTGATGTCCGTCGGCTACAGGACTCGAAACAAAATGGCCGAATCCGAATGAACGTTCTCTCAGTGTTCAGACCGTTCATTTCTCGTTCATTCGGAGTGGGAATGAAAGATACCGGATATATATAATTAGAAACCTGGGATGATGTAGATTTTTGTCACTGTTACCCCCTATCGAAGGGAACAGTGCTCTGGATTGTTACTGAAATTGGGAATGATCTTAAACTGCCAATGAACAAGAGTATATATAGACAGCAGCTCATACCAACCTATTTTGCTTCATTACTAACTACAGTACCGCAGCAGTATATAATTAAGTATATTACTAATTCATTATGTGTTTTATTGCCTATAATATTAACTTATAATTATTATAATTAAATAAAATACAAGAACAAGAGTATATATAGACAGCAGTTCATACAAACCTATTTTGCTTCATTACTAGCTACAGAACCGCAGCAGTATATAATTAAGTATATTACTAATTCATTGTGTTTTATTGCCTATAATATTAACTTATAATTATTATAAGTGCTAATATATATATATAATATATAATGTAAGAGTTAATATTATTTATATATTACTAATAATATTAACTTATAATTATTTTAAGTACATACAAGTATGTACTTATACTAAAAACTACAGCTACACATTAGTTAGGGACCTATGATATTCTTTAGGGCTTTTATTACATTTGTGAGTTAGCATCTACCTACTTTATTACAAGAATTTATAAATAAAACATTTGACTTGATTAATAAACTGTTTAATTATAACTTAAATACAAACCATTTTTATTAAAAAAACATTACAAAATTTACATGAAACCCTAAAGTAGCAATTAAATATTTTCTAATTGTTTCTTCTTGCATTTCACCTCAATTTGATGCAACTCTTTTTGCTGCTACATATATTTATTGTGCCTTTCTTCCATCTGCTGCATCACTTTTTGGTGCACCTCCTCTTTATGCAGTATGAATTTTTGGTGGGCCTCTCATTGGTGCAGCAAATGTTTTTGATGCTCTTCCTTAGCATAATTGAACAAATCATCCTCTCTAATTTGTCTTTGTTTCAAAAACTCAATTTTTTTATCCGTGTGGATCATAATCCGCTTCCTTGTTTCCAAAAGGTTAAAAGATTTTTCCTTTTGTTGTAGGACACAGCTATACAAGAATAAATATAAAAATGTGCCTACACCTTCATTAAATGTATATTAAATTTAACACTTCGGTGTCTAGACCCATCTGAGTTGAAAACGTCACAGAGATTTCCAAGCTGCATCTTTTTGTAGATTGCTGCAGTGATCAGTTGTTTGCAGGTTACGACTGTGTAATCCTTGAGAAGCATCACCAGTTTGGCAGTTTCTTTTTTGGCGAAGTTAGCAGTATGGTCCCTTTAACAAAACATAAATGTATTACTTTCTATTACGAAACACAAGATAAACCGGAATAAATAACACGAAAATATGTTTGTACTTACTTATTTGACCGTTGGCTGTTTGCGGACATCGTTATTTATATATTTAAGTATCGTAAAAAGTGTAAACCGTATTAAATCACAGAAAAACAACTTTATTTATATCGTGTTATTTAGATTAATTTGACACTTCAAACTCTTCAAAGCGCAAATAACGAATGAAGATGGCAAAAATGGATTTCATTCACTCAATATGTCTAGTGTTGTCATACAAAATAAATGTTCCCCACAAAAAAGAACCACATTTTTTGGGATGTCATTGCGCATTGCACTGGCAACAAATTGACAAATTGTTAAGTTTAACTATAGTTAAAAAAGGCATTGAAAAACGCATTTACGATTTTACCAATGGTTATTCATTTAACTATAGTTAATGTAACAAATGGTAAAACCATTTTTTACTACGGATCAAAAAACTGGCCCTAAGATAGGTATTTAACATAATGACTGATCACATCAAAGTGTTTTAAAGTATAATGGCAAGTCAAGATATAATCATAAAAAAAGTGCGTGCATACAAAGTACACATGTCAGAAGTGAAACTTCTTTGGCAAACTAATTTTTAAATCTTGTTTATATGTATACAAATCTAAAACTTTGGGTTTCCGAAACTTAGAGGGAGGGAAAAAGGAAGATATGTTAGGAATTTAATGAATTTAATTGTCATTAAAATATTAAGTGTCGAAAATTAATACAAATAATAAATTTAATTTTTTAATATATATTCTTCGATAATATAAACACGTGGCATTTTAATTTACATTTCGTCATTTGAGATTTTAATAAATTATTTTGCATAAAATATAAAATTCTAATATTTCATAAATTCTCTCGAAATTTTAATTTAGGAGTAGATTTCTTATATAAAACTGGTTTATGTGATTATGTAACGAACGATTTGTAAATTTTAATAAAATTTTATAGCTTTGGGAGCTACAGCAGTCTACCCAATAGATCTTGTTAAGACCCGTATGCAGAACCAGCGCACGGGTTCCTTCATTGGGGAAGTGGCGTATCGTAACTCCTGGGATTGCTTCAAGAAGGTCATCAGGCACGAAGGTTTCTCTGGACTGTACCGAGGTCTAGTTCCTCAGCTGATCGGTGTCGCTCCAGAGAAAGCTATAAAGTTGACAGTGAGTAACGCAGTCTTCATAAAAATTAATGCTGTCCGTTTTCATAATACCGTATTCACGTCAGAAAAAGACTAATAAAACTAGATTACTAAAAAGGTTTATGTCAATATATCGAGTTATAATCTCACAAAACGTATAAAAATTATGCTAGCTGATTTGGTCTCGATTCTGCAGAGGCCTTACAGCCTGGCCACGGGACATTCGCCGACGCGAATATTCGCGCGGTGCGAACCGCGATGCGTCTAGCGACTGAAATAAACTCATAGCAATGTACTAATCAAGCCACGCGCAACGGCGACCAGCGATGCGACCGGCGAAATGTACCGAGCGAATCGCGCGGGCGACTGACGTCGCGACGGGCGAGCGAAACAAATGCATGAATCAGTACGGTGCAAGCCACGGAGTCGAGCGGCAGTCGCGGCGAATAGAGAAGGGAATAAATAAGTTTAGTCGTGGTCGCGGCGAAAAATGAATACAGAGTTTTTTGTTACTGAAATACTGGCTAGACTTGGAAGTCTGGCCATCCACAGCATTAATTTAATATACCTTAATCTCAAAAACAATTTTTCAGCGGAACTTAAAATTCTATTTGCATTAACATTTTTCTCCAATTCTGGTTGAATATTCATAAGAATATAATTGAAGGTTTCAATACTCATTCTGGTATACTCAAAAAAATAATTCTGGATATATTCTGAATTTCTCATACTTCTTGTGGAATTCTCCACAATTTCTCCAAATATTAGGTCTTGCACCAAAAGCTATTACTTTCCAAGCAATATCGAGATGATTTCGATAAAGACATTTCGCTGTCGAACTTCCTTACTGGTCGCGGCGGCAAACGTGACTGGTCCGTGGCCTGCAAACGGCCCCGCGCGAATGGTCGCCTCGCCTCCCGCATCGCCGTTCGCACCGCCGATCCCCGTGGCCAGGCCGTTACTTATATTGGCATGACTCTACGGTTCCAAAAACCAATGCAGACACAGCGCACGCATAAGCGTACTACCGGTATAAGCTACGGTTTTTTGAAACCAACAACAACTCACACCCACACTCTCAAATACAAAGTGTATTTATTATACGCACACACACCCATTCACATACCAATACATTCACGCATACTTAAGGTCTTACACGACGTTTGTTTGATTGATACTGACTACTTTTTTTTAATTGTTTCAACGTGCACCATGTAATAATTCTAATCTAGTTAGGGAGCGTTCGGGTATTACGAAACGAATTAGGGGGTTTTCTTTTTGTAAAACGTTACGATACGGGGCGGGGATTGAATACGCGTTATTGTTAATATTGTTTTAGACTTTTTTTAGTATACTTTACACCACATAATGGTAACTTTTAGGTACTAGTCACTAGGTGGTCACGAAACGTTTTACTATACTTGGGTACAGAAAAAGGTTACGGCACGTTACATGGGGGGGGTCAATAATCTCCAAAAAAGTTGCGTGACGTAATACTTGAACGCTCCCTATAATACGCGTAACGCTGAGTATTTCATTTTTAAATTTATCTTTAACTTTTGGCTACGTACGCTTATTACCAGATTTACTGCAATTTATCCCCCATCTCTTGTCAGCATAAGTAAGCAAAACTCTCAAAATAGTAAATAAACGTATTAATTATTTGTAGGAATCCTCGAAAATGCATTTCTTTTTCAAGCATAGACAATGTGTGGGTAATATGTGTACAAAAAGTAAATAACTACTGTTGACGTAATCACTAAATAAAAAAATCAAAGACCCCCCACTCCCCCTATAGTGCTTACATGGTACTTGAATGTCCCCCTAGTAAATTTAATTTTTTTTTCAGGTAAATGACTTAGTTCGAGACAAATTTATGGATAAGAATGGAAACCTAACATTGTACGCTGAAGTTATTGCCGGAGCTTGTGTAAGTTTATTTATTTCACACATTTTGCTATAAATAACTGATCATGCTCACGGATTTGTGTTTTAATTTCTAAATAAAACTACTTTAACTCAGAAAAAACACTTTTAGCGATTTTAGAAATATATGGTCATTATACGTGCTTTACATAGCAAATAGGTTTTTAAATCGTATCAACATGGTTGGAAAAGTTCCCTGAAGGAAATCTTAAAAAGGCAATTTCCCGTTCAGCTAAAGAAAATTGTTTTGGACACTTCAATCTTACCTCTCCTCACATGCAGATGCTAAACGTAGACATACTATACAAAAATAACTAAAACTAAATACAATAATAGAACCAAACTAGTAGCATGTCAGAAAGCAATGGGAAGATGCGTACCCTTACTAAGAAGAAGAAAAATACATAAAGTAAAAAGCGGCCAAAAACAAAAGTTATAGATGTCATGAAAGGGAAGGAAAAGGAGTTTAGGATAACAAAAAAATAAAAATAAATATAACAAATCTAAAAAACTAAACTGTATATTGTACATTTGTAAAGATTTTATATTATGTATTTTAATACTTTTTAGGCTGGTGGTTCACAAGTAGTGTTTACAAATCCATTAGAAATTGTAAAAATTCGTCTACAAGTAGCGGGTGAAATCGCCGGTGCCAGCAAAGTACGGGCTTGGAGTGTCGTCAAAGACCTCGGTCTTTTTGGCCTCTACAAGGGCGCTAAAGCCTGCCTGCTCCGTGATGTTCCCTTCAGCGCTATTTACTTCCCTGCGTATGCGCATTGCAAGGTATCGTTTTTATGTCAATATATCTGCTGTCTCTTCTCGTCTTAAATGATTAGATTTGAAAGTCAAAATTCATGTTTAGTGCAAAACCTCCCAAATTATACGTATATGTTGTATTTTTATAATACATATTCATTTCATATTGTTTAATTTCTGTTAAAAGAATTCATACAAGCCATTAATGTAAGTGCATTAAGTGCAGTATAACTTTGGTATATTTTGATTTAGGCTCATTTCGCTGATGAGAACGGCTACAACCATCCGTTGACGCTACTCGCGGCCGGAGCTCTTGCGGGCGTGCCCGCTGCCTCGCTCGTCACGCCCGCTGACGTCATCAAGACACGGCTACAGGTGAGAAATAATAATTATATCGTTATGAAGACGGGTAATAACTAATTTTCATTAACTGAAGTATTTTTAGATTTTTCTACAAATTGTATTTTCAGTAAAATTAAATTCCTCGATGATTAATTTAAAATAAACCCTTCAAGACATTAAACACTATCACTAGTAAGACTAGCCCGTACTGGTGTAATGTCTCAACATTTTATCAGTTTCAAATTAACCGCTTCGTTACGTAACGCGTTACGGCGCAAGTCTGTCTAGCTTGCCTTTCTCTAACCCGGTATATGACAGCGGTAGGCAGGTTCCTCTCTCACTCTATCTCGCAGTGCTAGCCGTATTTCGGACAGACGCTTTCCCCTCTGTCTACTCAGTGTATAGTGTGCGTTAGACATTAATGCCCGCCTTCCACTGCGAGCCGAACGGACCCATTACGGACTCCGCTATACTCGTAACGATGATTTTCATACATTTTTATTTCCGTGGGAAACTCGGTCAACTCGCTAACCTCATATGTGACTCTTTCAACTCGCTCTCTCCGCTTTGGTGGAAGCACATGTATGAAAATAATTACGAGTATAGCGGAGTCCGTAATGGGTCCGTTCCGCTCGCAGTGGAAGGCGTGCATAAAATGTTGAAAGTGAGCCTATAACTTCAAACTGTCACTGTTTTTGAAAGTGATTATAAAAAAAAATTAATGAAGCAGACGATGATCCTCGGAACATTACAGAATTAAATAGTTAAACTTAGATTAGTTTAAGTTATCACTTCTGCCAGCCTCCCGAGACGCACCCATTTCTTTTACAAATCTTGTATTTATGATGTGTCTGTTGTTTCCTTATTGAAAAATAAGCTGTCTATTACCACATTAAGAACAAAACTTACACTTTATAGTGTTCCGGCTCAATCTTATAAACAAAATATTTTTGTAGGTGGTAGCTCGTTCGGGCCAGACGACATATAGCGGAGTTATTGATGCAACAAGGAAAATATGGGCTGAAGAAGGTGCCAGAGCTTTCTGGAAGGGCGCAGTGGGTAAGTGTCAATATACAATTATTTTACACACACAATTTTGATTTACTTAAAATAAATAAAAATTTGGAGAGTGTTCAGAGGAGTTGTTCGGTCTAACACCTGCAGCTGAGTTTCATCATCGGACGTCAAGGCTAAATACAAAATACCATCCGTATCACCTCGATGTCCGCCGTTCCACAACTGAGCGTTTTTTAAGGCAGTTTTTGCCGCGCACCACCACTATGTGGAACCAGCTGCCCACTGAAGTATTTCCGAACCGACTTAGGGTCCTTCAAGAAAAGAGCGTACCAATTCTTGGAAGGCCGGCAACGCACTTGCGGGCCTTCTGGCAGTGTGAGTGTCTATGGCGGTATCACTTAACATCAGGTGAGCTCCTGCCCGTTTGCCTCCTATTACACAAAAAAAATCAGAATATAAAAACCAGAACAGAAATAATTTAAAACCATATGTTATTTTTACGCAAAAATATAGCACATAAATAAAATACGAGACAAAACTTTAGCTTTATTAAAAGATGGACACTGTGGCGTGACCCTTGACTATTAAACGAAATGCGGCCATCGTTAATTTATTTCCACCAACTTAATACACTTTATTATTATTTTTAAATTATTATTGTGTTAGTATAAGTTCAAATTAAGTTTTTTTTTTGTGGTCTAGTATATTTTTGTATGTCATGAGCAACATTCATCCAGTTTTCCCCGCTAGTTCTATTGTGTCATCTGTCCATCTTTTCTTCTGTCGTTGTATACATCTCTTTCCAGTACTTCCAGTCCATTTTGTTCTTTCTAGTGTCCATCATTCATCCCGCGATCTAGAAAATATATATAGTCCTATAAATTTTACTTGAACATATATATTCACCTCATTTAAAGGGTTGTCCCCACTTTAGATATTTGCTTTTCTTAGTTGGCTTAGTTGAGGTGGATTTCCAGTATTTTAAGTCGAATATATTTTTTCAGCGCGTGTGTTCCGTTCGTCGCCTCAGTTCGCCGTCACGTTGGTCACGTATGAAATATTACAGCGTCTCTTCTATGTGGACTTTGGTGGAAGGTAAGTTTTTTATTTACTATACTTTATAACTTTACACTAACCACAAAAGGACATCGTCCGAAACGATCGAGTAGTTCTTATACCAGACATACAATAATTCTAATTCAATTCTTTTGACGTCCGCTTGCATCAGTTTCTTCTTTCAGACCAATCCTGCGAGTGTTCGATGTAATTGTATATATTTATTATGTGAATAAATTTTTATTTTATAATAATTATCATACCTAACTAACGTTTAATGACGATAAATTTAATGTTAATATTTGAACCTACTTATATTTTATAAAAACAGTAAATAAATCATTCCTGAGAATGTTCACTCTACCCGCTTCAAATAAATATCTATTTAAAATTCTCGTGTCACAATGTTCGTTCCCATACTCCTCCGAAACGGCTCGACCGATTATTATGAAATTTTATATTCATATTCAGTAAGTCTGAGAATCGGCTACTATCTATCTTTCTAAGCCCTTTTTTTTTATAGTTAACAAATATTATATATACAACCCCTAATTTTCACCCCTCTACGATCAACCCCTATTTTTATTATAGTAGATAGTTATTTTTATTGGACTAAAAAAATGTTTCCTTGAAATACATGGCAAAAAAACATTTGCCGGGTCAGCTAGTATAAATATAAAACTTTAATCACACAAAAACGAACGTTTGAATCTGTTGTTAATACCTTATTATAATTTACAGTCGACCAGCCGGTTCTGAGCTAACAGTGGCCACTCCAGTGGAAGAAGCAAGGAAGAAGCCGCATCACATCGGAGGTTACCAAGTAGCGACGCCTATTCTCACCGGCCTAGAGACTAAGTTCGGAATCTCATTGCCGAGATTCTCCTTCCCCAAGGCGCAGTAAATTCAAATGAAGTATTCTTAGCAGTCGAAATACATTGGGTCTACCATGGCAAGTTCCAAAAATTTTTTTGGAACACGCATACCCCAGTTGGGTTTTAACCCCCTGAAACCCGACGGCGCCACCAACCCTAGTAAGGAAACGGTAACAGCGTCCCGGTAATCCCGCCCACGCGATCAGCAGTCGAAATCACTGCCCCCACGGCCATAAGGGAGCGTTCAAGTATTACGTAACGCAATTTTTGGAGATTATTGACCCCCCCCCATGTAACGCGCCGTAACGTTTTTCTGTACCCAATAGTAAAACATTTCGTGACCACCCAGTAAAAGTTATTTATGTGGTGTGAAGTACTGGAAAGTCGAAAATAATGTTAACAAAACGCTTAATTCAAACACGCCCCCCCATTCGTTACGTAACACTTGAACGCTTCCTAATGTGACAAAACCTCTGTCTCTGGCCTACAAGACAACACAACGTTCTAATATAAATGTTTTAACCGGTTTAAAAACGTTTAATAGTATAATAAAAAGCAGTCACTGCTTTTTATTCCTGGTATAACACAAATAATTGGGATTTATTGACTGGCGCTAAGTCACGGTAGACACTCTGGTATAACGAAATGTTTCCAAATCAAAATGAAAACTATTTAATATCTAAGTTGTTACTAATGCTAAAACATATTGTATATAAAGACAGTTTTGCCTACATTGTAATAATTTGATTTTGATACATTTCTATAATCCTTGGGGCAACATCAAGTCTTAACGACTAAATTAGAATGTTAGTAATCCTGGATGGAGGATATATTTTTCAAATAATTAACTTTCTTTCCAATTCAATCACTTTTCTATTCCCTTTGACAAGTTTCAATTTATAATTTTTCTTATATCCTTTTGACATTTTTTATTATTGTAAGTTTTCACGAATATCGGAACAAAAGTCGTGATTTTTAAAGAAAAATATATCCTTTTATCTTTACTTAATTTCGGAGTTATTCACTGCCTGTGCGTGTGTGCGTATTCATTAATTTAGCGAATTCTCGAATCGATTAGCACATTAATGAGAGAATTAATTGGTTTTCAAGCAATCGTAATCGTATAATTGGGAAAGTTAATGTATAATTGTATATATTTCCCAAAGTAGCTCGCAGCTATCAGAAACTATTTTTTATACATGGTACATATAGTACGATATATTTTATTTAAGCCCTAAAGGAGGCTAAATCGTGCAGTCCCAAATCATGCGCACCTCGCAGCATTTTGATATCCTAAACCGATATTTTTATATTTCATATATTATTTGCCATTTGTTATATTTCTTTTTAGCACTAAGAGTAATTCTTAAATCGACTATTTATTGTTTTTTTTATATTTGATGCCGTCACTGCTTAGATAGAAAATTATACGCAATACAAAATTTTTTTGAACGATTTTTTGTAGTTGCTTTGTGAAAGATTTACCATTCGTATATACAAGGGAATTTTTGAGGTGTATTCGTTTGCACAAAAGCACAAATTGTTTTCATGAAATTTGGGTTTATAAAAAATTAAACTATTTCACGATATTGTGCTTTAGTGTGACAATGAAATATCGAGTCTATATGGACAATATCAGAAGCGAATTTGGTTAAATGTGGTACAAAATTACCTAAAGCAGTATAAAGACGAGATTATTCTGTAGTAAGACTTATTTAATACTTATTAAATGTTATAGCTTGGGTGCATCCATAGATATGCAGTCGATCTGATATAGATAAGAAAAAAATATTTTATATACCCGCACTGAATTTTACAGAAATAATCCTGTCTTAGGTTTAAATTAAAGAATAGGAAAATAAATGGAAATGTTATTGCGTTGTGGGACGAATTCAAAATTAATTTGTTGGACATAAATGTAACAAGGCAACCTATTTTCCATAAAATCCACCTTAGTCGGGATCTTATACTATCATTTATTAGGAAGTTTATACTGAAGTAAGTAGATTCCAAATAATGCGTTATTCATAATACGTTCGAAAAAACGTTTACACGCTTGAAAATATGGCAATAATCTAAATAGTGTGACGTCATGTTACACTTTCAAGTTTCAATTAAATACCTACCATCTTAATACTCATATTCTAGCACTATTTGTTTAATACTACTAAATTCTGTACAGCAATTGAATCCTATGGATTATTTTATTCAATAAAATATTTAACATAAACAAAATGTATATTGAATATATTAATTGGTTAGCTAAAATGTAATTTTGAAATGTAATAGTTTGCTAGTATTAGAGTTAAGAACGCCATTTGAACTTTTAAAATAGTCTAATTACGGAGGCGTGGCTAGAATTTACATAGAGTTAAGAGTATGAGATACTCTTATAAAAAATTTCTTCACTATGGATGACCCGCAGTGCACAATTTCATTATTAAAATACATTATAAAATGTAAGCTAAAATGTTGTTAAACAACATTGTATAAAACATAGAATTAACGACAAGTGATAGAATCCGACGTGACTAGATACTATATTTATTGAAATTGTACATTTTTGTGTTAAAAATAAATCATGTCTGAATAATGTGTTTTTATTTTGTAAACCTGAAGAATGAAAGGACATCTAAAATGACGTTTGTGTCTTATAGGTTTTACAAATGTTATATAGAAGTATCGTTCAGAAATGAATGGTGATCTTAAGCAGCACAAACATATCAGTTTCCATATCTTTTATATAGTACTTCAGGAATACAAATTCTGGCCATACAGTGTATGTGTTATCACTGGATAAACATGGACTTCTGTAATTCATAAATTACTGAAGAAATGAAACTTAACGAGTTTTAGCAATTTATTTATTAAGGAATCAAAAATGTATTTTTAGTACATATGTCATTAATGAGTGTCAATCATGCAAATTTAAGAAAATCCACCAAAGTTTCAGGCTTGACATAACCTAAATATATAATATATATCATTGATTTTAATAAAATGGAAAAGTATTTAAAATGTTAGATTTCTATTAAAATTTACATATACATTTATCTCTCATTTTTCTAATACTATTAAATTGACCCAGTCTATCTATTGGTTCGAGTTCATTCTTATTAAAACCTATGAGTATTTGTTTAACCCTTAAAGCTGTGTTATGTCTATCAAGTACTATAAACCAAAGTGAGAAAATATATAGACAACCTATGTATAAACACAGAATATAGATAAAAATTACCCAGCTTTATGGATCCTACAAACATGATATCTTCTAATAGTTACTGTTCTATTATATAAGCACTTGGTGAATTTATAAAGTTAATGGCAGTACTTGTGTTAGTATTGATACTTACAGTAATTCTTCATTCAATTCATTTGTGTTTCAGTCTCAAAATTAAACTATTTAGCTAAAAAATAAAACAACTTTACTATAATATAATTCTTAAATTAATCAATGGTCACAAGTAAAAATAAATCATAATTAAAATAAACAATTGATGCGGAAACAAAATGAAGCTTTTGTAAAGTACTTTTCAAACAGCTGTAGTCTAATAATAATGAGCCAAAAATAATTTATCTAGTATTTTAGTGAGTGATGTTATTAAGCCCCTTGGCTTGCTCCTTGTATGCTAGACTTCTCCAAAATTAGTATGCATTGTCTCCTTAGCATGTTTCTGCGCTTCGACTTGCCCAGTTAGGAGCTTCTGACAAATCATACACTTTAAAGTGAATTTATTTAGGTCTGTAAACTGTCTTGAAGATTTGGCTTCTTTCGCAAGTTGTTCAGCTTCTTTGTAGATATCCATATCTTCAGCTGGAAATACAGTTTGAATTCCACCCTAAAAGCAAGTTAATATTTATACAAAGTTTTCTAATAAAAATATAATTTGTGCATACACATAGTATTATGTAGTATGTTGGTTTCAACAAAGAACATAACAAATTAGATAATGAAAATACAATGAATAAAATACATTTTATCAATTCCTATTTTTATCACAAGTCTGACCCAAGTTACAATACAGTTCATAAAAACACCTAAATGTATACAAACATGTTTATAAAGTTTTTCACAAAGACTATTAATTACCACTAACAATTTAAAATATTTAAATCAATAATCCCTTCTTAAAACCTAAATTATGATTACTTACATCTGATTGTTCTAAATACAATGGGTCATAGTGGACACCATCAAACAGTAGAAACACTCGTTGTCCATAATTCTTGTCCTCTCCAAATCTATTGATAATTGCATTTAAGGTGTCTACAACTGCCATTTCTATGCCATAAAATCTAGATAATATTGCTACCTGTAAATATATTTTTAATTTAATGTTAATGTACCTCTAAATAAAAATAGATTTTTTTGGAGCTTTGTATTAAATACATGACATGTGACACATAGAACTCTGCATGGGTCTTGAACTAAAACTTATATGTATAGTATAAGTAATTTTACATAATTTTTTGTATCAACAAAACTTACAACTTGAGTATCATCTGCTTCACTGCTCTCTAATATGGGAATAACATAATGCAAAATAAAATTATCTGCCATTACCTCAATAGCACCTCCCCAGGAGCTAGGCTGTTGGATCCAAGCACAATATTCAGCATTAGGTTTACCAAGCATAGCCTCATTATAAGTTTCTTGGTCACCAGCTACTTCCATTCCTATTATCTGGCGCATGAGGGTATGTACTGTTGTATCAACATTTCCATTCAATACAAATCCTACAACATCAATAATTGGTAATTACATTTGGTAGCTGAGTTACACTACTCCGAGAAAAATAATAATCTATGTCTTACTGGACAACTGAGAATTTAGAGTTTAGACGTCAATATGCAAAAGCTAACAGTATGAAATATATTAATATTAAGAAATATTTAATGGTTAATCACTATTTCTCATTTGAATTAAATGAAAAATAATCTTAAGCCTCAAATAAAAATATTGAATAAAAGGGTAGTTAAATTTCCATGACAAATAGTTTTAAATTATCGAAAAAAATAAGTAATGAATATTGTGATAGTTCTAACAAACAAAAGGTTACCTATACTAGTGAAGAGGCAAGAGTTATCTGAAGGAACTACTTTCTTCATTAGAATTCCGGGTCTACAAGGATCTTTCGGTTCATGTGGCGCTATTCCATTTTCAACTGGTTTTTTATTTATTGCTTGAGTCGAAGTTTCAGTAGCTGGCACAGATTTCTCCTCAATTATCAAGGTCTCGCCGGATTTTAAACCAATCTCACTTAACTTTTTCTCATCGTTACCAATATCTAGAGGTTTGGGCGGGTACCCTAATAAGACGCTTATTCTCTCACAACTTACATTCGTTACACTAGAAAGATACATTTTTAGTTCACCCACAGTACTTTCAGAGGTCAAGTCTTTTAATAACTGCTGACCGTTTTTACTTTTCACTCTAATAGCTAAGGATGCCATATTTTAAATATATGTATCACTAAGTTTTATAAAAAAAAATATTAAGAAAGTAATTTTATAAGAAAGAAGTATTCACAAAAGACTGGAAATAGGTAAATAAAATAATAACATTGCGTTACGTAGACATTTATTTTGACGTACGAGTAAATTTTGACAACGACAATTGGCAATTGGCATTCGCCAGAGCCTAGAAGCCTAGAACTCAGATCCAGAAGTTATTTGCAGCCAGCAGCTTTCAAGTGTCATCTTTTATGTAGTATGTATTAACAAGATAACGATTTTTGGTAGATTTCCTCTAATGCAACTTTAACTTTTTATTGGGTTGCAATCATTGATATACAAAAACCCAAGATGCACAGTCTCGAATAAAAGTAACGCTCGAAAGTGTCCCGAAACACTATTTCTGTCCATAACAGTATATGTTACAAGCATATATTATTGCAAAATCAACCTTACGCGAATTGCTTAAAGTTGTTATTACAACGCAGTGTATACGTACTTAAAGCAATAAAATTTTACGACCGACCGTGGTCGGTAGGACAAGGTATTGAGTGGAGTCGAACATGACTTTTTTATTTACAACTATTTAACATAATTTTAAATTTATCCGACTTTTCGGGTGCTTTACAGCGTGAGTGGTCACGGTGACTGAAGACAAAAGGTGTTGGATGTTAAATAGTTGTAAATTTATAATAATACATAACATTAATGCGGTTAAAAAGTTTTTTCTTTAAATTAAAAAAAATGTTAAATTGGCTACCTCCTGACCCACACTTTATATAGCGTAAATATATTTGTCAAAAACTACACACAAAAAAGTTCAAGAGTACATAAATTTATTTATAAAAAAAACACAAATAAATAACATCGACTCCACTTAGGGCCAGTTTTTTGATCCGTAGTAAAAAATGGTTTTACCATTTGTTACATTAACTATAGTTAAATGAATAACCATTGGTAAAATCGTAAATGCGTTTTTCAATGCCTTTTTTAACTATAGTTAAGCTTAACAATTTGTCAATTTGTTGCCAGTGCAATGAGCAATGACATCCCAAAAAATGTGGTTCTTTTTTGTGGGGAACATTTATTTTGTATGACAACACTTGACATATTGAGCGAATGAAATCCATTTTTGCCATCTTCATTCGTTATTTGCGCTTTGAAGAGTTTGAAGTGTCAAATTAATCTAAATAACACGATATAAATAAAGTTGTTTTTCTGTGATTTAATACGGTTTACACTTTTTACAATACTTAAATATATAAATAACGATGTCCGCAAACAGCCAACGGTCAAATAAGTAAGTACAAACATATTGTCGTGTTATTTATTCCGGTTTATCTTGTGTTTCGTAATAGAAAGTAATACATTTATGTTTTGTTAAAGGGACCATACTGCTAACTTCGCCAAAAAAGAAACTGCCAAACTGGTGATGCTTCTCAAGGATTACACAGTCGTAACCTGCAAACAACTGATCACTGCAGCAATCTACAAAAAGATGCAGCTTGGAAATCTCTGTGACGTTTTCAACTCAGATGGGTCTAGACACCGAAGTGTTAAACTTAATATACATTTAATGAAGGTGTAGGCACATTTTTATATTTATTCTTGTATAGCTGTGTCCTACAACAAAAGGAAAAAATCTTTTAACCCTTTGGAAACAAGGAAGCGGATTATGATCCACACGGATAAAAAAAATTGAGTTTTTGAAACAAAGACAAATAAGAGAGGATGATTTGTTCAATTATGCTAAGGAAGAGCATCAAAAACATTTGTTGCACCAATGAGAGGCCCACCAAAAATTCATACTGCATAAAGAGGAGGTGCACCAAAAAGTGATGCAGCAGATGGAAGAAAGGCACAATAAATATATGTAGCAGCAAAAAGAGTTGCATCAAATTGAGGTGAAATGCAAGAAGAAACAATTAGAAAATATTTAATTGCTACTTTAGGGTTTCATGTAAATTTTGTAATGTTTTTTTAATAAAAATGGTTTGTATTTAAGTTATAATTAAACAGTTTATTAATCAAGTCAAATGTTTTATTTATAAATTCTTGTAATAAAGTAGGTAGATGCTAACTCACAAATGTAATAAAAGCCGTAAAGAATATCATAGGTCCCTAACTAATGTGTAGCTGTAGTTTTTAGTATAAGTACATACTTGTATGTACTTATAATAATAAAAAGTTAATATTATTAGTAATATATAAATAATATTAACTCTAATTCATTATGTATTTTATTGCCTATAATATTAACTTATAATAATTATAAGTTAATATTATAGGCAATAAAACACAATGAATTGGTAATATACTTAATTATATACTGCTGCGGTTCTGTAGCTAGTAATGAAGCAAAATAGGTTTGTATGAGCTGCTGTCTATATATACTCTTGTTCTTGTATTTTATTTAATTATAATAATTATAAGTTAATATTATAGGCAATAAAACACATAATGAATTAGTAATATACTGCTGCGGTTCTGTAGCTAGTAATTAAGCAAAATAGGTTGGTATGAGCTGCTGTCTATATATACTCTTGTTCATTGGCAGTTTAAGATCATTCCCAATTTCAGTAACAATCCAGAGCACTGTTCCCTTCGATAGGGGGTAACAGTGACAAAAATCTACATCATTCTACATCCCAGGTTTCTAATGGCGGATGACATTGCCTAAATATTTTTGGTCACTCATTAACACATTCTCATATAATATTATCGTCTTCTTCATCGTCTCATTAATTAAAGTATCTCAATATGTTTAAATTCATCATTAGATAGTAATAAACGTATTTATCATAGTTTGATTTCTGTGACAAACAGCTGTTACTATATAAATTACCAGCGGCCATCTTTTTAACCCTCCGATACTGAGTAGTTAACTTTTTTGACAAATGGTTAGATATTTTACCATTGGATGCTCTTACCACGGATCAAAAAACGCATTTTGCTGATATTTAACTAATAGTAACGATTTTTTACCAATAGTTGAGTTAACTACGGATCAAAAAACCGGCCCTTATAGACGCGAGACTATTTGAAATGAGCGCACAATTTAGAATGTTGCGCTCATTTTTTGAGGACGTTTTTTAGACGTTGATTGTGCATCTTGGGTTTTTATATATCAATGGCTGCGCAATTCACCATATACACATAAATCAATCCTTGTACTGTTGACTTTTATACATCACACAGTCGAAGTATACATTTAAAACTATTATAAGTTTATGTCTAGGTTTGTGATTATAAAACTGTATAATCTCTATACAGAGTGGCCAAAAAGTCGTGGATCAAACGCAACTAGGGGATAGCTGATGAGTTCATCACCTGCAAAAAATTATTCTACGAGAGGTGCTTAAACTCAACCCCTGTAGAGTTATAATTTATTTTGCGTTTTTATAAGAAAATTGACTTTTTATACTATTCCTTGTTATAATTCGAAAAAATCTACATTCTGTATCTTTTTCATAATAACCACTAGATTGGTACTAATGAGTCCTTGCGTTAGACATGCAATAATTTATAGTTGTTTATTGAGTGTATTGAAGATAATATTAAGTTATGAAATATAAAAATTTCTCAAATCATATCTTTTTGTTTACTTCGGACCCCCTGTGAAAAAAAATACTCTACCGAAAAGTGAGCCTGTATTTATTACAAGTTTTGGCGCATGTAATAGGGATTGTGAAAAGGTGGCCATGAGTGGCTCTAGTCTGAGAATCGGCTTCTTACTATCTATCTTTCAAACCCCTAAGTGATAAGGGGTACTCGTACACCCCAAAATAAATATTATTATTTTTTAGATTTTTTTATGATACAGCATAAACAATACATACATCCCCTAACTTTCACCCCTCTACGATCAACTCCTATTTTTGATTATAGTAGATAGTTATTTTTATTAAACTAATAAAATGTTTCCTAGAAATAATATACATGGCAAAACAACGTTTGCCGGGTCAGCTAGTGTATTTGTAAAATTACTGATCATTTCTATATAGAATCTATAAATATATTTTTTAATGTAAGACGGCGAGACCCTGTCCAATAATTTTAAGACGTAAAACAACAACGTCCACAAACACCTGGATTTGTGGCAGTCGCAGAAAACTATAGATAAGAGAAGTTCTGAGGCGTTCCAACATACCTTCGTTAGTCTCCTTCATTATCGTCGGTGACGGTTTGTTACTGAAGTCTGAACGGCATCCGAGGAAAGAGCAGTAGCAGAGTGTAGACATTCTATTCTTACCAGTACCTTGCAGTAAGCTATATAGATTATAGTACATACTCAATGTTTTCAATATACATAGCTACGTGTCGGTCAATGTTTATTTATTTAATATATTATATAATCGTTTACTCAGATCAACGTCTAAAGATGTGGATTAAAAATTAAAATAAAACGACATTATATGGGTATTACATTAATTTTATTTAAAAAATTATAACATTCTACGTATTTGTATTATTTTTACATAAAATACCTACATACTAGGTCTTAATAAGTAACTTTTGGCACTGTAAACAGTTAGATATATGAAAAAACCGATAAATATTTCATTTATAATAGCAGTAGGCTAACTTCAATAGCAAAGCATTTATATTATGCTTTCCGATTACAACTTCAAAACTGAGATTTCCGATTATCGTCGATACGTATCTACTATCTATTGAAGTTGACTGGATTGTTTCAATCATTGGAAATTCGTATCGGTTTTGCAAAATAGCCCTGCAAGGTTTTTTAGTACATCCGATCTACCTAGCTAAAATACTACGAATCAAATTTGACAGTGGAAAGATGATATAAAAATGGTTTGAATTGACCTCTCTGAAATTGTATTATTGAACACTTATAGAAACGTCCTATTTTCTACGTATTATAATTTATCCTATACATTTATCCTATATATTGTCGCATTATTATAATTCTAAATTGTGCTTAGATCAACATCTATTCGAATATTTTGGTCTACTGAAACATGATTAACATATATTATTGAAGTGAAACTTCTTTATCGAGGTTGGAAAAAAATTTAGTGTAACATTTTTTCGTTACGCGTCACATTTTTCGGTTACGCGCCATGTTGCTTTTTGAAGTCAAACTTCTTTATCGGCGTTGGAATGAAACTTCTTTATCGACGTATGGGAGAAATTTTGTAGCATATCGTCACGGTTTTCAATGATAGTAATAATTCTATTACAATCAATGAAATTCTATAATAATCTTCGTAGTAATAAGGTAAAATGAAATATTTGTATTCATGTCTATGATAATAAAAGCCTTTTGTTAAACTTTATCTCATTTAACGAATTTCTATAAAGTTGCATATAGTAGATCATTTTTCGAAAAATAAGATCATAAAGAAGTTTCACTTCTTACGTGTGTACACCTAGTACACGCACAATTTATTATTAATTATATTATACATGATACTTCATATCAGATTACGAAAAAGTTTATTTGATATAATCAATTTAACAATAATAATTCAACGGGTCGTTCGTTAAAAATAACAAAATTCGTAACGCAATACAGTGTAACGAAATCTAGACTTGGCAAATTAACTAACATTGAACTAACAATTGCAGAATTATCTATGAAACCATTATTAATAATTCTGACTTTGTTAAAAATAAATTTTGTAATAGATCATTCTGCAATTTTTAGAGAAATTTAGGAATGCAATTAAAAATGTACAAAAGTATGATAACGACTAGGAAAATGGCGAAAATGGCATAATAGAAAGGAATTTTTAATTATATTTTCTTGGTTATATAGCATCTAAAAAATGAGGTTGAAAAGGTAATAAAAACATATTTTTTTATATGAATTTACACTTAAATTTTAGGCTAAAAATACTGAAACAAAACAAAACCTACGCGTGTGATTCCGATACGTCGAAAAAATCAGCTGATTTAAATAAAATTGGACACGTGAAGAAGATATTATTATTCCAATAAAATTTCATATTATAATAGTATTACGTTAAACACGAACTTTACGCTAGTTATATTAAATATGCTTCTTCTGACATACAATTTCTTAGTTCCAAACAGTAGTCCATACAACAAAGTATTATTATTAGTTTAACTTAATTTTTTGCGTTTCTGTCAACCTCACGGTGCTACCAATACCATAAAATATATTAAAATGTCAATATAAATAATAAGTTACAAATAAGTACAACTTATAATATTAAAAGTATTACAATGAAGTATTTATTGTACAAAAATTGCGTAGAAATTATTCTTTGGTACGAATATCCATCTTAAACTATTATAACATAAAAATATTGTCTCATGACTAAATGATTTTCTATGAGTATTTTAACCAATAGGCAGTTCTAGTTATCTTATGTACATTAAAATGCAGTCAAATGGAAAAGTTAACTAATTAATAAATAGTTAAGTAAAATAAACATTTGAAAATGCAGTCTTAAAACTAAAATTCGAAAACAGAACACACGTGGTATGTTGAACACACCTGTTGTGAAAATTATAAAATTACGGATCAGGATCTTTTATTAAATTTTCTATGATGGTTTATCGAAAATAACGGTGTAATTCAGGTACGACTTTTATGCCCGATATTTAGTAATAATTAGGTGAAATTGAATTGCTTGTATTACTGCTGTAAAGAAATATTCAGAAATTCTGAAAAACTTTTGAATGAAATTAGTGATAATTTTAAGACAAAAAAAAGTTTTAGGATTAAAACGCGAATATACCGTTACAAAATTATTTTTGAAACTAATAAAACTGCCTAAAAATCCCATCTTTATGACACTTCTACATTTTGCTGATTAGCGAATTAACACTTGATTGAATACTTACAACGCCCAGGAAACACGAACAGGATGGCGAGGGATCGATAACGAGCAAGAGACAAATTAAAACGACCAAATGGTAAAATAGACAAGAAGTGAGAAACTAAGGAACAATGCCAAGTGTCTGAAGTGATTAGTAAACGCGTTTTAATCCGGTAAAATGAAAATGACTCACTCCGAGCAGTAATATTGGCCTAATACGGTCCATGAACGGACACAGATTTCGTACGTTTTGTGTTCCTATGGGGTCGCCTGTGTCTAGGATGACGTAATGGCCACCGTCACGTAGGCCGTCTAACATATCTCGTCGACCCTCGTAGACCCCTCCCCACCACGAGGGGAGGCATCTGCTCATCCTCTTCCTCATCATCCTCCCCACCTTCGGAGCTGTCCTCCCCACTCCATACATCTGGCTTCACGGCTTGGTACGACGCGGAAAAGCCTTTGAATACGATGGAATCGTCCGTACGGAATTTCACAAGTAATGCTTCTGTTGTTGATACAATTTCTGGAGGCATCTGTTCATGAATTAATACATTTCATTAAAACTCATTTATTTAACAATTTTTTCTATTTTGGATTGAAAAACCATGAGCGATTTTTATAATTTTAAATTTAAAAAACCAAATTTAACCATTCCCATCTGTACGGTGAAAGAAAACATCATGATGCCAGCAAACCTTAGACCCAAAGGGTCGACGGCGTGTGTCAGGCACAGAAGGCTGATCTCACCTATCTTTCTACTTGCCTATCATATTAAAAAAAAACAAATCACGATACAGATATCTTCGTTGTTAACTCACCTTAGTTCCACAATAATTTCCATACGGCCCAACGCTTCCTTCTAATCCTCCTAAGATTTGGACAAAGTCATAACCGCAGTTGGCCTCTGGTTCCAACTCGAATGTGAGGAATGTGAGTCTAACGAATTGGCCAACTGGTGCCACAATACTCCAATCGCAGTTGGCATGGGACTCATATGAATCGTGTCCATATCGAGCGTGGGAATATAAGTGTTTTACTGTGTCAGTTGCGCTTAGGTAGCCGCCACATGCTGAAAAGAACGAGTGATATTTTTTAACCTGCATAACCGCCTATTAAATATCGAGTTTGCAGTCCACATAATTCCGTGTTAAACATCAATATTGGCATTGTTAACTTATTGACGTGACAACGTCTTATAATTCGATGGAGCCGGCTGCACGCACGAAAAAACATGACGCATGCGGCGTTACCTTGCTCTTGACGCATGCGGCGTTACCTCGCTCTGAGGCGTTCCATTTAAGGCTTGAAGAGCAAGCGAGATCGCGGAACGAGCGACAAAGAGGCACGATGGCCTCCTGCACCATCGGCGTTCGGCAGCGTTCGTTCGTTAAAAAATTTACATAATTGTATTTACAACAAACAAATGTAACTTGATCAATTCAATTGTGATTTCCATTTACCTACCTTTCTATACAAAATATCTATCAAACAAATAAACTTAAAATTTTCTTTGGAAAAATGCAACCATTCCATCAGTATTTTTATATGACGTTGTCACGTTCAACTATCGTCAGTAAACCGACTTAACAGACAATCGATTTTTTCAATTGAGTCAATTATTGTTATCGCTATTGAATACGTGGTAAGCTGCTAGTAATTTTGATGTAAGAGATAAAATATCAATGAATTTTTTTTGAATTAAATAAATTTATTAAAGTTCTCCTCTCATTGTTAGAGCGTTTATGTATGTGTGGTTCATATAAAACGAGGTTAAATAATTACCAGTGGAGTAAGTAGCGAAGAAACCCTTCCTCTGTACGGAGGCATCAGACTTGAACACCACATACATGAGGTTCTGTGAAGCGACTACAGGGTGTGGCAACTTGCTGCCACAGAATCGACCCAACGTCTTCTCATCAGCTGATGCACCGTCGTAAATTGTCACATGGTCGTATGTGCATTCCTGGTAATAAAACGTGTGTATTGGTACGGACAGCAACGATATTTACAGCGAATTCAACAAAATAATCTTTCAAAGAAACTGATAACGCTACGATGTTAGTCCGTGAACGGTTAAAATGTGATACGGTGCAATGGTTATATCCTAAATACCAGTTAAATATATACATAAAATTAAATACATACATAGTTAAATAGCATTTATTAATGTTGTTATTTTAACCATTTTTTTTTTCAATAAATTTCAGCTATAGTCCCACCTACTTATCTGTGATAATGATGACTGATTAAAGTATAGTTAGACTATATAGAGATAGTACTGAAGTATATTTGCTACACACAGCGAATAAAATTTATATTAAAGCCACCTTATCAAACTACTATCTATCATCTGTGACTGACCTGATGTGGCTCCAATTCAAATACATTGAATATCAATTTGATCCGATGTCCCGGTGTCGTGGAGAATTGCCACACGCAGTCTTTACGGGACGGATACGAATCGGGATAGTTTGGACTGCCAAGATTAAAAATTTGAAGTTTTTAAAGTATGTTTACTATCGCTTGTACGGTGAAGGACATCATTAGGAAACTGAACATGCCTTATACCCAAAAAGTCAACGGCTGATGTGTTAGGCTAATTACCTACTTATAAGAAAAAACAAAAGGTACAGAAATTTGATGCCCAGACTTTTAAAGCCACTAGTATTTTTAAAGGTTAAAAGTAGATTTATTTATTAGAAATAATAGTATATGTAAATATGAGACCCAAAGATTTTGAAAGTATAACGCACAGAAGAAAGAGTTTTAATATCTTGGGGGATTAACTTTTAAATTTGTTTAATTTTACTAATTCTCTTAATGCTGAATAAAAACAAAATAACGTTTTAAAAACCTTTGATCTTTGTCTAAAATTCCTGAGTTGGTTTCCTAATCACTTTTTTCAAGGAAATGGTATTTTACATTCATTCCTTCTGTGCACTTCATGGTTCCTCACCTGAAAATAGTCCCATGTGGATGCGTTATATCATGCTTACACCCGCCCTCTTTGCAATCGTGTTTATTGGGGTGTAACGTGAAGCCACTATGACAAGCGCACTCGTAACCTCCCAGCGTGTTGTGACACTCGTGCTGACATCCGCCATTATTATCCGAGCATTCGTCTACGTCTATGTAATACGCTGCTGCGAAACCTGAGTGATGGACTGATGTGTCTGATGTAAACTGAAATCGATTTTTATGGTTGGAACATAGCTAGCTGGTAATTAAAGTTCTGAGCTATTAAGCTTTTTAAAATGGTTGAAGTAAGTATAATTAATAAAAATAATTTATTTTCAGTCGCATGTAAATTTTAGGATGTCAATGACGCGAATGACGAAATTTAAGAAAAAAATTGTAATATTGCGGAATTTTTAACTATTGTGTCTTAATACACAATGTAATCCATTTTATGTTATGACTTTATCTTTAGGTTCAACAAATTTGTACAATTTGTGTATAATAATGTTTTGAATTACTAACACAAAATCGTTTAATTGTAGTTTTATTTTAAAAAAAATTTTTTAACATAGTTTATATACAGTATTTACAATTTTCGTAACCTAAAAAGTAATAATAACAATTATTAAAAAGGAAATCATAACAAATTAAAAAAAAAAAAATTAACAAATTTTATTACTAACACTAAAATGGTGGTTTCCAAGGTTTACAAACTCACCTGAACACGCAAAACCGAGCCATCTGAGGTGACGGGAGGTGGTAAAATGGAGCCACAAAACGCACCATGTCGCCGCAAAACATCGGCACCCAAACGCGAGTGGACTGTTACACTGTCATATTCACATTCCTAAAAAAATCGCTCTTATGTAAATACTGAACTCCAGTGTCGAAAGTCCAATTAATGAAATAATTGTTGTTAGTAATTTTATTTGTTTTTTAAGCCTACAAAAGAGGAACCAATCAAGAAGCTTTTACTTTTCATAAAATGTATCTTTTATTACCGTGGCAAGTTATTTGATTCGTATATATTTACAAAAAACTAGACCTAGTTCTTGACACCCAGATTAATGAGCTAACGAGCTGCCCACGACATCAAAATTGCGATCTTCCTTCTAATTCATCGTGACCTTCATTCGGAAATGTAGTACTCATTGCGTGGAATGTCAAGGAAATATTGGGTCAATACAATGTAATATTTTAAAAATATAATATGAAATTATTTAATTTGCATATCATGACATTTTCAAGTAATAATGTTTACCGGATACAAACGCGAATTTATTGAATTATTTTTTTAGTTTTAACTGCTTGACAGCTTGACTCCTCCTGAAAGTTATCTCTATGTATGTAAGTATGACTCCCTTATGTCAAAAATGTATTGGTTTGTCATATAGTTCGCGATAAGTCTTACCATTCACCATAAGATTTTTGAAACGTGTTGTACTTGTGTATTTCCGGTTTACTATGCAAATAATATTTATTAATTGATTTATATTATTACTAACAGTTAGCGAACATATATTGCACTTTATTGCAATAAACATATTTTTTACTCGTAGTAGTAACGATGTGTTTTTGTTTGAAAATAACTAGTTTATTGATTGAAAATAATTAGAATAACAATTACGGACGCTCTTATACATAATTAAAAAAGTTTAAAGTGAACTATTTATTTTAATAGTCCATAAATATTATGAACTATATGTTTTCGTTTTGAGAACGACTTTAAGGTTTTTACTGTAGGGAATGGAATGGTTTAACCACCGATAATGACGGACGGCTACTCGTATATGTAGGTACGCACCGCATGCGTACCGCAAGTATAAAGTGTGATTGATATACCTAATAGATTTTACATATAAAATTAAAACGATAAAGACTATACCATTTCATTTCTTGAACTTAACATCCTCGGAATTTTTAGAATATCAATTCTAATTCAATTTCCATAATTTTAACAAAACTATTTGAGTTGTGGGTAGAAAAGGTGTATAATATTGTAACAAGTGAACCTATTTAAAAAAGTAATGGGAAAATTTATCTGTATTACCTGGTGATACATATTATTGCTGCCTTCCAAGTCGAAGTGTGTGAAATTTAATGTTATCCGATGCTGTGGAGGCGCCACGATCTCCCATAAACAATTCTTAGATGGAGGGTACAGATCGGGAAATGACGGCGAAGTTATTGTTCCATTTGGAGCGTATAGTACTCCACCACATGCGTCTGTAATACGATTTATAAAGACTTTAATTTTCAGCCCTACTCGAAATGAACGAGCTCTCATGATCTTCAGTTAACTATGCTAACCATAAAACTTAGTATTTTTATTTCTTTGGTTTTTTAAAACACTGAGAAAGGACACACTAAGTCCGTAGGCGCACACTCACTTGCCAGAAGGCAAAAACCAATGGCGATTAACTGTTTGATGATAATTATTTTCCTTAATAGGGAAGTAGTTGATCAGTCTTCTGCCTGACAGACGTCGTCAATTTTTAAGTCTATGGCACTTTCCTCACGATGTTTTTCGTACGAGTGTTATTTGCGCACATAGAAATATAGGTCATCTACGGTTTATCCCTAAATACTAACGAGTGTAGTATCACTCGCTAGTATACTATGATGGAACGGATATCCGACACGACCAAATTATTGCAAAATCCTATGCGCTGGATGTTCTTTTTAACTTAGGCCATTTTAAATATGCAAATAAAAAATAAATCAGTGGTCCTACAACCTCTTTAGGTCTGAGCTTCAGAACTGAATCTGTTTCATGATCATTTTTTTCAATATAATAGGCAAGTAGGTGCCTCCTGTGCCTGACACACGCAGCCGACTTTTTGGGTCTAAGACATGGAAACCTCACGGTGTTTTCCTTCACCGTTCGAGCGAATGTTAAATGCGTACATAGAAAGTCCATTGATGCACAGTCGGGAATCGAACCTACGACCTCAGGGATGAGAGTCGCACGCTGAAGCCACTAGGCCAACACTGCTCTAAATATAGCGTTCTTAAATTTTCGGCCCGAGATATCACTTGCAGTTGAACATGCGAATTATAAGACAGAAATAAGCAGTGTAACACCTTTTTATCCCCCCTTCGTAATGACTAATTAAATAAACAATTAAAAAAATATAATATTAACTTACTCTCACACTTCTTGCCATCCGAATGCAGTTCATATCCAATATCACAAGCGCACTCATACCCACCGAGAGTGTTAACACAAGAATGGCTGCAGCCGTGGTCTATGGAAGCGCATTCGTCGAACTCTTTCATAAACGTCGCAGAAAAACCCGCTTTTTGTACTGAACTGTCTGATTCGAAAATTACTAAAAGTTTGTTTGATGTTGACCTGTGTGAAAATATGATCTTATACTCTAAAATTATTTATTAAAAAGTCTCAAAAATAATTATAAAATTGAGATTTAAAATTGTTGCAATTTAAAAAGTAAGGAATTTTTATGACTAATGGCAAACACAAATTGAAACTGCAAAATAAAATACCACTTAATTCATGCACTCAAAATTATTACTTCCAAATATCCGTCCGTGTAAAAAAAATCTACTATGCAATGCGCCAACATATTTTTTTTATGACATCAAAACTAATATGCATTAACTCCGAATTCAAAAGTGGTGGTTTTTATTAGTGTCTTTTAATATTTTTTAAAATTAAATTTCTGTGTTTGACCTCTTCCACTAATATCACTCGATTTTGGCTTGAAGTTAATTTATTGGATACCCTATCACTTGGATACATATTAAGTAAAATGTTACCTGATATCTGGCGGTATTTTGTGCCCACAAAACATGCCAATAAGTGGACTATCCATGGAGTCACCATCTCGCACTTTCACTTTGTCGTAGTTACATGTGTCATGGTTCTCCACTTCAAACGAATGGAAACGAAGAGCTACTTGATAGTCCTGTTAAATATTTTTATCATTTATCGAAACAGTATAAAAAAATTATATAAGTCAAGGTACAAATTACATATTTTATCCTCAATGTTAATAAATTTTTTTGGAGGTATCCAAAGCTACATTATATGTTTACAAATTATCTCTAATAACCACTCTTATTAAATATAGCCTCATTTTAATTTAACCTATATAATTATTATGTGCACGAGTAACAAATATTTGTTTAAATATTATTTACATAAAATTACCTGTGGAACAGTGAGTCGCCAAACACATAGCTTATTCGGTTGATAGTCATCCGGATAATTCGGTGACTCCAAATGACCGCTGCTGTCGACGTCTATGTCTCCTCCGCATACCGCTAGTAAGAAACCAGCATTAAAAAATATATATAGACTATAATATAACCAAAAAGTTATTTCATATTACAAATTCATGAACGAAAAATATGTATTAAAGACGGAATTTATAATGGATCGATTTCGACTTTAAAGAAACAAAATTGTGTCAATAGTTATCAAATTCTTCGACAATCTAAATCTATTTGAAAAAGTTGTTTATAATAGAACATCGCAAATTATGTAAAAACAAAGTTTTTATAAAGTCCCGTAATACCCCAATGGGGATGAGCACACACTATTCTGTGTCTGTTTCGTTGTTTATTTAATTACAGGTTCGGGTATTTATATATATTTAAATTGGTTTAATCTACGTACTACGTTTATTAGCGCTAAGCGAAGACATGTTAAAGACTTTTAAAGAAAAAAAACAACGAAAACTCACAAAAATTACTAATCTATGTAATGATTTTAGTTTCGTCGCCGTAAATATAAAAAGAAGCGTAAATACGTAAAACAGGGGTAAATGTCGACACTACCTCTTTGCCGGTTTCTTGAAGATATTACAACATATTCCACCGTTCATTAATTAATTTATAAATAACAGAAGGATAAAAAAGCAAATAAATCAAAAGATCATTTGTTTTTAATTGTCAGTAATGATGTAATAATGATATGCAGATGATATAAAAATCTCGCAACAATTGCTAATAATACATTAGCATGCTAGATATTAATTAATCCTGTTACGGTAAAGTATATTTATAAAAAAATATACGAAAAAAATTAAGCTATAAATGTCAACAATCTTAGTAAATTAATTTCATTTAAATAATCCTCTGAGCAAAAGAATAATGTTCACTAAGTGTTCATTTAAAACAGGCAAAGTATGCGGAAGGGTTCATTGAATTATGGACACATTGGATCTCGAACCGGAAGGATTTGGGTTCGTTCTGATTTATTGAACTCAGAGCCATATCAACGCTCGAGTCTTATCACGAGTTATTTTAACGTGAGGTTGTAAAATGAATTTAATGAAAACCATCAGACGATTCTTAACATCTTACTATGTGCGCATTTGATATAATAGTGGTATTTCTTCATAAGGCGAGTATGTGATCAGTTTCATACTTAAAGAAAAAACTTTTTAACCGGATTAAAGTTATGTATTATTATAAATTTACAATTATTTAACATAATTTTAAATTTATCCGACGTTTCGCGTGTTTTACAGCGTGCGTGGTCACGGTGCTTTTTCTTTAAATGTGTAAAGGTTATGTTAATCAAAGACAATACTAGTTTCATACTTATTTCGTTTCACGAGTTAAGGTCGCACACAGAAATCTAATACTCGACTCTAGTGTTGAGAATAAACTACATTTAAAACTATTCTAAGACTACTTCTATTGTTCAAAATACTTGTAAAAAAGCCATCGTCTCACAGATATAACAAGGTTCATTTTACTATAATAATAATAATAATAATAAAAGCCTTTATTGCTGTAATTACTTATAAATATAAAAATTAACACTATAAGTAAAAATAAATACTAATAATTAATCGGCAAGCCGGTTCATTTCTGTTATACAGCTTATCCTTGGACATAGGCCACTCTTCTCTACTCTTTTTACTATATTTAAATACCTTCATAATAAGCTCTGAATCCACGATTCGGTTTAGATCGCGGTCCAGGTTGATAAACGACGGTTAGTCTTGATCCCGTGGACCACAGCACTGGTCCCTTCCCGGAGCCACAAATCCGGCCCAAAACGGGCGCATCAGGCATATACCCGTCAAGCACATCAACCCATTCTGAACGGCATCCATCTGTTTTGTGGATATCGATTTCTGGAAATGGTAAAAGTATTATACAGCTATTTGAAGAAATATGTAATACACATAACTAAGGTATATGTAAGGTAAGGTATATGTCAAATGAAAATAAATATTAATCACTAGCTGGTGCCCGCGACTTCATCTGCGCAGGATTAAAATAATATTTGTCCAAATGATGTAGCGTGAAATATATTTTATCTACTTTAAATACCAGAAGCGATAAAAGTAACGTTTTTCATTTAGAAATCTATTTATTACTACCAAATGTGCATTTGAAATAAATTATCAAATTTTATGGTAGTAATGGTTCACTATTTTTGGTAATAATGGCTTACACTAAGACATAGATAATTGGCGGGCTTTTTTGTAGGACTATTTAAGACAAACATTTCCATCATACTTATACATTACATATGTGTAACTTTAACCGTTTTGGCAGCGCACGCCAGAATAGCTCTCAAATGGTAGATTTTTTCTTACTTACTTGGTATTTTGGACAATTCACACAATATCTTTATAAATTGTAGCCGATGTGTGATTCTGAGCTATATTATTGTAAAGTTTCATTAAAATCCATTATGTAGTTTTTACGTGAAAGAGTAACATACATCCATCCATACTTACAAACTTTCGCGTTTATAATATCAGTAGGATAATAATAAAATATATAATTATTATAATTGTAAAAAAAAATAGAAACTATCATCAAAGGCAGTAGTAATCTAAGTTACAAAAGAAGGAATATATTTATTATTTAAACGACATTTATTTATTAACTTAAGCAGAATGCCCACAGGACCTGCTATAAAGTATAAGTACAAGAAAAAGATTTATAGAAAAGTGTTAATACGGACAATCGACATTTTTAGTTTGTGAATTATATTGTAAATAAATATTGGACCATAATGTGTTTAAACCTAGCTCCTACGTTTTCGGTCTACAAGAGCTACGGAATTTCGAATATAATATGGAAGCCACTGTGTAGGAACAATGTAAGGGAAGAATTTATTAAAAATTTCAGGCACCAAACGCCTGTTAAGTAATTCGGTTTTATTTGTTTACGCTGCATTCATTATTACTTTTAAATGTAACACTAAAGTAAAATAAACAATTTTTACATTTGAATCATTTTGTCATTCAAGACAACAACCTATATAACGGGGGACTTAATTAATGAGGTCGATTTTAAGTGCCCATTAAAAGATATGTGATAATCCTGTATTTTTATGATCAAATAGGTAAAGTTATTATTAATTCCGAAAAATATACATTATTTATAAAAAAATTCAATTATTTCAAAAGTATTTGTTACCTTTTAGCTAATTTAAAAACGAAATGTGTTTTTGGAGAAAACACATTTCGTCTTCTTTCTTTACTTATACATAGAAGTTAAAGAAATGGGTCATAAAAAGTCATTTAAAAAAGGCAATGCAAACATCGTTTGAAACAGCAAACAGCAAATCGATCCTCAAGTGTATGAGCTATGGAAAATATCAATATTACAAACCTCCTCCTTTGTAGTCGGTGAAACGTAAATAATAAAATAGTAGCGATAAAAATCTAAAGCTTAAAGCTCTCCGTTATTTAATAATTCCATTTTCAAATGCGATTCCAATATATTGTGTCAATGAAAAATTTGTGTTATGAAAAAGCTTCACCAGTTATCTGATTGACACATAACTCAATTTAGAACACAATAAATCTCTTTCCGAGCAGATTCACATTACATAACTCCATGAAGGCTGTCTCATTGTATTACGCCTACAATAAATGTTTGTCGTAGTATTCAATAAACGAGCTGGGTTATTCGATCAATGATGTCGGAAGTCAATAAAGATTTACTTATTTCTATTTAGAATGTTTTGTTTTTAAGCAAAGATAAGAAATCCCATTTCAAAATCTATGAAGTAAAAAAAATTGTACGCTTATTACTGGCCATGTGGCCATGCATGTGCTCGTTTCATCCTTATATATCTATTTTATGAATTGAATTCTACATTATTTTATATACATGTATACGGCTTTGTTAAGCACTGTATCTGTCATATATATAGTACTTAGTACTTAGCTAAATAAAACTATAAAAATAATAATTAATCGTAAGATTTAAGACACTATTTTAACAAAAGCTAAAGCTATCATCACGGCGTAGAGAAAGTGACAGAAAGAAACATTTTGATTGATATAATTCAAGATCGATTTAATTATTATAAATATTTACTTTTTAATTTTACTATTTTAGCCTTACATGTGTTGGCGTGCGATTTTATTTATTTTTTATGTAGCCTGATGTTAAGTTATATGGAAATCAGAGGATCCTAGACACTCACATTGCCAGAGAGCTCGCAAGTGCGTAGCCGGCCTTTGCACATATAGACAGAAAGTCCTTTGAGCACCAACGGACTTTCTGTCTCATCATCAATCATCGTGAGGAAACAGCATGTCTTAAACCCATAAAGGATTGTAGCGCCACTAGATTATTATTATCGGTACCTTATTGGTTATTGAGAATATAAATTCAAGCAATAACCATATTATGTTATTAATATAAGTGGAAGCAAAACATTATATTTAGATCAATCAAAATATAAACGTATTCAATTTCCGCTCCATTTTAATCAATTAAAATTTAATTTCGCTACGTATATGTTTTGAATTTACGCTTATAAACATAATACTAATAAATTGGTTTTTCATTTCAGTATTTCAATATTTCATTTTTATCAATATCATCGGATTATAGTAAATAATTTGTACTACATGACTGACGATATTGCACGATAAGTTGATGTTCATCATCTTCAGTCGCGCTTTTTATTTCTGATTCAGGTTGTGCTAGTATCGTCGCAGAACTTTCTCCACTCCTTCCCGTCTTTCGCAAACCTCAGCGCCTAAGGGTCTTGTTCGGTCCATTGAGTAGGGGGTCTCTAGGTTTAGTAATCTCCACTTTACAATCATACTCATTCTAATTATATAAACTATTTGCGTTAACTTTAAACAGTACCGAAAATGTTTACATGGCCGAAGTAAGCTTACAGCACAGTTAAAAACAAAAGCCCTGGTATAATCTTAATATATATATTTCTTCTGTGCGTGTGTATGTGACTGAACTCCTCTCAAACGACTGGACCGATTTTGATGAAATTTTTTGTGTGTGTTCAAGGGGATCTGGGAATGGTTTAGATTCACAAATCAGCCCGGCAGATGGCACTGCAGTCGGTACTTTCATACTTTGCTTAATATCCTAATCGCTTTAAATATCATGCAGGACAACGTCTGTGGGGTCCACTAGTATTTATATAAAAAGGTAGCTGTTAATGTATGTTGTGTTTTTATAAAAAAACAAGGCAAGCATGTATACATATTCTATATATCGCAGACCAATTACAAAAAGCAAAGATTTTTTTATAAAACTAAAAAGTAATAGACCACTCGCTCATAAGAATATTTACGATTTAGCATTGTCCAAGAGATATTACTTCAAACACAGAGGCCATTTTCGGAAGCATCAGCAGAATAAAAGTACTCGGGGAAGGTTCAAGAGGTACTTTGTTGAAAATTAGGGTGCCCCTTATAGTACGAGCCATGATCATACCTACATTTCGAATTGTGTTCCTGTTTCAAAGCTCCATAAAAGTTTACTGCAGATCGGATTTAAATGGCCTTTTGTCACCTAAGCGTTGGAGACTTTTTATGGCTTTTTAAATTGATACAGCGTATTATGGTGTGGGGCAATGTTTTTTCTAATTTAATTGAGAATTACGGTATGTTATCAGATTTTGCTTACCTTGAATTAACTATAGATTTATTCACTTAATAACTTACTAAAATTACCGAACTATATAGAAGCGGGAGTAACATTTCTTAATTATATTTAGAAAAATTATTTACATATTATATTATGTAACTTAATAAATAATTTCATAAATATTATTTATTTATTTTTTTAAACTTCGTTGCATACAGAAATATAATACTAAATAACTAAATATAATAAATGAAAAGGAGGGCAACTGGCGGGCTTATCGCTTTCGAGCGATCTCTTCCGGGCAACCAATGTGAGAAAGAAACAAATTATAAAAATAGGTAAAAAAACTTTTTAAGTTAAACGGTTTTATGTTAAACATACATTGCAATGTTTAAGATAAATGTACTAAAAACCAAAAAATAATAAAATAGATACAGTCGTGGGAATTATAAACATATGCATAGACTAGACTAAAATAAAACCGTGGGGCACGTCAATTGTCTACAAATTATCGACTTAATGTGCGATAGAAGAATCGTTTAATTCGTCGTTAAAATAGGCAGTTGGCCCGCAGACGTCCTGAAATTACTTACTATTTTCTTGCTCATGGAAATTCCAATAGTTATACACTCCATGTAAATAAAAGAGATGTTTCAACTAGTTTATCGTTGGACATTCACACTGCTGGCTGGCGAGGAATCGTTTCACTGCTCGTAGTTTGTCTTTAATCGACAAAACATATGATAAAAGTACTACTCGCTCACCACTATGAAACCCTAAAACTCGCTTATAATCGAGCTTGCTAGCTTGTTTCCACATTCTAGCCCTACTTATCACACGTCCATCGTTGTCGGTTGAACAACTGCCTAATTATAGTGTAACATTACAAAACAAACATTTTAATCAACGATTGTAGACAATTGACGTGCCCTACGGTTTTATTTTAGTCTAGTCTATGCATATGTTTATAATTCCCACGACTGTATCTATTTTATTATTTTTTGGTTTTTAGTACATTTATCTTAAACATTGCAATGTATGTTTAACATAAAACCGTTTAACTTAAAAAGTTTTTTTACCTATTTTTATTTTCTAGTTTTTAGTTTTTAATTCATTTAGTGCTTCATTATTGCAAGGTCCCTTGCCAGTTAGTTTATATAAATAAATCAATTCTATAATATAAATATAATATATATTTAATTAATAAAATAGATACAGTTTTTAATATAATGTTATATATATATATATATTTATATATTATATAATATTTATTTTTTTATTTATTTTTATTTTATTTATTTAGTTTATTGTATTGTCACCAAAATCCAAAGTGTATACAAAATTTCAGATTAATCGGTTGACAGGAAGAGGGTGAAATTTGAATTACTAAATTTGACCCAAGAATAAAACAAACGGGGTGAGCTAAATAAAACCGTTTAATAAAGGGCAAGCGCAAGAAGTCCAAAAATACATAAGTAATATGAAATATCGAAATATAGTATAATTAGGGTTTGCATTGTTTTAATTGAACATTCATCTGTCTCTTTCATCACAGCGGAAACGAAATTGGACAGAAAGAGACATAACTTTACGAGACTAATTCAGCATATAATAATATGTATATGTAAAGTTTTTAAGTTATTAATTATTCTTTCTTGGGAAAAGGGGTACTTTTCTTTCATAAAATCCCAGAGGCTCTTTTATCTCTACCTTTTAATAAATTTAAGAAATGTATTAAAGAAAAGCTGTGTAAAAAGGCTTACTATAAAGTTAACGATTATCTAGTTGATAAAAGGGCCTGGGGCTAGTGCTACTCCTAATTAATTTGCGATATTTGTTTTAAAATAAGAGTGGTTTGATTTGCTATTTCAAAAGAGTACCGAGAGTTTTTTACGCCGGTTTCTTCTCGCGGCCTACACCCCCTGTCTTCTTTGCCGATGAGTAGGGATGTCTACAGATTCAAATTTAATGACGTGGAATAAGTGATACCTGTATCTTATATTCATAATAAATAAATTCTATTTTATAAAGGTGTAAGATATAAAAAATGCACAAATATCAAAATTTTTAACTGTAAATGAGATATTAAAACGCTACACTTACCAGTTATATTAAGGACGACTCTTTCCCCATGCGTTGCAACAATACGCCATTCGCAACGCTCGGGTGTTGCTGGAGGTGTTTCTGTCCCCCAACCCGGCGAGTTGAACCATCCCGAATTTCCTAAGAAAGTTTTGCCGCATTCTGGAAGAATCGAAGAGTTATGTAACGCAAGCGAGATGCATTTATGAAGCTTGTAATTTTAAAATAGGGTGTTACTGGTCCTTGTGCAATATTCGAATAAAGGCGAAAACATATAAAACGCCACGCGACCTGATGTAACTGGTTGTTGAGTCGAATAAAATTTTACTATTTTCTATGACTAAAATCACACTATGAACATCCGACGCGAACCCATGCGCGCACATGCCACCCGACGTGACCCGACGCATACAGAAGTAGAAGTAGAAGCTGATCAGTCGCAGAATGAAAAGTACAGTTTGAAAGCATTTTACGATAATTTTGGCCATATATGTGCCCAAAATTTTCTTAATACTCCTTATATTTATCTAAAACCAGTGGTCTGTGTTCAAATTGGCAGAATAGGTATTTCTAATAGTGATAAATTAGGCTGTTTCTGAGTAAAATTATTTTTATTTTACTAATACTTTAGACTTTAGTTTAAAAACAATCTAGTTCTACAGAAGTAAAAAACCTCCTTAATATGTGATGTCTTACAGATTCTAAATTTTTTGAGAGATTTAAGTCCTATGTAATACTTACTAGCACATTTATAAAGAAGATTAGTTTGGGCGATGTCACTGGCACTTAATCTCACTCTCTGCCCAATCTCCGGTCTCTTCTTTCCATGTACTTCTAGCGGTAATATCGTGTCTAAATATGTACCCTGGATAAACATACACTTAGGTAAATAATAAGTGCTTACTGATTATGGAAATACTACTTTAATTAAAATAACATTCGATATGAGTTTTAGATTTTGGAGAAATAAGGATGGTTTTTTTTATTACGACGAATCGACTCGATCGAACCGACAACAGGCTAAACCTGTTGTCGGTTCGATCGAGTTCATCTAATGAAACAAGGTGTGTGCAACTATATGCTTCCACTTATATTTAAATTTTTGTCTTCACCCGGGATTTAAATCTCCTTCAAGCAAGCTTAAGACAGTTATATTAAATATGCGTTTACCACTAACCCACGCTAGCGATGAGAAATAAACAATATTTTAAAACACTATTACAGAATTTAATTTTTAACCAGTAACCCTTTAACCAGTGTGATGGAATAAATGAATAAAACTACCCATAATGGATTCTACATTATGCAATACCTACCTTGCTAAAAGTGTTTCGCGCGTAGTGCATTATAGAATCATAGTCATAAGTCTGCCCCAATGAGTTCACTTCTTCTTCCGTTAGTTTATTGAAATTATACTCTTGTCCTGTAACATTTTTATTCATAAAACTTCTTCAACGGATATAAATCCGAATTAAATACATTATTAGCGGCCCAGGCACTTTGATTTTATCTAAAACCCCAACTATACTCCAAGAAATTTACACAACTCCTTGACAAATTATAACTATTAATTAATTAACCTTTCTCGTGAATCACTGTTAAGTATTGATAATATGAAAAAAAATATATCAGTGGCGCTCAGATGTCTGAATCTTGGGTCTAAGGCTAGCTGGTTCCTCACGATGTTTTCCTTACCGTTCGAGCGAATGTTAAATGCGCACATAGATAGAAACTCCATTGGTGCATAGCCGGGGATCGAACCGATGAGAGTCGCACGCTGAAGCCACTAGCGCAACATTGCACTATATTGGTAATATGTAACCGTATGAAAATCCGTGCAGTGGTTCTTGAGTTTATCGCGAACAGACTATGGCGGCGGAGGACTGTTTTATACTATGTATCTAGTGCAGCAACCACTAGCAATCGTGGTCTGCAAATTATAAATATCCCACTATTATAAAAATATGTTTGATTTAAATGTATAGTACCCTCGTAAATCGAAAGCAATGACTAGACATCATTTTATTTGATAATTTTTAAATAATTGCGTAAATGATAAATTTCGAAATAATGTACCATTAATTCTTTATGAATTTTCTGTCTATCAGAAATCTTAGTTTTTTATAGAACGGGGCAAACCAGCAGGAGGCTCACCTGATGTTAAGTCACCCGCCCATGGACACTCTCAATGTCAGAGGGTTCGCGAGTTGCATTGACGGCCTAATATTTGGTACGCTCTTTTCTTTAAAATCTTCTTTCAATTCTTTTACTTAAACTCATTTAAGATTGTAGTCATAATAAAACATTATATGGTTTTGACGTTAATGCCTATATTAAATTATGTTTAACACACTTTGATAAAGTTTATGTTGATGCTTAAATCTGAAAAAATATTTCATAAAAACATTCCACGCTTAAATCACGCTCTCACAAATATGAATTGTGAGAAGAGAGTATTATGATTATAATAACTGCGCAGCTTAATATTTGGAGTATTTTTCATATAAAACGTTTTTTCTCGGTAATTGAACGTGATTTTCACGATACAGTTATTATATTTAAAAATGCATAGGTACATAATATTAATTGAAACAGCATTATTTAGGATTTATAACTAAGAGGAAGTCAGTGGCGCTACAACCCTTGGGGTTTGCCTTAGATTTCTCTGTTCTCTCTGTTGTACGTTCTGTACCTGACACACGCCGTCGACTTTGTAGGTCTCAGACATTCCGGCTTCATCACGATGTTTTTCTTTCACCGTACAAGCGAGTGCTAAATGCGCACATAAAAATAAATTCCATTGGTGCGGGGTTGGAACCTACGACCTCTGAGAAGGAAATCACACGCTAAACTTGTTTTAACTAATTACACAATATTATGACAAAGAAGTAGATTTATTTTCAATAGATTCCGTACACTTAAATATAATTAAAAATGCTTTGAATATCTCTCGTCTATTTATTATGTGGTAATTATTTATGAATGAAAAGTAAAAGTTAAGCTAAACCGGACACGTATTACTAATTTCAATAGTTCATCACCATTGTGCTTTTCGATAGCGCAAGTACGAGTTTAAGTTTACGAGTATACTAATAATAAAAGAGACTGAAATCACAATGTAAAAGAATTTGAGGTTGAATTTGGTATATTCAGGATTTATCCTGTACGGTCACAATTTTTTTTTCTCCTAATCAATCCAGGCATCCCCCTCCTCCTTCTTGTTTAAATTCCGTTCAACGTGCGAGCAATCAAAATTTATACATATAATTACAAATTGCTTGATAAAAGGTGGCTTAAAACGATGAATAATGATAATTGAACTGTCGGCGAGTTGCGCGAACCGCAAAATATATAAGAAAGAAAAAATATTATTCTTCTCTATTTCTTTATATTTATATATATTAATAGCGACCCGGCAAACGGTGTTTTGCCATGGATACGTATATTATTTCTAGGAAACATTTTTTTAATTCAATAAAAATAACTAGGTATAATAAAAAATAGGGGTTGATCGAAAAGGGGTGAAAGTTAAGGGTTGTACGTATTTTTAATGCATATAATAAAAAATAATAAAAAATGTTATAAAAAAAATATTTTTTTTGGGGTGGACACCCCTTATTACTTAGGAGTTTGAAAGATACATATTAGGTGATGTTAATTATTTCGACTATGTGTTTGCGTGTTGTTCCCACGAGAATGTAAGTGCGTGCTCCTATTTCACCATGCCTCCTGCTGATAGGGGACAAGTCTTTGTTTTTATTTATGTTATTATTATTAATTACTTAAAATGTCATGTGGAACATGGTGTAATGGTTGCAGCTCCTTACAAACGTTGTGTAAAAAAAAAAAAAAAACATGGCGATTAAAAAGAGTGGCGGAGAGTTTATTGCCAGTTCTTCTCTTCCGTTCTACGCCCTTGATTTGAGAACTGGCAGTAAGTGTAAAATTAGAAGCATTAATACTTATTTCTTTAATGACGAATCACAAGTGTACATTGTGTTACCTACGTGAATAAATGATTTTTGAATTTTGAAATTTTTTTGAAATTTTTTAGCCGATTCTCAGACCTACTAAATTTGCATTAAAAAATTCATAAGAATCGGTCGAGCCATTTCGGAGGAGTATGGGAACGAACATTGTGACACGATTCTTAACCGTGTCAAAAGTCGTTAGAACATGGTGCACTTTTCTATGTGTGAAGTTAACACTTGATCGCACGGTGATAAATAATAGTGATTGCATGAAATAGACACAAACATCTATGATATTTATGTCAGGTACAGTAGGAAGAACATTTCTTTAAAGAAAAAAATCTAGGAAGCAATATGTTAATTTGGAACCCTACTAGAATTCATTTATATTTGTACATTAAGGAAAGTATGAAAGGGGAATGGCTTGGAATAACAGCCTTGTTACTATTAAATAATACATTATTTAATAATAACTACTACATACGTAACTTTTCTATACAAAAAGTAGACGAGTCGATCATTATTCTAAGGAATTGTTTTGACTCGTAGCAATTACGAATTGCGTTTTACATTGAGCCTACAGTAACAAAATGCGCTTTGATAAAACATGAAATTTTATTCACTGTATTATTATTTGAATTCATATGTTGTTCGAAATTTAAATAAACAGGAAGGACCGTGATACCCTTTTTCCATACTTTTCCTATAAAAATACAGAGCTATCTATGACGGTGATGTAGATGACGCGATGTTTCCTGTTGTATTTCTAGTTATGATCTTATATGATGACTTACGACGTAAACAGTATATTATCCAGTAATTTATTGCACTTTATTCACTGATAATGTAAAAAAATATATCGTCATGGTCATGGCATGTGAGTCATGAGATAAAAAAAACTGTTCCGATAAAAAAATGTGTAATATATACATTGTGTATATATTTTTAACTTTCTACATCTTAGTTTTATAAGAATGTTTTATTTCTATATATATGAATTGTAATTCATTATTTTAGTTGTAGGAAATATTATTATTATATTATTTCAATAAGGTCGTATGCATAGGGCAATAATACATTAAATTTCGGTACACCTTTTCCAAATTACCTGTTAACGTTAAAAACTTTTCATTTCCATGTTTTACACGAAAAAAACTTTTTAAGAAATGTATTCAACTAATATAATTAAAGAAATACGAGGACTATTTATAAATAAAGTTACGCAACGTGCTGTTTGTAAAGATTTGAGCCGCAATGAGATTCGGGTCAAGCACCACATTTGAAGGCTACACGTAACACGACGCACTCACACTTTACGGTTATGACGTATCTTTGACGGAATTAGCAATTCAATATAAACCCCTCGACTTTGGACCGAAATAAATCCGTACGTGTCCCAAAGAAAGCGCAAGAACAATCAAATTGAAATTACCACAGCCGACAAACAAGTTCAATATCTAAATGTATCAACGTTACCGATATTAGAAATTTATAGTAAAATAAAACTAGCTGACCCGGCAAACGTTATTTTGCCATGTATATTATTTCTAGGAATCATTTTTCTATCTACTATAATAAATAATTAGTTGATCGTAGAGGGGTGAAAATTGTCTAAAGAATAATTTGTTTTTTTGGGTTAGACACCACTTATCACTTAGGGGTTTGAAAGATAGATAGTAGCCGATTTTCAGACTTATGGAATATGCATTAAAAAAAATTCATAGGAATCGGTCGAGCCGCGAAGTATGGGAATGAACATTGTGACACGAGAATTTTATATATTAGATAAAATAAACTGATCAGTAGATTAACACAGTGTTTTTAAGCACTGCGTCCTACGGCACGATCTAGAGTTGTAGATCGTATTTTATTACAAATCTACTTTTTACCTTGTTAGGGGGCAGTCTCGTGACCCCAATGAACTGGGACACCAAAGTGTTGTTATTTCCTTATTCTTTTACTCGTACGCAGTGTAAAGGTGAACATTTGAACATGTTTGCATTTTACATCTGTGGTGACGAAGTATTGCAAAAAAGTTGCTTTTAGAAAGAAGAAAATTAGCAATTTGCAATTTATGTTAACGCAATTATTATGGAATCCATAGTTTCACCTTCTATCGTGGTAAGGTATTTTGTGGAAATGCTAGGCTAAGAATACGGAACGGGCAAGCTGTATATTAACAAAGTTTTTTTAAGGTTAAAGTCTCACCCTTGTGAAGACGGAGCTGGTTTAATAAATATATGTACTAATTACAAGTATATATTCTACATAGTAAGAATATTTGTATATAACTAACTAACCTAACAACCTTATGTATTTCATGTAAAGCTTTCAGAGAACTGAATCGTTTCATTATTAATTAGCACAATTGTCGGTATAAGTAGATTACGTAATTACAGTTAACAGCTCCCACAGTGGGTGATTGAGTACACGCCATGCCACTTAAGCAATTTCGAACCGGGGAAGACGTTTTAATTTTCCAGTTACGGCTTACATTTGTTGACAGGTAAAACACTTCCGCTATTCATTAAGCACCTTCATGAATATATTACCTTAAATAGCTGTATTTAAAAATTGAAACACTTAATTGATAATAGATGTTTGATTTAGAGATTGTTAGCTTTCTTATGTATGTGTTTATTTAAATCACTTAAATATACATGATAAAACATATCTTTACTATTTGAAATATATATATAAAAAGCTTCAAAAAAGTTAAGGTTTGTTGAACGCATTATTGAACGTACATATATTAAGAACTCTTCGGTATAGTGTTCTGTTTGAAATGTTATTTTAATTTTAGATAGTCCATTAATTACGAAAGACCGAATTAAGGCTAATGGGCCACAAATAGAGATAAAAAAATATTTTTTTAAATTAATTTAAAGTTATATTTATGAATAGCTATTACTGTTTATTAAACATCTTATAATTATATAGATAAACTAGCTGACCTGGCAAACGTCGTTTTGCCATGTATATCATTTATAATAAAATATAGGGGTTGATCGTAGAGGGGTGAAAATTAGGGGTTATGTGTATTTTTTAATGCTGTATCATATAAAAATAAAAATGTATCTAAAAATAAAAAAATAATTTAGGGGTGGACTACCCTTAACATTTAGGGGGATGAAAAATAGATGTTGTCCGATTCTCGGACATACCCAATATGCACACAAAATTTTATGAGAATCGGTCGAGCCGTTTCGGAGGAGTTTAACCACAAACACCGCGACACTAGAATTTTATATATTAGATAATAGAATATCTCGAAAACCGATAATATTAAAATGGAATTTTTGAAGTGATTTAAAGTTTAAAATGAATATCGAATTACTGCATGATGCAAATATTTTTTTCACCATTTTGGAATTATCTCATGCCGTTCACTACATCCAGCGATAAGTGATAAATAATCACTTGATTGTATCGAAGCCTTTCCTCAGTACGACAATTATTTATTATTCTTATCTTAGGGATAGCAAATGAAGCGGGATATTGTATCCAATATGTTATACGTTGTATCAGTAAACATAAATAATGGGGTTCTTGGTTTGATCGGATAAAAGAAAAATATAAGGGCCTGTATTAAAAAAGAGTAACGACTTAGTTAAGTTCAGTTAGTTAACCTGGCGATATTGACAGCAAAATATTTGGACTGTGTATATAACAATACGTAGTTTACAAATGTAATAATTATTTTTTATCATATCGCACAGACCTTTTTTACTTGAAGTGATTTTAAATAGTGTGACGTAAAAACATCATTCATTACTAATAATTATGAATATTGTTCCACTAATAATAAAAATAAATTATTGATATAGGCGTTACATCGGGATACTTTTGTAATTTTAAACACGAAAATTAAATGTAAAACTGTATTTTAACTATGCTTTTACAAGTATTATAAATGTATTTTTATGACTATAGAGCCAGCCGAGAGATCAGAAGACGCATCATGATAGCAAATCGCTGCTACTTTGGCCTTCGTAGATATTTCCGATCGTGACTTCACAGATAGAATACCAAGCTTGTTCTGTAAAAAACTCTGTTGCGACCAGTGCTCACTTATAATTCTGAAACCCTTAGAAAAAAGACGAGGTCTCTCTCCTTATTTTCGAGTGGAAGATTCTTAGAAAAATCTATGGTCCTGTTTTTGTATTTGGCGTATTCGCTACATTGAAGAACTTTTTAACATGCTAGACGACGCCATGGCGAAGTGTACTCGAGGAGGCTAAGCCCCACGAGGGGCTGTATAACTATTGATGATGATGATGATTTTTATGAATAAGTGTTTTTTACATACCTGTCATAATATTGTCCCTGATGATTTGGACATGCCTGTCTCTGTCGGGTCGCGTATGCTCATGCCAGAAGCCGACAACGTGACCCAGCTCGTGTACAACGATACCGAACTTATCGCAATTCTTTCCAATTGATATCGCTTGAGCACCGTTACCACGTTTTCCGACAAAGGAACAACACCTGATATATAAGAAAGTTTATTAGTAGCATTTTCATAGCAGTTCTCGAATGATCAATCTATTTTTCTTCTATCTATGTTTGCCATAGTAATTTGATATTTTAAAAGGGTACGGAGTTTATTACGCCGACTTTTTCTTTCGGCTTACACCCTCTGTCTTCTTTGCCGATGATTAGAGATGTTACAAATTTAATGATGTGGAATAAGTAATACCTGTATCTTATATTCCATAATAAACATATTTTATTTTTTATCGATGACGGAACTTTATTTATTGCTTTATTACTTGATTTGATATCTTTACCGTTAATAGTGTCAAAACTTATAATGGTTTTGTCAAGTATTTGCATACGATTTTGACACTATATTTATTATGTATTTGTGGCAAAAATTATAGGAAATCAATGCAATTTACTAAACAATACAAATTGATCTACTCGTGCTATTAAATGGAAATTCAATTCAAAATCTTGTTCTTCTAGTAACTTCGCTTGATAGCATGTTTGGCTTATATGTATTAGATATGCATATAGAAACCGAGCGACAAAGAAGTACTAAAGAAGAAGAAGTAGTTCTATACTGCCATATAGAATTATTGCTTGAAACCAGGCACTTCACTTAGAAATTTGTTCAAGGAAATCGATATTTTGACGGTACCTTCCCAATATATTTACAACTGTATCGTTTTTGTGCGTAGTAATATTAGTTCTCTTTTAAAGAACAGCGACATTCACAATAGGAATACAAGAAATAAGGGAAAACTTTTCCAGCCGTCTTACAGGTTGCAGAAAATAAATACTTCATTTATGGGCCTAAGTATACGCTGCTATAACAAGATTCCTAGTGAAATATTGGAACTGCCTTTAAACAGATTCAAAACACACATCAAAAAAACCTTAATGTGTAAAGGTTACTACACAGTCAATGACTACCTGGAAGATAAAAACGCTTGGCAATAGTTCTAATTATATTCTTATAATTTGATTTGTTATCTTTGAAGTGTTATGAATATGTGTGTAATGGTGAATGTGGTAAATCACAGAACAGATTTTTTATTTTTTTTTACTTATGTAATTTTAATGACGTTGTGATTTATGACATTTTCCTTTGAATAATTGTAATGTAAAGGGAGGGCAAACTTGCTGAGTTTCTTGCCCGTTCTTCTCAGAACAAGGCCTCCTGGTAGTTTTGCGAACGGATGGCGTAGTCTTGCTCTTTCGTGAATTTTGTAAACGTTGTTGACATTCATAAGCATGCTCTAAGAAGCATCTAAATTGAATAAACGTATTTTGATTTGATTGATTTGATTTGATTTGAATCCTAGTGCATATATAATAATCACACAATACATAATTCGTTCTATTATTTTTGGTCTAAGCTTTGACAATATATGTAATTTAACTAACATTTAAGCGTAGGATGATAGCTAGGTGGAGTCCTAACAAACGTTAAACACAAACAGTACGATAATTTTAACATAGATTTTTCTAATTAAAATGAGGTAACAACATAGCGTAATTTCATCTTATTCAGAAATGAAATATTTGTGCTAAAATAACTTCTAACGAAATTAATTAAATTTGGGCAATGGCAATTTGGATATGAAATTGTATAACTCGATATTAATTCGCCAATTGAATCGATTTGGCTTAATTTGATTAAACAGGAAAATTGCTTACGCATTCATTTAGAATTTATTGTAATCGTCGTCAAAAATTGTAATATTTTTTTTATATAGTAAATCATTTATGTTTTTGAAGTTAAGTCGAATTTCTGTTTTATATAAGTTTTTATATTGGCTTACTCACCCACACGGCCGCTCTGTGAAAATAATGTAGTCCCTATGTAGTTCGGAATCTCTTTCGACGAATTTGACGCAAGTAAAGTTTTCCCAATGCCTCATAGCTTGTTTGAATAGAGATTTATGAGCCCCACTAAAGTTCCCGTCAATTTCATATGGAATCACACCATTTTCCCATATCCGCTCTTTTCTGTTTGTCGCCGCGCGGGCACTACGGTGCCTTATTTTATCCTCAGTTTTATTATAAAATTGACTTTCGGCTTCTTCTAAGTCTATATCAGAATCGCGAAAAAACCAGTCTTTGAAAATTTCTGTATTATTCTTTAGAGGCGCCTTTGGCGGTGGCTTAACGTCAAACTTTTCTTCGAATTCATGCTCGGGTATTTCAAATTTCCTGTATTCCAGTTCATTTCGAAATTTCTTATGATGGCGAAAAAACTTCTTTCTCTCTTGATCGTCTTCTTCTGACCACTTCGATCTATTTTTATCCAAATCCTCAATGGACTGTATGTTGCGTAGTCTAGAAGAAACTTTGCATTATAATAAATACAATTTTAACTATAAATTAAATATCGTAATAACAATACACTCATTTCTGCTTACCTCCTTCTATTACCATGTCTCCTTCTTCTGTGCCGCTTGTGTTCACTAGAGTCACCAATCAAAGTTTGTAGGCTTTCCGTGGGTTTTAGTAAATCGTTAGTTTCATTTATGTCTGGTTTTAGTTTATACCTCGTTTTATCGGCCCTATTTATAGTTTGATTGCTATCATCTAGAACGCTAGATGACAAGTCTCCGTTCGTTGGTGCAGGTGCCACTGTTGCGTTTTCTGGTAACTTGAATTTAATATTGTTATTATTATTTGAATCCCCAGTTATTTCACGACTGTTACTTTGTATTTTATTTTTGACTTCATCTGCTTTAGGTGAATTATTTGACAACTTAATATTTGTATAGAGTTCGTCAAGATTCATTACATTATCAGTTGAAATGTTTACAACTAAAACGCCGTCTTGTTCTAGGCTTTCTGATTCTGTCAAGTTATCAACAACAATATTATGATTAGTTTGATTTACGGAGTTGATAGGCTCAAGATAATCCAAATTTTCACCAGGCGGTAATTTACCATTTTTTAGCAAAAGAGATTTGTCCAGCCCTGCTGGTAGAACCTGAAAATTATTGTTCAATTAATAAATAATCACAAAAAGGGAAGGTATTATTATGTTATGTTATACCTTAGAAGAAATAGAAGCTTCATTATACTTTTTCGGTTTTTCTTGTGATAACTGTAAAGGTTGTTTGGTTCTTTTTCTTAGAATGTCAGGCAATCCTTCTTCTTCTACTTGAAGACCCTCTAACAAGACTTCCTTTTTTAGTCTTTCAACTTCTTCTTGAAGGGATTTATTAATTTTAGAAGAACTCGGAGCGTTTCTAGGTTTGTAGTAATCGACGTCTGGTATTGCGATATCTCCTTGAAAGTTACCTGCAAATAGAACAAAATATTATGAATAATACTAAATATCTCAATGAAGCTTTCTTGGATAATTACTTGAAATATTTCTACAAAACTTTGCATCAAATCGAGAAGACGTTACGTCTTTCAATGCAAAATAAGTTAATGAAGTTCAGAACTCCCCATTCAATTAAATTTACCAAGTAGCAATTAAATTATGCTTATAAAAAGTGGTTTCAACTGTCATAGTTTTTTGATTAGTGACATTTATGGTATTATTCTTTTATTTCCGTGTTGTTGTTTGTCTGACGGGTATTAAAGTCATTAAACCGTCCGGACATAAATCCAATTATGTCTGAATAATCAAATTGATCTGAATTTCAAATTCGCCGTAGCTGCCGTAGTGCGCGTGAATTGCAGTAAGCTATTAGCGACGTTGCCATCTGCTACGACCATAAAATGTAATGACCGCATGTTTCTGCCCCATCTGCGGCCCAACGCTCGCTGCCAATTAATTAATTCTCAACACACGCATACACGACGCGAATTGGATAACATGCTTTACGATAGTTCCTGGGAATATGAATATTCATTGTGGCACCTTGTTGACGTTAATTATAGCTGCCGATTACAATTTTCCGATACAATACGTTATTGACTGATAAAGGGCCAGTTACTTTTGTAAGTAAATAATGTAATATACGTATGAAAGGAAGGAATTAAAAATTAAGTAAATTGGACTAGGACAGCTTTTCTGTTCCAGTAATCAGGAAATTCTGCTAAAAACTTTTTGTCGAGAACAAACTCCTCGTTTGACTAATATAAAAAGCTTCGATAAAATTTACCCATCGGATGTGAGTTCTATTCTCTTTTTAAAATACCTACGAACTCGAATAATTCACAAACTCATTTGTAAACTAGTGTTATTCAACTCTTCCAATAGATAACTTTTATTTAGTATCTGCGAGTTTTTGTTAGAGCTACATTTGAAATTTAATGATGTATGAATTGCGAGGGATCATATGTGCAATATTCAATAATCGATTACACTAATATGAAATTAAAGTTCGATTCACATTTCCCCATTACATTTATAAACCTTTTGCCGAAGGTTTAACCGTAATAAAAGCATTCAACTTTCACAATACTAAAGCAATTTATTATTTCTTTGTTACTTTGTTTCAATTTCCGCACTTTTACTAGTTCGGGACTAAACTGAAACTAGTTAAGAATTTCATTTAAAGTATAAGAAGAATATTACGAAGTTTTAGAACTAGATAAACTTTATGTAGATTTACCTCCACTGTGTCTTGATTTACGTAAATCAAGTTTCGCGTATTCCAAATATAATATACCTTGGAAATAAATACATGTATGACAGAATTTCTTAAGTTATACTTTTTTAGGCGCGTTATGAAAAATTGATGAGAGTGAAATTTTACGATGCGCACCGTGACACAAAATTAACAGAATGAAGTTGCCCACGGAAGATGCTACGGAATTGGACATAATTTGAAAACAACATTCGAATAAGTATAGAATTTATGTTACACTCAATGTAAGAGAATAATAATAAATATTTATTTATTTAATTTTTCAAATGTAAACTGAACTTTATTGACTATAATGACTCCTTTTCCAGTCTTTGATTATTTTATTGTAATTAATTATTTGCCTGCAATCAAAAACTATTTTTAATAATGCCAAAGAAGTATAACTTCTTACGCGCGTACATCAGTACACGCACCCTTTTTTTATGTCATACACTTATCGAGTACAACACGCAATTAATAGGGCATACATAGGTTTATAAATAAAAACCTCACAATTGAATTTTAGTTTTCAAAATTATTGGAGTTACATGTCATCGTAAGCATTCTCCTTTTTTGTAAATACTAATATCCTGTCTACCTATTTAGGCTGTCGTCCTAACAACTATGATACAAAGGCACGTTATAAAAAGATATAGAATATAGATAGAGATATAGATAAAGATATAGAATATAGGATCTTCATAATAACTCTATTTGCCTTATTTTTCATACATAAGGTAGAGTATTATGAAAATATTTGTATATGTCACCGTAAAATTGTAAACACCGTTAGATTGTAATCTATCTCGCGACATTGTGAACTGTCGAAAGATTGTGAACCTCGACAAACTGCTTACAATTTAACATTTTATTATTCGGTACAATATATGTAATCTATCGAAGTGAAACCGTCAAATTACAATCTTAAAATTGTCAGATTACAATCTAACGGTGTTTACAATTTTACGGTGACATATATAAATATAGTTTCCGGCCGTTAAAACTACTCGGTGATATCTTTGTCTACGTATACAGTATCCAAGGGCGGAAGAATTTCAGAATATTACTTTTAGTTATTAAGCACTATAAAATACACTTTAAAGTATTAAAGATTCCATTCCAATTGACTAGAACCTGTTGAATTGAATCTTGCTATAAAAATAGTAATGGAATATATAACAGTGAAGACCCCTGTTGGTACTTTATTTTTGACATCAAAATTTATGTTTTCACTATAGTATTCAAATACATTTTGCTAACATAATATCATAAATGTATCCAAAAAAAAGTTTTATTAACACGCACAATACGAGACACCAGGGATGAAACTTCGGCCAGAAACTACACTCGCGAGCAACTAAATCGACTCAAGCGCTACCTCTAGATTCAAACATGGTTCTAAATAAAAGTATACAACATTTAAATAAATATAATATGTCATTTGAAAGCTTGAAACCTAAGCTTTAAAAAAAATATCAACATCATTAAATAAAAGAAGTACCAAAATGTTAATTTGCGCAATTAGGGCGTATGGGACAAATTACTCACTACGCTACCAGCCAGTTGCGCTACCCTCTACCCCTATAAAAACCCCCGTTACCTTTCCACCCTTATCAGTCGCTTATAAACAGTTGACCGATACATATCTCAGCAACCTGCATTCATTGTTTTTAAGAAACCATGGATACCACACCTCAAGAAGCCGCTCAAGTTGTTGCCTTATTGGAACAAGGACTCAGTCAGCGAGTAGTCACTTCCCAGCTTTACTTGAGTCAGTCTGCTGTATCCCGAGTATACAGACAATATCAAGAGACTGAAACATTCACTCGGAGACCAACAACCAGTCGCCACGGTTGTACTTCTGAATGAGACGACCGTTTCATTGTTTCAACCTCCCTGCGAAATCAGCACCTTACGGGTGTCGACGTGCAGGGCGAGCTGAGACGTGTTCGAGGAATAGCTGTCAGCGAGTGGACAGTAAGAAGACGTCTGATGGAAGCCAACCTGACTCCAAAAAGGCCTGCAACGGGCCCCAACTTGACTGCAGGCCACCGGAAAGCTCGGCTACAGTTTGCTCGAGAGCATCTTAACTGGAGCATTGGGCAATGGCGGTCGTCCTGTTGACTGACAAGTGTAGAATGTGTCGTTATGGCAGTGACAAGAGAGGCTGGGTCTACAGGCGTCCGGGAGAGCGATTTTCCCAAGGCTGTTTCGCAGAAACCGTTGCCTATGGCGGCGGTTCTTGCATGATGTGGGCGGGTATCTCGTTGGAGGGTACAACCTAGCTCGTTTTCATGCCTGGAGGAGGCCGAGGAGCAGGACTGACAGCTGATGGGTACATTACAAATATTCTCCTGGAACATGTTGTGCCCTACGCAGGATTTGTTGGCGAAGACTTCATCCTTATGCACGACAATGCTCGATGCCACACAGCGCGGCTTGCTCAGCAGTTTCTTCGAGAAGTCGATTTGCGCACAATGGACTGGCCTGCGCTTAGTCCAGACATAAATCCCATCGTGCATGTATGGGATGAGCTCAAACGAAGGGTACGAGCAAGGAATCCAGCCCCTTCGAGCCTTGAATAATTGAAGGCAGCTTTGTTAGAGGAATGGGAAAGTATTCCTCAAGACACCGTCAAAAATTTAATAAGGTCGATGAAGAACCGAATACAGTCTGTAATTAGGGCTAGGAGGACAATACGAAATACTAAACCAATAAGTTTTATACTTCTTAAGAAAAAAAAACATGTTTTATTTGTGTTAATTCTGAATACAACTCCTTTACCCAAAATCACATTTTTCCCCCATTTAAGTTCAGACATCAATAATAAAAAAATGTATAGATGGATATTAATAATGATGTCATCACATAAAAGCTGAAGTTTTAAGCTTTCAAATGACATATTATTTTTATTAAAATGTTGTATACTTTCACTTAAAACAATGTTTGAATGCAGATATAACGCTTGAGTCGATTTGCTTGCTCGCGAGTGTAGTTATTTTACAAAGTGTAACCTAAGTTGAACAATAGGTATGCTATTGACCTTGCGTTGCGGCCCGTGTAGTTATCAAGGCCTATATTATGCAATTGTTAACTGTCTATACATAGATACTGCAGTTTGCCACTGACGACACGTCCTGGAATTGGGTCTTTAATCTACATGGATGCTTCTAATTGTAAAAAGTTGTTTATACATAATAAGTCGAATATTTTATAACGTTTAAACTTTAAATCTTGGTGGTGGAGAGAATACGAAACGTTGAGTTATGTAAATAGTAAATAAAATCACTATTTAAATATGTAGTAGGCGTACCAAGGAGATTGGTGTATTCTTTTGGAAATACAATGATGGTTCGTTGTATTAAAAATTGTAACAAGACTCACGATCAACCACGAAACCTTTTCTTTTCTTGTAACGTAAAAGATTCGGTGTTGAATGTTGAAATCAATACGAGATTTTTAATTGTTAAACTGTTATATCTCGCATAACTTATAATATAAAACAGGTTTATAGCCTTCGAACCCCACATCCCGGACCTCCGCTGACACACTATGGAGGTAACAATTCTATATTTTTCTTAAGATTAACTCGTAGTTCCAAATTGTTTGATTCAGTGCGCTATTCAGCGCAGTAACGGCGGTGTACTGAAGCGAGTTGCTCTGCTGTTGACAGCCTAATATGTGGGGATAAGGTTTTTCTATACAATCGAAGAAATCTTAATGTCTAAAAATTTAAGTTATTTTTAATAAATAACAACGAATTATAAAAGAACAACAAGCTGACCTGGCAAACGTTGTTTTGCCATGTATATTATTTTTAGAAAACATTTTTTTAGTGCCATAAAAATAACTAATAATAATAAATTAATAGTAAAAACTTTATTTATGACAAAAGAGTTTGTGACAGAATTACTTTAATTAATTATTATCTACTATAATAGAAAATAGGGGTTGATCGTAGAGGGGTGAAAATTAAGGGTTGTATGTATTTTTGTATGTTGTATCATAAAAAAATAAAAACAGTTTTTTTTTTAAATAAAAAATATAAAAATGGGGTGGACCATCCTTAACATATTCGCAGACCTTAACCGATATGCACACAAAATTTCACGAAAATCGGTCAAGCTATTTCGGTTTAATTACAAACACAGTGACACGAGAATTTTATATACCTAGCAGATAATTCGATACCTGTCTTATTATCTTTTTTTAATCCGGTAATACATTAAATACTTTGCGGTTAAAACGCGTTTATAACACAATACTACTACGGTAATATAATCCTACTAAATAAATTTTCAGCGTAAAATCCGATGAGGAAATTAGTTTTTCTTTTATATATATGTCGGACCGATGGATTTATCAACTATATCAAACGAATAATTTATATTGATTCTATAAAGTTTAAGGTACTATTTAATAACTACACTATTACACACCATTGAAAAGTGGTTAATTTAAAGATCTTGCAATATTTGCAAATTAAATAAACAGTATTTAATAACTTAATTAGTAGTGCTTTTGGACTGATTTAGCTTTGTTAATTGATATGCCATTATATATAAAACAACAAATACGGCACAGAAAATTGTACCATAGTGCATGTAATTAAAAGATTTTTAAAGACATGACTGAAAAACTACATGGTATTAATTATTCGCGAACGCGAACTTAAGTAAATAATAACATTAAAGGATGAACGATTTCATAGAAAATTCACTTTGGAAAATTGCTCTCACTCAAGTTATGAGGTACTCGCGATAATTTCTGCGTTACTTCTGATGCGGCCACAAAACACCTCCATTAACTATGATTTATACGCGCAAAAATAAACCTTATACAATTAAAATAAAGTTCAAGTTTAGTTATTTATCAATCTATAGGTGCTAGAGCGGTCGGTACTGTTTTAATGTATGTAAATGAAGCGGGTTAAATGTTTTATACGGGAGACGAATATCTCATTTAAAGTATGAAATATATATATTTTTCCTATTTCTTAATACACATTTAAAATTGTTTAATGTCTATTAGTATGCAAATGAAATGCAGCGTTTTGCATATCATTTTGTCAGAATACAGAGTCATTTTTATGTTTTTTTGTAAAACTCGATAAGCAGATGTGCAGATGGGATATGTACGACGGCGTAGGCCTAGGTGATTTACGATACCAAGGGCAAGAACCAGTCTGTTGCACAGATCCCCGTTATCAAAGACGTTGCGCCTACTGAATGCTGTCTCGGACACTATCGACATATTTATATGTTCGCAGAGTGTATTCACAGTAGCGATATTGTGTATATTATGTGTTTAATATTATATATACACTTTATTATATTTTATGTTTCTCGACATTATCGTTATGGCATCGTCTGTAAGAAATAATTTCTGTAATAAATATAATGTTTAATATAAGTAATAAAATAGTAGTTGTATTTGATAGAAACAAGTAAAGATAACATTATTCAAAACTTTTTACAAAGTATTATTATAGTATAGCCAGCATAAATGTCATATAATCAATGTATGACAAAAAATACATGTTAAACATAATATTTCATTAAAAAATACACACTTTATAATAGTTTCACGAAAAGGCCGCTTTATCTATTTCCCCAGCGGCATTGTTTAAGTACGCTCGGTGTTGCGCAGAGATTGCCTTTTCGAAGCCAACTTTAAAATTATCATCGCACGCCATACCAACTCTATTCAGACTCCATTGTTTTGACACATTTCGCTTTCAAACGGAGGTGAAGGTAATAAATAATTAAAGTATGAAATAGTTTATGAAGTCGCGTTACTACAAATGAAGGCAGATATATTATAGGGTTATCCTTTTATGTTTTATTAGCCTTATAATACATATATGTCGAATGTTTTTGAGTCAAAGACGTGGCCATTTCCTCAATATGTCAAGTCAAGCGATATACCAATGACGTCTTGGCTATCATTGATCCAAAAATTATTATGAATTGCTATTCCTACAAAGAATGTTAAAATCAACACTAATATTATAATAAGGAATTTGTTTGTATTAGATCGGCTCCAAAACTACTGTATCGATTCGAAAAATTCTTTCACCATAAGAATCCCACATTTTCCCTGATTCAATCCGTATGAAACCATCAAAAATTTAACCTAAGGTGTGAAAACAATACAAATAAAAATCGCTATATTGCGGACGCTAATTAAACTATTGACAATAGAGCAAAGTGATGTACAACAGTTTTATAAAAGACATCAATAGAAGTTCGATACCATGTATATCCATGTCACAATAACTACCCTTTTCATATGCAATACGCCAGTTCAAACTAGGCCATATTTTTCGTAACTTTGTCTTCATCCAAATCACTTCTTATTCAAGGCTATTTCAGTTAATGTTAATTTCGTTTTGAATTATTCCAATCGGACGTACGATTCAAAAGTTATCCTAATATTTTAATTTTAATAATATTACACATATTATTAAAATTAAAAAATAATAGCGCTCTAAATGATTCTACCACCGCGGCCGTTGTCTACAACAGAGAATAAACACGAAAAATTTCGGCTTAGGTTCCTGTATCAGTAAATGAATGTATTTGAAATAAAACTAATATTGTTGAAGAGGATGCAATTTTTTTGCTATAATACAGGAAATCCACGCGGGCAGCTGCGAGTGGATATGGATTGGTATGTCCCATACCAATCCCATACAATCCCTTGTATTCTATGATCATTGTTATATTTATAAACAAATGGATGTACCTTCTGTGTCTGACTCGCGTCGTTGATTTTTGGGCTTACGACATGCCGGATTCCACAATGTTTGCCTTCACTGTAAGATCAAAAGCTAATTGCGGACATAGAAAGAAAATTACATTGCTGCAACCCCGTGATTCGAACGCACGTCCTCAGGGTTGAAGATTATTCTTAAGCCAACACTGCCGAATGAAAAAAGTATATTATTATTGATTCTAGAATATCAATTGTATTTTAAATATTTTTTAATGCTAACATAACACAAAGTAATAGCAGATAAAATAAGATTTTATTTCAAGTAAATTAAACGAGATCGAAGTAGATAATAGTAGATAATAATTGGCGCTGAAAAGCTTTATTGGCAAAGCAGCTGATGCGGGTTTTTATTATCTTCAAAGGGAAATTCAATAACCGATAACAGAGCGTTGATTGCGCAGTTTTCAACTAGATAATAGTTTTTCTTTGTTCATTGGTGACGTGAAAAAAGATCATATTGTTTCACGATTGACTGTTTTAAAACCTTATAGGGTTTTGGGCGTGGGAAGGACTGCCCAATTTTACATATGTATTTATTAAATTATAATACATAGCTAAAATATATTATTAAAAGTAGTCCCTTTAGGAAAGATTCCGAAGACACTGGCAGCGTTCCCCCTTTGAATAGCTAGACTTAATCTTTGTCCGAGGTAGCTGCCAGCTCTTCGGTCTCCTATGATGTCAACTAACCTTTTTGCTATTTATACCCTTTTAATAATATATTTTAAGGTGTACTAATTGTTTTTCTGTTATTTTTTTATTTTTAATAAATAATTTATTAAATATGCCGCATATATACGATACTTGTATAATGTATATAGTGCTATCAAACACATAAATAAGTAACAGCGCTCACAAGCAATCATAATAAGGAAAAACAATATCAAAAATATGCTTCAAAGCTACACGTGCAAATCAAATAAAATCAACGGTATAATAAAAGAATACAAAGGGTAATACCTAACATAGAAGCATATTCATTTATTGCGATATACGATGATTTCTCAGTCTAAAGACGAAAAATTTAAAAATATCAATAATATTTGCTCAGATAAAGTATCAAAGCATGTAAAATGAGTAAAATAGGTTACTTTGTACTGACAAAGGCTTGAAAAGACCTTGACTCAAAAGCTTTGTACGTCTTCAATGTTACGTTAACTCAATAGGAAACCTGAATTATTCTATAACATTGAGAACAGTGATTTTAATATGCAAAGTAGGTTGTCAAGGAGAAAGATTTTTGCTTTAAAATTTAAAAATCTTTCGATTATATTGTATAAGCTGGTGCCCGGGACTTCGTCTGTGCTGGATTAAAATAATATTTGTCCAAATGATGTAGCGTAAAAGACATATTTTATCTACTTTGAATACCAGAAGCGTTAAAAGTATCTATTTTCATTTAGGAATCAATTTTTTACTACCAATTGCGCATTTGAAATAAATTATAAATTTTTATTGTAGTTATGTTTTACTAATTTGGCAATAATGGCTTGCACACAAGATATGGATATATACTGTGCCGGGCTTTTTTGTAGGACTATTTAAGATAAACATTTCCATAATACATTACATATGGGTAACTCTAGCGGTTTTAGCAGCGCACGCCAGAATAGCTCGCAGATGATAGATTTTTTCCTACTTACTTGATATTTTGGACAATTCACACAACATCTTTATAAATTGTAGCCTATGTGTTATTCTGATGTATAAACTATATTATTGTAATGTTTCATTAAAATCCATTCAATAGTTTTTACGTGAAAGAGTAACAAAAATCCGTCCATACGTGCAAACTTTATCGTTTATAATATTAGTTATTGCATGTTAATTTGATAAATTTACGTTAATAGCAAACAGATGATCAGCCTGCGATTGCCCAACGTAGTCATGGTTCTAAGACATGCTTCCTCACGATGTATGCCTTCACAGTACGAGCAAGTCATTGTGATAGAGAAAGTCTATTGATGCAGAATGGAGTTTAAAAAAATCCTAACAGGAACACCCTGATAGGATAATTAAAAAGTTTTTATATTCTTGATTTTATAGCGAACAATAATAGGGGGTACACTTGCGAATGCAAACTTTCAACCAGACAACGTTAAATATATTTTAAGGATCCTGATTCTTACTAGAATGCTTTATTACGTTTCATTATCAATAAGATAAGTAGACAAAGCATGTAAGGAAAATAATTAAATCTAGTAAATCTTAGTCCAGAATTTGACTACTAAAAATATAATTAAAATGTCGTAATTTCCACATGAGTGGAAAAGTCCAACGTTTATTGAATGTGTTGGAAAACACGACTAAAAACACGAAGCCCACGAATGACGCGAAACAACACTACTTAAAAAAAATATCATCATTTAAGCAAATGCAATAAAGAACTCAGCGAAGCATTTTAGTAATTTGTGCGAAATTCACGGATTAAGGGGCCTTAAAATCAATTTGTCGGGGTCTCACCTTTGGGAAAACTTATTTAAAGGTAAAACGATTGTGGCTTGATGTCAAAGTTAAGTTTCGTGATTATTTCTTGGTAAAATCTAGAAAAGAGGGGTTATAATTATCAAATATAATACCTAGTTTTTTGCAATTCCATCTTCGTCTTTAGCTAACCTCACTTAATACTAATGTAGTAATTGTATATTAAACCATCTTTGTCATTAGAGTACATAATCTTCGAGGTTTGTTTTCTAATAAAACAATAATTGTTTCAGGTAGAACGGGTTGTGAGAAATGTATCTGCCCCATGCACCTTTTGTGGGACTTAAAACACATTTTACGTTACCTGAAACCACCACTCAAATTCATATGCAAAATCTATGTAATATCATCGACAACTGGCGCATGCTTAGGAATGCTTGCCCCCTGTTTTACATAAAATAGTAATGCCTTTTTAATATTAAAACTCCTTCCAAAACCTTTGCGATAGACCGGCCTTAGTTCTAGCATACCTATACTCATACTTGCGAATAGCGCGCTGTCTTTCCTAGCCTCGCACGGCTAGATATTTTGTTTATTGTTTTGGAAATAAATATAACCTATGTTACTTCCTAAGGGATAATGTAGTATTCTTATGTTGAAAGAATTGCTCATAGTTAAATATAAGAAAAGTAAGAATTGTTAATAATGTAATAATAATAATTATAGTTAAGATACAATTCTCGTACTTAGGTACTTACATATTTCTTGTTTTGTTTACAAACGCTGTGTGTAAGGGCTTAAGTGTTTCTATCTTGTAAAATATAATTTCTGTTATATCTGAACTAAATTTACTCGTTATCATATTAGGAATTAAAATAAAGTATTGATCCGTATCGCTATTTATAAATTAGTCGTCTAAACCATAATAAATATATATCTATGTGATGTATGTGTAATGCTTTTACGCCCCAAGAGATCGATTCAATGGTTCCCATGGACGAATCATGTTTCAATAGAGCACTCCTCTCGATTGAATATGTACTGTTATGTAGAAAATAAAAGAAGTTTGTTAATTATTATCTCTTATTAACATTAGGTGAACGAGTTTAGTCATTTACTAATTAATCACTTTAAATGTCAATATTTTGAGGTCTTTTCTCGTCAAAATATTATCTAAAATAAAAACTATTTTCAAAATATAAAATACATAATGAAACGGATGACCTTATCACCACTAAACAATCTCTTCCAGGTAATCCTGATAATAGCAGTCATAAACGAATTTTGAATAGAGCGAAATTGTTAAGACAGAGTAAAAATTATTCAAATTGTCACCCTAAATATACTTGAATCGAAATAAAACGTTCGCTAAACAAAGGTTTATTTTATTAATAATAATAGTTATAAATATGCTTAATTTATATGCGCAAAGTTAGAACTATAAAATCATCTTAATCTCCTGGTTGATCATCTATTCTAATTCATTATGATGGCTTAAGAGTTGATGGCATATCGATATATTCTTCACTTAGGGTTGGGTGTTAAATACCACCTCACGTTTTTGACGATACTAATTATCTAGGAGTGTCCGGGGGACCTTCATTGGAACACCTCCAAGTGAGTTTTGCTCCGGAAACGCGTCTTAATATTTTTATAAAAAATTTAAAGTTTTGTGTAATGTATTAAAATTTGTAAACAATCCGCCATTTTCTACTTTTCTATTGGTTATAAGTGATGTGACGTTCACTTAAAAAAATCGTGTTTTTAATTTATCGATTGTTAATAATCGTTTTATTTATTTATCGATTATTTCCTCATTTTTGAAATTTAAAGTTATAGAATAATCAACATTGAAATTAACCTAATTTCGTGTTGATAGATTATAGGGTTCCGAAATTTTTTGAAATTATCGATACCTACTCGTCTGTATTTTCTAATTAGTACTTGTATTTCATTGTTTGCAACTTTCTATATTATTTAATTTTTACTAGAATAAAGTGTTTACTTTAATATCCAAAAAGTACCCAAAACCGAATCAGAGCACCCCACTATCCACGTGGTCTTGTCTGTCTTACCCCTAGAGTGTATATAAATAATCGGAGGCGCGGAGGAAGAGCAGCCCCCACCCGCTGTAACAAAGCACAGGCATTATGAAAGCTGTAGCGGCTGAGGCTGGTCGCCGAAGGCGACCAAAAAGCCGAGGTTGCGGAGGCTTGAATAAAATGCCTGTGCTTTGGTACGCAAGGGTGGAGGGGCTGCATTTCCCGTAGCGCCGGAGCTGTCCACAAAAAAAATTTTATTTAGATTGGTTAGGTTAGAGTTAGTATATGAATATTTGGTCGCCGAAGGCGACCAGGACGCCGAGAAGCCGAGGCTTGAATAAACAATTACTATTTAGATCGGAGCTGTCCACAAAAACAAATATTATTTAGATTGGTTAGGTTAGAGTTAGTATATGAATATTTGGTCGCCGAAGGCGACCAGGACGCCGAGAAGCCGAGGCTTGAATAAACACTTACTATTTAGATCGGAGCTGTCCACAAAAACAAATATTATTTAGATTGGTTAGGTTAGAGTTAGTATATGAATATTTGGTCGCCGAAGGCGACCAGGACGCCGAGAAGCCGAGGCTTGAATAAACAATTACTATTTAGATCGGAGCTGTCCACAAAAAAAAATATTATTTAGATTGGTTAGGTTAGAGTTAGTATATGAATATTTGGTCGCCGAAGGCGACCAGGACGCCGAGAAGCCGAGGCTTGAATAAACAATTACTATTTAGATCGGAGCTGTCCACAAAAACAAATATTATTTAGATTGGTTAGGTTAGAGTTAGTATATGAATATTTGGTCGCCGAAGGCGACCATGACGCCGAGAAGCCGAGGCTTGAATAAACACTTACTATTTAGATCGGAGCTGTCCACAAAAACAAATATTATTTAGATTGGTTAGGTTAGAGTTAGTATATGAATATTTGGTCGCCGAAGGCGACCAGGACGCCGAGAAGCCGAGGCTTGAATAAACAATTACTATTTAGATCGGAGCTGTCCACAAAAAAAAATATTATTTAGATTGGTTAGGTTAGAGTTAGTATATGAATATTTGGTCGCCGAAGGCGACCAGGACGCCGAGAAGCCGAGGCTTGAATAAACACTTACTATTTAGATCGGAGCTGTCCACAAAAACAAATATTATTTAGATTGGTTAGGTTAGAGTTAGTATATGAATATTTGGTCGCCGAAGGCGACCAGGACGCCGAGAAGCCGAGGCTTGAATAAACACTTACTATTTAGATCGGAGCTGTCCACAAAAACAAATATTATTTAGATTGGTTAGGTTAGAGTTAGTATATGAATATTTGGTCGCCGAAGGCGACCAGGACGCCGAGAAGCCGAGGCTTGAATAAACAATTACTATTTAGATCGGAGCTGTCCACAAAAAAAAATATTATTTAGATTGGTTAGGTTAGAGTTAGTATATGAATATTTGGTCGCCGAAGGCGACCAGGACGCCGAGAAGCCGAGGCTTGAATAAACAATTTCTATTTAGATCGGAGCTGTCCACAAAAACAAATATTATTTAGATTGGTTAGGTTAGAGTTAGTATATGAATATTTGGTCGCCGAATTTTCAATTATTTTTAATATTAAAATCGAATACAAAAATCGATTTTCACTTTAAAAAAAATCGATTATTTTTCACATCCCTATTAATTTTATAAACTTAATCGGCCATTTTGAATGTGGTTTATGCTAGACTAGCGGTAATTAGTTTTACAGTGCAAAGTTTACTTTATAAATCCGTTTCTTTTTATTTTCACGTGAAAGTGCGTTATTTTATTTGCATTTTTTGAAACTTGGCTTTACATACATAATCAACACTGATTTCTCGCGATCATTTTCAGATTTATAGTGATGGCGTCTACAAGTTCTACTCGTGAAAATGATTTTGAGGACGATGGGTCCGTTGTGAATCGTGACTTGAATAGTGAGGAAGTGGTCTCATTGTGGAATCTGATTAGATTATATAAAAAATTAGGTACCAATGAGCAGTGTGTGGCATTCGCTGAAGAAAATGGTTTAGTGCATTCTCAAAAGCAATGTAGTACACATCGTAAACCCATGAAAATTGCTAAATCGACGAATAAAACATTTGGTTCATGGTGTTGCACGAAAGGAAATTGCAGATCAAAAACTAAAGTTCCTAGAAATAAAGGAACATTTTTCGAAAATATTAAAATAGAATTAGTTCATGTTTTCTATTTATTATATGCGTTTTCGCAAAATTGGAGCTATCTTACAACCATGCGTGAAGATCCATATAAAGATGATAGACTTAAATCCTTAAGCCGAGTTACTATATGTGATTGGTATAGTTATTGTAGGGAAACTATAGTTATATATCAAATGGATAAAACTCAAGCGGTAGGAAAGATTGGTGGCCCAGGGAAGATAGTCCAGATTGATGAATCTAAATTTGGGAAAAGAAAATATAATCGAGGTAATTATTTTATAGCACTATTAATTAATATTTACTATATGTGTTATTAGTCTGTTTTACTCCTAGAGTGTAATTTAAAAACCAGAGCTGTCCAATAACCCTATTATTATCACATCTACAAAATTTATTTAACTCATTAAGCTTATTAACTAATTCTTTAATTGTTGTAGGACGACATATTGAGGGCTATTGGGTCCTTGGTATGATCGAAGACAAATCTGAAGACCTAAGATTGGAAGTGTGCCCAAATAATATTCGATCAGCTGATATATTACTTCCTCTCATTCAAAAACATGTTGAAGTTGGTACTATCATTCATACTGACTTCTGGAAAGCATACGATTGTCTGGCAGACCATGGGTACATACATCAAAAAGTGAATCATTCAGACCCTGAAAACCCGTTTGTGGCTGAAGATGGAACCCATACGCAAAGGATTGAGTCACAGTGGAGGGCAGTAAAAAGATTTTTTAAAAAGGATAATTATAATAACTCTGAAAATTTTTCAGATCATGTCTATGAATATTTGTGGCGGCGAAACAATACAAAAACATAAAAAGACCCATTTTTGGAGCTAATTAAAGCTGTCAAATATGTCTATAAATTAAACACTGACTGACCGATTTTTTATTTTGCTATATTGCTTATTTTGCTTTTGTTTACTGCTCTACACGTGCTATGGCTATGTATTGGGCCCTGGTGGTTTTAGTGGGTATGGGGACCATCGCATTTTACGACCTTGATCCCCACACTCCCCGCGCCAATCACACTTGCCCAGGCGCGGGGGCCCGTAATCGGGTTTCCCCAGGTGAAAAAAAAAAAAACGCGTTTTTTTGACGCGTTTCCGGAGCAAAACTCACTTGGAGGTGTTCCAATGAAGGTCCTCCGAGACTCCTAAATAATTAGTATCGTCAAAAAAGTGCGATGGTATTCAAAACCGTTACCTTCACTTACATTCAAAGAAATTTTAATACTAGTCATTTTTGTACTCAAGTGTACATGAATATAATATAGAGTAGCAAGCAAGCGTGCACAATAGATCGGTAGGTACAGTCGCGTGCATTAACGACGGACTTTGACAGTTGCACCGATCGTAAAGCCCGCTTCCGGCATTACAATGGTGTTGCCAGGAACGACAGCAGCCTTTTACCGTTATATTTCTATAAAATTATTAAATAGGACAATATAGTAAACGTTTTTTATAAATTGCACTTGAATAATAGTTACCTCTTAATAAATAGATATGTATGTTTTTGTTAAATATTCCATAGATAATTATTCAAGCGGTAATTTATTTCACAGACTATGCTGATCAATTGAGCTAATTCTGCGTGAGTAGTGTATTTTGAGACAGTCATATTTAAACGGAAAACCAATGTGCAGTCATTAATAACAATATTATTTAATTTAAATTTACGTCGAATTTAAAGATATACTCGACTTTTCTATAATTTTATATAATACAGGCAAAAAAATATTCAATAATCCAACATCCTTACCTCCTGTCATCGTATACAGTACCGGTAAATGAGGTAGACTTGTGCGCGTCCACGCTTTTTGCCATTTTCGGCTAAAATAGTCTTTATTTCAAACACATAAGGGTCAAACTGCTACCCATTTATAGTGTAGATTGAGTGTCAACAGAGACCATTTAAAGAGCCCTCGAATCAAACCCAATACTGTATAGAATGAACGCGTTTTACGCACTTCAAAGTCTCTTTGTTATTTTTTAGTTTGAATGTTTGGGAAATGAAATGTTGCTTTTATAGTAATCTGTTCGTTTTATAAACGATGTATATTGTCTATAACCAACACGAGTACATCTAAATAAAACTTCTTTAACGGGGGCCTCATAGCCTAGCGGTCTTATTAAGTGGCAGCTAGGTGAGGAGTACCGGGTTCGATTCCCGGTTCGAGGGCAAACTTTAATTTAATTTAAATTTGTTCTCGGCCTTTGGGAGGGTTGTGCGGTACCGGGCGAGTGCCTAAACCGTACGTGGAGGACACGGTCGAATTTCTAAAGACAAGCCCGAATTATAAAAAATCCTATACTTGACGCTGGCTAATGCACAAATCGTGCCAGAGCCATTAAAAAAAAAAAACTTCTTTAACAGATCTTCTACCTTTACTTCTCGTTCATTGCCAATAAAAACAATAGTTTCACTGACTTGACATTTGCGTTTACCACGTTTTTACCCTCTCATTATGGTCTGTAAAAGTCGATACAGCTGGTTACAGAGGTGAGGTCGGGATACAAGACAACTCAGCATATGGTCCGGACATGTTCTACTTTTTACGTTAACGGATATAAACACGAAATTTATTACTCGACGTTATGACCGCTTCTCAGTAATTGTAGTCGGCAAGTCACATCAATTTTACATATGATTATTTGATATAATAATTAAGAATCTACTGAAATGTTGATATGCGTTAATATGACAACATTTAAGTAGATAGAATGTTTCATTCTGCTGAATGATTTTTTGAAGTTATACTTCTTTAGGCGCGTTATGAAAAATTGATGAGAGTGAAATTTTACGATGCTCGCGCACCGTGACACAAAATTAACAGAATGAAGTTCCCCACTGAAGATGCTACGGCATTGGACATAATTTAAAAACAACATTCGAATAATAATAGAATTTATGTTACATTTAATGTAAGAGAATAATAATAAATATTTATTTATTTAATTTAAATGTAAACTGAACTTTATTGACTATAATGAATCCTTTTCCGGTCTTTGATTATTTAATTGTAATTAATTATTTGCATGCAATCAAAAACTATTTTTTAATAATGCCAAAGAAGTATAACTTCTTACGCGCGTACATAAGTACACGCACCCTTTTTTTAAATTATCATGATACCGTCATGCCCTTTTGTATTAATTAAACAACTATTTCATACTTTTAATTTTATTATTAATATAAGGCAAATTTCAATTAAAACAGTATTATTTTATATATATAGTCCGACGTCAAAGATGTTTCTTTGCGTTAGTTTTATCTGAAACTTTGTGCTGAGACGCTTTAAGTATTTTTATTTCCGTCAGTGAAATAAAACAGAAGAAGTGAATAAAACAGAGGAAAATAATGGAAAACTCGGCACCTTTGCGTAACAGGATTATTCTTTCATAACAGCCAGTATTATTAAACAAAAACTTTGGTTTTGTTTTAATATTACACTTTATGGAACTATCTATGATCAGACCTATTTTTAAATCAGGTCAATTTATTTACAAAAAAGCTTGTGCCATATTCTAAAATAGGCTGTTGAATTATCAAGATATGTTTTTCGTACTCAGTTGTATGATAAATTAACTATTTACATGATATTTGTCACCGTATGGAGTCCTGTAATCGAAACCAATGTTATAATTTAATACAATCTTTACTTATATAATGTTATTAACTAACTTATAGATTTTGAAGCAAAAATTATCTGCAATTCCCGTAAGGAGTACCTTTTTAGACCTTCAATGTAATCATTAATTACCAAATATTTTTATATTAACTTACTCAAAATATGGCAATCATTCAATGTTTTATATGTGAACATTTTTTTTACTAAACAAGTAAATGTTTACTATCAAAATATTAAATAAAGAGACACTTGTATCACTAAACATATTTCTGTCTTTTTCCTATTTCCTAAGTTCTTTATCCCGTTATTTACTTCAGGTTTTCTACTTTATTCGTAACATTTGTGGTGAATGTAATAGCATTTCATCAAAGAGTGACAAACAGCGCGTGAAATTATGTGGCAACGTGTACCTTTCACACGCCATGAAAAACTCCTTCGACTGTTCATTCATAGAAAAGTTTTTATATAAATAAAATTAAGAGGTTGACTGAAAGTAATGTTTCGTACTTGTTTTACATAATATAAATATCAGTGTACGCCTGGCTGGAGCCTCAGCGGGTCACGGGTTTGATCCCCGGCTGTGCACCAAGTTTTCTTTCTATGTGCCCCACTAGTTTATGTAATAAATTTGTTAATATTAAACTATTACCATTTATACACATTATGTTGTACTTTTGTATTTTTAATCTTAACTAGAAATTTATTATGTTAATTTATATTATATCATCAATGGTTGTACAGCCCCTTATCCTCCGCAAGTATCTTTCGCTATCGCAATCTATCTCGTGTTTCTTGGGGCCATTTCGATCAGCTAGTTTCGAGGTTCTTGACAACTCCATCCCATCATCGCATCCTTGGTCTACTGGTGGTACTCTTACCACCAGTTTGAGAGTTGGCGGACTGCCTTCCGCCATTAGGTGCACATGTCCCAACCAGTGGAGCCTGTTGCATTTTATGAGTTGGACGACGTTGGCGTCATCAAGGATGTTATACAGTTCATCATAGAAACGAATACGCCAAACACCGTCGTCGCAAATACAACCAAAAATTTAATAATATGTAATTGTGTTAGACCTATATCACATTGACGTGCAAAATATTTGTCCAATAAACAACCCCGAACTCATTTGTTTAAGGGCAGACTCACTAAATTCTCGCTAACTATGACAAATGCGGGGTTTCGTTTCTGGCAGGACTTTTTAGCTAATATTTTTCTCCCGACTAATTGGTTTACATTGAAATATTTGGAAAACTAATTAATATTTATGTCTGAAAATATAATTCTTATAAGATTTATTTCGACGAAATGTTTTAGGAAAGAAATGTTGTAGCAGTAAAAATAACATTTATTTGCAAGTTAAACATAAATTTTGCGTTTTTATATTGTATTATATTAACCGTGGATATGTTTAAAAATTTATCAAACCTAAAAAATATGTAAATAATCTTTGTAAATTAATTTAACGACAATTGTAAGATTATATCTACGGTAAAGTAAAAAAAATAAAAAATAAAAATATATATATATATATATAGAAATTTAGGTACACATACAATTAAGTAAAGGAAAGAGAAATTATACTAACATAGATTAAACTACATGAACTAACACTAAAATAAATTGTAAGAAGTGTAAACTTTAAATACTGGAAATAAAAGGCTTTTTTATTTTATTTTTATTTATCTACGGTATTATACGCCAAAAACAATTTCAGTTGACTCTAGACTTGCGAAAGCCTCCATTTCCTTTTCATTATCCTCGAAAGAAAGTATACTGTCTATTGAAAACAACATGTTTTTATTAAATAATTATCATGATGATAAATACCCTTAAAGATTTTGCGACATAACAATGACATTTTCTTCAAAATTTGAAAATCTGCTTCGACAACTAGATTTATTTATAAATCTTTATCTAAATTAAATAATATTTTGCTCTCTTTTGAATATAAATACATACTAGTCGTTTCAAACATAATTTCTCGCAATTTTAAATACAATTTAATTTTATATTCCTCGCTGACAGTTGTCATAGTTATAAATAGAATCTTGTTATAGGATCGCTTTAATATGCAAATTGTTAGCCATAGAGGAAATGCAATTTATAATTATATAGTACAAATAAATAATTATATTGTAATTTTTACTATATTTATAAAATAGTTAATTTTCTATAAAAATATTTTACCAAATATTAGATAGTTATAATTATTAAATATTATATATATATAATTATTATATTTAACTATTCTAGTTCCAGTAAGGGGACGAAATTATTTTACTGTCTATGCGTGTCTATAGTGTTACGGTATTATATTATTTAAAAAAATATGAGTTAATTACATTTTATACACCATAGAGTGATAAGGATCGCTGAAGAACACTCAAAACATGGAATTTTATAAATTATTTATTTTATTAACAGTTTCAGATTGCTAATGTGTATGTGCCCACTCATGTACCAATTATCGTGTTTATTTTTTATTAATTCATTTTGTTGGGGATTCAATGACTTTACTACTTACGTATCGTAGTTTTTATAAAAGCATAATGTGGATATAGAAACAGGCCCAGATAGCAGATTTTGAATTCAATCAGGTAAATTCAAATGTCAACGTCATGAAACTAAAACGAATTCCTAGAGTTAGTTTAACAATTTATTAGGTCCAATATAGTGTTCTTTTATCCAATATTCATCGTAAAAGAAGTATAAGATAGAAGATTTTATATTTAAAACAAGAAACGACTTCGGAGAAAATACCAATGCCCTGAAGGCGAAGACTGTAGACCGATGGAAGTGGTTTCCAATTTCTTAAATCAGAAGTTTTATTTCTTATATTTTATTTCATAGGTTGCGAGGTTTTTAAAATGAACTGTAACATTTTCATAAAGATTTATAAAATATTTTTAAAACAAATATTTAATATCAATATCAATTATTTACTGTGTAGTTTATTCTTTATTTTTAAGTGACGATTGAGGCAATAATTATACAAAAACAAAATCAATAATTTTAAGTAATTTCATTTAAATAAAAATTATTTAATAAAATAATTTATGGTGAGTAACTAGTCTGGATTGAGGCATCAATAATTTCAAAAAACTGTCGTTTAGAACTGGCCAAAGCTTAGAAACATCAAGGTTTTATGATATTTCAATCGTGTCCGAATCGCTCATGTATGTCAAATGTAGTTTTTACTGCATTACAAAAATCCTTAGAACAACAAAGAGCTGGGAACCCTGACACAGGTATTTCTTACATAAAAGGGTTCCCAAATCTTACACATTGATGCAAATCTATTTAAAATGAATAAAGACATTTTTTATTTTATTTAAATTTTACTAATAATTATCCATAAAAACCAAAACAGTCTAATTTCATTATTTTTATAACCGGAATGATATATGTTTTAAATACGGCTATTTACGCAAAATTTTCAAAACAAATCGTTGTCATATAGAAACATTTATGTTAAATATAGTTTTATATAAAATAAGATGTAGAAAAAAGCATGTAAAATATGTTGAACCCTTAATTTACCGTGTCAACAACTTCTTGATGTTACTATAAATATTCATGCCTGAGAAGCCTCCAGGTGCTAAAGACACGTTATAAAGTCATGCTCTATCTTTTATCTATGAAACCGTTTGCCCTACTTTATACAAATATCTATTAATTGTACAGGTATGCTATTTTGATGTTTTTTTAGATATTAATCTCTATATATATAATATTCTCGTGTCACAATGTTCGTTCCCATACTCCTCGGAAACGACTCGACTGATTCTCATAAATTTAAATTTTTTATGTATATCAGTAAGTCTGAGAATCGACTACTATATATTATCTTTCAAACCTTAGTGATGTCCACCCCAAAAATTAATTTTTTGTTATTTAGAATTTTTTTGTTTTTATTTTTTTATGATACATCATAGAAAAATACATACAACCCTTAATTGTCACCCATCTACGATCAACTCCTATTTTTATTATAGTAGGTAGTTATTTTTATTGAACTAAAAAAATGTTTCCTAGAAATAATATACATGGCAAAACGACGTTTGCCGGGTCAGCTAGTATTACTTTAATAATAAGGTAACTTAGAATTATCTATTATGTGTTTGCTTATATATTAAAATATACAAAACAATCTCGACAGCCGAATTCATGTATTGTTCATTCTTTTAAAGACTTATAAGACAAGACTTACAATACAAACGTAAATAAGCAGTAACGAATAAAGTCTCAGAAAGAATTTCTAGATGGAGTATCTTCTTGAACATTCTAATCCCCTCATTAACGAGCTCATAAGGCCGAGTTATCCGTCAAGTTGTTTGTTCAGAAACAATACAGCTCTTTAAGTTACCGGGTATTATAAAAAGAGGCTTACGTACGACTATAATACTCACAATCAGGTTTTTGGGTTGATCTTTTATCATATATATTATTAAGTAGCTGACCGAACAGACGTTGTCCTATCTTAACTATGAATATTGCATTAGAATTGATATAATGAATAAATATATTATTCAAAAACTTGGCTTCGTTTTCATCTTTAATCTATCTATATATATGTTAATAATGTATTTACTGTCGTTAAGTTTTCTAAAATTTTCTAATCTTACGCTCACCTTTCTGAACTTTTTCATCCAAAAGAACCTTCTCCTGACAATATGATGAACACAACAAAGAAGAGTTAGCAAAAATGTTTCATCTGTTCACATGTGATGTGATGACCAAGGGAAATAGAGTTTCATTTATATATTTTTGTTTAGACATAGAATGCTATGGACGTCCCCCAAACGTGGATTAAACAAACGTCCAACAGTGTACCTCACGTTTATTAGTAGCGTCTGTTTTGAAAATTTTAACATGTATTTATTTTATGTACTACGAAAATGGAAACAATGAACCCTTTTTTACTTTCCATTGATAGCTAGGCAATCAAATATGATGCGAAGAGAAAAAGTATAAAATGAAAATTATTAAAACGGAGCATACATTTTTCAAATTTCTACTTTTAAAGGGTGAGCCTGATTTCGCAATTATGTTGCTTTGTAAACAGGTTTATTTTTATTTTGCGGATGTCACGTCGTTTCTACAGATTACTTTCCTAATGAGTTTTTTCATTTCGAACGGTAGGTATTAATATTAATCCTCAAATGAAATGAATATAGATTCCCTTTGTGTGGGTTTTCATTTATTAGAAAAAAAAACAGATAACTTTATATATCAATAAATTAAAAATCTATTTTACCTGATTAAATAGATAAATTTAATATGTAAAGATGAATTGTACTTCTTATGCAAGAATACAATAAATAGTAACAATAAATGAAAGTTGTAATTTGAGAAATTTGCAGTTTTAAGGATGTAACTTAAGGAAAGAAACCGCTTGTTTTCGTAGCATGCTCGTAGCGTATCGTAGCACCGTGAACTAGGGCTACAAAGCATTGTTTAGCTGCGTAGCCTCTATGATACTTGACATAATATACGTATAAATATAGTCCATTGAAATGTTACAATTTGAGGGCCAAACTTAACATTTGTTAGAGGACGCAATTTTATTTATGGGACCTGTAGGGGGGGTCAATACAAGCTTAACCTCAAGTTTGTGGGGTTGGCGTGCTTGTCCCCCGGCCGCCATCTTGGAGAAAGGGGTCCAAAAACCATGTTTTTGGCTATATCTCCTAAACTATCCATCGTACATAAAACTTGTAAAGTACACATTTTGTAGCAAATCGCTGTGCCTACAATTATGTCTTTGTAACGTTTTATCATAAATCCAAAATTCCAAAAGTTTTCAGTAAAAAAGTGAAAATATTTCCTATTTCTAAAGTTGACCAGGTGCGTCAATGCTCATGACAAGCCGATCAAAACAGCAGTTTTACCTTACTTTTAAGATCTCTCGTTTATTTTAAACAAATTTTCTAAATAATTTGTTTTTTTATTTTTTTTTATTCCTACAATTTTACTTATTGGTATTCCTAGTAGGCCTATTCCACAGACAACTTGCTGATATGGTAATCTTCGACATAATTATATTATCAATCAGTTATTAGAATGGTAGCTAGCTATCACTTTTTTATTTTTACCTTTTTGAATTTTGGATTTATGATAAAAAGTTACATAGACATAATCGTAGACACAGCGATTTGCTACAAAATGTGTATTTACAAGTTTTATGTACGATGGATAGTTTAGGAGATATAGCCAAAAACGTGGTTTTTGGACCCCTTTATCCAAGATGGCGGCCGGGGGACAAGCACGCCAACCCCACAAACTTGGAGTTAAGCTTGTATTGACCCCCCCCTACATGTTCCATAAATAAAATTGCGTCCTCTAAAAAACACAACCCCAAATGTAACTTTTCAATGGACTAATATAGCAATTGTTCTATAGTACGAGTCGTTCATAACCAACAATTTGTATTCAAAAGACGAAATCCTTTTTCAAAATTCGATAAATGAACTTTCTTATTTCCTTTGTGTATTTGAACCTTCAAATTGACTGGACCTTTCAATTACGTTTAACAAAGATTTCTTTTAACAAAAGATTCTATCGTAAAAGGTGCTTACCAAAACTAGCCTAATAAGGGTACGTTGTAACAGTTCTTATAGATAAATTATTTTATTTATCTCATTAAAACAAACCTTTATTCAGATAAAGTTTATACTTTTGCGACTTATATTTTCAAAATCCACGAATAGTAGAAGCTCTTGATAAAAAACCATTCCAATAATGGCAACAACTATTTGTTTCAGGTTAACATACACAACGACGAAACACTTGTAATGATAAAAAAGTAATGGTCAAAAAAGTTTTTATGCATCGTCTAATCCACGAAGTGCTATAGGAAAATAAAGCGTCATTAAAAACAGCTAAAACTGAAATCAGCATGGGACCACCCCAACCACCCCAAGATTCAGTCACGTCCTAACAAAGGGGATCCAACAATAAACATTCAATTTATAACAGCGTTCTATGACGTAAATATCTGTTTTCCTTAACTTTATTTCTGTCTCCAGTTCGCACTTTGTATCAACTTGAAATCAATTGAGTTTGAAAAATATAGCATAGTTACAAATAAAAATTAATACGTAAGGCAAAATAATTCTACCGACTGACTTGTTCTAGCGTGGGTGAGAGAAATATATACACAAAATAGGTTTTAAGTGGATAATAACAATAATCCGAAAGTCGATCAAAGTTGACAGTCATACTATGCCATACTAAACTGCAAAGTAAATTACTTACCAGCTTTACAAGGATCCAATCCTAGATCATTCGATTCCTTATTTTCATAATTGTTTGAGAGTAATTCGTCTATTGTGAATTGGTGAGGTTCTTCTCTGCCTTCGATACAAAGAGCGATAGTCAACACTACAAGCGCGCTTAGGCGCAACACACCGTCGAGCGTCATTTTGCCTCACTGAACACAGCACTTATACATAATTCATCACCGTATCTGAAACAAGAATATATTATATGAGATGGTTCAATATTGGTCAAAGATAATTTAATTATATGCTAGATTAAATAATAATATGTATCTCAAAAGAAATTACCATTCGCCGTCCATTCGGTCGGCTGGTAACACTCGTTACAAGCAAGCTGATTACAAATTACATATAATCGCATTTTGGCAGGGAATTAAATACGGCCCTACGGTTCCTTAACAAACCCGTTTAGCCATGAAGATGGCCTGATCAGCAGATTTGTTTAGCTTTTATATATGTACCTTAGATATTATAGGCACCCTTATAGTATAATTAAGTGTTATTGGTGGTACAAATACACCATGAATATTTTAAAGTATATATATAAATTTACTTTGTGAGTATCAATCAATTAAGTAAAACATAGTTACTGCTACGAATGCGCCTTTGAAACTGACAAATAGTCGTTTTGAACTGGCATCAACTTTACCACGGCTTAGCCACTAATGGGAGTGCAGATCATTTTAAACACTTCTAAGCTCTTACGTATTGTCTTCTTGCCAACAAAGACGCTATACTGAGACTTTTATGTGCCAAATCATATGAAGATATATCACCTTTTTTACTTGTCCCTCCTTAGCGTTAAAGGACTGACATTGTACCGTATTACTTTTATACTTTTGAATAATTTAAGACGAATAGAGTAAAAAGGAATTACGATATCTTAAACTAATCAGTTATATCCTAGAAGAAAAAAATACAATAGGCGGGCCCACTTTAAGTAAATGCAAATTACTTGTTCCAACTTCCATAACTTACATGATGTTAAATATGGGTATTATGCGAAATGGTGGACTATGTGTGTATTTGTGTATGTGAATGTGTAATGTTATTTAAAACAGCCATTATATCCCCCACTTCTGTATAACTTAAGCTTAGCAGCTAATTGTTATTTTAAACCAAAAAGAAAAACGCTTTTTAAAGGGAAGTTGGTTTTGAAGAAAAAAGAGCAAAATGCCTTAAAAAAGTTACTATCATTATCAAGGACAACAAGGGTAGACTAGCTTATTAAATATATTTACAGTCCAATAACTCTATGGGAGCAGCCTTGCGATTCTGTAACTCACTTTTCGAACTCTCACAGCGGCGATCGCGCTCAAATCAATCGTGAAGCAGTCATTTTACGATTTCGCATTCTGAATGACAATAAACTACAAACTCCCTCCGCTTGTCAAGACGTATTGTTAAATTGCTTAACAGAATACCATGAGATTCCAAGAATGACGTGAGTGACGAAGGAAGCGTTGTTAGTGCGAGGTGAACTCACGGATTAACTGAATCGCACGGCAGTACAGACTACTACGTCTGTTTAACAGAGAAATTTCCCGTCATTTATGTCCCTCAGATCAGTCTGAATCTTCAAGCTAAAATAATATTTTTCCTGAAATCTAACTTCAGATGCGGCATGTGCGTAAATCAGTCCGCAGTAACTTTTTTAATACAGTTATATTATAATGACAAAGTCCTACTAAATATAATTGATCAATTCAAGGTTCTATCTGTTCTAAAACATAAATTTTCCCTTTGATGTGACAATTATTAGCCTCTTATTTACGTGTGAATAGAACTTTGGAGTTTCCTAAGTTACCAAGTTTTGTGAAGATAGTTTCCAAGCCGGAATTCCGGGAGTGCAAATGATGGTAATAGTTAATTTTGTCGTGACTTTCATAAATTATAGAAAGCCTTTCATAGTCTATGATTAATTGCTTTCTTATATAAGTACGTTGAATAATAAAATATAGAGAATATTTTGTGTTGGATTTTTATATAATATTCGGAACTATCCAAAAGGAATTAAAAATAATTAAATTATTCTATAAACTTTACCAGAATATTTGGCATACTTTCTGTTTGTTTTCGCCACAGACTTAACGTTTGTCTACTTGGCCAAAGTCCTAAAATAGAAACATTGTTGCCTAGCAACATGTATAGCTGTGCGGATTTCAAAATGGAAGGACTATATGGGACTTAACACAGGTTCAAATCCAAGCTAAGGGAGCCGGTGTTCACCGGTCCATACTCAATATGAGCACCTCGGGTACTTTCAGATTAAAATATAATAAATCAGTGGCAGTACAACCTTTTTAGATCTGGGCCTCTGGGCCTTCTGTATCTGTTTCATTATAATTTGTCAGTTTAATAGGTAAGTACACACGCCGTCGACTTTTTGGGTCTAGGGCAAGTCGGTTTCCTCACTATGTTTTCCTTTAACATTCGAGCGAATGTTAAATGTGCACATAGGAAGAAAGTCCATTTGTGTACAGCCGGGGATCGAACTTGCGACCTGAGAGTCGCACGCTGAAGCCACTAGGCCAATACCGCTATAGATTTTCAGATTAATCGAATTAATTTAACAAGATTAGATATATCTAAGAAGATTTTTTGAAGATATGTTTCTGTAGTTCTCGTTGGACACATAACAAAATAAACAAGACCAACTTGTTATACCTACTCTAAATTTTATGGATAAAAAAATAGCGTTATAAATGAAATATGTCAATTGTACGTTTTAGCAAAAGACAGTAGAAAGATTTCAATATTTTTCGATTCCCTTTACAATGTATATATTGTTACGAAGACGGGTCGACTGCAATGTTTTTAGATTTTTCCACTACTTAGAGAACTTTTCAGCAGGCTGAAATGTGATTTCTGACCGTTTCAGGGGAGGGTCAATCACATATTAGAAAATCGCAATTTACATAATGTTACCCTAGTTTTCAGGAGCTGAAACATTTTTTCAGGCCGTTTCAGAACACGTGTAGTCGAATGGTACACTTTTCAGGAAACCCGTTTTCAGGCGTTTTCAGGCCTGGTTATACCCCTTTGACGAAGGAATGTTCTAGAACGAATTTTCTAGGTGTGGGACAAGGACGGAACGATACGCGAGAGAGAAGGAAGATCGGAACCTTCTCGAAGCTAGACCGAGCACTCTAGAACGCCGTACGACAAGGACGGAGCAATGTGCGAAAGAGATAGCTAGTACGCACGTTCTAGAATTGTGCGATCGCTACTCAGTTGCACTGCCGCCTAGAGAGTTCTCAAACATCGCTCCCAGGGATATATAAGCGAGCCGAAACGCGACCGATGAGTTCAGTTTTGAATGCGATACCAAGCGATAAACACCGGAGCGACAAAGTGCGAATATAGTGAAGAAAAGTGAATACAAGTACTGTGTGAAGTGCGTGTTATTAGAGTAATTAGTGACAGTATTTTGTGTGTTTATTTAGTGAATTTTTGTGCGTAATTTCCAGTTTTTAGTGTTAACAAATTCCTCGTAGATTTAATTGAAAATAAACCCTTGAAGAGATTTACGGCGTTTCTATCCGATCCCCTAGCTCGTAACATTTTGGTGTCAGAAGTGGGATAGAAAAATGCCTATTACTCCAAGGGACAATCGTGAGGAGTTTGTGGCAGAGTCTGCAGCAGATGCGGGGATGCAGATAAAGAAAACTGAGACATTTACATCTATGTTTGAAAACCTGGACAGTAGGTTATCTAAACAGGAGAAACGCTTGCTTGAGTTAGAAAAGGAGATTCAGTGCCTTAAGATATCTGGATTTGTGGAATCATCTGGACCGCTGGAAGCACCTACCTTTAATGGTTCTTCTTCTTGGAGCGCCTACAAGGTACAGTTTGAGGCTCTGTGCAAGATAAACGGTTGGAAAAATAAACAGGCTGTGGCTGCCCTTATGTTAGGACTGCGAGGCGAAGCCCTGGACGTGTTAGAAGTCATGACAGGTGAAGTGACACTGACGCGACTGCTGGATGCTCTGGAGTCACGTTATGGGGACTCACATTTGGAGCCAGTCTATAGGGCTCAATTACGGGAGAGAGCGCAGCGACCGAATGAAAGTTTGCAAAAATGGGGTCTAGAAATAGAGAAGCTGGTAAGGAAAGCCTACGCATCCTTACCAGATGTAGCAGACAAGATATTAGTGCAAACTTTTATTGATGGAATAAGAGATCGTGAAGTCAGGTTGAGTGTGAACCTTGGTCACCACAAGAACCTGAAGGATGCTCTAGCCCATGCGTTGGAGGTGGAGGCGATTCAGAAAGATTCTCGACCTTACCGCATTAGGGCTGTCACGGAAAAAGCTAATGTTCAACGTGGGCCAACCTGTTACATCTGTGGGGAAGTAGGGCACATGAGGTTTTCGTGCCCTAAGAAAGACTTCCGATGTGATGTGAAGGTTAAACGTAGGAATACATTAGTCATCAACGGTGAAGTCAATGGAACTAAGTGTGACCTAACACTAGATACTGGATCTTCACGAACTGTAATCAAATACGATCTTCTGAAGTCATTTTACAAGAGCCTTTCTGGTGGAAATGTACAGCTCCTTACAGCTACTGGTCAGCACATAACCGTTCGAGGAGAAGGTATCGCTACCTTCAAGATTGGTGGAAGAACATACAGACATGAGGTGGTTATTGCTGACATCGTGGATGACTGTATTATCGGTTTAGACTTCATGAAGCATTACAACTGTAAGATTGACCTGAAGAACGGCACATTCAAGTGTAGAGATGAAGTAGTTTCCCTAAAAGATAACACATTGAAGAACGGGTACGACGTGTATAGAGCTATCATTGAAGATGGTACAGTTAGTAAACAACGAGATATAGTTAAAGCAATACTTGAGGACTGTAAGGAAACCTTGACGAGAGAAGAAATGTCGAAAGCAAAGGGACTATTAAAAACATTTTCTGACATGTTTGCTACACACGATGGAGATCTAGGAAGGACAGGTGTAGTTAAACATCGAATTGAGACTGGAACCGAAGCACCTATACGTTTAAGACCGCGACGAGTACCTGTCGCATATGAAAAGAATATAGACAAGATGATTGCAGAAATGTCAAACCATAATGTTATTGAAGCATCTTCCAGCCCTTGGTGCTCTCCAGTAGTTTTAGTCAAGAAAAAGGATAACAGTTTAAGGTTCTGCGTCGACTACCGTCGTCTTAACGATATCACGAAGAAGGACAGTTATCCGTTACCTAGAATAGATGACACCTTGGATACCTTAAGTGGGGCAAAATGGTTTACAACTTTAGACTTGAAAAGTGGGTACTGGCAAGTGGAAATAGACTCAAGTCATAAAGAGAAAACAGCGTTCTCAACTGGTAAAGGACTATGGCAGTTTAAAGTTATGCCGTTGGGGCTTTGCAATGCACCTGCCACCTTTGAAAGACTAATGGAAAAAGTACTGTCAGGACTGATAGGAGAAGCCTGCTTAGTGTATTTGGATGATGTAGTCATCATTGGGAAGGATTTTGATGATCACATACGAAATCTGCAACGGGTGCTCTCCAGACTGAATAAAGCCAACCTGAAACTAAGTGCAAAGAAATGTTTATTTTTCAAGAGAGCAGTGAGCTACTTGGGGCACATTATATCAGAGGATGGAGTTCGAACAGACCCTGAGAAGATAGTTGCGGTGAAGGATTGGCCAGTACCTAAAGATAAAACTGAAGTCCGCGCTTTCTTAGGCTTATGTTCTTACTACCGAAGATTTGTGAGAAATTTCGCGGATATTGCAAAACCACTTCACAGACTCACCGAACAGAAGAGGAAATTCACATGGGATGGAGAGTGTGAAGATGCGTTTAATGAGCTCAAGAACCGACTGTGTGAGACTCCAATACTAGGCTACCCGGATCAAGATGGTGAATATGTGGTAGATACAGATGCCAGTGGAATTGGCATTGGAGGTGTACTATCACAAGTACAAGGTGAGCACGAGCAAGTAATAGCCTACTTCAGCAAGTCATTGTCGAAACCAGAACGGAACTACTGTGTCACTCGGAGGGAACTACTGGCTGTTGTGAAGACGCTGCAGCACTTCAGTAAATACTTGCTAGGTCGCAAGTTCCGTCTTAGGACAGATCATGCTGCATTAAAATGGCTACTTCAGTTCAAGAATCCGGAAGGACAAGTGGCTCGATGGATCGAACAACTGCAAGAGTATGACTTTGCTACTGAACATCGCAAGGGCAGAGCCCACGGGAACGCAGATGCATTGTCTCGAAGGCCATGTGAGGAGGATTGCAAACATTGTACAAGACACGAAGGTAGAGAGGTAGCCCATGTAAGGATACTAAGGACAGACACCATTAGTCCAGATTGGTGTGGGAAATTAATTCAGGAAGAGCAACAACAAGATTCTGACATTAAACCAATTCTGGACTGGAAGAAATCTTCAGCTATCAAGCCGCGGTGGAATTATGTTGCATCTACTAGCACCACGACCAAGAGTTACTGGGCTCAATGGGATAGCTTAGTTCTTCATAATGGAGTGTTATGTCGCAAATGGGAAAACACTCGAGGGGATGCTTCTCATCTACAGTTAGTTGTGCCAAGATCCAAGGTTCGCAACATCTTGGAGATGTTTCATGATGGCTCATCGGGCGGACACTTAGGAGTAAAAAGGACTCTTCTGAAAATTAAAGAGAGATTTTATTGGATACATTGCCGTGAAGATGTGGAAGACTGGATTCGGAAATGTAAGGCTTGTGCAGCAGTCAAAGGCCCACAGACGAGAACTAGAGCTGGTATGAAGCAATACAATGTCGGAGCTCCATGGGAGAGGATAGCCGTTGACATAGCTGGACCATTTCCGTTAACAGAAAAAGGAAATAAGTACATCATGGTTGTTATGGATTACTTTACGAAGTGGCCCGAAGTGTTCGCTATTCCCAATCAAGAGGCAGTTACAGTAGCTGAGATACTTGTAAATGACGTATTCTCTAGATTCGGAGTACCCTTGGAGATTCACAGTGATCAGGGAAGAAATTTTGAGTCTTTATTGTTTCAAGAAGTATGCCGACTAATGGGAATTCATAAGACGCGGACTACTCCATATCACCCACAGTCAGATGGAATGGTGGAACGCTTTAATCAAACCTTGGAAAGGCACTTGGCAAAACTGGTGGACAGCCATCAAAAAGACTGGGACAAGTATATTCCATTATTTTTAAAGTCATACCGGTCTGCGGTTCATGAAACCACGAATGTTACACCTGCTTTAGCCATGTTTGGGAGACAACTTAGATTATCTTTATAGACATTGTAACGGGACGACCACCTGACACCCCGGAGAGTGTTACAGAATATGCTGCGGATTTGCGTAATAAACTGCATGAAATCCATGAACACGTACGAGCATCACAAAGCAAAATAAGTGAGACTACGAAGATTAGGTATGACAGAAAGACGAATCACATAGAATTTAAAGAAGGCTCGCAAGTATGGCTCCATAATCCAACAAAACGCAAAGGCAAATCACCAAAGCTTCAAGCTGACTGGGATGGTCCATACACGATAATCACGAAGATTAATGACGTTACTTACCGGATAAAGAAAATGAGTGGTTTAAGAAGCAAACCGAAAGTCGTTCACATAAATCGATTGGCTCCCTATAAAGGAAGTAATGATGCTCGGGACGAGCATGTCTAAGGAGGGGTAGTGTTACGAAGACGGGTCGACTGCAATGTTTTTAGATTTTTCCACTACTTAGAGAACTTTTCAGCAGGCTGAAATGTGATTTCTGACCGTTTCAGGGGAGGGTCAATCACATATTAGAAAATCGCAATTTACATAATGTTACCCTAGTTTTCAGGAGCCTGAAATTTTTTCAGGCCGTTTCAGAACACGTGTAGTCGAATGGTACACTTTTCAGGAAACCCGTTTTCAGGCGTTTTCAGGCCTGGTTATACCCCTTTGACGAAGGAATGTTCTAGAACGAATTTTCTAGGTGTGGGACAAGGACGGAACGATACGCGAGAGAGAAGGAAGATCGGAACCTTCTCGAAGCTAGACCGAGCACTCTAGAACGCCGTACGACAAGGACGGAGCAATGTGCGAAAGAGATAGCTAGTACGCACGTTCTAGAATTGTGCGATCGCTACTCAGTTGCACTGCCGCCTAGAGAGTTCTCGAACATCGCTCCCAGGGATATATAAGCGAGCCGAAACGCGACCGATGAGTTCAGTTTTGAATGCGATACCAAGCGATAAACACCGGAGCGACAAAGTGCGAATATAGTGAAGAAAAGTGAATACAAGTACTGTGTGAAGTGCGTGTTATTAGAGTAATTAGTGACAGTATTTTGTGTGTTTATTTAGTGAATTTTTGTGCGTAATTTCCAGTTTTTAGTGTTAACAAATTCCTCGTAGATTTAATTGAAAATAAACCCTTGAAGAGATTTACGGCGTTTCTATCCGATCCCCTAGCTCGTAACAATATTATAAATGAAGCTAAAGAAACATATACATTTTTACAAAAAGTTTATTTAGAAATATGAGACCTCTTTATCAATTGCGAGGGGAAAAATGGCAACAGTGATCTTTTGTATTAATTTGAGTTCAGGTTATAACGCCCCTAATACCTTTTGTCAGTCTTGTGAAAATACTTAAAAAACTGTCAAAGAATGCTTTATAATCTTTTCTAATTCTTTAGGGAAATTCTACCGCCTACCGAAGTTTTCATTAACAGGGACAAGTTACACATAAATTTTCATAGGCTTTTCAAGAGCCCCTGAATTATCTTACTTTTTTTAATATTATGTTATTCATGTTTTTTGATTTGATTAATGGCAAAAAAGGCATTCGCGTGTACATATAGATCCTACAATTGTAACATCCTCAGATAATAGGTCGCTCAAGGTGTTAAATGATAAATCTTATAAGATTAATGTTTTGTACCTATAAAGTATTTAATTAAAACTAAGTGCTAATACTGAAGACACCTTATGCTCACGCAAAGGTGTAGAAATTATAATGAAAATTTACAGTTTTTTTTGTCAAAAGTTTTTTTTTGTGACATAGACTATAAACAGTTTTGTAAACCAAATGACAACTTGGCCTAGAACAAATCTTAAAAACACCTGAGTAATTACATTAGATATTCATTAAATACTAACATTCATCGCAATCAGTTTTATTCTAAGTATACAATCATTATAACTAATCAGTTTGTGTTCTTTGACCTTATTGTAAATATCCTTTCAGTTATGTGCTTTTTGGTACAGGCAAATCTACACTTTAGCATAATGTAAATAGAGTTCCCTTTTTATTGATTTGAAAAGGCGTTTACTATTTTATGCTATATTTGAGTAGGAGCTCCGGTCAACACTATCACTGAATGATAAGAGACACATTCCAATAATGGTCCGCTTTCTTTGTGTTTACTAGTTCGCTCATACAAGCCCTAAATTCTCGCAGTATATAGACCTTTACAAGACAACTGCCTGGCCATAAAACAAGTGAAACAATATATCATAATATGTCTTAACTATACACGAATTATTCAACTGCTTATACTGGTCACCTGATAGGCTCTATTGGTGAAAAAAATCAGAACTTAATATATATAAATTAATATTGAAGTTAAAATAGTATAATGTTTATTAGTATTAAAAAAAATTTAAAAACGCTGAGCACGTCTGCGTGTGCTCGTGAGTTTTTCTTTTGTTATTAACATAAATAATGCGTAATATATTCCATATTTGAAGCTTTATCAAACACGATTTTAATGATAAAAATAAAGTCTGTTGTCTCAATCCTATTAATATGTAAAGTTTTGTATGCACACACGAACATCTCACTATCAATTCATTCTCGAATTGGAATTTGCTTGCTGCAACATACATTTAAATTATGCATATTAAAGCAAGTGGGTAACAAACGCATAAAACTAAGGGCTAAAATGTGAATATATAGATGTGGATATGTTGTAATGCTGTTTTTTTATTATTATTTTTAGCCTTTATTTCTGTATAATATATTATATAAACATTTGTTTTAGTTACATAGGTTAGGTATCAGATGTGCCAGTTTTGGTGAGCAGCGTGTGACACATAGGCCTCTTCCAGCTGCATTCATTATGTTCTAATGTTAGCTTTTCATGTCCAAGTTGTGCCTCCTATTATCTTTATAGCGTCTGCCCATCTATTGCTCTGTCTTCCTCTTTTCCTTTTTCCATCTCGTGGTTGCCATTCTGTAAGTTCTCATCGCCAGGACGTTTACATCCTATTCTTCCATTGAAATCACCATAACTATGATGTTTTTGTAAAACTGTAGTTATTTGGTTGTAAAACTTATTTATTTATTTATATCGTAATCCTACAGATAACAAAAATGATATACTCGTATAATAACAAACAATTACACTAAAAATATAGCCAGAGATGGAATACATAAAATTTAACCACAAAAGGGTTCAAAAATTTACAAAAGGAAACAAACAATTAAAATTATTCAATACATTTAACTAAGTGGTACCTAATTTGGGTGTGTTGCATAATGGTCTAAAAGTGAGAGTAAGTACGAGAAGGTGTATGTGGGGTATGCTCATGATGCAGGTGACTTTGCGCTGGGGATATTCTTAATAATTTCTTAGATTTCTAATTTAGACCATATTCCGCGATAGCTTAAACAAGTCAAGGCTTAAATATTGGTCATTGTATGCCCGGGCTGCGCAATACAAAACTGAGTTTTTTTGTATAGTTAGTATTGATGTGAGGAACATGAAACAAAGCACTTATCTTTGGCAAGTTCTTCATGATTTTCAGTGGGTGCATAAATTTGTATAAACGACCATTTGTTCTTGAAACTTGGCAGATTTTCATTAAGAATGGCTATTCTATCTGATATGCCTTTGAATTCTTCTATAGCTTTCTTATCTTTTACCTTTATAATAGAAGATATACTCTTTATGATCTTCAATGCTTTCGCCTATTCTACTTATTTCGCTTGATCCCAGTATGTCCCCATTTATCTTTGAAAGAGCTAACTCTAGTTCGGTAAGTTTTTTGTGTGTTCTCAATGATAGACAATTCAGAGTGGCGATACAAAGTATCTTATTGACCAGGCTTGGGGGACTACTTGTTGATACGTTTCCTTTTTTGTTTTTGTTTTGATGTTCCGGTTCCTGATGTGTTTTAATTTCTATTCTTTATTAGTCCAATGTAATGAATGTTAGTACTAAATATGTAATAAGTAATTAACTTAACTGTTGCCTTAACAGCTATTTTACTCATAGATCTTAATTTTAGCTTATACTAACCTAGTTTTAAATGCACACATATAAGTGTGTCATTGCTCAAAGAAAAAAAATATATTATTTTTTTTTTAATTTTCTTCAAAAGCAGCGACGGCTTAACGGTGTAGTTCTCAGATTCCTTTATTGATTGGTCTTGCCGGTTTCCTCTTAATGTTTTCCTTCACCGTACGAGTCAGTGTTAAATTCGCACATAGAAAGACGACCCATGGTTGATTTTGCTCTCTTTTTTGGAACTTATTGTACATTAGTCAGTTAATATAACAATGAAAATGTAAACAAATGTCTATTATAACTTTATTACTATAATGTACACTTTTATGACTTTTTTATTCTCATAAAAAGTTATTGTTTTTGGAACAGAATATCCACTAATATTCTGTTGCAGCAACGTTCTATAACAGCAATAAAGTTGATATTGATTTGTTAAATACGTCGAGTAGAAAATCAAAATGAGGTACCAGCTTTTCAGCTTTTTTCAGTTGTAGCATAATGTATAGTATTAATTTCACCAAATTTTATTTAAACCAAATTTTTTTTTTGTTTTACAAAGGAAAAAAAAACATATTTTATTTGTGAAAACTGTAGCATTAATAAAGAGTATTGTTGGTTGGTGGCTTGATCATACGACTCTCATCCCTGAAGTCTCAGATTCGATCCCCGGATGTGCTCTAACGAGAATACTGTCTATGTCTACACACGCCCGATCGATAAAGAAAATCATCATGAGGAAACGGCATGCTAAGACCCTTGAATCGGGCATTGATTTTTTATTTTTATAAATTGCCTAAAATAAATAAGAAATAATCACGAAACTCATACAGAACTCAGAGCCAAACCTAAAACGTAGCGTCGTCGTTTTTTATTAATCGAAAGCTGAGTGTTTAAATAAATAAATATTCAAACATTAGTCTAATGTGTTTGTTGACGCGTTTTCAATAACTTATAAGTACCTAAGAAAACAAGGCTGTTGAATGAATAGTATTAATGTCGACAATAAAGTTGAACTGTAAGATGATCTTTATAATTGCTATTTTTACCCTGAATCTTATCTTTGTTTATTTGCCTCAAGTTGCGAATACATCAGTATCTCAGCTATAAAACTAACTAATAAATGCAGGTTTAATTAGGCTGACCTTCATGGTTCGATAACGCACAGTGCGTATAACCCGAAGGCTTGGATTCAATATTTGGTAAATGTTCCGTATCGCGGCACCAGCGATTTTGAGGCTGAATTTTTTTATGACTTCGTCATGAGTTCTCAGCGCCATAACTAGTGTTGTTATGATGGCACATGACCTTTTTTGCCAAAAAAAAATTCAAAAAGTACCCAAAACCGAATCAGAGCACCCCACTATCCACGTGGTCTTGTCAGCCTTACCCCTAGAGTGTATATAAAAAATCGGAGGCGCGGAGCAAGAGCAGCCCCCACCCGCTGTAATAAAGCAGGCATTATGCAAGAATAAAATGCCTGTGCTTTGGTACGCAAGGGCGGAGGGGCTGCATTTCCCGCAGCGCCGGAGCTGTCCAAAAAACCTATTATTAATATTGTTCGGTTAGGTTAGGTTAGGTTAGTATATTAAAATTATTTTTAAATAAATTAGTTTTTTTTCATGTGCCATCATAACAATACTAGTTATGATGTTTACAGATGATAACGCGACTGTGAAAAAAAAATCAGCCTCAAAATCGTTGGTGCCGCGATACGGAATATTTACCCAATATTCTCGTACATGCGGAAAATCTATTAAAAGTAATAAAAAATGAATTAGAGCAGTGTTGGCCTAGTGGCTTAAGCGTGTGACTCTAAGCCCTGAGGTCGTGCGATCGATTCACTCAACACTTAACATTTGCTTCCACGGTGAAAGCAAACATCGTAAGGATACCGGCATGTCTTAAAACACAAAAACTTTACGATGTGTGTCTCAAAAGGCTGATCACCTACTCTGCGGCCAAGACCCATATAGGGTTATATCGCCACTGGATATTTATAATTATTATCCGTATTCCTTACACGATGTTAGTAGCCACCTGTGTCGCAAGTTTTAAGTTTTCTTTCCGGGAATCTACAGAATAATTCTTTGAACTCATTTGCACACTATAGTGCTTGTGTACTTCATATCTCTGTGGTAAAGATACAAGTTACATATAGGTAAATGTATCACGAAATGCAGACGGCATTAATTAGTCGGCTCGCTCAGGAAGCGTAAATCCAATATCTGTGTGCGTAGGAAATATGATTCGATGCTCGAAATCGAATTTTAAATTTTACAATCCGGTGTCGTATTCCAAATTTGAATTTTGGTATTCATTCGATATTTGAAAATCATATTCCAACACTTGTCGATAATATTGAAACCACAGGATAAATACGTAATACATAGCGCTTATGTAAAATTATATGATCTGTGGTTTAACACTAGCATTAAAGCGGTTTTTGGAAATATACGCTTTGTTCGTAATGCTAAGTAAAGATTTAAGTTCCGTTGCCACTGATTACATTATATTAATTTGGTTAAATCTTTTGTCTGATCAACTACAATTCAGCCTTAAAATAAGATTATTTCAACACGATTTAAACCGGTAAGTCAATTTAAATTAAATTGTTTCTGTAAAGTAAATAAAAAAGAACATGATTTTCTCAATTCAATCGTCCTAATAATTATGTTTATGTCCAATTATCCAATGTTATTTAAAGAAAATAATTCGTGTTTAATAGTATATCAACACTACGAATTCTAGAGCTTTCTTTACAAATAACATATTATCTTTAAATTGTCTTTCTTTTCTCTTCTTTTCTATTGGTTTAGTAGTTTTGCTCAAAAGCGTAATAAACTTATCACAGTCATTAAAAGGACAAAAATATGTTAATAACAAGCTATAAATACTGATAATTATTAACCATATTTAAAATAATACAAGATAAATAACTTACACACACGTAAATTTAAGCCCAGTAACACACTAAGATCAAAGGTCTGAATACACTAGATAACGACTAAACAGTCTGACGTCCCGACGAGAACTGATATCCTCGCTCTACGTTCGGGAGAATTATGTACACTTGCATTCATAAGTCAATTTATGATTTAAGACATTTATTCACCTTTCATATTCCCCATTGTGTTCAAGGAAATCTAACCTCTATTACAAGTCTCGCAATTTTGAATAAACAATTTTAACAGATCTGTATTGAAATTTATATTTTGGGACCGCTTTTGTCCGATTTGTGAAATATTATTGTAATATGTATATGTATTTTTTTCAGATATATCGATGTCTACGCCAGAGCATATTGAATATTTTTATGATTTCGTTAAGTAGGTAATGCATAATTCAAATCGTACAACAAGTATTCTATAGGCATATTGTAAAATTAATTTTTGTTGAATATTTTTGAGAGTTTGAATTAATTAGTAACAAGAACATATATATAACTTGAACAGATATTAAAGCTACAGTTCGCAAGTGTGAATTATATTTTTTAAACTAATTTCGTCATGACTGTACTGGCCTTTATTCGTTTGTCAAAACAGTTACAGCTATTCATTATTATGTTAAAGTTTATCGCGTAAAGTAAACAAGCAATAATTACCATACTAGACGCCTTGTCAAATCTTTGAAACTCTATTGTGAACTAGATTGGGAGCTAGATTGTTTGTATGGAATTTAATATCTTATATAATTGATTTGTATTATAACCCGAGAATTTCTAAGCCCATTTAAATTAGATTCCCTTGAATAGCTATCAAGTTCAGTTCAATTTCAAATTAATATTGTTGACACATAATACACGGTTCTTAATGTATTTGTTTGAAACAAATTGTTTTATTATGGCATCATACGCTGATATTGATAGAATAATGGAAATTGTAGGTATAAATGTTAAAAGTTCTTATCTGAGTTCTGACTGTCACATTTGTATAAAATTTTAATCTAACATGGGGTTTACAATAAAGGTAAAAGCATCATTACTTTGATTATTCTCCAGTTTCGCGTAATTACAAAAACAATACAGACTATTACAATTCTTGTGAATTCAGTAGTGCAGAAAGTCCTAATTGTCGGCTCTACTCAAGTGTTCTAACTTAAGCTCACCAAGGCCTTACCGATACCATAAGCTTATACAAGGCATAGTGTTTTCATATTTGGTTGAAAACACTATGCCTTGTTAGTTTCGTGATCATTTGTTTTTTCAACCAGGTGATCAGGCTTCCGTGCCTGCCTCTTTGGAACTAAGGCACGATACGCTGAAGCCACTAGGCCATGTCTAGCTAAGAACATAAAAGAAATCGTGTTATTAAGCAAATGGAAACCTGTCAAATAGCGCCTGAACACAAAGAGTGACAGAATGAAAAATAGTTCTTGGTATATTTTGACGTAAACGTTTCGCAAATGTGTTTTGAATTAGAAAATAGAATCGATATTATTTATGTTAAAATCATCTTTGTTATAGTTGCTCGATGTTAATAATATATTCAGTTCACAAAGTTTGAGTTTGTTCTTTAGGCTTTTAATCAATGTTCTATTTGGAGAACCCAAACTTACCATACATTAAGGAGTATTGGAGATAGGATTGTCGGCACTGCGTTTTATAATACATGGATTTATTTATTTCTTTACAGCTTATACATGACCAAATTTCAACTAAAAATATGATAAAATATAGCTATAGCCTCCTAATTATTTATTTATTTAGTTTATTTCCAACACACAAATATAAAGTCTTTACCACATTCTTAACCTACATAGTAATAATAATAATTAAAAATTGATCAATAGAAATTAAACAAATTAAAAAGTTTGGTATGTGCGTAAGTAGCATCCCTTACCAAAGCCCGTCCCATCCTCCAACCTACTATTTTTTTTTATTATTATTGTTTTATTCGATTACTTCCTTATATTTAGATACATACCTTTGTAGTTCGATAAAAATTATTCTTAATATTTAAGTTAAATGTCTCTTAAACTATTTAAATGTCATTTACTTGACGGTCCTTTGTGGTCGTCCCTTAGCCTGTTCTAATTTATCGTCACTATTTATTTATTTTTATTTTTAAGTCCATCTGAGAAGAATTTTAGATACATAGTAATATATGTACTTACTTTGTTACGTTAGTTAAGTTAATAAGAGAGTTCGTAAATCGATTTATTATTAACATTCAAATAATTATGAATTTAGGAGAACATTTTATAACAACAAAATCCAATAATTAAAATATACCCAATTATATGTTTATTGATTGGGTTTCCTGTATTTGGCCTTTCATAGAAAACTTTGTTTATGTTTTTGACGTTACGCATAATAAGAATCGTAATAATACAACATATACTCCCCCCTGTTTTTGTGCTGATTTTAGCAATGAAGCAGTAAATTAAATAAATAAATATTAATTTAATGTTATCGCTGTCTAGACACAAATAAATTCCTTCACAAACTATGACTCAAAATGAGTTACATGTAATCTGTAGCGTACATTTATTATATAACATAGTATTGACATCTTATGATATTTAAATAAAAGTCTTTCTTTTCTCTTCTTTAAATGTTTAAAGTGTTGGTAAATAATCTTTAGTAAAATAATTTCACGCGAAAGTTGCTATCATGACTTAAATGAAGATCAGAGAAATTACCACCGTATCATAAAACCGATTGCAAGCCGCACGCATGGCGTTCAAATTATTAATCCAGTAATTCTTTAAGCACATCTTTGTAGTTTAAAGTACCTACTAAACCTATAAAAATTGTCCAGTAAAATTATTTGAATTTAAACATCGGATATTAAGTTGAAAAACTGACTCGCCAGATAACAATCCCTACTGAACACAAAGCATTTCGTATAAATTGCAATCGTTTATCTTGTCAGGCACTTAAAAATATCTCCATTTTAAGGCGACACTTTTTTAAGACCCCATAAACTTGTGCTAATCTTAAGCGAGTGATAGAGCCTTAATTAACACTATTAAGCCAAGATCTTGTCTGCGAAAATAATCGTGAAACGAGATGATTGTGATTTCAAAGTTACGTTTGAAATACACTGGGTTGTCTTTTATTTCTTTTGTTTGCATTTGTAAAATTATGTCTAGACGGACTGCAGTTCTTTTGTTCAGGAAAAGATGTATTTGTATGTTTGAAAGTAATATGAGTATTTCTTATCTGAACAAAGCAATTTTTGACAATGTATGTCTCAGTTACGATAAAGCTTTTAGGTTAATGTAGTATTTACGCATTCCCCGTACCACTGAGTACTAGGGTATGTGGGACTCAGCTTATTCAAAGCACCCTCTTCTTCTACTTAGAGGGGTAAAGGGTAGATCCATTTAAACCATAGTGCCTACCGCACTGCCACATTAAAATGCTCTCAGGTTCAAAGGAGCAAAGGACACTTTACAAATTGTCACTGGAAATATTTTTTATTTAAGTATACTGAACTGGAGGTATTCGGTAAAACTAACATCACTAAGATAGTGAAAGTTTACTATAGAATTGATCCTTTAAAGTAAAGTAAGTAATTTACAAAGATGATGAAGAATTACAAAAGGTGCACCAATATCAGTAAATTATAAGTTAAAGTTACAAATCTAAGCTTGCTTACATTTTTAACTTCAGCCTATGAGTTTATTAATTCTGCTCATTGTGTTCCTAACTTGATTCTTAAAGTATTTTATGCAAAGGGAAACGCAATGAAATATTTTTATGTTTGCTAAAAACGTTATTAAAAAATAAAACCATTGTCGTTTTAGATTGTTTAAATCACAAAGTGAGCTCTTTATAGCTAAACGGCAAAAATGTGTTTAAACTTCAGGCTTAATGATCTCATATTTAGTACATAAATTAAGTATTTCCGGACCAATACGACTTAAGATCCTTCAAGAAATAAGCGCACCAATTCTTAAAAGGCCGGCAACGTTCTCGCGAACTCTCTGGCATTATCGATCTAATAACGTTAAAAAATTATAATTCTAGAACTCATGATGAGCAAATGTTGCATTTGGCTTCAGGCTCGAGCGGTCGCCTGCCATTTGTGCGAAGTGTCATCATACATCTTAACGCATTCTAAAGTTGTTTATAATAAATAATCTGGGTCTTATATAAACTTGACTCTTATAAAGGTAGAAGAGATTTATATTAAGACAAATTTACAATGGTTTAATTAAAGTACTACAAGCTACTATATTGTATGTCTTTATCACGCACTTGTAGCGGTTTAACCTATATTTTTTTTAAAATAAATAAGGATTTTTAATAAATAAAAACTAAAACTGGTAAGGCTTATAACACCGCACGTGTAGGCTCATCTAAGAGATGTGTTTAATCACAGTATTTCGTTAATGTATTTATGAAATAAATGAATGTGAACACGTGACGTTTACCCTTGCAAAGTTATAAAGCGTTGTAAATTTTAATTTATCACTGTCACCTGCAAACCTGTCCGTGTATGCTTTGATGAAATAATCAAGATTATTTAAAAGTGTGAATATTTATTAAAAGTTTATTGTTAAAATATTTGCAAGAGAAAAGCAATTATGTATTATTATGGCTTGGAGATAAAATAATTTAAAATATGTCTCTTTCTATGCGTAAATTATTCCACTGGTGTATTAATTGTATGTGTTTTTGTTTGTCTTGTGGCTTCAGCGTGTGACTCTCATCTCCGAGGTCGTAGGTTCTATCCCCGGCTGTGCACCAATGGAATTTCTGTGTGCGCGTTTAACACTACAGGGGCCTTAGTCAAGATGCCTTAACAGTAGTGTATGTAGAAAGTCGAAAACTTAATTTGTATGGAAATGACAATTCGTGTCGAAAAGTTTTCATACAAATTTAGTTTTTGACGTTCTACATACACTACTGTTAAGGCATCTTGACTAAGGCCCCAGTACAGTAAAGGAAAAATTGTGAGGAAACCGGCATACCTTAGACCAAAAAAGTCTACCGCATGCACAGAAGGCTGATTACCTAATTCCTATAAGAAAAAAGCAAATGATCACGAAACAGATAGTGAAATCGGAAGACCAGACCTGAAAGGTTGAAGCGCTACTGCGTTTTATTTGGTATTAATTTAATAATTGTTTATGACGAAGGAGTAGGTAGGATATTTAAGAAGAACAAACACAATTGATGGAAAAAGAGGGTAAGATAGACAAAATGTAAAGAGGAAGGAGAACTAGGCACAAATTACGAGAAAACACGACCTGAATTTTATCAAAAATTGGACCTGCGGATAAATTATTAAAGATAATGACGACAGCATAGCTAATGTTATAAATTAATGTGTTGTAATCAGCCGTTTAATTTCGACTTTGTAAAAGCTTCTGCTTGGTTTGGACCGCTCAACTCAGGGCCTTTTTTGGAATGGAATCTCGCTATTGGCTTAAAGGGCCTGGTCGGCCCAGCTCGGCCTGCTTTGGCAAGCGGGCGTCTCCTGTTAGAGTCGAGCCTCGGCTTGTGCCGTATTTGAGTGGTCAATCATCTGTAGGGTAGGATGGAAGCTTGCTGGAGTAAGTGCCGTCCTAATCAATTTCTGTATTTATAGCAACCCGAATTTGTGATAGACAAGTTTCATGACATTTCGTGTACTCTTTCCGCGACCGAACCCGAAAGGACCACAATGATTATTTTAATAAATTATTTATTATTATTGCTAATAAATTACTTGTAATAATAATGACTTTGGAATGAGTATTACTATCGACCATTAAATAGTCTATAAGTTTTGAACTAATTTGACTTTGATGGTTTTTAAGCTCTGTGTCATTATGACAATGGCAGATGGCAGTAACGCAATTGCTCCGACATAATAAATTACTTTTAATACTAATAATAGTAGTTAATTTGTAGATCTAATAATATTGGGAAATCGAATAAACTGCAAGTAATAACGGGCTTAAACTGTATCAACTTAGACTTTGTTAATATATGAGCTCTCTGACATATAATTTTATTAGGGGGTTTTACTTGATCAAAATTAACCCTGGGAGCAGCATGTAAAAGAAGTTAGCCGCAAATTGTATGGTGCCTCCAGTATCCTTCGACGTCTTAGTAATTTTCTTCCCTTTAGTACTAAAACCTCACTGACTCAATCTCCAGAGGAGTCCTGCCATTACTGGACTACGCCGATTCTTGCTCTTCCGATCTAAACGAGAAATTGCTAAATAAACTGGATCGTCTCCAAAATTTCTGTATCCGATTTATATTAGGTCTAAGAAAGTACGACCATATCTCTGCGTTCCGTAAGCGGCTAGGCTGGTTACCCATTCGTCAGCGACGTGATGCTCATGTTCTCCATCTCTTATATTCCATCCTGTTCAACGCTAAAGCTCCTTCCTATCTCAAAACAGACTTCAAATTTTTGGGATCCCATAACTATAGCTTACGCTCGTCCGAAAACTATATCCTGGAAATCCCATCACATAACTCCTCCTTTCTTGGCGAGTCCTTTAAGGTCTCTGCATTTAGGCTATGGAATTCACTTCCCGTCCCTATTCGCTTAGCTCCTTCTCTATCTTCCTTTAAATTTCTTCTGTATAAACATTACCTGTCCACATCGTATCCCTAACTTTCGTAATAGCTACTAACTGACGTGAGACTGATCTTAAATTAAATTATTATGATTTATGTGCACTTTTTACTTTTTATTTTTCATGTATCCTTTATTAGTTTAGTTTGTTTTTTGTTCCTGTATATATGTAATATGTATTTTTGCACTTCTTGCCTAGTAATTTAATACATTTTTTTCCTTTTCTCACAGTGGTTGCCTGGAAGAGATCGCTTGAAAGCGATAAGGCCGCAAGTTACCCTCCTTTACATTTAATTATGTTAATTTTTTATATTGTAATGCAATAAAGTATAAATAAATAAAATAAATAAATAATTACAATGGCAGGTGACAGTAGCGCCATTACTCTTACACATATTATGCTGACAGAATGTATAGCTTTATATTTATACCCAGCGATTATACTTTCGTGGCAACCCACGAAACCAATAAAAATATCTCTTACATCTTAAGGTTTCCTCTAAAAGAATTTTCGTTTTTCGGTTAATTTTAAATATCGCTTAAAAGCAAAACAATGTTAACATCGTACCGCAAATAAAATGCCTGAATAATGGCTATTTTTCTCACTTGAATTTGGCGACGTTGTTTCATTTATGTAAAGATACATTTTTAACACTACCTAAGCCATATTGGTCCTTTAATGAAACTCGTAGAGTTTGTTTTATTTAACACGTTTGTCTTATAATATAGTGGTTTGAACTAAAACCCTCTTTTTGTGTGAGTCTACTCGTATATTATCACGCTACGGTAAAATAAATGAACGTAAAAAAAAATTTCAGATTTTATTAAGTTTCGAGTTCATGTATTTCAGAATAAGCACTAATCACATTTTGTTTGTAAGGCGCACCTTTTTAGTAATAAATCAAATCGAAAATAATGCACACATATTGGAGGGAAACAACTCAACCCAACTATAACTAACGATATAGGATAATATATAACTCTACGATGGATAGCACTGGCATAGGGTGGCGCTACAGAATTCGGAGGAAATTGTAAGAGGAGTTATAGGTTTATCATAAGGAAAAAAAGCTGAACATTTTATATATAGTACCCAGGTAAGTGCTTATAACTAAAGTTAAAATTAGTCCTTTATTTATTTTTTATTTAACACGGACATAAAATTGATTACCCCCTTCTCTTTCAAACAGCGCAAACGTCTTCCTCCTCATCTCAGAGTAACAGAGAAGTCTCAAACATAAAAATGTAAATACAAATTTATAGGAAAATTATGAAAGGGATCATCAATAAACAAATGTATGTTAATGCCTATTTATAAAAACATTACACACCTTCTAATTTCAAATGTACTCTATTTAATTGTGTCATTCAAATGTCACGGCCTTAACACATTTTTTCAACTAATCCGCAGATTAATTGTCTGTGTTTAAATTCATTAATTTCAGTAGACATTAATCATTCTAAACATTGCGATATACGCGTATATTGTTAATGGTGACAAAGGTTTTGGCTGAAAAGGAAACATTTTAGCAGAGCATACGCTAAGTGGATCGTAAGGTGTTACATTGGCTTAATGGGTTATTTGAGCAGTCTATAATAAAGGACAGTGTTGGCCTAGTGGTTTAAGCGTGCGACTCTAATCCCTGAGGTTCGATTCGATCCTCGGCTGTGCACCAATGGACTTTCTTTCTATGTGCACATAACATTCGCTCGAACGTTATGTGCACAGGAAGGAAGGAAGGAAAACATCGTGAGGAAGCCGACATGTCTTAGATCCAAAAAGTTGTCGGTGTGTGTCAGGCACAGGAGGCTGATCACCTACTTGCCTATTGGATTGATCATGAAACAGCTTCAGAAATCTGAGGTCCAGACCTAAAGAGGTTGCGGCGACACTCATTGTTGTTATAATGAAGGACAATGGAAGATAAACTTTTAAAACTGTCGTTAACACGATTTTTAGGTAATGATGGTATTATTTTTAATGTCGATTTTAATATGAAACCTCAAGTAATAACTCATTTTTGTTTAATATTTTTTTGGATTTTACTTTATTTTAGTTATAGTTAGTGTTACATGTTATTTTATGATCTTGTTTTTTGTTTAGGAGAAGCTTCCAGAGTTGCCTGGAAGAAATCGCTTTTGCGATAAGGCCGCCCGTTGCCTAATAAGTTAACTTAAATGTAACCTGCTTTTTTTATGTATGTTTTTATATAAGGCAACGCAGTGTAAATAAATAAGCAAGGATAGCAATGGATGTCTGTAACAAACAAATGTTATATTCATTCACGAAAAAATCAAGTTTTGTTTTTTTTTTTTTTGTTTTTTATAATTTTTTTTCTTACGTTGTAACATATAAAAACATTGTATTGAAAGATAATCACTTAAAAATCTGTATTACTATAAAACTTTTCTAAAATCGCAGTAAGTAGGTATAATTACGTTAGTCGGTATAAGATAAACCTATAACGAACAGGACGTAGAAATTTTCCGCCTTAACGGATTGCGAAATAACATTCCGAATCGTTATTACAAGATGGCATCGATATCGGAATTTGTTAGACGCGTCGATCGTGACAAACTGGTCCTGGATTATCTTGGATAGAGGAATTCCAATGATATTTCACTAGGCACCCTTTGGGGTGACTGGCGGGCTAAAGTATAAGCAATTCGCGACGCCTTTTATGTCTAAAGCACGCTACTTAGAAATGTACCATAAATATATGATACTTGACTATTAGCTCTATTAAATTTTATGCTTAGTAAAATAAAATATAAACTTACGTTGTTTTTTTATAGGATAGAGGGCAAACGAGCCTAAGGGACGCCCAGAAAGGCCTGTCATCGCAGCCATTAGTGGGTGTATCAAACAAAAAAAATTAATTAATTTATTTATTATTTGTATGACAAACTCTGTAATATTGGATAATTAATCAATACTTTTTTTTAACCATTTGTAACCATTTTATCACGAAATCACACTCAAAACTTCGCTTCTGGTACAGAATTTTTCAAAATGAAGAAATTATTATTATACTTAAATGTCTGGTATTATTATTTATTACACACTAGCAGCAGGATGTGTATGTATTTAGGATCAGATTATCTTATTTCCATTGAAATTTATTTTAAAAGAATTCAGTCAAGAGGACGGACATTATGTTTAAAAATATTTATAATTATAGGACTGTATTAATCTAACGTTGGTAAATATTGTCTTATATTAATCGCTTTCGCTTATTCACGAGTCCTTGTAAAATCTGCCTGTGACGTTCCATTAATTTGTGTGCAACTGCCGCCAAATCCGGATAACTGATTAGCAAGCATTGCCAATTTATTAAACCCCTTTTTTCATAAACAGATTAAAATATACATATATTGTTTTAGTAAATTTTGAATGTATTAGTAATATTTATAGGTAAGTGTAGTAAGATGTTTTGCGAAATATATGGACGGATATTTAAATATTCAAATTATAGTTAATATTCAAATTTACGCTATAATCGAATGTTAAATGTTGTCTATATATTTTATTCCACACTTTGAACCACGATAGATGACCATAGCATAGAACAAAGACAGATTGTATAAATTCGTGAAAATTGAAAAGATCCAGAAAGCTGGGCACAATTTAGTGGCCAGGGATAGGCACCAAAAGCAGAAAACCCATAGGCGCGCGCCGCACTTGGAGATTGTATGAAAGAAGACTTAGCTCGGTGGAGAAGTTCACAACCTGAAGAAATCTCATCAAAGATTACAGGTTAAAGGATGATACGATGCAAAGGGTTGCATCACCACTTGATATATACGTATTATGTGCATTGTAATATCTATAATTAAAGCCAATATATTTTTCTTATTCGCTTGTTTCAAAAGCGAAATCTACAATAATTAATTATTGATTAATGCGATAGCTTATCGACAAAAACAATTGATGTCATACGCTTTTAATGTTTCATATGTCAGAGAAGCTTTAGGTAGGAATGCCAGACGAGACAAGTAATCAGTAAAAAGCTTTTTTCCATCTATAAGCTGTAGTGTACAAAAATGAAAAACTATACAAGGATATATCTTTTAGTTAGGTAGTAACGTTATTTCAATATAATTTTGTTTACCATTTAGGAAATATTTGTTTTTGGTTTAAAGTGCGTGTGTGTTAATTGACTATGTAAACATCTCTGCCATAGTATATATCCAGACTGATCACTTCTATATACGTATATACTCTTTAGAAATGTTATGTCTAATGGCCCTCATAATATTACACGAAACATCATATATTATAGGAAATTAAATTTAAAATTTAGTTATGTAAGTTATGAGCGATTATATTAATGTTTTTATATTATTACATATATTTTGATTATTTATTATATAAACAGTCCCGTGAAATCTATAGTGACGCGGCTCAGACCAATATATATGTACTTTATATACGCACGGGTCTGTCTTTGATATCTGCCAAAGTAAAAAGGATGATTTCGGGTGAAAACCAAGATACGTTATAAATAATAATATTATGTTAAATAAATCATTTTTCAGCGTAAAAGGTAGGTACATAATATAACTTTACAAGCTATTTGAAAAATGTAAATATTAAAATTACACGTAATTGGTTTTTCACATTAACTTTTCAATCTACTCTGTGACCAATAAATTGATGGTCATATAATCTGTAGTTGGCTAGTCCCTGAAGCCTGAAGTCTATTCTTATCTCAGACGCTCGACTTTTGTAACATTCCCTCCCTTGGGACGGTGTGTCAACATTTCAAAGTTTTTCATTTCGAATGCGTACCTAAGCTTTGTTTGTTTGTGTGTTTTGAAAGCGTCGCATTGCGTGCTGTCTGTATGGTAATTATGTTTTGATGTCCTCTTTTTAAATGTGCCGTATTTTAAAAATATTATTCTATTAATGAAATAGCGGAAAGTATTGTGTATTAACCATAAATGTACCATAGATGTTTACTAATTTTGAAAGATATAATAATATATAGGTAGCATAATGTCCATATAACAAATTGTTACGAATTTTTGAAAATTACGATAACTTCAGAAAGCACTTTATTAATAACAAACAAACGTTAATTATTCTGTTTCAAAATTTAATCTGTCTAATTAATAAAAATAAAATTGAAACACTGTTTCAACGTTACACTATAAAATTTTAATAGTTCAAGTGTAACTAAATGTCCCCGATCGGGGGCTCTTCATAAACGATAAAGTGACCTCTTCTATTCTTCCGTGAAAATGAAAGGTTAATAGCCCATCTGAGGGTGCGACTGAATTTCTATCCACAGCCCTGCGATGCGGAAAGACATTAAAATTTAAATGATGCCTTTTATTATTTTACATTATGATCCATAAAATATCATTCTTTAATACCCACAGTTTTTTTAATCTATTATGAGTTTTTTTTTAATCTTAACGCATATCACTTTACGTGCCGTAGATGAATTTCCTTTATTGTTAACATGTGATCAATACTTATACATAATTAAAACGATATGTTGGTTATTTAAAATTGTAGAGAAGTAGTACTTAATGCATGCATTATAGCTATAAATTATTATTATTATAATTACCAACTCACCTCAGGGCCAATCTAAGTCACAACTTTTACCGCGATCTACAAGCTACGAAAAATTCCGGCTACGAGCGTAGCGCCCTACGCGAGAGTCAGAGAGCGTCTGCCGAACAACACAAGACTATCTTGTTATATATATAGTACAAATATATAACAAGAGGAAACTTAGCAACTGGGTTTTGTATTACCAATTCATAAATGTAATTATAATATACATTTCTAAGCAATAAACAGAAATGTAATATAATCCCATATTAAATTAGGCGATTTTAAACACTTTGTTGAATAGGGATATTTAAAGGACTAACTCTAGTTAAGTAGTTTGTACATAAACAAATCGTAATACAGAAGAAAAATAGTGTATCTATAACGATTAAACTATATGGTTAAATTTTAGCTAAACAGTTTAAATAAGTATATATAATGTATACCTAATATATAATTAATATTTTTACCGCTAAATGAATTTTGATTTAACTAGAGTTTTAGTTTCAAAGTTTTAATATGCCAAAATGAAACAAATGCAATTTTGTATGCAGATATGAAGTTATTAAATTATTATCTACAGGAACTCTTGTTGACCTCATTGATGTCTCAGGTGCACAGCTTAGAGCATGAATATCTTGTAACTTGTAGGACTTAAGTGGTATTATGGTAGTTAGTTAGGACTTAGACATGCTAATATAAATTGCAATATTACCAAATTATATTATTTTGAATAGATGTTCAAACCGGTTTGTGTAAGTTTAAAATTAAAGTCTCGCCCTCAGATTTAGAGACGTTTAGTATCGTAATTCCCGGTTGTAAAAATATTTAATGGATTTCACTTAGCTTAGCTTAAACCCGACTTTGAATTATTTCATAATATTACGAGAAACTTTTTGAATTATATTTTTTTGTAATGTTGTATAGGTCTACATTGTTATTTAGTTATGCACTTTTTGCACTTTACCCGTTTTTTTTTTTATTACGTCCGTAGAATAGATCGTTGGTTAGCGATAAGGCAGCCCGTTGTATATTTTGTACTACTGGTACATTGTTCATAAATAAATATTATTAAAGTACATACCTGTATTATATAGTTAATTTTAATATTTAGTATAAAATACCAGTCAATGTGAACGCCTTATGGAATTTTCGAGCAATTTCGAGGTAAAATTTTCTTTATCTAACTGCAATACAGTTAGATAAAGAAAATTTTTCATAGGAAACGATTGAAAAAAAACTCAATATCTTCAGGACTTACACTTTGCTGCATAATGAAATATTTATCAGTTGTGAAATTAATTTTCTTAAATTAAACAATAGTATAAAATCACTTATTATTTTCCTTGATAAGTAATGTTTACTTCTATGTTACAATATACTAATAATATTTTTAATATAAAATTAAACAGCATATTATGTTTATTACGAACAAGTTTAAGGGTCAAAACTATTAATATTTGGAAGTGAATCATTGGGCAACAAAACAGCTTCTCATTTTATTTGTTACAATCATGCAAACATACAAATTTTTGCTCTTTATAATATTAGTATAGATATAGATAGAAAGTTAATATTTTGTGTTCAAATATAAAAAAGTTATAAACGCGGATTAACAAATAATTTGCCGTTGCCGACAGTTTTAAAATTTGAAATTCCTTAATGTTAAATTTTATTAATCAAACTCGTGAATCCATAGGTATCAAAGTTGATTAACTATTGAATACGAAAATCGTGAAAACTCACGCGCTGGATATGACTGGAAGGAAATAAACTTCACAAAAATAGAACCACTTTTGAAACATAACGTCATAATGACGCGCTTACTTGTAGTTCTATAAAATTTCTGTGCCTATATTTTACGTTTTTGTGTTTACCGAAATGAACAGTGATGATATGGTATCAACTTGGATCTTTATATATACGCAATTGAGAAATAGTGTTATTAGGTCATTGGATTTACCGAACGGAATCTTGTATCGACTTCGTAAGACTGTTGTTGGTGGTGAGTTAGATATAAAAAATAATGGGCTTCGTTGTTTAACCTTCACACCGTTTAACTATTTAACGTTTCTTTGGTATAAAAGATTAATATAAAGATAATAGTTTTTTAGATGACGCCAGTTGATATCCTGTAACCTGTAACCTATAATAAAAGTAAGAATAATGCATGTATTATTCATACTTTTAGATTAAAAATTACAAATAATATTTTTAATGAAAAAGATCTTAGTCTAGACTGACTAAGTTCAAAAAGTTATTTGAATTATTCTTTATCTTTTCTAAGATTGCATTAATCACATAAGCAATTATAAAGCTAGGCATAAATATATCTAAATTATAGGTGTGCTTTTTTTTATTTTTGGGGCATGAAAATATGTCATCTTTGGAATACGTAAGCCCGTTCTTCCCCGGCGCAGATCTAAACCTATCAAAATGATGTAACTTAAGAGTAGCGTAGAGTCATGGTAAAATAGATTAATAAATAATTGCGAACCACTGAGAAAGCTTTAAAAAATTTAAGGCTGGATAACATCCAACTTAAAGAGATTATAAGCATACGGGAAGCACAAACATAAACTCTTAAGCTGGGTATCGATTACGCGCTCCTGGCGCGCGCGCCATGAATGACCGCACCGAGAGTGCGTTCCGTGAAACGCGTTCCAAATATTTGAAGTATATCAACTAAGCGCGCCTGGCGCGCGTGGCAACTGTTCCAGTGTTCGAATCTTCATCATGGAAGCCAGTCAGCAGCAGCTTTTGTAATTATTCACAGTATTATAAACAAGAAAAGCCAGAGCCACTGATTTGGCTTTTAGATACTCTCAATTTTTCTCTTCTGTACGATGATAGGAGCACAGTCATTTTTTTCTTTAATTCCGGCATAGGGACTCCCATTTCACTACTGATTTCTCTCCAAGCATCTTCTCTAAGCGATTTATTATGATACGAAGAACTTTTGCTATTCCACAGTAGTTCTTTTGTACCATACAGTTGTATTAATTTACGGCAACTTTGGTTATCCATAATTGGGAGCGCAACAAACACAAAAAAATACGATATATCCGTCCCAACTGGCGCGCGCGCCACGATTGATGCGTGGTAAAAAACCGACACCCGGCGGAACGGACCGCTCCGCGTTCGGGCGCTCCAACGAACACATTGGCGCGCGTTCCAAAGTGGTATCCATTGCGCGCGGCTGGAGCGCGCGCCAATGTTCGCCCTCTTGGAGCGCGTAGTCGATACGCGGCTTTACGATTGTACTCGGAAATCGCTAAATTTATAAAATGTTTTCTTGTACCTTTAAGAAGTTAAATGTTCTGATACAAACAAATAAATTTAAGGGAATTACGTATTGCATTACAGTTCTTAAACGGTTAAAGGTAAAGGTGAGTTATAGAATATAGGTAATACGAAAACAAATCATTTTTAATTATTACAGAGCAATAGAAAAATGTTAGAAGCGGAGTTACCTTTGGCGGCAATTGTACTGCCTGGCTCCAATAGTTACGGTACAGCTTTTCTTTAAAAATATTAAAAAACACATTTATCGCCATAACACCAAGTTTTTATGATAGCAGAGGCAAATTGTTTCCTGTAAAGTGTAATGTAACCGTTGTAGTCTAAACTGCTAAGTATTTTTTAGTTTTAAATATTTATGTATTACGAGAATGTTTTAAGACCCCGGTAAGTTTCCCTTCGTACTTTACATTTTATGCATACACTTATGCACCTAATCTAAAAATTGGAATTTAATTTATATTTACTAAGTTCAAGAAACACTTGAACTAGACATTTCGACGTTGCTGGAACTACTATTTAGTATTTAGCTGTTATTTTAAAATAAATAACTGCTGCCTGCCACAGTAAACAAAAACTGCATTTTTTTTTTTTAAATAATTTTATGGCCTGGTAACGAGACCTTTAAGCCAAAACAAAAAACTGCATTATCTTTGGCAAAGACAATAATGATAAATATAACCACAGATTTGTGAGTAATAGAATATAACCTCGACACTGTTAATTGCCATCATATCTCAAAAGTCAACGTAACAAACGTCATTAAATGCTAATTATCATTTACTAGAAGTCAAAGTCAAAGCGGTCAATGTTCAAAAGTTAAATCTCAAAATATAAAAAAAAACTATAAGCCAAGTTCAAACTGTTTTCTCGTTTCTTTTTACTTCAATAATTATCTCAATTCCCAAATATGGCCGCAGTTGGTCTTTGTGAAACACCGGGATGTAATTCAAATGCCCAGTTGCAGTGTCCAACTTGTATAAAGTTTGGAATACAGGGCTCATATTTCTGCTCACAGGATTGTTTCAAGAAATCTTGGAAGACTCATAAAATCATCCATTCGTTAGCTAGTGAGTGTTTAAGGTTATGTTTGGGTAACAAAGTTACAGCTCAAGAAAGATTTAATATACTTTTTTTGTTTCAGAGGGTGATAATTCTGATGGAACCAACGGGGAGTATAACCCGTGGCCGTCCTATGCATATACCGGCAAGTTAAGACCTTATCCTCAAAGCGCGAAACGTGAAGTGCCGCCGCACATTGGTCGTCCGGACTATGCAGATCATCCTACAGGATTCCCCGCGTCAGAAAACGCTGCTAAGGGTTCAGGTCAGATAAAGGTGTTGGATGATGAGGAAATTGAAGGAATGCGAGTGGCTTGTCGGTTAGGGCGGGAAGTTCTTGATGAAGCTGCCAAGTAAGTACACAAAATTGCCAATATTAGTATACATCTGTACACTTAAGAGATTATACATATTTTAAAATGCTACAAAATAATTCTAGGGCTTGTGGTGTTGGTGTAACAACAGATGAAATTGACAGAATAGTTCATGAAGCATGTATAGAAAAAGAGTGCTACCCTAGCCCTTTAAACTATCACAACTTTCCTAAAAGCTGTTGTACATCAGTTAACGAGGTTATCTGTCATGGTATTCCTGACATGCGTCCATTGCAGGTATTTATTACAAATATGTTTTCTTAACATTGTCAGTTGAAATTGTATAAACAGTATTAGTAATAGTTTTTGATGAATAATAATACATGCTTAAACATAAAAGCAAACTGATTCATTTAATATGTTCTTTCTTGCAACTTAATATGATTTAAACATTTAGATTCTGCAATTATAATTATAGCAAAGATAACCAATTGTTGTATTTAGCTGACTTTACGGTATTACTACTAACTTAAGGTTTCCATATTTCAGGATGGCGATCTTTGTAATGTTGACATCACTGTTTACCACAGAGGCTTCCATGGAGATCTTAATGAGACTTTCTTTGTTGGAAATGTACCAGAAACCTCACAAAAGCTTGTACAAGTCACATATGAATGTTTACAAAAAGCTATTGAAATTGTTAAGCCTGGAGAAAAATATCGTGAAATTGGCAATGTAATACAGAAGCACGCTCAAGCGAATGGCTTTAGTGTAGTTCGGTCATATTGTGGACATGGGATACATAGACTATTCCATACAGCTCCTAATGTGCCGCATTATGCTAGTGAGTAAAAGCTCAGTTCTGTATTTACTTTAATACAGTTCAGAGGTCCACTTTCTTCATTACAATATATACTGCTCAAAACAATTAGCGGAACAAGATTTTTCTTGTACGCTATTTTTTACCTTGTTAATTTGTTAATTACTACAATTCAATTTGTATTTTTTTTATTAAAAATTAAAATGTGCATTGTAGACGAAAAACTAATTGGTGATAAAAAAGGTCCATCAAAGAAATATTCTTATATCGTTTGAATATTCGTCTTTAGTGACTTTCAGTAACGTGTGTGGCCTCCATGAGCCCTAATCACGGCTTGACAACGACGCGGCATGCTTCGTACGATCCTCCGAATATCTTCTTGTGGAATTCGCTCCCATTCTTCAATCAACGCTTCAGTGAGCTGCTGCAGTGTTTGAGGTGCAATCGGACGCTTCCGGATGCGCCTGTCAAGCAAGTCCCAAATGTGTTCAATTGGATTTAGGTCAGGGCTCATGGAAGGCCACTCCATTACATGGATTTCCTGCTGTCGTAAGTAATCTGACGTGATGGCTGCAGTATGCGGCCTGGCATTATCTTGCATTAAAAGAAAATCTGGGCCCATACCATATGCTGCGGGCCAAACATGATCTTCGAGCACATTTTCAATGTAAGTTTGAGCACACAAGCGCCCGGGAACAACGACGAGATCTGTGCGCTCGTCCAAACTAACTCCGCCCCAAACCATCACAGAGCCACATCCAAATTTGTCATATTCCTGGACTGCTGCTGCACCGTATCGCTCGCCTGGGCGTCTGTAAACACGGAGACGACCATCGCAACGTGTTAGACGGAATCGTGATTCGTCAGTAAAAAGCACTGGCCTCCAATGTCGAAGTTGCCAATTAGCGTGATTTTGCGCGAACTGTCGGCGAGCTTGTCTATGTTGAATTGTTAGACGCACAGCCCGAACTGGTCGGCGTGATCTCAAATTGGCTTCCAACAACCTATTTCTTACCGTCTGGTCGGAAATTTCTACACCAGTAGCCGTCCTTAGTGGTAGGGGAGCCCAAGAGGGGATTTCGGGATTTACTAAAGCGCGGCAGATTAATATACAGGGGGATAGCTTGTACTCGGTTAAGTACCTCCACAAAACATGAGGTCCATATATAAAGCCGCCTGTGAAGGAGACAGGATCAGATTAGTAAAAAAAAATTGACCATCAGAAATTCCCGAGCGCATCAGATTAAGGTAGGGTGAGTTAATTACATCCTAAAAGTGTATATTCCACTAATCTGACAATTTGAGAGTGACGGAAAAAAGGGGAGGGCAACAAAGTTGTAAAAAAAAACGTCATCTCGACATTCTCGAGCGTAGCTAATTTTTTTTTATTTTGAAGGAAATAATTCAAGAATAATGAAAAATATATAATCTGACGATTTCCGCAAGCCGAAATAACAAAAATTCGTCGATAAAGTTAAATGCGTGCAGCTGCGTGATGCCTACATTTCCTTAAACCGATCGGAATCTACTAAACGGCGTTCTAAATATTTCCCTCAAAATTACATTTTCTGTGAATTTGAACCGATTCGGACCGATAGATTTTGAGAAATTTTGAAAAATCTTAAAAAAATAAGAAATATTTTTTTTTAAAGTGGTTTCTTTATCGATCAACTTCAAAAACTAATCCGCCTTTGAGCTTGAAAAACCACGTCGATCGCCACCAAGCTGGTCAAAAGCGGTTGATTCGTTCGAGAGATATCGTACACGAAAGAAACCCGAAAAAGTGTTTAATCGGGATTACTCCGAAATTTGTGGTTCGATCAATTAAAATTGCAAAATCACTTATGAGAATGATAAAACTGCGTCGAATGCCGCCAACCGCGTGAAAATTGCTTGATCCATTCAAAAGTTATTGAGGTTTGAAAATTCCAAAAATAGTGTTCTATGAAACTTCTATCAGACTTTCGAGCTGGGAGAGCTCAAATGCATAGAAATGTTATTTCTTTGAACTCAGCGAGCTCAAAATATCAATTTTAAGCGCCCAGGAATGGAATTAGCGGGAAGTTGCAGGGATGGCCCTTTAGGTGAACCGTTTTTCTATTTTTTTTGTCAGATCAGGCGAATCCCTCTAGATAATCGTCAGATTATGAGACAGTACGTTTAGAACATAAAGAGGAACCACATATATCTTAATCTGACGCGCTTGAGTATTTCAAAATTGCGATTTTTTTTTGCAAATTAAGAAAATGGCTGTGGGTTTGCGTCCCATCGAAATCGTCAGATTAGTGAATCAGAGCTTTTTTTTGGTGCACTTAACACTCCCTTAGAAAATCTGACGCGCTCGATAATTTTTTTTTTTTTTTAATTTTCAACCCTTAAATACAACCACCCGCATCATGCAAACGATCAGATTAACATACGTACATTATTAAAAATACGTAGGGCATAGATGCTATCAATATCTGACGCGCTCGAGGATGTCCATGCAACAGTTTTTTTTTACATATTTAACTATCTATAGCCGCTTCCCCCACCGATGAAAAGGAATTTATCATATAACATTTTTTTCTTCTTATTATCTAAGCTTTGCATCCCAATAGGTCTCTACGACGCTCGAGTAAATCCCCATTTAGCATCGTGGGCTCCCCTACCATAGTGTATTTTGTAGATCTCTTGCAGTTGTGGTGCGGTTACGTAAAGCACAGTTGACGATGTATCGATCTTGCAAACGTGTAGTTTTTCTCTTTCGACCTTGACCACGCCTTCGTGAGTATTCTCCCGTCTCACGGTATCGCTTCCAAAGTCTGTAGATAACAGAAGGGGCTACTCCTAGATCATTTCCTACATAACGCATAGTTCGACCCTCTTCAAGCAAAGCGATAGCTCGGGAGACATGCAATTCAGTCAGATCTGGCATTATGACCTAAACTCACTCGCTTCAATTAATAACAATACTAAAAAGGCTCACTTCAATTTCTATTAATACTTAAAAGATTGAAAAAAACTACTTAAAATGTGTTTTCTGTGATTAGAAAGTAATGAAAATTCAAAGACGTCACTTTGTTTTTCGTCTACAATGCACATTTTAATTTTTTTTTTAATAAAAAAATACAAATTGATTTTTTTTATTAATTGTAGTAATTAACAAATTAACAAGGTAAAAAATAGCGTACAAGTTAATTTAAATCTAATTTTAGTTTAAGAAAGGAGAAAAATCTTGTTCCGCTAATTGTTTTGAGCAGTATATATCAATATTGCCATGGCCTGATTGCCTTTTACTGATTGCTAGGGAGGGACAGGACAATGTTTTATAGTTAATTCAAGGGTGTATGCAATTCATTATTTTATTATTAATTATAAACCATCTTTCAGAAAATAAAGCTGTTGGAGTGATGAAACCTGGGCACTGCTTTACCATTGAGCCAATGATCAATGAAGGAGGGTGGCGGGATGAGCAATGGCCAGATCACTGGACTGCTGTTAGTGCTGATGGGACGAGGTCTGCTCAGGTACATGAATCTTTTTAAATGGTACATCTAAGATTTCCTTTATTTCATCTATGAAGCTTGTCTCCTAAACAATTTAGTTACTGAGAACATGTTATGAAATGTTTATTTTTTGGATTCATAAATATGTACTCACATTTTTAACCAACTTCAAAACTTGAATGAGTGTAAACCTTGTGTAGGAGTATAAATTACAATTCAGTGTGTAAATTTTTACTAATTACAAGGCTGTCAAGTGTTGCATTGATGTTATAATTATTAGTACTATATTTACTTTTTGTTTAATAAAAAACTTGATATAAAAATACAGTGTAAACTCTATATAACGACACTCAAGGAACTGTGCAAATTTCGACGTTACAAAGAGTTGTTAAAATGAAAGAAGAAAAATCTGTATTAGAAAAAGAAAAAGTTTATTTCAGACTAGTTTTAGTAATTACATTAAAAAACAATTCTTATTTGAACGCTATTGCGTTTAATATGTTATTTTCGCCTAACGGCCTTTGCTGCGCCAGAAATTGTCGTATTTTTTTATTCATATATTGCTACATTGAGTCGTCTTCGTGATAAATCACGCTCAAGCAATCCCAATTTATAAACAAAAGAACGGATTTCTTAGAAAGTCCGGTAGATATGATTTCAATAGTCGAGTATATTATGGCTAGAACAATAAAGCGACAAAATAACACACAGCTCCGCAGTTTTAACTATTTTCGGCAACTTTAAAAGTACTTTTTATAATATAATTTTCGTTATTGGGTGTAATGCTATGTAGAGTGTATCTTTGTATGGAAGACAAGCTAAACCAACCAAAGCCGAGTAATTGTGTAACATGGAGTTTACACTGTATATAAATATTTCTTCTTCTCATTTCTGTATTCAAACTTAGTGTCCAACATACTTAAAATGATAGATTATCTCTATTTATTACATCTTTTAAATATATTTTTCAGTTTGAACAAACTCTACTTGTTACTGAGACTGGGTGTGACATATTGACGCAACGAGCCACAGGCCGACCCTGGTTCTTGGATCAAATGGAGAAACTTAAGTAGCACTACTGAAAATTATTTCTTTACTATTAATTAGGTGATTTGTGCAATAAATCATCACATTTTTGTATGTTATTATTATACATTTTTGTTAATGTAATTTAGTTACATTTATATATCCGTCTAAAAATACTAAATTCTAGACTAGAAAGTGTGCATCAAAAAGCCCCAAGTTGTTTTAGAGAATTTAAACTTATAAACACCAGTAACGCTGGCCATAGACGGACCGCATGTTGCAGTCGATACCGACTGCTCTAAGCGGTCGCCGCATGGCGATCTGCAGTTTCCATACTAAATTCATATCCGCCATACACGGACCGCACGACCAGTTTCTGAGCGGTCGGAGCAGTCGCTCTGCGGTCGAGTTTCGCCGTGCGGTCGACTGCTTAGAGCTGCCGGACCCACCATACGCGGACCGCTACAAGCGGTTGCTGCCGACCGCGCGCCTCTCCCTCAAATAAAATACTAACTAATTCATCAAATGAAACCACGGACATTCTAAAGTAGTTGAAAAACATTTTAGTGTCTTCTCTCAGCTGGGGATACAAAGTATGAAATATTCCATGCTGTTCTCTTGATTGAAGTATTGGACGCATCCACATACTACGGTGTCTTCTACGCCTACGCTTGCGTAATAATAGTACAAGTAGCAGTGTTTCTTTATCGAAATCCATCTTGTAAATGAACTCGCATCAGTATTATGTTGCGGTCGAACATAACTGCTCCAAGCAGTCGTGTTGCAGTCGTGTACGACTTCAACGCGACCGGTCTCGACTGCAACATGCGGTCCGTCTATGGCCAGCGTAATAGAATCGCAAGAATATGAATCTGAGGCACAAGTTTGAATTATTACAAAATAACCTATTTTATTTTATATTTCTTGGTAGCATAAACACAATTTGGCAAAAAAGAGACTTAGAGAAGAATACATAAAATTAAACTGATTTAGTTATTATGAATAAAGGGGCTTAACTGTGCAGGTTTGAACAGTATTTCAGTTATAGTAGAAAAGTTGTAAATAAGTTTATAACTAAATTTATAATATTAGTGAATAGACAAAATATGCAATGTAAATATAATAAAATTGTGATAAATTTTTTGCCCAGACTAGTTATGACTTACATAACTAGTATTTATAAAATGTTATGAATTGTTTTGACATTGGTTTATTGAAAACATGTGGAAAGTTTTTAAGTTTTTTTTTTCATTCAGCTACTGGTGCTGCTATTTAAATACACAATATATAACTCGAGTTCAATATTTGCGTGAAAAATAACACAATAAAAAGGTATCAAAAAATTTGAGATTTATTTAAGAATAATTCTTCTTAGTTAGTCGTAAATATATCTATAACAATATATAAATGCATTAAGTTAGTTGTAACCGATAATTTTATACAAGACTAATAAATTAATGTAAGGGAAGTGTGAAATAATAAGTCCTTGGAATATTTAAAAGACTCATGGGCCAATTTTTTCAATCGCTGTACTCTTCTAATTTCTTAAATTTTAAATAAACATAAAACATATTTTTATTAAATTAACCAAATCTTTATCGATTGAAATGTTGTCCCTACATTTATGAACTAACTTAAACTAGTATTTACATTTTAAACCTACTGTAATGTCCAAATTATTCCAATACTTTGCTAACCTCATACAATTTTTTGATTATTCCAATTTTATTATACAAATATTTAAAGCTACTCAAATGGGACATTACTTAACTTACTTATTATATTCATCTAAAATATGAACGCTATCCGTGTTTTTCGCTTTTATCTTCATTCCGAATTGATTAACATCCATTGCTAAATCGTTAACTGTAGCGGCGTCGACTTTCTCAACATGTTCTTGTCTTTTTGTTATGGCCTCACGTAAATGCTTTAGGTTCGTCAGTTTAGTCGTAATTGCCTCTTTCTGAAATACGATAATTATATAGAAAACAGTACACGCAAATTTATCTACGTTAAGCCAGTCTTGAGAGACATCAAAATTCATTCTTCTGTTTCTATCAATATAAAATTGTGTTCTCTAATTATAACCATAGTTTTAGACTTACCCGCGTTGGACTATCTAGATAACTTGCATACACCCGTAAAACGGGTTCACCAGTTCGGTCGTCAAAAGTCAGTTTACTCTTTGGCGGTATTTTAGCTTTTACCACCTTCTTTGATACTGTATCTGCTGATCTTTTTTCTGTTACAACTTGCTCAGGTTGTCTACGACCTCTTTCTTTAGTATATACTTTATCTTCCTTTATACTAGCTTCTGTAACTTCACCAGCCCTTTTTGAAAATTCTTGTCCAGCCGAAGTTGATTCGTTTTTCTTAGGGTTTTGAGATTCTTTATCAGAAGATCTCAGTATAGAGTAGGCGATATTGACAGATTCAGCTGGCTTTTCAAACGATGCTACGAAATGATTATAATCTTTAGATATTTCGTTAGTTTCCGGTTTCTGAGTGTCTAGGTAATTTATTGTGTCAACTGATGGTGTTGTGGATGGAGTAGTAATATTTTCTGTTTTTATCTCGCTGTTTTCAATCGTCGCTTTTGGCTGTTCTATAGCCGTATTTATGTTATTATTTACAGCGGTATGGAAGCCGATTGGCGTAATGCTGCTTATATTTGGTCCTAGCTGAGTGTAGTAAATAGGATTGGTGCGATTATCTTCAGATTTAGTATCTTCAACTTTCGCTGTGTTTGTTTGATTTTGTGTTTCCATAATATTAACAGTCGTAATTTCAGCAGCTGACATTGTCGATATTTCTGGAGATGCAGGTATGATGTCTGTTACATTGTTTGTTGTAAATGTTTGTGGATGTAGATTTTCAATAGTACCTTCTTGGGTTTGCCTTTGGACTATGTTTCTATTGTCATTAACAATAAAGGACATTGGCTGTTGTCTTATCACGTGATCATTATTGAAATAGAATGGGGTCGGTTGAAATTGCTGTATCTGCGATGGCATTTGTGTTGGTGTGTATGGAATGAATTCTACAGCTGGATATTTTTGTAACAATTGATTCTGTAACTTTTCTAGGAATAGAGGATCAGATTGATAAAATGCATCTGGTGGAATAATTAGTCCTTCGGCGCCGGATTGTATTAAATCTTGATGTGATGGTAATCCATTGAATCTCTAAAATAAATAATAAGTACATATTAAACAATAAAAAATATTATAGGAATAGATAAGCTATACAACCTGAACAGAAAATTCTTGTGGAGGAATAGCTGGTGTTTGAACCTGCACATATTCCGGATTAAATTGAGGAGTAGCGTCGTTGTGTGAATTCACGTCAAAGCTTGGCTCAGACTGAAAATAATTCATAAAATCTTGTTTAATCCAATGTTAATTGCCTGAGAGACTAAATCCATATTATTGCTGTTGGTACTTAAAAAAAAGGAGACCCAGTTTTCTTAGTCGTATTTCAAGTAACAATCTTGATATGTTTAATTTAACACAGTGAAAACATTGTTCCACAGTTCAAGATAAGATTTATTTTGACTAAGGACCCTTAGCTACTAAGTTGAGCTATACACTAACATTTGCTTTTGTAAACCCAGCAGGAACGTCAACCTTTGTCTGCAGTTTTACTGTTTGTGTTTCTCCATTATTTTCTGTCACCTCATATGTTGGTTTCACCTAAAACTCATAGAAATACCATTATTATTTTGCTACGATTTTCTGAGCATAATTATTAGTACTTCTACTTACAACTTCAGAAGCGACGTGTGAGTCGGAACCTTCAATATTTCCAACATCGGCAACCACGATTGGTTTTTCAGCTAAACTTAAGTTTGGCGCTGGGATTGTATGTATGGCACCTGTTAGCATAAAGTGTTTTACCAAGTTGTCCGTCCACAGCATTATTGGGATACCATTTATTATATAGAATATAATAATATATATGTCGTGGCCACATAGTAGAATTGGTTATTTGATAAACTGTATATGTAGAAAAACACTTTTTTAACGGATTTGAAGTTATGTTTTATTATAAATTTACAATTATTTTACATAATTTTAAATTTAACCGACGTGCTTTACAGCGTGCGTGGTCACGGTGACTGAAGACAAAAGGTGTTGAATCTCAAAAAGTATCACAGCTGTAGAAAAAGTTGTGTTATCTATTTTTTCCCCGGAGTTGGTATCGACTAAAAGATGGTTTTGGCAGAAATAGCTCACGGTGTCCTCTATCTTCAAATCCGTTAAAAAAGTGTTTTTCTATGTCTAAAAGTTATGTCAATAAAAGACAAACTGTATATGTTCAGCTAATTCATTGAAGTGTCCTAGCATGTCAATAACATGGGTGATTTCTACGATTGGGCCGAAACATATTATAAATGGCGTCCCTTGCTGTGGACGAACTCATGCTTAGACGTGCCAAAAGAATAAATTAAAAAAAAAATACAACTGTGAATAAGTCTTGAAAATTAAGAGAAAAGTGTGCGTCAAAATTGGACAAATACTACCATCAGTTCTAATAACAGTTTGTGATGCTGCGCGTGCATAGTCATACTCCGGAGTAACGGGAACCGGTATTCTTGCTGTCGTCTTCCAAGGCATACCAAATACGTTTCTTGTCACTACTGGACTCATGGGTTTTATGGAATACCTGAACACAATTTGGGTTTTATAATGTAAGTATATTTTTATTACGTTTGAGGTGAGAGTCTAGTTTCGGTAGCTTCAGTGGAGTACCTACAAAGTATAACCATTCAACGGTCAACCATTGTTTTATTAAAATTAGGGTAACTAACTATTAGTTAGAATTTAAAACGATCGTGCAATTGTGATTGGTCAACAGTATCCAGAATAGTCCAATACGCGTCGACACGCGACATGACCGTCATGTCACGTCCTTTTGACCAATCAACGAACGGAAGATTGCGTCCTTCGCCTTTGGTTTTACAGTCTCTACCTCCAAAATTAAAATACTAATAGTGCCTTATAGGAGTAATGTATACCTTCATCGTGGATTATATCGATTATATATATTCAATATTCAAAATAAATTTTTAAACACTTGCAATTTAAGGCCAACATTTCGCTGCCTGACTACAGAGCCCGGTGTAAACATTTTCACATGTTACCATTATCTATACGACGTGATATTGCGGACACTATATACCTTATGAAAATTGCTAAACCTTCGAACACATAATAAAACACTTAGAATCATGAACCTATTACATGTACCCAAAGTAAACACAAATTATAGAGGGAGCAACTTTATGGTTAGAGCGGCGAACAAATTTAATAACTTAAAGATTGACATTGATATGTTCGCTGAGAGTGTGGTGACAGCAAGGAAAGCTTTAACACAAAATTATTTCAACCAGGATGAATGAAATGCATTGAGATTTAGATTCTGTTTTTTTTTCTTTTTTGTATTACAAACTAAAAAATATTTGGCATGTTTACCTTCTTGTTGTAAAAAAAAACACTATATGTGAAGATTTTTAATTGGCCCATAATGTTATATATATATATATACATATATTTCTGTATTGTGCTGTGAATCTTCTGAATGAATAAATAAAAAAATAAATAAATATTTATGATTATTATGATTACAGAATTTGTAATTTACATGTTAGTTCTTATAGATTACAGAAATTAATCTTGCATGAAGTGGACTGGTAATGTGTTTAAAACTGTAAGTACATAAACGCCTCGGCAATATCACAAGGTTGGATAAGCTCAATTAGAAATTTAATGCCTTAATGAAACATTTTGATGAACTAATTAAGATCAAATTTTGGTATATATCTACAATTCTACAGTTTAACTATATACATATATAGTGGGTCAATTACAACCATAGCACACACGTATTCCACTCTTAATGGTACCGTGTTTTTTAAGAAAAAAAAATTGGTATCTCTCATTCTCTTTTATTTTTTATTTTTCCTTTGATTATTGTATTTTGTGTGTTTCTGTGTGTTTTATTAGTAATAAATGTTATGTCTATGTCTTACTATAATTGAAACGTTGTAGTTTTAAAAATTAATATCTGTAAGTACATGCTACGATGTGTGTGTGTGACAGTATATGATACGATTCTTACCTGTGAGGCATGTTTCTGTATACAACGAACGGTGCTCGATGGACTGGCATTAATCTTGGTGGGTATGGAGCTCTCTGGAGAACTACACCCGGTCGAAATGCTGAAGGAGTTCTGAATCTGCTTATAGATGACATCCTACTAGTGTAGGCCGCGTGGGAGAGTGACCACAGTGTTAGGAATATTATGAACTGAAATAGGGATTTAATTTGTAACAATTTTATAAAATACCAGTGGCACTACAATCTTCTAAGTCTCCGTAAGGAAGACCCCTATATCTATTTCGTGATAGTTTAAAATTCAGAGCCTTCTGTGGCTGACACAGACTGTCGCCTTTTTGGGTTTAAGGCATACCCCACGATGTTTTCTTTCACCGTACGAGCGAATGTTGAATAAGCGCACATAGACAGAAATTGCTTTGTCGCACAGCAGGGAATTGAACCTACTATCTCAGGGATAAGAGTCGCGCTCTGAAACCATTTGGCTAACAGTGCTTTTGTAAGACAATTATGTAATAATATAGGCTTAGGTCCCGAGTTCAAAGTTTACCTGAAGTTTAAATTTAGAAAGTCTCTATTGTACTAATTTGGAGCGATATAAGAGTTTCCTGTATAATGGGTGAATTATATGAGAATGAACTTATAGTCGCGCCAATTTAATTTTGTCATTGACAACTACGATACAAATGGAAAATAATGATTTGTCGCTGAAATGATTTGCATGCACATTATGTCAAACAAACATATACAGGGTGGCCAAAAAGTCGTGGATCAAACGCAAATAGGGGATAGATGAGGTCATCAGCGGCAAAAAATTGTTCTACGGGAGGCCTCTAAGGTCAACCCCTGCAGAGTTATGATTTATTTTGGTTTTATATGAAAATTGACTTTTTTTTAATTCTTCTTAGAATTTTATTTTATGTTTTTGACGTTCAAAAGTGCCATTTTAGATGGTCTTATTGAAATAAACGATTTGACTTTGACTTTGAAGTCATTTATTTCAATTAGACCACCTAAAATGGGACTTTTGAACGTCAAATAAGTAATAAAGATGATTCTAGTTGCCCCTTCCAAAAGGTAGTTTCGTGTGAAGAAAAATGGGCAAGAAACTCCACACTTACTCTTTTAAAATAGGTTTAAAATATTTTGTATACATTAGTTAAATAATCATATTATGTGAAGACAATGTACTCCTAGAATAAAACTACTATACTAAAATAGGCTCAAAGTATTACTTACAAATTAAGCAATGCAGCAGATAGGTCAGTAGCAATACGAAGATCTAATTGATAAATTGCCATGAAGAGAGTATTTTCTACACATGATTATTTCCTTCTAAGGGATAACTACGCGCCAACGAAGCCGAGAGTAGAAATTAACGTTTTCGCTGCAATCTTAAATATTATCTGTGCGTACAATTACATAGTAAGTAGGCAGCTAATCGTTGTCATCATGCAAGTGTAGTGTGAATGTCCTGCGTCGTCACGGACTGCGGTAGCGAAATCGTCTGTCAAATTGATTTGTTACGCTTTACGATTACATAATTAAACTAACGTTCACCCGTGGATTTGATTTTTAATGAACATTTAAAACCTGCATTTGGAAATTGGTGTAATCATTCAAATAGAAAAAAATATATCTCATTTTTACCTTTTTGTTCGTGCCTGATAAGTTAGTAATTCTTTTTTGTGAAAAGGGATACCTTTCTTTAATAAAATCTCAGAGGCTCTATTATCTCAGCCTTTTAATAAATTTAAGAAAAACTGTGTAAAAAGGGTTACTATAAAACTAACGAATGTCTAGTTAATAGAAGGGCCTTGGACTAGTGCTAGACAGGCTCCTTATTATTAATTTGCGATATTTGTTTTAAAATAAGTGTTGTTTGACATAGTCATTTTGTATGATTATTTGCTATTTTAAAAGAGTACCGAGAGTTTTTTACGCCGGCTTTTTCACTCGGCCTACACCCCTGTCTTCTTTGCCGATGAGTAGGAATGTGCGTAGATTTTTAAAGTACAGAGGCGTAGTAACAAAAAGTGCCTGTGGGCATGTGCCGAGAAACCCCAAAACTGGCTTTACAGATCGGTCTTATTGGGATCTTTAAAAGTAAGGTAGTCTAGCTAATCAAACGGGTAGCATAAATACTCTGGTTCAAGCAGGTACTTATTAGTATAGACCAAGCTCAACTCAACCATGAGGTCGCGAGGTCGACTCCAGTGCACTAATGAATTGTTCTTGCTGTAGACAGTACAGATACATCGTAAGGACATCGGATTGTCTTACAAACGTGGCTCTTAAGGCTGTTCGCCCATTTGCCTTTAAAGTCAAATTACTAATCGAGTCCGTCGTTCCACAACTGAGCGTTTTTTAAGGCAGTTTTTGCCGCGCACCGCTACTATCTGGAACCAGCTGCCCGCTGAAGTATTTCCGACCCTATATAGTCTTTTAAGGGGCCTTCAAGAAAAGAGCGTACCAATTCTTAAAAGGCCGACAACGCACTCGAGAGACCTCTAGCATAAAGTGTTCATGGGTCATGTTCATGTATCACTTTACATCAGATGAGCCTCCTGCCCGTTTGCCCCCGCAGAAATGTGTGAGATTGAGTTGTGGGCCTTGATACACATTACACACAATTAGGTACAAATGTTTATCATACATCAAATTTTTTCAACAATCGAAACTCATACCTATTTATATGATTTAAAATAAAAGATTTCGCTTTTCATAAAGAATAATAAAAATGTTAGTCGAGTCATTGATCGCGTAGCATGAAAATACTATATAGCTCTATATTTGTACTGCTGTTACTCTTAACATCATAAATCTTAAAACGTGTTTCGTGCAGCAAATTAAGCAGAACATTAACGGTCTCTTCAGTCTAATTGTTGAGGCCACTAGAGAAAATAACATAAGTTTCTTTGCACCAAATGAATTGACTATTAGAATAAATTTAGAACTAAAAAAAGTTATATTTCAATGTTATGTATGGTGCTTATTGAAATATACCTACTCTAGGAGAGTTTAGTAATTATGCGATCCTACGTTTGAGACTGAAGAAACAATCAAATTATATAAGGACATGATTTAGAGACAAGACTTTTTTAACGAGGTTTTTTTACATAGCGCTAAGGGCGGCCCTGAAAGCAGGTGAGTGGAGACCCAGTCCCCGAGTAAGCGCATTTTCACCTCATAAAATAAGCGCTAAGGGTATCAGAAATGAAAGTGACCGCTCAGTGACTCCCTCTAATAAATTTTGACATACGCCAGCGCAGTACGGCCTAAGTTTCGTTTTTGAATCTCATCCTAAGTCTTAAATTACTGACAAACTAAGAAAGATTACGTATAATAGTGAGATTTTTATGTTCTCGAGTTTCTCATATCGTCAGATCAATGTTGCTATTTTAATTTAGATCAATTGAAATAACTTATTTTCTCATTTAGACAGGATAGGCGTTATGTGAAATCTAGATGGACCGGTTTAAAAGAGAGCTGTATCTTGTAATACATTTCACATTATGATGTAGTCTCTCTCCACATATGTCGTCATTTCCAGTAATTATACAAAAATAACTATTTATAAATACAACGTAAAGTTTCGTTTATTAACATGTTTATTCCATTAGGTCCATTGACCCTTAGTCTAATTAAATTGTTTTTTAGCAGAATTTTCGGGATTAAAATAATAAACTATAAATAAAATAAAACAGACACAAAACATTTAAAACTATTATTTATGTGACGATATTTCGCTTCATTTTATGAACATGTTTTTTTATTGAACTTGGTTATTGGCCCTTGCTTACCTATGTAATAAATAATCTGCCTTATTTAAAAGATGATTAAAAATAACTATACCAATTATAATTGATATATAATTTTTTGCAATTATGCAATTTCAATTCAGCTATCTGATTTTTGATGTCTAAAGTTATGTTACAAAAAGAATAATAAGATTTTTTTAAAATAATCTTTTAATATTTACCTTATCCATTTTATATAATTTATGCATAGATACACTTCTCACTTTATTATTCACTTTCCTCACATAGAGTTTTTTTCACGACACTTGCACAAAATAACTTAATTTCAGCGGCGTTACTTACGATAGACAGCGGTGTGAAATATGAAATAGGTCAGTGTTAGGTTTTATATGAGCCCCACTGCGCGCGCGCATATTATGGACAGAGAATGGTCAGGTAAAGAAATCTTATTGCAGTTTTCCCGGTTTTGCACGGCTTTTGTGTTAGAACCTTATTGTCAATTGTGTTGCTAGGTAACGTACGTAGGTATATACGATTACTTTATTTTGTATATTAGCTCACATAGATAGATAGCTTATGGGAATATAAAGTGTTTTATTTTTATTTTATTACAATAAAATCATTTTAAATTTACGAATATAAGATTTGTAGATCCTACTACATCTCTATATATTATATAAAATTCTCGTGCCACAATGTTCGTTCCCATACTCCTCCGAAACGGCTCGACCGTTTCTTATGAAATTTTTTATGCATCAGTAAGTCTGAGAATCGGATAACATCTATTTTTCATCCCTCTAAATATTAAGGGTAATCCCACCCCTAAATTTTTATTTTATAGACAACTTTTTGTTTTTATTTTTTACAGCATACAAAATACATACAACCCTTAATTTTCACCCCTCTACGATCAACCCCTATTTTTATTATAGTAGATAGTTATTTTTATTAGACTAAAAAAATGATTCCTAGAAATAATATAATACATGGCAAAACGACGTTTGCCGGGTCAGCTAGTTTTACTATAAAAATGTAATTTCTAGACCAACTAGAAAAAAAAATTATTCTATGTCTAATTTTCAAGTGTGAAAACAGGAAATTCCGGTAGATGGAGCTTTCCTGTATACTTTACACGGTATCCGGAGTCACCATACATACAGCTTTGATTATACCCCTTGTGTATGGAAAGCGGAGGCATTGAGGCCTGACTAGGAAGTCGAGTTTATCTTAAGATCAACAAACGACCATATTCTAGCTTCCGTTTGAAACTCTATAAGAGGCACTAGGCAAAGCCATAATTCATTCTGTGCATTTGGTTAAAGTGATCCTTCTACATAGCTATGCAGAAGATCGTAATGCAGAATATCTCTACGGCAGTAGTAACTAAATATTCGAAGGAGCTCTGCACCGAAGCATTTTAAAACAAGTAGAACCGTACTTGTTAGACTGCCAGCATGGCTTTAGGCCCTTGCGTAGTACAAGCAGCAATTTACTAAACGCAATGAATTATGTTATTCCTATTATGGACGCCTGATTGCAGGTAGATGCTGCATACTTTGATTACAGGAAGGCGTTTGATGTCGTGGATAATTGGCCAGTATTGGATTCACTCCAAAACTATTAAATTTTTTTGCAAATTATCTGAGAGATCGCCAGCAGTATGTAGATTACAAAGGATGTCAGTCGGGACCATACTACACTAAATCAGGCGTGAGTCAGGGCAGCAATCTAGGGCCATTACAGTTTGCAATAATGGTGAACGATTTACCAGAAGTAATAAGACATGCTAGATGCCTTCTTTTTGCAGACGATCTAAAATTACTCACAAAAATACTAAAATTACGAACATGCTCCGTCGATGACGACCTTGATGCTCCGATCGGCCAGAAAGCTGGAGATCCAATCGCATAATTTCTCGGGAAGCCCATAGGCTGGAAGCTTCGAGAGCAGTGCTCTGTGCCACACCCGATCGAAGGCTTTCGCTATGTCCAAACTTACCGCCAGCGCCTCCCCCTTGGACTCAATTGCCTCTGCCCACCTATGGGTAAGGTATACAAGGAGGTCACCAGCTGAGCGACCACGACGAAAGCCGTACTGAGAATCGCTAATCAACTGGTGGCCCTCTAGATACCACAAGAGCTGGCAATTAATAATGGTTTCCATTATTTTGGAGAACAAGGAGGTTATAGCTATTGGGCGATAGTTGGACGGATCAGAGCGATCGCCTTTTTTAGGGATCGGATGTATCGAAGCGGTCTTCCAGCACTTCGGGACAGTGCCGAGCGAGTACAGGTACCGGAAAAGGCGCGTTAAGACCGGAGCCAACTCAGGAGCACAAGTACGCAGCACAATTGGGGGGATACCATCCGGCCCGCTCGACTTATGAATGTCCAAGGAAGATAGTGCTTTGCGGACAGCACGTTGCCGGAATGTGATTTCCGGCATCGAAGAATCACACCGCGAAATGGTCGGTGGTGATCTTCCTTGGTCATCCAAAGTCGAGTTGGACGCGAAGAGACAGCCCAAAAGGTCGGCCTTCTCCTTCGCAGTGTGGGCCTGAGAGTCATCCTCCCTGTGCAGTGGCGGAATGGCGGGCTGACAAAAATTCCCTTGGACAGCTTTGGCGAGAGACCAGAAGGCTCTAGTCCCTGAAGGGAGCTGGGCCAATCTCTCGCCAAATCTGGCAATGTGCTCTGACTTTGCCTTAGTGATTTCCCGTTTGAAGAACCTGGAGGCTGAGTTATATGCTGTTTTAAGTTCGCTGGTATTGGCATCACGAGATTTCGCCGCTTCCACCCATGCCTTAAAGCATTCTCGCTTTCGACGCGAGGCCGCCTTGCAAGAACGTTTAAACCAGGGCTGAGACTTGCCACCGATCGGCACCGCAGAAAATGGAATAAAGAGTTCCATGCCCTGCAGAACCACTTCGGCGACAGAGGCGGCGACGGAATCTGGAGCTTCCGGCGAAAACAAATAGGCCCCCAAGGGTAGACGCAAAGAAAGACCGCATCCCGTCCCAATCTGCTGACTTATAGTGCCAAATACGGCGACAACCCATAAAGCGGGGCCGTGAAGGGCGCGTAGATGGCACAGTACTCCGGACCACACAATGATCCGATGAACCCAATGGCGGGTCAACAGAGACTTGATAGTTCTCCGGATGTGAAGTCAGCAGAAGGTCCAACAAAGAGGGTTTATGACCATCCACATCTGGTATTCGCGTAATCGCAGGGACCATTTGTGTCAGGTCGTAGGCTAAAGCAAAGTCGTGAAAGGATCTTCCCGCGTGATCGGTGGTTTCAGAGCCGAGCCAATCGGCATGGTGGGCGTTAAAATCACCAAGTATCACGATTTCAGCGGTAGGAACCCTTTCGAGCAGGGAATCTGTAGCCATTTGGATGTGCTCAATGAGTCGGTCAGTTTCGGTATTTCCGCTATGGAACCTATACAGGCATGCGTAGAATCGCGGATGGTCATCGCAGTCAACGCGCAGCCAGAGGTTAGATAGGTCCGTTCCTTCAAGCGTCCCGAGGCGACGAGAACAGATATCCTCTCTGACGTACACGCAAACTCCCGCCCGCGGCACAAATGAATGTTCCAATTTGTACCCCGGGTAGGAGAGGTAGGAAGTATCAGCCGGGGAGGAAATCTGAGTCTCGGTAAGAAAGAGCAAGGCCGGCTTCGCAGTCTCTAAATGGTAGTGGACTGCGTTGATATTGGAATTGAGCCCCCTTAACATTTAATCTAAGAGGTGGACGACTGTGAACGCTTGCAAGGAGATATCGATAGAGTATGTGAGTGGAGCAATAAAAATAAGCTCCAATTAAATATTGACAAATGTGCCATGGTGACATTTAGTCGTGCCAAAATGCCTCGTCATCATGAGTACAATGTGTCGGGGGTGATACTCAAGCGGGAAACGTCAGTAAGAGACTTAGGAGTGCGAGTGGATGCCCAACTGAATTTCCGAAATCATGTAGTGGACATTTGTAAGAAAGCATACGCAAGAATGGGATTTGTGCTTCGAAGGGCAACAACGTTCACTAATATTAAAGCCGTCTCAAGCTAACGTCAACGCGCTAGTAAGTAGCATGTTAGAGTGTAACTCGTCTGTTTAGGCTCCGCAAGAAGCTAAATACTGCCTTATGTTGGAGCGCATACAGAACAAATTTACACGATACCTATATAGCAGACTGTATGGCGTCTATCCCTACTATCCTTTAATGTACCCGACATTATTTGTCTTAGGGATGGTGGGGTACAATAAATTGGAAACCAGACGGGACTTACGTACCTACTGAAAGTCTTGAAGGGTGCAACCCAAGTGTACTCCAAGAACTGGGTCTCTTAGTACCTATGGGATATGTGCGATGGCGAAGGCCTAGGTTATTTGCGATATCAAGGGCAAGAACCAGTCTGTTGCACAGATCCCCGTTATCAAAGACGTTGCGCCTACTGAATGCTGTCTCCGACACTATCGACATATTTATATGTTCACAGAGTGAATTCACAGTAGCTATGTTGTGTATATTATGTGTTTAATATTATATATGTACCTACTTTATTATATTTTATTTAATGTTTCACGACATTATCGTATTGGCATAGTCTGTAAGGATAATGTATGTATTTCTGTAATAATTAAAAAAATTCAAAAGTATATTATAGACGTAGCGTTAGCCATGATTGAGCGATTAACGCACCCGAACACATGATAGAAACTCCGGTTGTAGATTGATTAACAATTTATTTTTCTACGTACGAATTTCGCATGTTTGTACGGTGAAGAAAAATGTGAAAAACCCGGCATATCTTAGACACGTATAGACGATGAAGTCTAACTAGGAGTCTCTTATCGTGCCTAATTTGAAAAAAATATATGAAAGAGATTGTAATATCAGAGACCGTACCCGTCGACCGTCGTCATAAGAATCCTATCACCACCAGAAATTATTTTGATTAGTCGAAAGTAAGGAAAGATTTGGTTTTGCAATTCTAAAACATTGAGTGTTGGGTGCTGCGGTATAATAGACTTTCACAAAATATAAAAAGTGCAGACAGCCTGGCAATATTTAAATTACGGCCATCTCCTGAGTGATCCCAGTTATCTACGTAAATGAAAGTCCATCCAAGTTCTACTTCGCTAATTCATCCTTGAAGCTCTTCAATGACCCACGACGTGATAAATTGTATCTTTAGTATATATAAGTTTTCATGTAAGTGACTATTGTCTGTTATGAGAATAAATGTCTTTAAACCTAACTATAAAAATAATTAGTTACATTAAACTATGTTGTGTATATGTCGCAGCCAACTAGCTTAATTAGCCGTTCAATAAACAGCCTAGCCTCTTAACTAAACAGCGCCATTTAACTAGCGCCCTGAAATATATTCAGCCAGTTGATCAAACAGCTAGGCAGATGACTTGGATCGATGACGCTTCATACTTGTTGGCTGTTATTTTAAATTTAGTTCCACTTTCTGCGTCGGCAAACCAAAACTTTGATAAGTTTAATAAAAACAAGTACATTGGAAGAGTGTAGTGACAATAATAATTTGAATTTAGCTGTGACTGACTCAAGCAATTTAATTTTTAAAGAAATATTTTTTATGTTCGATGTTTCATATTTTTTATTTCTGCCACGTGGTCGCTCTATCGTACGAATGGCCAAAGCATTAGCCAGTCAGTTTATTAAATGTCGTAACAAACGCTACGGCTGAATATATTTCAGGCCGCTTTTTTACGGCGCTGTTTAGTTAAAAGGCTAGGGTGTTAATTGAACGGCTTATTAAGCTAGTTAGCTGTGACATATACATATAACAAGTCTGTATCTTGTTGCGTTTGGTAATTTATCAATGGTTTTAATGCCTTCGCTAGATGTCGCTATACGTAATGTAGCTTTTATTTGAAGATTACTAACTACTTAGTTATCATTTTATTGCAGTCATTGACAAATTCTTTTAGAGCTTTATAGTACAGTCAACTAATACTACAGAATACGAAACTAAAAAATACTAGTAACTAATACAAAGTATATTTAAAGTTTCATTTTCGAACTATTCTACTTCTGGTAAAAGATTAGTTATTTTATAGTTTCAATTATCACTACAACTTTTTTTTTATAGTTTTAACTACATATATACAATTATTAACAATTACTATGGGGACTACTAAAACTGGTGAAAAGTTGACCTACAATGTGTGAAAAAAAGTACAAAAATAAAACACGTATCAACACCATCATACTTTATTTACAAATAATTAAATATAAATAACTTTTGAGCAATATTTACAATTCCGTATTAATTCTAAGTTGTTATTTGCATCACTTTAATAAATAATACTGCGATACAGATTTTGCTACAATTTTATCTTACCCACAAATTGAAACCTTAAATTACTACCAATTATTTTGGATTTTATTACAAATATATAAATCGTATGGTTTTTGTAGTATTATGCGAAGCCTGTTCTCATCATTCTTGAGAAAGACTGGATGATAAGAACTAAAGATTAAAATACATAGTATAGAAACAACTTTCACGTATTTTGCAATGTAAATTACGTTTGTATTCTTAACGAGTACTATTTAATGACTGCAAAAAGTAACATTACCAAGAAACTAAATAAAATATTACAGTTATACATGATCTGAATTTTAAAATGATCAATAAATGAAGGAACATTTCTGTACATTTTTTAAGGCATTATATTGGATAAAAATGAATTTTAAACTTCGTCGGAAGGTATATGAAAAATGGCTCCTAATGAAATAAACTCGGCAATGCTTCGTTTTGCCAACAGGTGGGTCAAGTCTTCACTGATATGGATAGGTCTGCAGATTTTCAGGTCCTAGTTCTCCGTTGAACGCTTGAATTTCTGAAAATAGGAATAACGTCAAATTAAAATTTACCACCTAATTTTTAGATCAACCATTTTGGTGAAACTATTTTTTTAATGAAAATCTTATTTTTAATATTAATAAGATCTCCCTTTCCTTAGATATTAAACAAGTACTTAAAACAAATGATGTATTGTGTATGTTGGACTAATTATTGTAGACAAACAAATGCATACTATTATAAACACTTAATACATATTGCAATAGGAGTGTAAAAAGTCAGTTCGGTGCAGTTGTCTTAACCTGCGAAGAATAGAAGATGAAGTCAGTCAAAGTCAGCCGCAACATACCTCAAGTCAGTCATCAGTCTTTTGTCAAACTTCAACAATCTTGTTCCCTCGTAGAATATATTTGGTATCTTTCTTTCTTCTAGCGCTGTTGCTATCAGTTTTATTTGGAGAAATTGTGGTGGTCGATGTACTGGTCATGGGATCTTCGTCAGGGAGTAGTTCAGCAGGTAGGACACCTATTTCATTGTCACTGACCACCGGAGTGGGAAGGAAAGGAATCTGGCCTTTACGCACCATTTCTGCGTATTGCTCATTGAATTTGGGAACAACTTCCGCCGATCTTTGATGTTCGTTTATAAGAGCGGTTACTTTGTCGAGATTTTTATTTATCTTTTGAATTTTTTCAGGCGTTAAACCTTTTTTATGAATCGGAGGGACAACAGATTTCTTAGATGAAGCGTAATTGTAAGAATGCGGGATTCTTGGATCATAATCGGAATAAGTTTCGACCATTGCAGGTTCACCGTAGGAATCTACGGCTCCCCAGGACATGGGTCTGAATGATGGAATCGGTTGAGGCAGCGGTGGTTCTTGATGCGTCAGGTGGGATTCATAGCTGGGTGCTGCGGAGGAGAAGGCGCCTTTTATAGCGGAGTAAACGGAATTGAGAATGGAGGGTGGAGGCTCCAAAGGCGTGTATCCCGGATGGCTCTCTCCGGTAGACGCGTCGCCGACTGGGGCCAGTATAACGAGGCCAGCGTGCACTCCACTCAGTTTTCCGCGTCCTGTCTCAAAAAATTTTTGGTAAATGAGATACGTCATTTGTCAGTTGCACAACCAATTCACGTAATGCGTTCCTCCTTTCTAAAGATTGTTGATTAATAACTACATCAATATACAAATTGGTTAAACTATTAGGTAATTAACCGTATGAATACCTTAATTACGTGAGACAAATGTAATCAAGACTTAGATCATTCATTCAAGATTCACATTTTGACATAAGTCTGATTACTTAATGCCTTTGTCTAATAATGCCGCAGACTTTAATGCTGTGCATTGTTATCGTTACGATCAGCTAAGAGTAATGACCTAATCTCATTTTGGCACCTTTCACGAGCTTCATAACGCTTCTGTTTGGAATTACGCAAGCTTCAGTCCTGTCACAAAAGTAGGTGACGGTAATACGTCTTCGCGGTGTTCGATTGTATCAAATTCTAGCGTAACAACAAGTAAGTGGCGCTACCACAAATAAAGAGGTCACGTTTCTTATTATGTGATGTTTTGGAAGTTTATTATCTCTACAACACATGGAATGTACCACATTAAAAGGTCTAAAAGAGCTAAAAGTAACTGTTTTTGGTTATAACCAAGACTTGCAAATTCATTTATAAAACAGATAAATATAAAAAGACAAATAAATGAATCTTTAATATAAACACGATGTTGCGTGTTTTGTAACAATTCACGTTTACGCGTGAAATTACCAAAACACAACTAACTTGCACATTTATTTTATTTGTGCTCTATTGTAATATTTATAAACAAAGAAACCTTAGTGAAAACAATGATGGCACTTGACGCCAACTAATCTGTTGCATGCGACTTCGTCAATTTGGCAAAAACGGAAGTTATGAAACTCGTGCATAATTTATTCATATTTTAACTTATGTGCATTTATTTAAAGTTTTTAAAGTATAATTACATCACGGTATGTATTAATGTGTTAGTTAATTATACATCATTTATCATATGGTACCCGATTACATTAATATGTTTCGTAAAATACTATATTTTATAAATGCTATCTTAAAGTCATATTTGTAGATATATTTTACATTAACCTACTAAAACTTATTAAAATTTTTAAGATGAAATTTTAAACAGTCACCTTTTTAAACTCACGTTTGTTGTAAATAAATAAAGAACCTAATAATTATGACCTCTACCTAGGTAATATTGGCAGACACGGTGCTATTTATTTTTTTGTTCTAATCTACTGCAATTTAAACAAAACCTATGATCCTTTTTGTCATTGGAATAAACGAATCTAACAATCGTTTCATCTCATCTGCGTGTTATACCTACGCAATTCTACTATTTACTACTAACTTACTAGGACAATCGATTAAGCGGCTCGACCAGACACAGTTTAAAATGTTTTTAATTAATATATTCAAAATATTTTAGTAAAAGAAAAAATCCAATAGCTATTGAGAAATAAGACAATGGTGATATTATGATAACTTGTGCAAGCCTTATACATAAGAGGACTTTCCAGGAATTAGCCAAGTAGGTTAGTGCTTATGCAATACCTGCTTAGACCTCTCGTTTAAGCTCTATTACGTAAACTTCCTATTTGAAATAAACATTGTGATGGGGCTAAAATTTTACCTAACTCTTCCACTGATGAGTTTCATATATTAACTGTATCAATTAAAAAGTTAGTTTGCGTAATGTTTTCTTGACTTTTTAAACTAAAATTGAAGGAAAAGCTTTGCGTAGCCTGTATTTTTTTAATATTAAATTGGCGAATGTGTCATCAACTCCGCTCTGGTCTAGTACCCGCAAATGTCTTCGGGTATTACTATCTAACTGCATTAATAGAAGTGATAAAGTAGCTTGTTCAGAATAATAATAATCGTAAAATTTTGCCGAATATTTAGGTAAAAGTACTTATAAAACTGAATGAAACTTATGTTACACATGTGACTAAATAACGCCCCAATAAGGAACCCGTTGCTTGTAACAGTTTTTGAATACAAGTTACATTATATGGAGTTACATAACTTGGAGGATACGTAATATATTAGTCCTACTTTGTTTATAATTTTTAAATATGAAGAATATATCATACAATCTAATTATTTCGTGAGATGTAAGTTATAACATCTGACTACAAATATTTATAATTTTGTGTGAAAGAGATTGTTTATCGCTTATAAATATTTGCTAATTATTCGTTTTATTTTAATATATACTTCGATTTGATATAAATATATTTTAAATAATATAAGAATAATGAAGATTTTCTCGAGTACAGTAAAAATTCTGGTTCATATTTTAACCCCAATTAACTTCGTTTTATACGACAATCAAGTTTTGTGTTACGATCTGATTGAGTTGTGATACACTTTCATACGATTTTGTAACCCTAGTCTTCCATATGTCAAGTGAAAGTAGGAAACCAAGTTTCGATACACTAATGAGTTATGTAAGCTTAAAGTTTTCGTTAAGTCGTATACATTTAATGGTTGCTTATAACTAATAAGACATCAATAATGGTAGAATAGTAAGTTTAAATAAATAAATTTAATATTTAGTTACTGAGAGATTATATTATTGATCAAATATTCATTTGTTTATTGTAGCTGTGTAGTTCGCTGTATATTCCGCGTCGTCTATGTTTAGTTATATTGTATGTTATAAATTTTGCTCGCAATTAATACTCCAAGTTTTGACGTACACTTAAGGCATCTTTTTAAGAACATATTATAATTTAGTTCTTGTGAATATACGCTTTTAAAACCGATTGTCTAGCGTAAAAGAGAAAGTGGTTATGCAAATGACGTAAAACTTTGGCAGCCTTGTGAGGTCAAACTGCTACTTTGAATGCTAAATATGAGAGTCAGACATGACCTACATGAAACTTATTTGTATTATTTAACATACGTAATTGTAACTGTATTTTTGACTTATACAGTGGTCAGTTATGGCATAAAAAAGTGTGTGCTGTGTGTTAGAAATTAAAGCATAGATTTGGTGTGTTTGCATAGGAATTTGAAAAACAATTGAAGATCAAACAACAGAAAAACAAATGAATATCAAACAAAGAAGAGCAATTCAGAGTTCGGTGCAGAATCGTTGAGCTTATATCTTACCAAAACGAATTTAATAAATCATAATAACGATATAATAATTCAGGCGACGGTCGAGGCATAGGTTTGGGTTCCTGAACACTATCTACTACTGATGACATCACTATAAGCTCTGAAAAAAATTTGTACTGATATTATGTAATGTGAAACATTTTTGGTATATGTGTGGCAGTTATAACGATTTTACATACAACCTATTTAAGCGAACTCCGGACGGGTGGAGATAAGTTTTTAAAATACATATGTTGATCCTTATTTTGGTCTATCTATGTAAGTGTCAGGTCGCATTCTAATAGTGAATGAATTTTTGAAATCGGTCCAGCATTTTTCGTTACATATATAAAACACGAATGTTTCGTCGTTATAATAGTACAGATAAAATTTTAATTTGCAGAAATTATTAACATTTTCTCATTAATATTCTCATATTGAGGTAGTGAAATTGGGTAATCGTACATTAAAATTTAACAGAAGGTTAGTAAGATTCAGTACAGTTTATATAATATTTTAGATATTTATAAATCGCGGATATGAATCATGAATAAAATTGCTTAAATATTTTTTGACAACGTTGTGTAATTATGATGTGTTGGGTTGTTGCATAATTCTCTTTACTCACTTCCGGACGTGCGAACTTTGATCTAAAACTTAACAGTTTTCAATTGATAAATAACTATTGATTTTAGTTAGATTATGCTTAAATATTTGATTGTATTTTTTCTAATTATTTTCAATGTATTTTAATGAAGCCCTTAATATATATAATTTACGTGTTTTCGATCGATTTATTATTAGCATTACATACCAATAGTTATAATAACAGAACTATATACTTATACGGATAAAATTATAGAATTTATTTTCCCGTAATAATTTAACTGAGATACAGGAAAAATCGTTAAAGCAATGGCTTTATTACTTAATAATATGTTTTAGATAGCATTTTATTACTTAATGACTACAAGGACATACGCTTCTATAATTAATTAGAAAATTAAACGTTTTTGATCGTGGAATCGAATAAACTAGGTAGACTTTTGATCGAATTTGGTAAGAACTAATGAACCAGTGTTGACACAGCGAATATAACTTTAATACACACTTATTGAAAATCTTTGAAATATGGCTTCTAAATTCTTTTTTTAAACAGGGTTGCACAGACGTTTAGCAACATTCCCATCTAATATTAAGTGAGATGCGGCCTATCGGATGGCACACCTGGGAGATGTCTATATAGGCGCCGCTTAAATGTATCCATATTAAACTGTCTAGGGAGATAGATTATACTAGTTAAATATCCATCATTCTTCTTTACGATAAAGACTAAAGAGAACCCACGATGACATTGTCATTTAAAAACTTGATTTGTGTCATTAATATTAAATAAAATTAATTAATTTAATGAGGATGTTTCTCTTGATTAAATGAAGCGGTATGAGATAACGCGTATGTTTAAACTATCAAATTTGTTTCTCGATTTTCACTTGCATTTTTAATAGAAATTTATTATTACCAACAATGTTTCTAAACTGACATAACATGGGCTTATTACCATGATCACTAATAGATTCTAAGTTTTGAATTTTAAGTAAATTTAAAAAAAAAAAGAATTCAGACATTTTTTGAATTCAGCTTAGGTATGTTCAAATTCTGACGGAAATAATCGCTTAGCTCAACCAAGCTGAGCTGTTTACAGCATAGCTTTATATTTCGAATAACAATAGCTTAGAACAATGTTTTCCTTTTATAGTCAAAGGGAAATCTGAGATATTATTTTATGTTGAACTCACTACGGAGTTCAACTCATGGACAACGAAATAAAAAATAAGTTAACTAAAAAACAAATGAATAGTACAATCACCCCTATAACGCGGTAGACCTGGAACTGGACCTGGTATCGCGTTGTAGAACTATTCTCGTAAAACCGTTTTTTTTAACAATTCTAATTCTAACTAGGAACACAAATATAATAAAGTTAATTAGTTTAATATTATAACAACACAATTGAAACAAGTGCAAAGGTACGCAAAACTAATTATGGACTTGACAAATCATTATAAATTTCACGCTACAGAAATATAACTTGAGAAATTTCCACGTTAAATTGGGGTAGAAATCGCGTAATAGGGGTACCGCGTTATAGGATGGATTACTGTACTTGATGTCAAAGAATTATAGATAATTTGACTAGATTATTGTACGATTTGTGGGTGTTGAATAGCGTACAATGTTCCATTATTTAGTAATCTTTGTTGCAATGTTTTAACAAAATCTGAAATTATATTACCGTCAAGATTTGATGGATACTTGTGTGCCGCGTAGCCTGTGGGTGCGGAATGTGTGTACTGAGCGGGGGCTGTCGGGGCTCCGTAGACGGTTGGAGCGTACTCCAAATGTGAGGTCGGTGGTGGGCCATATACTGCTGTTGCTGGAATATTTTCGAGTAAAAATGTTATTTTCTGTGTGAAATATGTTGAATCCAATTATAGCTGTAGTAAACTGTACAATAGAATTTGAACTTCATGCCACTGTTGATAGGGTATATTTCCGTGTAATCTACGTGCGGTTTCAACTCTAACTTTATACAATACATACTTTGTACAAGTCGTAGATCATGTACTGATATAATTGTTTAAAACCAATGGTGCTACAACCTTTTAGATGCAGTTTTCTGTGTTTGTTTCGTGACCATTTATTTTTTCTAATGGGCAAGTAGGTGATCAGCCTTTTGTGCCTGAAACACGCCGTCGACTTTCTGTGTCTAAATCATACCAGTTTCCTCACAATATCTTTCTTCACACCGTTTATACATAGACAGAGAGACGACCTCAGGGATGAGAGTCGCACGCTGAATTCACTAGGCCAACACTGCTCCACTGTTATTGTTTTGAACCTCACCATTTTAAATCTATACAAAATCTGTGAAGTACGATTGTATAATCATACGGAACATATATCGCGATACGCTTGTGTCTATGTAACGTTTAACTTATGTATATTTTCATGGTAGTGAAAGTTGCATTTATATATATATATATATTATTATTATATATGTCGTTTTATTTTATTGGTTGTAGCAAATGTTGACCTCTTACCGCTTTAATATAACCTAACAGAATAACCTTCCATTAAATAACACTAATAATAAATACATGTAGGATGATGGGCATCATAATCTGTAATAACTATTTTATTACAACATCTTATATATGTATGAACAATCTCCAAGTCTGATAGAGGCGTGGGCTGTTATAAGATCTTAGGCTATCTTCAATCCCATCAGTAACCTAAGAGGCAAATTGGACGAAATCTCATAAAATTGGCAAATTATCTTTATTATCTCGGCATACAATTCTTATGTGTTTGCATTTAAATTCAAATCATTAAGATTCAATGTATTCACGCTATAAATTGTTTAAACAATAAATTATTGAGTAACCAGTAAAATATGTTTATAGCTTCATGATCTTGCATAAGTTATCTTATTTCTCAGATATGACAATGATGAGTATCTTGACAATTTGAATGTTGACTTTCACGAATTGTATCTAGTGAATTTCACATGGACAGCTATTATAAATGATGAAGTCCGGAAAATCTAGCATAATCAAAAGTTCTCCAATGAACATAGTGTTCCAGATCAATGTATGAAAAAAAAAGCCGTGTGAGCCGTCACGGAACGCCTGGCAGATGTGAAACATCGACATTATTTTGTAAAAGTAATATGTAGAAAAGAACAGATTGTGATAGGAACTAAATATGTCATATTGATAAAATAAAATATTACGATTTTTTTCCAGATAACGATGACTATTAATTATTGAATAAACATTTATTTTCATTAAATACAAAAATTTACGAATTTATTTCAAATCGTGACTACTTAATTCGTTTAATCAGTGACTTCGGTAATAGTTATATTCGATGTTGCCTCTGAGGACGGTATTACTGTGACAATTGGTCGATATATATGTATATAGCATCATATAGCGTGACTTTCTGGCGGTTTTCGCTGCGACTATAGAATGATGTTCAATAGTCATCAAAATACTAGTCATCAAGTCACATCAAAAATATACGAACTTTAAAAAATGTAACTGTTGTAAAGATAGACAAGTTGTAGATTAGACAATTTGATACAGTTATTCAAATGTAAATAAGACACTAGTAGGTATGTCTTTTAAAAACATTACGCCAGAACTGATCTAAGCGATCGAAGCGATTGTGATTAGCTACAGCGTCTAGACCAATCACAATCAACCGATTCGACCACTCGTTTTGTTGTATCATATCCCGCAGAGCTAGATAATGGAATTCATACTAGAGAATATAAATCTATTAAAGAGTTTCACTTACAATGAGGTTTCTTCTCGCTCAAGGCAGCGGAGGCAACAATCTTCCTTCCGAAATTGCTTACAGCATCACCCTTCCCAGAGATGACTTTACCAAGAGTAGCAGCTAAGGCACCTCCTCCTTTAATCAGCTGACCCTTGAGGATGGTCACTCCTCCTGTTATAGCTTTCACAGCTTGGAAGAGCGTGTAGAGAATGGATTTTTTAAGCCCCACGTAGTCGTATTTTTCTTCGTGCTGTAGGTAAAAAAGTTGTATGGAAAGTGGTCTGTAAGTATGGGTTGTAACGAACTGTTATTTATTTATTTCGTTATTCTACAGCTAACACAAAGCCTAAGGCCTGAGCATTAGCCAACCAGTTTAATAAATGCCGTAACAAACGCTTCGGCTCAACATCTTTCAGACCGCTAGTTAAACAGCGCCGTTTAGTTAGCGCCGCCGCCGCGCGCCGTAGCGACATATACACAATACAAAGTTCATGTCGATGTTTGATCATCGTTATAGCATTTCTGTAGACCCTCATGGTTAGATAAAACTGAACCTTGGTATCTGTAGCACTTTCGTAATAACACTCTTCATTACGTACTTACGGACATTTCAATACAATAGAGATAATTGAAAATTGTTCTTGAAGAACATTTAATAATAAGTAATTACCGGTTCATAAGAGTATCCTGTGTGTTCCGAGTGACCTGTTTTGCTTGATGCTGAAGCAATCAGCGAGGATGCGCCAGCAGACGCTTGGCCGAGGAAACCGAGTTTGCTTTGTATACCTGATGATGCTTTTGACACAACCGAGGTCAACGCTTGTGCTGACGATCGTTTAGTCCTGTAAAACTCGACTATTTTATAACTGTTTCATGTTATTAATAGTATAAAGTAATTTATAGAGGTTATACTGGCGTAGAAAAGGGGTGACAATCTAACTTCACGATAAAATATTATAATAAATTTATCTATTGGTTTCCAAAAATGTAGTGATAGTAACATTATAGTTGAGTAAATCTAAGATAACCTTTATTTCCGATATCACGAGTAACCACACTTATACTTCTGGGTATTAGTACTTTCATATGAATGATAATAATCAGAATACTACTAGAATTAATTTTTCAAAACGTAAATTTTATCGTATTATCACCTCATGATCTCTTCGGCGGCTAGACCTTCAGCAAGAGCCTCCAGCTGTTGTGGTGTCATCCGACTTATCGCAGCCATGTCGATGATGTCAAATGTGATGGGCTGGCTTGGCGCGGGTGCTGCCAATGATGACGCCATGCATGCTATGCATATCCAGACCTGAAAAGGAAAGTATTACTTATACCTTATTTTGTGGACAAAAATATATAGGTATGTAGGAAAGTAATGAAAAACGTTATTTTATCATTGCGCTTATTTGTGGGGGTATTGTACCTTCTTTATGATCTCCATTGCGGCAGCGCATTTAGATATCTACATAAAGTTATTATTTACAGTATATAGTTGAACAATGTTGTTGTTGAACAATGATGACGAGCTTATTTGTTACGCGTTTACGCTTAAATATCTTATAAAATTATTTAAAAAATTGACATCTAAATTGGTTTAGAATTCTATTTATAGATGATCTGATGATCTTGTTAAAAATGGAATTTCTATCATTTGGATCTCTTAAGCATAAAAAGTAATTAATAAATAGTAGTTTTCAAAAAACACATCATTTATGTCACATTATAAACACGTATATCGTTGTCATTCTTCTTTTTATGTAAAATTGGGTTAACACTATAATGAAGACAGATCAGTGCTTTTCTTAAAATGGCTTAGTAATATATAAGACCTTATAACATTTAAATTAAACGACGTAAGTACTTTTTAGCCTTTGTTTACATTTACTTAGTCACGTTCGCTAATGAAATCGAAAGCGGTTAGTTCACTTATTAGGTTAGGTTCTGTCGAAATGGATATTATTATAATTAAATCATGGATTATGAATAACATAATATATACTCTGATTTGCATTAGATTAAATTAATAAATATACCTACTATATTATATATCAAGTGCACTAAGGAAAACAGTTGAACGTATTTTATATTATTATTTCTAATATGACAATTGACTACATTTCAATGACAGATAACGCTTAAATTAACTGGTTGAATAATTTTACATAATATCTATGCTATATTATACACATAATTATATAATTTGATTAGATGTATATACAGATTTCTTATAATGACTTAATGTGTTTATACAGAAAGTGTATAAAATCAATATATATCAATAGAAATAAATAAGTATAGAGGAAGTAAGGTGTTGACTCAACTTATGGATAACAAAGCCACAACGCCTTGGCAGTGAAAAGCGAAAGTTTTTATGCTCGCGCGCACACTACATCGATTTCTTCCGTATAATCGCACGGCCTTCGAGAGGTTAAAATGTTATGTAATGATTAAAAAAAACAATAGGTTTTAAACATGATGGTGAAAAGAGCAAAATGAATAATTCTAACATATTATAAAGTATTTGAACTAAAAAATAGTTTTTAGAAAAATTTTGATTTATAAAATATAAAAATAATAAAGTAAAATAAAAAAGCATTTTTATTTCTTGCAAATGAACAAAGTTATCTTAATCCATATAATATATATTTTTAAAGAAAATAAATTACACTTTTTTTTTTCCTATTTTTATATCTATTTCCTAATTTTTTTTGAACCCTTCCGCAGGTGAAGGCCTCCTCCAATGATTTCCAAGTATCTCGGTTTTGGGTGAGTTGCATCCAGCTCTAGCCTGCCGTGTTAGTAATATCATCCACCCATCTCGAAAGCGGTGTTCCTCTGTTTCGTTTCCCAATAGGGCCTCCCCACCGAGGAATAATATCGAAATATATTCTTTGCTTTTACGTACCTCCTCGTAAGTGTATTATGTATAATTAAGTGTTATAAAAGAAGTAAAATGTTGAACATTTGCTAACAAGCTCATTATGCTATGATAATTAAGTGAAAGGATGCGTCAGAACAAAATCGGAACAGTGCAGTGGGGCAACTGCGTGTTGACCAAAATTATGTAATAAACGTGTAGGAAAGATACTGCAGATTTTGAATATACTTTCAGGTCTACTAGGTCAAACATATACGCCTGTGGCAAATATTTATATGAAAAATCTTACAGCGACTCAAGTTAATTCTATACAATTTTTTTCAACAAATCTTGGTGCGTTTCATACTTTTAGTATTGTTAAGATTCAGACACTACATTACTTCTGAATGACATAGTAAATGTCATACATGATTGTGATTAATTTATGTGCATTTGTTTATCGTTAATCAAGTTTCACACACCTCGTACGGTGAAGGAAAACATCGTGAGGAAATCGGCATATATTAGATCGACGGTGTATGTTAGGAACAGAAGGCTGATCATCTACAAGTAGAAAAAAAGTTGTCAAAAAACAGATACAAAATCATAGGCCCAGACCTAAAACCTTGTAGCGCCGTTGTGTTTTTTTATCTAGGTAATAAAATGACTCAATTAATATCAATTTCAAATTGGATCTCTTCTGTGTTAATATAAATTTGTCACTGGAAAGTATAAGAATTACATTTCCTTCGCAAAACGAGTATTGCGATGCCATATGGATCCTTTATCAAATAGCTGTTATTATTAGTAAACGTAACTGCATAAATATGTAATCGATGGTAATTTAAAAATATCATAACGGAAATCAACAATAAACATATTATCATTTCGAGCAAGGATTACAAAATATGCGCTTGGGTGATTCCAATGATGATGCCTTTGTGACATTTTACGGATGGTTCTGATTATTCTTCAGGTCGTATACCCTAGCTTTCCTTCCGTGGCTTTTCTAGAATGGTTTTAGAAAGATGTGCGAACAACTCGTTAAATACTAACTAACCGAATACAAAATAGTACAGTATTTTTAACTGCAGGTTTAACGCTTAAAAAATTTATTTAAAGTATCTTGTAAATGCAAATTTAAAGGATTTTATTAGTAGACTATGTCGCTGTATAGGAATAATAAGTTTATACATATTTTTACATTCATTTATGTCGGGGCCCGAATCTAAAATGTAGAATTTCGTGAAATGTTGATTGACTATAATCCAATGTTTAACGACATTTCAATCAACGTTTGGCCTCTTAATGTTCACGATGCAGCTAAAATTTGTGATCAGATCGTAATATACCTACTACGCTTAAGGGTTAATATGTAGTATTTGAAATAAAAATACAGCTTCAAATACCTACTCCTATTGAGGCAATGAAAAAAGTAAGCATAATATATTATATTAGTATTGTTTAGTAATTTTTTTTAGTAATAATAATATAATTTTTACACGATAATTTCGATGCATTCCAAGATATTGACCAAGCCCATTACACAGAACGCTTAACAAGACCCGCTTTCTTTCCTGTCCACATTCAACACCAAACAGGTAAAAGGTCTATGACATTAACTTAAAGACCAGCTGATTTATTTTAACTTTAATTATATTTCGACCTACTTGGGCTTTTAAATCCTGTACAGATTTACGAATCACTATATATTATTATAAAGATTTTTATTAAGATACTAGCTGACCCGACAAACGTTGTTTTGCCATGAATATTATTTCTAAGAAACATTGTTTTAGTTCAATAAAAATAACTATCTGGTATAATAAAAAATAGGGGTTGATCGTGGAGGAGTGACAATTAAGGTTTGTATGTTGTATCATAAAAACAAAAAAATTGTCTAAAAAGTAAAAAAAATTTTTTGGGGTGAACACCCCTTATCACTTAAGGGTTTGAAACAAAGATAGTAGCTGATTCTCAGATTTACTGAATATGCATAAAAAAATCATAAGAATCGGTCGAGCCGTTTCGGAGGAGTATGGGAACGAACATTGTGACACGAGAATTTTATATATATAGAGATTTTATTTTGCAATTTCATGTATTGTTTATTCAACTTTCATAGAATATAATTTTTTATTTGATCAGTTTTGACCTTACAAAATTCTGCATGCTTAACAACTATATATTACATTATTAAAGCTTAGAATAAATTTTACATCTCTTTCATAATATTCACTACTTTTATTTTTTTAAATTACACCATATTTTACAAATACAACGTCTCATTATCATACCAACTTCTATACATCTATATAATATTTATGATATACTTAATTTTATTATTGATATATTGTGATAACTATCTTAATAAAAATAGCAAATATAATATATCAACTAATCCATCTATTAAATTTTATCTCAATTGCATGAAAATTGTTAATAAATTTTTAATCAAAACTGATCAAATAAAAATTATATTTATAAATTGAATAAACAATACATAAATTGCAAAATAAAATCTCTATATATATAAATTTTTCACAATTTGTTCCATACTCCTGAAAGTGAGATTTTATATTTTTTTAATTATAATCTGAGAATCAGCTACTATTTTTTTCACCCTTATGATAATTTCACCCCAAAAATTTTTTTACTTTTTAACAATTTTTTTTTTATGATACAACATACAAACTTAATTTCACTCCTCCAGATCAACCCCTATTTTTTATTATACCAATATTATTTTTATTGAACTAAAACAATTTTTTAAAATAATATTATCAAAACAACGTTTTCTCATATATTTAATAAAAATCTTTATAATAATATATATGATTTAAATTTACAATTTAAAACCAATATGAAATATAATTAAATTAAAATAATAGCTGTCTTTAATTAATTATAATTTATTTTTTATAAAATTTTTAATTTTTAATTTTAATATTTAATATAAATTATTTAAAAATTATATTATTATTACTAAAAAAATTACTAAACAATACTAATATAATATATTATGTTATTTATTTATAATATATTTAATTATTTTTATTTCAAATACTACATATTAACCCTTAATATATATATTACATCTATAAAATTTTATCATTAATTAATTATTAATTTAAAATTATTATATATCAAATTTAGAAATTTAATTTTAATTCCATATAATTAAAATATTCTAAATTATTATTTTATATAACATATTATAATAAAATCTTTAAATTATTTAAATACTTTAAATAAATTTTTAAACTTAAACCTGCATTAAAAATAGTATATTTTTATTATTAGATATAATTTATATTTTTTAAATTTATTTTTTTATTTTTTTTTATTATATTTTATTTTAAAAAATTTTTATTTATTTAGAACTAAAATTTTGAAACTTTAAAAAATTATTTTTGAATTTTTTTATTTAATATATATTAAATAATTATTAAATAAGTGTAGATAAAACTTATATATTATTAATTTATTAAATTTATTATTCTTTTTTTTGATAAATTATAATAATAAGCTTTTAAATAATAAAAATGGTTTATATTTTAAAATGAAAATTAGAACTATTTTTTAATTAAAATTAAAAATTATTTATTAATTAAAAATGATCATTCCAGTTCTAAAACCACTCTAATATTCTAGCTTATTTAATTTGGAAAATGACGTGTATTTCATTCGCAAATCAAAATTAGTCCATTGCACTCTTTTTCAGTACTTTTTCGTTTCTTTCTGTCAAATTCTATTTACTTTAAATTAAAGAACTAGAACTGGAGGAAGTAAAGAAACTGGACTAAAACAAAACTCTCCAAGTATTTTGTTCTTTCACTCGACTTTTGTGTTGCGTAAACAAACAGACAGAGATGATTCGTACGCAAGAAATATCATAAAATCATACCAAAAACCATTAAACGTGCTTTTTCATTTAATTCTGGACTTAAGATTTAAAATAAAACAGAATATAGTATATACATAATACATATATTTAAACTTGTTACTTGCTTTAGGCTGACTGGTATTCTCATGATGTGTGAGATTAAAAGAACAACAAATATTTGTTCACATTTAAAATAAAACTGTGATGAAATTGCTGTGTTAGTTATTTCCTATTAGTACTATTTTCTTTATTCCCACATAATCATGTATTTACAGTGTATATTCACGGATAGTTGGCGGACCCATGCGACTTCTTTAATACAAAGAATCCTCGTGTGGTGAGTGCTGCGATATTGCGAACTACTCGATTGTGAGGAAGTTGCATGGATCTGGTTAGCGCTGCGCAGTTCTCATATTATTGTCATACATGTAATACAGACATTTTCATAAGTATTAGATAGTCCTCCTTGTAACGTAATTTTAATGTTATGTTTGAGAGCAAAAATAAAATTAATAGTTCACTTAAAGTGCGACTTGTCGGACATTATGCCATCATTTTCCCAGTTATCTTTTAACACATAACATGTCAAGTGTCCGGGAAGTATTATATAAAGTAACACTTGTTTGAGTTAGCAGTCATGACGGTTTAAGATGTTATCATAGTTACATAATATACAATGCGTTGACCCAAGTTGTTAATGCAATGCCTTTTTGTTACAATAGTAAACTAAATCTGTATGTTTAAAGTCGTTTTATACTTGATAAAGAGCCTCATTTTTATAATCTACTATAAAAATATATTGAATAGAACTATTTTAAATTGTGCTAGTATAATATCATGTAGTCCAGCGAGCCTCGTGGGTGAAACCTCAAAAACGAAAAGACGGCGCTATTTGAAGTTGATTATACATAATCCAGTAACAGCCAACAGTCCGTCGTACATCTTCCCATATGGGATCAATACGGTTGCCGTCTATAGATTACCAAAGAGCCAATTGGTTCCAGTTTTAGGGATAGCACAAAAGGTCAGATGGAATTGCGATGACGGCGGGCGAAAGACAGCTGGAGATTGTGGAACTCTTTGGAGGAGGCATTTAGCCGTGGGGGGTCCATACTGATAACGCCTGCGTTCTATGTGCTTGTACTTTTAATGGAATTAAATAAAGTTATATATTATTATTATTTGGGGAGGTTCAGGTTTATAAGAACTAAAATAATCAAAATGCAATCCTTAGGTACATAATATTTTGAAGATGTTTCAAAATTTAATGTAATAATTGTATTTTTTTTCTTAAGACCAACTTTATGTAAGTATTTTGTACATTTGTATTTTTTTTGTAACCAAAATTTGTATTCTACCCTGATTAATTTATTTTACGTGCGCAAGTCATAATTTCGGAAATATGTTTCCTCAGATGGAAAGTAGTATAAAATAAGTCGTATAAAATAATATTTTTTGTCAGAATAGTAACTCGTACCTACACATCGCAGAAAGGAAAACCGATTCACTTTCATTTGATGTTTTTACAGTCAGTGACCGCTATAACCCGTTTAATTTATTTAATAGTATTAAAACTTTTGCATTTCTAAAATATTTATAGCCTTTCATTTTCTTTATAAAATTATTTTTTGGATACTACAAATGAAAAACATTACGACATTCCCTTAATTTAATCAAAAAAAATTAATAAAAAAGGAGATAAAGGACGTAAATGGGCGGTTTTACTGCGAAAAGCAGTTCCTTCCAGACAATCCTGGAACTCAAATTTTCACATCCATCTCTCGGTTATTAACTTTTATACGTCAAAGGACTTATAAATTGACAATGCTAAAGTCAAATCAATCCACAGATGAATTAAATACTACATAACGGTAGATAGTAGTAACAACAGACAGTAATTACATAACTTCTTAAAGATATATTTACGATCAAGTCGTATAGACAGTTATACCTACAATCAAGTCTAGAATATACTAAGGGCAAAAATCTAGGCGACTGCACAATACTGCGGTCAACTACTTCACATGTTTCGAAAGGATTTACAAAATATAATAACGGTATTCATCATATTGAGGCAAGATTGATGTTTAGGAATCAAGATTGTGAACAATAGAACTAGTGTACTTCCTCATATCGCAGGAGGATTTAGAATTTTTTTTTGAATACGCGAATTTCTATAAGAATAAACAGATCTAAAGCGATGACGATGTCATAAGAATTTAAACGCTTCTTCATCCGCAGTATCCGTGGCTGCGTTAATGCATATATTAACTAGATTCTAGTTAGGTGAAATAATGAAGGGTTAAGGGTCAGAAAAGCCTGCATTTAATGAAATATCCATTGTATAATGATTTCAATTAGATTACGGCTTAGCTCTAACGTAGTTTAGAAAATATTTACAAAGATAAAGCGTAGACTGCAGAGTCTTTATAGTCAAATAATTACATATTAAACATTCACCGAGACGAGTTACGCAAGGGTGATAGTAATACGGTCGGTCAATGTGTTGCAACTGCACTAATTTGACCAGTGAGCACTTATAATGAATGGCAATATTAAATTTGACAGATGACATACTTTTCACCAGACACTTTAAGCCGATTTTATACTGCAATATAATTTATATTCAAAATGTATTATTTGTTTCATTTTACTCTCTAGTCTTTGTTTATCAACAGGGTTACGAACAAGAAATGACAACTAACTAACAATCACCTGGAGTTTTTAATTCATTCAACGGTAATTTCTTCTAATTAGTAGCATACATATTATAAACCATTGAAGAAACTATAAGTTCTCATAATACATCTAGTAAATTATGTGCACGAAAATGATGAACAGTTTCTGGGAGAGTAATAAGGGCAGTATTCAGAGTCGAGATTAAAAGTCATAAACGTATTGGATTATGACATTTGAGAGTCAATTTCGCGAACATTAAAGTCTCGACTCTGGATTTTAACCATAGAGAACATAAAAGCTTTGATAAGCAAAATTCTTTTACATATGCGCACGCTAGAGTTTCACCCCTTCGTCGTTGACAACGCAATGCCGCACTAGACGATTTGAAACGTCGTTTCTTTTGAAACAGGTGAAGTATTGGAACTTCTTATATATTCCCTAGAGTGGAATCACAGGGGCTCATTCATGGGATAAATTGGCATCTCCTGAAGAGGCCGCATCACATTTAACATCAGGTATAGTTGACAAGCATATATTCAGTTTTGTATAAAGATACCATAGATGTATAGTCATTTATTAATGGGTACCGGCTATCTTATAGCTAAAACTTTACTTTTATAAATAGTTCCCTAATCGTCTTCCATTTTCAAAAAGTTGAAATAAAAATGAATAATTAAAGTTATATACATATACGAAATAAACTTTAATTAATTATTATAAGTTTGAATTGAAAAAACATGTAGAATGACTCAGAATCAAACTGTATTTTATTCCTTTACTTAAGAATGGAAGATTTTTTCAGTCGACTAATAAGTTGTTAGTAAAATTAGAGCGTTATGTGACATATAAATCTTTTTATACTACCGATACTATCATCCGTGTTCTTTAAGATAAATGTTTTCCCATTACTTCTCACCTTTTTCTTGATAAGATTGTTCTCGATGGAGAAATGACTTTCTTTCACTCAACTATAATGTATAGCACTTAATTATACCTATACCCGTAAATGAAGAAAGCCCGAAATCACGATGATCATAAAAACATTGACAGTTCGTTGAATATATACTTAAAGAAAATGTTACAAAATTATACAAAATGTTTTAATATGCCTACTTACGTAGAGAGTATATTGAAGTACAGATCCTAGTGGAATTAAAAAAAAATGTTCTAAATCATAACATCATCTTTTATATTTATCATTGCAATAATGCGTTCATATTTTTAAATCGACGATAAGACATAAAAGTCTCAGCGTAAAAGTAAAAAAACAAACATACATTCACAATGAACAAATATTGGCATTCAGATATATGGGGTTATTATTATTTATATTATCTCGAATAATATTTATATTACATTGATCACAAAAAAGTCATACTTCACGGACTATTAAAGAATTAAATGCTTTCCATAACTTACTTTTATATTACTTGCGTTAGTCATCCTGCACCGGCTAAGTAACGGGGAAAGTCACTTACACTATCACAAACCACAGCACTACTTCAAAATATGTTTGTATATTAAATATATCAAACCTATTTCGTATTATTTATTTTTATTCTCTATGCATAAGTTTACCGCCAAATTTTACGTCAAATGCAACTTTCACATGCGCAGTGCGTTCGTTTTGCGCGCGCGGCCGCTGTCACTCTCACCCGCCGGCGGTTCGGTTTTTTCTTTTTATTAAATCACCAATCCCCGCTCTCCACAAAATTGTGCAAATTATCACATCATTTTATAATAGTATTACCTATTTAATTTAATGCGTTAAAGTCAAAGTTGACGATAATACTTATAGATATATTGCAACACTTGAGATTACGATCGGCAATTGCTATTAGTTGGATATTCCTATAGCAGCAATCCTACAAGGCCTGAGTCCATGAGTACAGGTAAAAGTGTATATTTAAATACTGAGATTGTTTAGAAACATAAAAAGAAATAAAATAGACATTTTCTCCACACGTTCTGTTGATGAAACTATCAAAATAGTACCTATTACTATCCCAAAAAATTCAATTCATTTTAATTGCTATGCATATATAGGTGATATATGGATAACAATAGTCAGTTATTGTTTACTGTATACACAGTATAAACTGTATATAGAGACACAATAATAAAAAAATGTGTTAGTTTAAATCGAATTCGAATGATTCAGAACTCTACCATATATATTTTCTGTCATACCAAATATATTTTCTTTCCCACAAACAGTAAAAAAATGTATCTCGTATGTTCAAACAATACAAAAATAATAAGAACAAAACTTGAATAGCAATGAGGCTAACCTAGTGTTTTAGTTTCTTAAACACAGATTCTTCACAACTTCACATACAAGAGATGCCTTCTGGAAAATAACTTTAATACGCCAATGGGTGAGTATGTTGACATCTATAAGTAATTATTATATAATAAAATAAAAAGTAATATAGACTCAAAATTAAGATTGTTTTTACTCAAGTATTACAATATTCAGGTTTACGTAACCGCGTTCCACATAAGCCAGTGTTCCGTTATCGAACCCAACTACATCCTCGACCACATCCGAGACTACGCAAGCGATTTTCGAACCTCAAACTGTTATGACGCAAAACTCAAGGAAATACGTATAACAATATTTAGAGAAACTATACCTACTAAGGATTCTAGGGATGGATTCCCGCCAAAATTAGTAATGATTATTATAATATGTTTTAACTAGTATTTTTTTTTTAAATATCTTACCACATACGTAATTCAGGACATAGCTCCACACTAACCTGAATTCCAAGTCATTGAAGATCTATTTTTTTTAATAAATTCTTTATATACAGAGTAGGTGCCTTTAGGTAAATTCCGTAAAGAACTCTAGAACATTGTAACAATATCGTCACAACGTAGAACAATTTTTCGTGGAATCAGTGCGTAGCATGTGAGGAAAATTGCCTAAGATATGATAGTCGTCTTTATTAGAAATATAATAGAGTTGAATTTGTCACAATTGGTTGGAATTATAGTATTTCTTACAAAATTATTTTGTGACAATGCGTCGTAAATAATTATCTTTATTGAAATGATGGTGTATATGAACGCAATTTACAGGAATTCATTTCAATGACGCATGCTCTACGGTGCATAGCATTACATTTTAGTGTTGGCAAATAACAGGTTAATATATAAACGTAAGAAAAAATTTACTCCTTTATGAAAGTTTGAAGCAAATGTGATAGAAGCAAGCTTTATACTTTAAAATTGTTATTTGCGATACCATTAATTAAATAGGAATAGTTTTCTGTAAGCAAAAGCCTCAAAATATTAATCTTACTAATAAAAAAAAGGATTGATTAAAATATACGTATATTATCGACAAACGATATCGCAAACAACTTTAATACTAAAAAACCTTAAAAGGATTTTTTTTAATGTTCTGTGTCTGTCGATATTCCCACGCTATATAATCTAAAATTACATTTAGCAAGTTCCTAGAAATACAACAAAACTTGTGTATGGTCAAATAGTATCCTAGTTTGAGTCAAGCTTTCCTTATTAAGTAATAGTATTACGTATTTCATTAGGGAAATGTAACTAGACACAGGGTTCAATTGAATTGTGACGTAACTAAAATCTGACTTAAATTCACGGGTTTCCTATAGACAATAACAAATACGCAAAGCGACTAGCAATCGTTTTACTGTAAAGTTCAACACTCACTTGTCTGTATAATCGCTTGGTATGTGGCGTCCCTTTCCAACTCTCTAGTAAATGTTATACTTCAAATGTCTCCTAAAAATGTAACTTAACTAAATCATGTGTAATATTTTAGTGAATGTAATTTTTACGAAAAGGAATAAAAGACGGCATAGTTTACGAAAATTTAATGTGAAAATAAAATATAACATTGAATAATGTGTTATAGTATCGTGAGCAAACCAAGCGATACGTTGAAAAAATAAATATGTCTAACTAATTTAGACATTGGAATTTGTTTAACGGATTTATTGACCTTCGTTTGCTACACAATTAATCAGTCATTGGTCACGCTCACTGATTTAAAAAAACATGCAGAATGTAATAAATGTAATATGAAGAAGTTGTATTACATTCATTACTCAGATAATAAGTCAAATGATTAAGGCTTTCTTATTTCTACTCGTCTATAAATCCTAAGAAGTTTTTGAAGTTATACTTCTTTTGGCGCGTTAGGGAAAAATGATGAGAGTAAATTTTAACGATACGCGCGCGCATGGTCTCAAAAAACCGACACCCGCATACCGTCACAAAAATCCGACACCCTGAATATCTATTCAAACGTCGGTAAAACAGTCTGGGCCACTAGTTGGCGCTTGCTCTGTTTTATCGACAAGTTGTATTGTCTGTCTTGGCGTAGAGTTTTTCAGAGTCGTGTTTATTTAAACCAAAATAAAGATTTCTATACGAGAAAACCCGTTCTAATGTGATAAAAAATAAAGTGTTTATTGTAAAATATCATGATTAGTATTTATTATATCGTTTCGATTGGAAGTGACCATTAAAATGGACAATAAAAATGCAATTCGAAAAGGGAAACGTCCCTCTAAAGTGCTTTAAGAAAATTATTACGCCAAAGAAGTATGACTTCTAACGCGTGTACATAAGTACCTACAGGTTTTTTTTAAGCCACAGCTGTTTTGCTGTTCAATGGCGCATTAATTTATCCAACACTCAAGATACTCTCCAGCAATATAATTATCTATCACGTTTTACCGATTCAGTTAGCAGTCAGACTTCGTCGCGTGTTCTCGTTTACGTAAAACTAAAAGCTGACCGGCGTTTAGTGTAAATATTTACAACAATGCAGCTCTGTCTTATTTTGGTAAGTTTTATTTTAACGAGTGTATTGTGTATCGTGCGACTGATATTTCGTCCATGAACCGGCATTTTATCGTTGCTTTGTAATTTCCGCTGTTTTGAAAAATCGTTCACTGCTTTAAATAAGACGACACGATGTGATTTATTGATAAAATGTTTCTGGTATTATTCGTAACATCTGCAGATACATAATACAAAATTTATTTAATGCCGTGCATAAAAATATATTCTTTCCTTTTGTTTTGCTCACCAAACCAGGAATTACCTTTCTTTACAATATATCAACTTTTGCTACCATTTTTTAAATATATTATATATTTCGACGGCAACTTTGTCTAACCTCTAACGGCCGTATTCAATCGTCCATTCAATTACATCTAATGATAGATTAATATTATCGACATATATATAAAGATGTTGTTATATAATTATTATTTTTCTGTGAAACTGTGTTAGGATACATACTGTAACTTTATATTTAATTTCTTATTTTTTTTCTTTTAATATGATGTATTTGTTTGTTAATAGATAAATAAGAATTCAGTTAATAAATTCAATTTATGACTCAAGTACGACATTCTATACGTAGCTTCGAATAATAATTTTAGTAATGGCTACAGTAACCAATAACTCTTAATAAAAGGTCAATTGGTTAACTAGACTTATTAGAGACAATTCAAAAATTCAAAGCAATCATTCAAACAAAATACGAAAATTATAACAACAGTATGAGTATAAAAATGTATGATTGCACTCTTGAGTACTAAAAAATATGGTTCGCACATGTTGCAGATTTTTTTACTCGATGACGTGCTCTTCTTCGTATATAATTACGTAGAGACAACAATACAATATAGGTACATAATTAGTATATAAAGATTTTATATATTTTTCAGATTGCGACTGGTTGCGCTATTATTAATGCCTCACCTAGCAGTAAGTAGTTATCTATACTAATATTTTAAAATGAAGAATTTATTAATTTTGTTAAGCATAATAGCCTTAGAATCGACTTGTTTACTTTTGAGTAGGAAGGAAAGCTTTTATAGATTGAAGAAGAAGCGTAACAACCTGTGTTTCGCTTCTTCTTCGTCCTCTGTAATCAACTACTGTATCAAAGCTTCGCTCAAGGCAATTGGTCCTGATGTTGCTTAGTTGGCACGCCAGGGACTCACCTTGAGGTTGTAAGTTCAAACCCCGGATTTCTACGAGCATTAGCAACTATAATAATAGAATCGTTAGCATGGGACTAGGTCAATTGGTGTGAATTGTCTTTAAAAAAAAAAATCATCTTTAAAAATTCAAATATTTTTGTCCTGTTCATATAACAGCAATAATTCTTGATAATAAGAGTTTTGACTGCTACAAGTTGCATTGAAGTTATTGCAGTTGGCCTCTTTGTCATACCTCAGTGTTTTCAGATATGGCTAAGTTAAACGCTATAAAGTTTCCGGAACACCATGATGATGATGTACCAGAACCATGCAGAAATCTCACCTATTGCACGATACCACCGAAAAATTATCCATTTAAGGAGTTCAATGAGATGTTCAAATTTTATGTAAGTAAAACAATTTCTACTATCGGACTCATTTAAAAATCAATGATAATAGAAATAGTAATAATAGTTCATCAGTATTTAGTAAAATACAGTTTAACAAAAACTTGTGACCTGTCTTGTAGGATTATTATTTTTTGGAAATAACAAATTTAAATCTATTTTGTTTTAAACTTTATTAAAACAAAACAGATTTTATGAAGTTAGAAAACATTTTAAATAATATAAAACTTTCTAAGATTGTGAAAATTTATTGACAGTACGTGAAAGTTCTGGAACCGAGACAAGATTATTTGCATGTCGCTGTTTCTAAGTTAACTTTCCATCAGAAATACTTTATCATGATGTCAGAATATAGCTTCAAGTGCATAAATATGAAAACCGAATTAAATATAACTAGCTCTAAATTTAAGAGTCTTTCCTCCAACTTCAATTTTGTTCCTTTGGAGTAGAGACTTTGGGCCGTGGGGTTCAAGTGCACAGGCGCTTATTAAAGATTTAAGTTGGCGCCTGGTAGATAGTACCGGTGACCACAGAGCTGGCACTTTCCTGGCTCAAAGAATAATCTCGCAATACAGCGAGGAAATGCTGCCAGGTTAAAGGTACACGCCAAGGACCAAACTTTTTAAATTTGTTTTGATTTTCTCTTTCTTCTTTAATTATTTTTATTATTCCTTTATAGGTTAAGAAAATTAAATATAACTAGCTCTCAATTTAAGTATAAACAAACTAAAAACTAAGCACAAAAAGTTTTTAGAGAGATTTTATTATGTATCGAATGCAACATATATTTTACTTTAATTAAAAAAATATATATTAAACGTGCTATGTTCATTCATACAATGTGTGAACATTATATGTAAAACAAAAGGTTATACATTTAATTTGTTCAAGAGTTTATTATTAAACACATTTCTCACATAATAAATTGAATCGTAAAACCATTCTACAGATTAATACCAATAAAATAATTACTAAAAGTATTACTAATCATTTTCAGAAACCCGCCCCACAACCAAAGCTAGTGTTATCACCGGTTAGTATTAATACTCGAGGAGAATTTGATGACGATTGCGAAACGAAAATATCTGTAAGTAAATCAATCTATATCTAATCGCTTATATTATAAGGCTAAAGAATGTTTGTTTTGTTTGGAATAAAGGGAACGTTGGCCCGATGAAGAAATTCTTCTTCCCTATATTGCGAAATCATGAAAAATTATACTATGTTTATGAGTTACTTAAAATTTAAAAGTTCTAAAAAAGTCCGCAGGTGCTTGTTTATCAATAGTAGAGCTTTTTTATCGTAAATTTATTCTAAATTATTTAATTTTTTTTTTTAATTACTTCTAAGATATTTCCGAAGCTGTTTGTATAAAACACATACAAATCGTTGTAGATGAATTATGTGATTTCAATGAATATCTAAATAAATATTATAGTTTAGAACAGCTCGACAGCAAATAATGGTAGAAAAACGCGTAGTTTCATATGCATTGCGCATACCTTTCCGCGGCGCAACTGCTTATTGCGAGAGGGTTTCGCCTTTGTGCATACCCACTAAAACCCCAAGGCGCCACCGACAATCGCCTTAGGCGGGCTGCGGTATCAGCAGAGCCTTAAATTAACTCAGATAAAAACAGTAAGTATTAAATATAGTATCTTGGAGAAATTCATATCTATTTTTATTATTATTGTATTTTTTATATACAAAAATATATATACATACAAACATAAATATATTTATGTATTTGAATGACAAATTACTAATTACGATACATAAATTAAATTGGGGTCACTGCATTATCTTCCGCGGATTTAAATGTTATGAAACTTAAATTAATTTTAATTTAATGCACAACGCGGAAATGTTAATGACAAGGTCGCAAACTTGTTTTCTACATCAACTATATCATAGGTATACCTTAGTTATATAGGCATAACCGGACAATTAAAAGACTTCGTTAAGGAAATCAGAAAATACCTTTAACATTTAACGAGTCACTAAATTAATAATCACGCGTCAAAGTTTAATTATTTATAATTTTTTTCATTGTAATTTTTATCCAAAATAAGTAGCAGGTAGTCTAGCTAATAATTATTCACTCAAACGTCGTTATTCGATATTATTACTTTAAAAAATTCGCTTTATAGCCGTTTAGGAAGTTTTGTTTCACCATATTATACAAGTAGATCCTTTAAGTGTCCTATTTTCGTTTTCTTATTGGTTTCGTTATTATGTTTTTTTTACTAATTTAAGCTAAAATTTCTATTAGTCGTACAAATCATAACAATCAAATATTCAGTATTTACAATTTTCTTAACCTACATAATAATAAAAATAATTAAAAATTAATAAAAAGAAAATTAAAACAAATATAAAAAGTTTGGACCCCGTGTCAGTGTACCTTTAACGCTGGCAGCATTTTCTCGCTGTATTGCGATACTTATTCGTTGAGCGAGGAAAGCACCAGCTCTGGCGTCACCGGTACTATTTACCAGGCGCCTTCACTTAAATCTTCCAAATGCACTTAAACCCCACGGTCCAAGAGTCTCTACTCCAAAGGACTCTTATATTTAAGCCATTTATAATTTTTCGCCTGATCTGCGGCCGCCCCAGCTGTTTTGCTAGTCCGAGAGGGAGTATTAAATATTCGTTTAGATCGCAAATTAACATATGCTCCTGTAATGAACAGTTTTAATAGTAATATTAAAACGTGTAAACGTCAGAAGTAAATTGCAGGACTCTAAATGACCTAGCAATTCCACAAAGGCGAAACGAACGAATATTTCCTAAGATCCTATAAAATTTTTATTAAATCTATTTCCTTAATTGTTTCAGTATGATCCCCTGTATAAGGTGCGTGAAAAGCGTGGGAATGAATGGCGCAATGTAATACAAGCGTCTGAACACGACTATATACAGAGTGTTCGCTTGGAGACTTGCCAGTAAGTTAATATTTCTTTGAAATTTAAGATACTTGTTTTTAAAGTTTTTGTTAAAAAAACTAGATATCGTATTTGAGACATGTTAATAATAATATAAAGAAAATGTGAAAATGCCGACGAATTATGCCACCAGAATTCCTAGAACTCATCTAACACTTTATAGAGTCCACGGACTCTGCCGCAACTTACAATTAATCTGTACTTCAAACCAAATCCATCTCCACCTCTCTCACTCTCCATCTTGTCTTTTCATCCATCTCCTCTTTCTTACCATTGTCATTGCCACATTTAGAATATTTAATATTTTAACCTTTTAAACCAAAATTGACAAAAAATCATACTCATCGTAATTGTACCAAGTTCTAGTTAAACCAAATGATTATTTAACGACGGATTAAGGTTCTTTTGAGTCATACCTTCAATTGTTTTAGAAAAACGGAAGCGACATGTTTCAGTCATCTAGAGGAATTACAGGACTCCTACTCAACCTTTTGCTTTCAAAAGTACAATGTTTGGAAGGTGTTGGTGGAAAAACCGGGACATGCACCAGAGGAGATTGAGGCAGAGTTGCCAGTGTGCTGCTCTTGTCATTATAAATCGAAGCAGCTGGTGTAACCTGTAAAGGCAAAAGTATCATAGATAATAAACACTTTGCGTTTTCGAATCTGTGCGGAAAGAGCGGGTCTCTTTGGATTGGCATTGGGATTGCTAAATTGCTTTGTTTATGTTGACAACACTGTTGCATCATTATAGTTCGATAATGATCATGATAATTATAAAATAATGAAACTATATAATTTTTGTGAATAAATGACCGCTAGCTTAGTCCTAGTCCCCATAACTTCCACGTTCTTTCTGCACAGTAGTTAATCGAATTAGTATGGGAATACCACGTGACCAAGTGTGGACTAATGTATTTGCCATACAAAACAAATGAACATCGATACGATAATGTTAGTTTTTGACAGCTTGCAGCTTGCAGACAGCAGCTTTCATACAATTTGTAAAGTTTAGAGTAATTAAAAGTGAACGTCCTGTATGCGGTTCCAAATACGCCCACGATGCGCTTCTTAAATATTCCCTACAAAAACCATCGTAATCGTTAAATGGAATTCTGTATAGTCATTACTATTATATGATTCATACTAACGGGTCAAACCTGTCGCAAAATACCAATAGCAAACTATACTACTGTATATTCCATCAAATATGGCTTTAGAATAGCCAAAAGTGTAGTATTAATAATTAAAAGTATTAAACGTGTAGGTACATTATTTTAAAGATTATTTTAAATTAACTAAACTTAAGACTTTTGAAGTTATACTTCTTTTGGTGCGTTAGGGAAAAATGATGAGAGTAAATTTTTACGATGCGCGCGCTCACCGTCTTAAAAAAACCGACACCCGCACACCGTCACAAAACCGACACCCTAAAGTTAGCTATAGTCAACATTTTAGTTTTTTCTATTGTTAGTGTCGTTTTTTTCTACAAACGTAGAATAAATTTTTTTTAAAGATTTTTATCTTGTTACGCCAAAGAAGTATAACTTCTAACGCGTGTAAGTACACACATGTTTTTGTATTTTTGTAGTTGAAAAATAAAAACATAAAATATGGTTTAAAATTATATATTCGCGGATTTATTGTTATAATAGCTGTTAAAATGACGTAATCACCTAGCTGATTATGCGCACCCACGCAGTTACATAAGACGTTTGGTTAATGTGTTTAAAAGTTCTTAATTATAAGGTTCGATTTACGTTGGTAAATTAAAACTAGTCAAAATTTTTTACAATAAATATTAAAAACTGATTATTTATTTATTTTAGATCTAAGTTATCCTAGTAGCCATGTTTTGAGATGAGACAATTACCTAAAATGTAGACGATATGCAAAAAAGTAACAAAACACGCCCATTGGGTGTTCATAAGTGTTTCGTTATTAATCGAATGGCTATTTTATTTTATTTTTCACGTTAAAAACCTTTCGCAAAATATTCTATTTATGGGCAGAAAAGATGTTATGTAACTACAACAGCATCTAATTATTTCGTAATAATATAACATCAAAAGTTCACCATGTATGTTCTTGGTTATGGATTTCAATAAAGCTGGATAAAAAATGGCACCTTTTCTAGTATTTTATTACCTAAATGGCATGTTTTTATTTTATTTATTTAACGTCTTCCTTAACATGGAAGAGACTTTTTTTATTATATGATTATGTTCTTCAATCTTGTGGGGTTATATTACGTACATGGGATGCCGAACCACCTGGAGTCACCGCAGGCTGCAAAACTGTTGCATTTTTATTTTTCAATTCGAAGTTTCTGAACTATTTCCGCAAAGATTCTCCAGGTAGGTACATCCTGTGTTCGGGGTGTTTCATTAACTGTGGCAATGAATCTTTTGTCAGAGCCTCGTTTGTTTTCTGCTGAAGTTCGTACCTGGATGCCCGATATGCCGGACAGTCCAACAGCATGTGCAGCGATATTATTGCAGTAGCATTTTGCACTGGCCCGGAGTAATCGATCTAGGTATTGTGCAAAAAGGCCGTCATTATTTGGACCATTCTTGGTAGATCTTCTAGTTTTAATTATTTTATATGCTGTTTTTATGACCGGTATAAAGCATTGCCCGTTTCAGCTTCTTTCTATCTTTCCGCCCACTCTCGACGACAGTTTAAGTAAACAGCAATTCATTTATGTACATTTCAATTAGTTTATTTCCAGCCAGACGCTGGACATTTGACGTCTTAAAGAGAAAACAATAAGTCTTCTGAGAAATACTTGCGCATGACCAGTAACCGCAATGATAATAATTAAATCGGTATTAATATTATGAATCAACCATTTTGCCTATTTAATCAAAAATTACGTCAGAAATGTGGTTCATGTGAGCTATTCAATGAGAAGTAAACTTATTGATATATATATATAATGTTTTAACGTTTTGATAGGAATTCAACGAATTGAAACATTATGTGTCACCCCTCATTAGGTAAACAAATCACGAAACAGATACAGAGATCTAAAAGGTTTTTGTGTTTTTTTTTAAATTAGGCAACCATGTCTCGGATACGAATTATAAACCTTCTGTGCCTGACTTGTTCACTGATTATTCTCTTCTATAATCTCCTTGTTACTACTATTGTTTATTCTGACAATAGTATATTCTATAATTATTATTTGGTCGCACTACGGGTAAATTTATAAACACAAAATTGCGCCCCCTAAGGAAATATACGCTCTAAGGTCGATTTCAGTTAATAAAATGTCTGATGTAGTCTGTATACTTATAATCGTGTAAAATGAATGCGTGCGAAGTAAATTCTGGCAATTTTTTAATGAATTATTTAAAACCTTACGTACACGGCCAAACAATAAGAAGTGATCGGAAAATAAAGAAAGGAAGATTTTTTACTTTTTTAATTAAATTATAAATGTTAAAACCTAATAACGAATGTGACCTCCTCTTGCCCAAATCACAGCTTGAATCCCTCTGATGCATGAATATGACTTCAATGTCAAACAAAAACCTATTAAATATTAAACAATTTATACACGATAGTCATTCATAGCGAAGACAGTCCGACACATTCCTATAGGTCAATTCCAATTTAACAGGGAGTTTCGTATCTGAATCTCCTTCTCCTCCATTACTAATGTCTTGTCCTATTGAAGATACAGCAACTCTTCCGCGTCGCAATACCCGTACAATGGCTTCGGTCGGCCCGTTACGAAGACATGATTTTTTCTACTATCGTTTACGCCGGTACCAACACGCCGATTACTGGATTTTACCCTTTATAATTAATAGAAGGAGGTCGTAGCGGGCTTGTCGCGACACATGCCCCAGGTACGATTCTGAATCTAAAGGGTAACAATGATCAAATATGCACAAATAACTTTTTTCTGCGTATAAAAACAATGAAAACGACAGGAAAATCCAACGAAGTAATGGAAAAAAACTATATTTTAATATTCAGTTGTGCTCGGTGAGCGTAAAGTCCTAATTGCGAACAATAGTGGTAGGAAGTATTTTTATCGCATCAATATCGGGTTTTTTGAACAGAGATTCCTAAGTGGATTTTGCAGACCCTTGTTCTCCAAGGTTCAACTAAATTACAATAATTGTTAAATTACTTGTAGAAAGCGTTGAACAAAATGTAGATTTATGTGAGGTCGTTGATGATAGTGAGAAAATCGATGAAACATAAGAACGATATGAACGAGAGTCATAAATCACTATATAGCTTTTATTAATGCGATTTTGCGCAGTAGACAAATGAAAAATTAGTTCTAGGAAGATATTATAGGATAATTAATACGCTTAGCATCACGAGTTCACGACATTGCATGGTGAATCAACGCGGAGGTGAGTGGAGAGAGCCAAACAAGTTTCAACTAATTAAATACTGATTTCGCACACTTTCTCTTAAGGCTGAAGCCTAACGGATTTAGTTGGGCTTTTATTACGCTGATTTTCAACATTTTCCTATTAAAATACGCATCTTTATTCTTAAAACTCTACTGCACCCTTACCATTTTCTCTATTTCTAGTTTGAATTTGTTATATATATGAAGTATATTCTCTTAGAAATTAACGACAATTTCTACATAAATTATTCTAGACTCACGACATTCAGTTTAGGATTTATCTCTATTATTTTTATTGTAATATTTTGAAAAGAGAATTTTCGGACCTTCCGAGCCGCATGCAAAAATATTCATAAATTTGAAACCTATGACGTACGTTCTACATTACCGCAAAATGCTAAAGCTAATTAATGGTCAAAATATTTTATCTGTAACCTGATACACGTCATCGGAAATTTCGTTTCCTTATAGGTTCGCTGAATGATATTACTGCAGTGCAAGGTTTGTATCCGTATACATTCTATACATAATGTAAAACATGACCATCTAGACACTTGCATCAACAATTTGGCAAACAATAGACTGAGGTTTCACTTGTAAAAATAAATGTAATCTCAAAAGGGTTGAAACACATTCAAAGCTAACTTGAAAATGATCCGTGATGAAAGCTTAAACTGTGGAGGTTTGAAAATAGTCCCATGTTTTAAGTTCTGATAAATCATAAGATTTCTTCAACTGTCATTTATTTTAATTAGTCATAGACAAATTATACTTAATATCTAAGCCAATTGGTTCAGTTTATAATGACATAATAGGGACTATAGTGAAAACTACTTGTACGAAAAAGTTTTTGTAGGAAAACCATACATATGAACGAGTAAAAGCATAAATCAATACCATTTATTTATACATAGATTGCATTAGAATATTACTTTAAAATACAATACAACATTTTGTTCTTACTTCTAGAAAATTATTTTGACATACCAACGACAGATTAGTCTAAACTCACACATATGAAAAGAATTTAAAAAATAAAATAAATCAGTGGCGCTACAATCTTTTTAGGTCAGGGCCTCAGATTTCTGTATCTGTTTAATGATCATTCGTCTAATAGGCAAGTAGATGATCAGCCTTCTGTGCCTTATACACGCCGTCAACTTTTTGGGTCTAAGGCAAGCCGGTTTCCTCATGATGTTTTCCTTCACTGTTCGAGCGAATATGAAATGCGCACATAGAAATAGAGTCCAATGGTACACAGCCGGGAATCGAACCTACGACCTCAGGGATGAGAGTCGCACGCTGAAGCCACTAGGCCAACACTGCTGAATAAATTTATTGTCAGTTTATTAGCACGTGAGAACAGGAAAATTCATAATACTATAGCCAAGTCCATTTACGTCAATTTAAGGTACTCCATAGAATATTAAATACATATGCGCATGATTTTTATGGTACATGGGACTTACCGAAAGACAATCAACATTTAAACAAAGAAATATAAGTATTGACTACATTCAACTTATTAATTATCTATCTAAATTAAATCGTTAGTTTATCACACCTTTCATTAATAATAATTTGAGGTATCTAATTAGTTCACCTATAATTGATAGCACTTGCCTTCGTGCGGCCTCGTCATGCCGTTAAACTTGACAATACAAAACATGAAAATAACAAATATTGGTAACCATTTAGACAAGATCTTTGGCGAGTACATACAAATACGTAAACAAATAAAACCTGAACAACGTAGAGGTCATCGTAAAGTGGTCGTCACGCATGTAATTGCTGGTCAACTCCTCCGACCGGCCAGTTGTCATTTGAGCGCTGTACCAGGTGAATGTGTGTACATTTCCGCAGTGTATAATTTATTTAATATGGATAAGTTAAAGTGCATTATCGGATGATACTCATATCGACCTAGTTATGGCCTGGAAATACATTTTTTGGTTTTCTCTGGTTTGTAAATAATGTATATTACTAAGATCTTATCAAGGTTCTAGTGAATTCACACTAAATGGCAAGAATACGTTTAATGTTAGGTAAACGAAAAACGAGTTTTTATAACTGCGAGCTACAAAGTCTATTTGATATAAATAGTTAATTAAATGTCATCGCTATTAGGTGATCAAATGCATATTTAATTATTTTTTTTATATTTTAGTTATAATTAAATAATATTTCAATTTATTTAAGTGAAATAAAATTGGAATGTTGCCGCTATAGTAGTCGACGCATATTGCGTATAAGGCTCAAGGTTCGAATGCCGGCAAAACAATTATTGTTTAGAGTTTTACTCGCCGTGGGCATGTCAACTCCTAGATTTAAGAACCTTTAAATGATCAAACGCATAAAACCATAGAGTTGAAGACCTCTTATGCCTTACTTTCCTAAAAATCTTCAATATTGACTTCTTCAAATTTATTCAGCATCGCAGAACCTGCGTTAGACATTTGAATTTCGCAGTTTCATTTATAATTTCAATGGTAGGTATACATGACATGTCATAAATATATGTTATATATTTTGTTCAAATCCTTCGTACTTATAAAAAAATAAAAATAATAATGCCTAGTTAAATAGAGGATTTTCAATATTTTAATTTAATACAGAAGATTATTAATAGATGTTGTAGGTCTAAATTCATTAATACGATTTGCTATCGTGCTTCAAAAGTAAGAGTGACGTCCACTTTCTTTCGATATACATAATGCATCGTGAATAAATTATCCGTATCCAAATAAACTGCGATAAAAAAATACATACTATACAGTTATTCGTATAGCATTACTTGGTTCAATTCTTGAATTATCTTTTTATCGATCAGTAAGACAGATTTTCTATGAGATGATTGTATGTTAGGAAATCATTTATTTCAATTAGGCTTATTAAAAAGGCAATTTTTGAAAGTCAAAATTATAAATCAAAAATATTTAAAAAAAACATGACTAGTGCCCCTTCCAAAACTCCATACTTACTCTTTTAAAATAGTTTGTAAATATTTATTTGATAATTATATGTTAAGACCACGTACTTAGATTAAACAAACTACTATACTCAAATAAAGTTTCAAACTCTTGCGAAATAAGTTTCCTAAAGTATATACACAATACCTAACTAAGTTACATTTAATACAAAACATTATCACGAATTAGTTTCATTTTTTAAACCTTTCAACTATTCGAATAAAATAAATAAATTCGTCGATATAAAAGTCTAAACTAAACTTTATGATACATACATTTTTTTTATTTGCTACACAAACAGCTATACTTGTAAAACACAAATAATAAGTATAGTAAACAAAAGTAAAGAAAAGTATTCAAGGACACATTGAAATTGTTCTTCTACACAAATGTGTGATGTCTTAAGTGGTATGAGATTTTGGGGGTTTTATTTTACATATTACTTCAATAATAATAGCTGTCGTATGTTATCTATCTATATTAAACGTAGGAGACCTGGAAATGTACGTACAATAAGTGCGACATTTACATATAATTGCATATGTTAACTTATGGTTTAAAACGCAATCTAACATATATTTAAAAAATACAAATACTTTTTTGGCTTAATAAATTTTGAAGGATATAAAATCAATTTGGATTCGATTGAAATACTAAGGATTGCTACGTACTCGTACAACTTGTCAACTATTTGGCTTTTTTATCCCAGTGATTGTTACTTTAATGTTTAAAGAACTTTATTTCTCATTACAAAAAATGTATTTTTATTTACATGAGAAACTTAATACATACAAACGTCGCCATCAGCCGTCCTAATTTTATTCTACTAGGCTCATTCTGATATGTATCTTTAAGATAAATTGAGGAAAAGATTATATGTAGTAAGTAATTGAAATTTAAGTAAAACAATAACAATATAAAATTTTCTTTTGCAAAAGACATTACGCTATTGTATGTTCCTCTTATTTCAGAAGCAATAAGGCTTCATTTTTTAATCATGTAAGGATAAAGCTTATTTTTTTATTTTATCTCAACTAATTTATTATACTAAATATTAAAACAAAACTTCTGTAACATATACGATGCTTATATAAAGCGGGGAAGTTTTTACATTATTGGTTTTTCATACTGACGTATGACTTCTTTCGTAATCTTAAGGCAGACAAATCGATCTCGTGTCTTGGTTTAGTGCATTCGTGGTAAGCGTTTATAACGTTGAAGTTTTAACTTATATTATTTATTCTATTCCGTGGTGTAGAGTAGGTACTTAACTAGAAAGAAATCATTCTCACTGTGTATCAAGATTAATTTTTAAGAAGATTCTTTAAATAATTATTGATTCATTAGAATTAATGAATACTCCTATTATGTATCTAAATTAAGTGTTTCGTATTAAATGTCGAGAAGGTGTATCGGATGGAGAAGGCCTAAAAGCGAAAGTACGCGATATAAATGGGTTCAGATAAAGACAACAAATATAGTGAAAATAAATAACATACGTATATGGTAATTAATAAATGTTATTTATATTATGTTTGGAAATCTACTTACAGATGACAAGCTATAAAGCTGAAGAAACCGATTGGCGGACAGGCAAATCACCAAACATCCCCTCAGATGGTTCATACAAAATTCTAAACAGATTTGTGAAGCCATTCATTAATAGGCGAGGTATGTAAACTAATAATACTACGAATGTATGAAAACACATTTTACAAGTTTCTTGTGCCAAAAAAACTGGTTGTTTCGCGTGCAGCCTGCATACCAAGAGTAATAAATAGGATCGAATGGTACTTAAATATAAGTTAAATAAAATTGCATCTGCGCAATTTATCTCTGTATTCTGTGCAGTTATTTTATCTTTTCTCATTTATATTTTGCTTCCTAACATACAACTGTTCTCATAGAACATCTGTCTAACTGATCGTTTATAATTAGGTGATAAGCTGTAAGATAAAATCGATAAAACCTTTGCTAATCACATTCATCGCCTTTTAATTTAACTGTGCCTAACACACGTAAACTTTAGAATCTTAGACATACCTACCAGTTACCTGTTTTCCTTCGGTACAAGCAAGCGTTTATTACGCACATACAAATTGGGTCACAGTTTAGAGCATCACACACTTTTTATGAACATTCAGATTAAGCTACTATATACGTAGATAACGTAGGTCAGTTATAATATCAATTCATTATAACGCTTAGCGCTTCCGCTCCGCCATATGTGGAAGAAGGCATCGAAGGCTTAGAATAACATTGATAACCGATAACAATGAATGATATCAATTGCGTCAGAGGATAATTAGAGCTTGCACAAGACAATATTTTCAAGTAAACTTTAACAGTTGAAGACTTTGAACATTTTGTTTTGCAGATAAAAATATTCTATGAGTCACGATCGACTTTCAACTCTGAGGTCGTGGGCGAAGCTAGTTTCTGTCTTGTTCATTGTTACTGTAAATATTTTAACTTATATTTGTTTACACAACAAACTTCATATCACTGAAGATTTTCCATTTAAATACTTTTGTTAAGACTGTTTAGGCGCCCTAGAGTGTTGTACTATAAATCAGCGTGCTATTTATTTCCAGTTATATATTAGTTATTTAATATTTCAGTAATGGACAGCAGTATTGTTTTCCCAGATTTAACATCAAGGTCTGGGATAGACATATTCTCTCAAATCTCCGATGATTGTAAAACTCTGGGCATTTGTGAAGATATTCCAAACTATCCGGCGGATATAATTTCAAGTGCAATTCAACAGGTAACGTTCTTTTTATTATTCAATTATGATTGCACCGTAGTGCGTGAGCCTGACTAGACTTTTTTTTTCTATATTTCTGCCATAATAACTAAATCGGCCGTTCGCTGTGTCAACATAGTGCAGTCATGGGCTGAGGGTGGTAGTGTCAACTAGACATATCACATTGTAAGTCTCTAAAAAACCTCTGCTTGTTGGATGTATGTCGCCACGTAGATGTGACCCGAGAATTACTAAACGAGATCCACAAATAATAAATATAAAATCTTAAAGGGATATAATAGGGAATAATTTTTACACAATCGATCTCTTAAGGCCCCTATCCCAGCACGAATTGCTGTGTCAGTGTTTCGGTGTGGACTGCGGTGCGCAGTGGAAAGCTGGCCCGTGATAACAATTAGTTATGTAAAACATTAAATTAATGTAATTTTATCATTTTTTTTCTGAAATGGATTACTTGGCTTGCGATAAAATATATCGTGTAAATTTCAAAATCATGTTCTATACACATTTTCGTCATAAAATGAATTCAAAGTGTGAAAAATTGGCTATGTTTGGATTCTTTTTCCATCGAGCGAAGCTATTTAAATCGTGTATCGATCTTTCAAAATGGATACATAAACTCCACCATATATTTTTTCCATTCGCCCTCTAGAAACGATGACGAAAAATGGAAAGAAACAATGTACTTTTTTGGAGTTTGGCGACAGGATAGGTCCTTAAGTGCTTCGCAGCAGTGATCACCGAGATTCGCGTAAATCAACCAATATTAAAATATGTAGGAACGTGTATATTTAAAATACAAATTGGTGGTAAATAAAAGTAATTCCAATTATTTATTTACAGATTGAAAGTGAAAACAAATTAAAGTTTAACAAAGATGTACTGGAGCCGCCTCAACTCGCTGAGAGAATAGGACCGGAAGAAGAAACTATAGATCTATGTTCCTCTATGGAAAGGGTAAGCACGCGCTTTACTTTAACATTTAAATAAAGAACAATATTTCATTTTATTATTTTTTATAATATTTTGACGACCCATTGGTCTAGTGGTTAGTAACCCCTGACTGCGAATCCATGGGTCCCGGGTTGGATCCCCGGCTGAGACGAACATCGATGTGATGAGCATTTGGGTGTGTTAGGTCTTGGGTGTTTAAATATTATTTATCTTCTATCTATAATAATATGTATGTATATCCGTTGCCTAGTACCCATAACACAAGCTTCACCAGCTTAGCATGGGACTAGGTCAATTGGTGTGAATTGTCTTTAAAAAAAAATTATAATATCCTTAGTAGTCTACGAGATTTAACCCAAAATGCATTTTGCAGTAGCATTGTTTTCTATAGAATATACAACTCGAAGCGATGACGACTATTACTTTAGATATTAGAAAACAACGGTACAGGGTATTTCCATTATTGAAACATAAATATAATTAGGAAATACTTTTCTCCCTTATGTTAGTACCTGTTGTTTTCGTGTTTCATGGCCTCTATGTTTTTATAGACATTGATTCTTTTCGCAAAATTAAAAATTATTCAAAGCGGAAATAATATCGTCCGTATAGTCGTGCGATATCACTTAATTTATTCTCGTGATAATATACTCTATAAGACTCTACATAATTTACTGCACCACAACAATTTCAACATACGTTTATATACGTACGTTATATATTTTTATATATGTTTTATTTATACACATTTAAAAACTAATACATTTTCAAAAGAGCTTTATTTAAAATACTCATGTATTTGTAAATTCAATAATTAGTTGAAATACTACTTTCGAATTATCAAAATTGGATTAACCTGTTTTCCGATACCGCTTTTTATTGGCCAACAAGGATATGTATTATCAAATAAACTGAGCTTATTTCGGCAAACTCAATTATCATTTGTCCTTACGCTGAAGTGAAACCTTAAACTCGCCTGCGTGTGTGAATCAATAATATAAAGCGACCATAAATATAAATGCAACTTTCACTAGCATGGAAATATACAAAAGGCTGGAAACGTAACGTAGGCACTGCAATCGTATCGTGATATATGTTCCGTATGATTATACAATCGTACTTGGCATATTTTCCATAGATTTGAATTGGTGAGGCTTAAAACAATAGCACTGCAGCAATAGTGACTTCAGCTTGCGATTCACATTCAATTGCTTGTCATATAAACATAAAAATTAGTTCAAAACAGATACAGTAGTATATAGTAGTCTTAATTTTGTACTATTAAATATTTAATTGATATATTTAAGTAAATAATAAAAAATAATCTATTTCAGATATTTGTACCCAAAGTGGCTCAAGATATCAACAAGGACTGGTTCCTGATAGTTAACGACAAGCAAAAACCGCGACAAACGTTTCGAGTAGAAATATGCAGGTAATAATAATTTTCTATAAATCAAATCTTATTTTATATATTACCAAAGAAAAACTATATTCATACAGTACATTTTACGTTCGAGAAACTTCCCTTTGGGTGGCTAAAATTGTGTGTGGGTTACACAATGGGTTCGATACAAACAAATATTTGTGTTTAAGTAGTGAATTTGTCCGAAGATCTGTTCGTAAGATATTTTCCTTTATAAAATGTTAATTTATGTATAATATATTTACAGAGGAGGAGAAAACGCCACCTGCTCTTCTATAGCTTTCTTCCAGAAGGGCTACAGAGGGTCATGCGTACAGAAATATGTTCTACGTAACATGATTGCGCTGAACGACAAAAATGAAATCATTGAGAGACCGTTCCAAGTTCCCAGTTGTTGCTCGTGTGTCGCTAAGGCGGTTTGATAAATGAATAACTTTCTTTTTTGATATTGTCTTTGGTATAGCCGAGTACTATGCTGTTAAGTTACATCATTAACGAATAAACGCGAATTAATTAGGGGCCCGGAGATGGTTCTTATAATAATTGTCCCGCATTGTGAAGTCCGGACATTATTTTTTTTACTATTAATGTAAATATAGCCTATTTCCTATTCGTTACAAACAATAATACAAATCTTACCTCTTTGAGTGCTTTTCAGTTTGTTAAGCCTTATTTCGTCTCCGTATGTAATAAATTTGCGTTTATATCAGTTAATGAAATTTTATTTAATTTAATTATTACTTTTTATAAGGAAAATACAGAAGCTGATTGGATCTCCCATTTTTGTTACGTCATGTTATACGCTTGAACATTATTATGTGCGAGTATGAATTCTTAGTTCGTTAATAATTCTAGTGAATACCTTTTGTATGTATAGTGTATACGAACGGATATTGACAGGAACACGCGTCATTTCTGCGATTTGCCTAATGGCGCGTCTAAACGGGCCATGTTTTGCTGCATTGATGGTGAACACTGTGCCGGCAAATTGCAAACAATAGCAGCACACTATGCAATATTGAGTAATGTCCCGGCCATATGCCAAACATGTTTTGTATAGCAATATGGCATTTGATGGGTGGAATGCTAGGCTATCGAATTCAACTGCAATATTGAATTCTCTTTTTTAGTACTCTCTTTATGAAGTGTATCCTTTTCTACGATATGACGTTTGTAGATAAGTGGTGTTGTAATTTGTGGATAGTGTATTTGAGTTAGATACTAGAAAAATATTTAATTATTTTGAATAATTTATTATCAAACTTATTTCTAGACTCAAATTGTCTACAGTTTCACGCCTATTTAAGAAGGTGAATCCACAATTTTTTTTTTTTTTAAAAAAAGTAATTTTGTGAATTATATGGATATATTGAGAATATTAAAATTGCAAAATGATTGATTAAAATATTTTTGTAATGGGGGAATTAAATAATAGATAGACCAACATCGCAACGCTGGATTTAAAAGTAATATATTATCAGAATCGATTTGTTTGAAATGTATAGCATATACTATCATAGTCGCTATAAGCGGCATTTTGTATGCGAATTTATTTGGTGGAGTAAGAGTTTAATAAATTGTCAGATGACAGATTTCTGGTGATATTCAGAGTAAGTGCTGTTACTACAATAAGTTATCGTTACATTAGGTTAGCTTATCGATGATAGGTTTAGTTCGATGAAATCAAGTTAAACTACCTAACAGTTTTAAGTATATGCATATACCGTAGATATGCGAATTTTGCCATCTGTGTTAATGTTAGCGTTTTTAAAATATTATTAACGCGTTGAGACCAATAATTATGTAAATAAATATTTATGTCAAATCCGTTTTTTATTTATCTATCTTAATTAAGGTTTAATTTATTTCTCTTATTTTCTACACGATGTAAAAAATTAGAATAAATATTTCTACATCACGTATTCTCACTTACTGCTCCGCTACGCAGCGACCGAAAGTGAGCCTCTGAAAGTTCGCCACCTTTGCCAATTATCACTTAGCATAGTTACTAGAACTTTTACCTGAGTCGTATTGCTTAGTTATTTGTTTGAGTTAAATAAAACGGTAAGACTATGAGGTCAAATTCTATACTACCAAAAGTCAACATTTAGAAAAAAAACATTTTATTCATTAAAACTTCAATGCATTAATATTATACGTATATATACAATCATATAATATAAATTATTAAGGACGCAACGGGTGGCCATATCGCTCACAAGCGATCTCTTCCAGGCAATCATAGTAAGGAAAAATAAAAACTAATATTAAGGGTAAAGTGAACAACTAAATGAACGAACATAAAATTACAAGTAACAAATTAGACTTATGCAATTACAAAACTGAAATCTAAAATAAAAATTAAGAATCACAATTAATTAATATTTTTTTTAAGAAACATTAATTTATGTTTTATTGCATAATTTAATGTTTCGTAGCCTCCAATGGGGCTGTTCCTCTATCTAGTCTTCGTAATAATTCTTCAAGGCAATCAACAGCCTTATATTCCATGCCTTTAACACTGAAACAATCATTGTTTTACCGAGAATCAAACCCTGTACCTATACTACTGACTACGGACATTGCAGTGTGATGGACAATAAGTAAAATAATTAAACCCAAGAAATAAAATCAGCAAAGACAACTATATAAATGCATTACTGAGTTTAATTAAAAAACTAACTAAATAAAAACTAATCTGTGACTTACACAGTACACAAATAGTACAATATAATTAATCCAATATTTATAACGAATCGAATACAAAACCCTCACTTCATATTTATTAATACAAATAAATCCTGTTTCGAGGTTCATTTTAACCGACTTCAACAAGCCTAAACGGGGAGACATAATCCGGGCGTATGTTTTTATAGGTCGAAGATAATGTTCCTCTTGCATATTGCAACAAGCTTGCAAGAGGCTGGATAGCGTTGTAATTTGTAGTACCGTTCCGTTCTACCGCTGGCTATAAAGCCTCGCCAAACAACAAGAAAAAAGCAAATAATTAGCTAGAGTTGTTAGATGCGCAGAAGTCGTTTTTAGGTTATTTCTACTAATACTGTTGCGAACGTTCCAGACCACGCATGTCACTGGTTATATGTTGAGACTAATAACATCTTACGGCAGCTGAAGTAAGGGATGGACTTTGGAAATGTTGTATATGTCACCGTTAAATTGTAAACACCGTTAGATTGTAATCTGTCAAATTACAATCTTAAAATTGTCAAATTTTTAACTGTCCGAAGGCTGACCCTGCTTGGTCGGCTTTATAGTAGACCGTTCTATGTCCATAGAGTTAGGAATGAAATACAGTAAATACAATCTACCGAATAATAATACGTTAAATTGTAAGCAGTACGTTGAGGTTCACAATCTTTCGACAGTTCATAATCTCGCGAGATAGGATTACAATCTAACGGTGTTTACAACTTTACGGTGACATATATAATATCTATCATCTTAGCCGAAATATATTAAAAAAGAATATGTTTCGTCGACGATCGTGAAAATCTCATGATAAACAAATACAAATAAAAATTCACTTTGCTTGCTTAGTATATTTTAAATAATTGTTTATCACTTTATACATACTAATAATTATTGCTACATTTTAGACATATTTGGAAAAATATCACGATATGACAAAATTCCTTTTGAATGTTTCGTTTTATCCTCATTTAATAAACAAATTTAATCATAAAAGTAGTTAATTAATTAATTAATGATACTGATTAATATAGTAACATACTGTTAGTTTTCATTTAGGAGGAAATATTTATCGGGACAAGCCATGATTAATATTCACGTAATGGTCATTTTGTTGCTGGTAAGTTAATTATTAATTAGTGGTTGTTATTAAAATCCTCGCAGAAATATTAATAAAGAAGAGTTAGAACGTAGTCATATTTTATTTTTTTTACTGAGGTTTTTCAAGGAATATTATTATATCTTCTTAAGTCTTATTACCTCGGACATCAAATATAAAATTTATTTAATGTTGAAAGTTAATTTATTTATTTAAAATATACATCGTAATTTAAATAATATAGTAAAAAATAATAATCGCAATTAATAATATTTCTACCCAGATAAAAATTATGATGAAAGGGTAATACAGACACTGCAAGTATAAAGAGCGCATTTATCTACCTTTCTTTTATTAAATTAAATATTGGGTGAACTTGATTTTAGTACAAAATGCGATTAAAGGCCATTTCAATCCGCTTTAAACGGATATTTATTTAAAAGACTTTAATTTGCAGAGCTTCAAGCAGAGTTTTGGACTTGAAGTAAACATAACAAAAAAAATCCCCAACTCGGAAGGTACACTCTATAGTGTACATTTTGAAAGACAGTTACAGTTCACGATTCCCGATAAATGTGCCAAGCTCGATTTTTGTGAGGTTATTCCCGATTTTCCGGATGATGAAATTTCAAAATTAATAGATTTACTGGTAAGTTAATACAGCCATTTAATTAATTCAAGCAAGTCGGATGACACGAAAATCTGTCGTTATGACAATAAGATGTTCCTGCAAAAAGGCTATCTATCTGTGTATAGTCATTAAATTGAACATAAACAAATAAAAACGTCTTTAACTTTTAATTGAAAAAATGTGAAACGTTTTACAAAGCGAACTTGGAATAGAAAAGCAAATTCAAAGTTAGAACGATATGTCAATTACAGGTATGTGACTACTACGTTCTATCTTCTTAGGTAGTGAGAATGCATCAACGAAGTCCGTATTTCGCGTGTCCATGCTCTTGACCAATGTAATTCCAGTAATAAAACAAAACGCACCATCTTTTGTGTTACATTCTCATGTTCTCTTTTAACAACATAAATTGAGATTTTGTTTTAGATTGCTGATAATATCCATTTCAATCAAGATCGTGAAAGTATATTTGACGGACAAGACGATCAAGAAATTAATCTGTGCCGTTCGAAATCAACTGTAAGGGATTATTTTATTTTTGTCCTAACTTAATCATCGACGAAATATTAAAGTATTTCACCTTTAAGATTTTCGATGATTAATAAAAATATATTCTATAGATTAAACTTCTCAAAGTTTAATAATTTTTTAAGGCTTTTACATTTATAACATTATCGTTAGTAAGTAGCTTATTAGAGATATCATTCCTATATTATACATAATATTTCGTAAAGGATAAAACGGGGCATCTTGATTTACGTCTATCTGTGGCTGTTATAGTGTAACCTATACCAGAGACAATAGTCAAAATTTTGTGCTTGGCATTGATGCAGATAAGACTAGTCTTTAGGAAAAAATAACTAAATAGTAGATATATTATTATTATTCAGGCGACAATATATGAGTTATATGTTTAGTTTCTCCAACCGAAGGCAGTGAAGGTTGATGATGAATGGCATCTAGTCTTAAACTCTAAAAACAACATGGTCCAATCGTTTAAAGGAGAAAAATGTATGTAAGTATATTTTTATTTATATATTATATATGGGTTGGATTTAGAATTACGTCGCCCGAATTTGATGATACTGATTATGCAACTGGAGTCTCGGAGGACCTTGATTGGAACTCCTCCAAGTGATTTTTGCTGCCGGAAATGCGTCTAAGTATTTAAAAAAAATTATAAAGTTTTGTGTAATGTATTGAAATTTGTAAACAATCCGACATTTTCTACTTTTCTAGTTACAAGAGATGTGACAATCGGTAAAAAATCGTTTTTATAATTAATCGATTGTATTTTTAGCATGAAAAATCGATGAATAAAAAATAATAGATTTTTATTTATCGATTATTTTCCTCATTTTTTAATTTTAAAGTTATAGAATAATCAACATTGAAATTAACCTAATTTCGTGTTGGATTATAGGTGAAATCACTATTAAATATATAAACGCAGAAATATAGTCAGAAATTAAATCCGTTAATTTCAAGTTTACGTGAATGTGCTTCTGCGTTTATTTTATTTGATTTGGAAACTCGGTTAAGTTAGGCCATTACAAAATAAATTTGACAAATAATTGATGTCAAACGTGAATCACTTACTTATTATTAGGTTTCGTTACGTATATTTTTTTGTCTTTTTATTTAAATAACTGTTTCCGGCGCCTGAAATTGGTTGGGGGTTATAACTATACACCCAATTCCGATTATATCAAGCTCTTAATAAGTATTCATTTTGTTTCCTCTTTGGTAAGGAATTCCAAATTCAAATTTGTACAGCTATTTACTCATGTTTTTGTGCTTCGATGACCGTCATTCATTTGTTTTTTTCTGTTTGCGTCACTCATTTTACAAAATGGAAAACTTAAATTATCGCATGATTTACGAGTACGAGTTCCGCCGTGGCACTAGTGCTGCGGAAACGACTCGAAGGGTGAATGATGTGTATGGCGGTCATGTTGCAAAAGAAAACACAGTTCGTTTTTGGTTCCAACGTTTTCGTTCTGGAAATTTCGACCTGCAGAACAAGCCCTGTGGACGGCCTGAGACCAAAGTTGATAATGAAGTATTGAAGGCTATTGTGGAAGCGCATCGCAAACCACGTCCGAGTTAGCTGCAGGCTGCGGTGTTAGTGATAAAACTGTTTTAATTCACTTGAAGCAAATTGGGAAGATTAAAAAGCTTGAAAGATGGGTACCTCACGAATTGACTGAAGCAAACCGGCAAACGCGCGTCGACTGCTGCGTTGCATTACTGAACCGGCACAATAATGAAGGTATTTTAAACCGAATCATTACCTGTGATGAAAAATGGATTCTTTACGATAATCAGAAGCGCTCAGCGCAATGGTTGGATCCTGGCCAGCCAGCCAAATCCTGACCCAAGCGAAAATTAACCCCAAAAAAGTTACTTGTAAGCGTTTGGTAGACTAGTGCCGGTATTGTTCATTGCAGTTTTCTCAAATCTGGCCAGACTATTACGGCTAATGTCTATTGTCAGCAATTGCAAACCATGATGGAAAAGCTAGCGGCTAAACAACCTAGGCTGGTCAATCGCTCCACGCCACTGCTACTTCACGACAACGCTAGACCACACACTGCACAACAGACGGCTACCAAATTAGAAGAGCTTCAATTGGAATGTCTAAGACATCCTCCGTACTCCCCGGACCTTGCTCCAACAGATTACCATTTTTTTCGAAATTTGGACAACTTCTTGCAAAGGAAAAAAATTTAACTCTGATGGGGCAGTCCAAATCGCCTTCACAGATTTTATTGATTCCCGTCCGACTGTTTTTTTAGTAAAGGGATCAATGAACTACCTATGAGATGGCAAAAGTGCATAGAAAACAATGGATATTGTTATTCATACTTTGATTAATTAAACATATTATATTTAAAAATATTCGACTTTTTGTTCCTTCTATACAAAACGCCAATTTCATGTAAGGACCTAATATATAGGTTATAGTTTAGGTTTCGTTAGGTAATATTTTTTTATTTTTTTTTTATTTAAATAACTGTTTCCGGCACCTGAGTGAAATTGAGTGAGATGCGCTAAAATGCTGATATAAAACAATACTAAAGAATACGTCCCGAGACTTAGGGTAAGATGCAGAAACGAGACTGAGCCCTAAATCTGAATTCCGTACGTCAAAAATGTATTGTAGTAACAATTAGGTAGAAATAACAATGGCGGTACAACCACGGTTTTATATCTACAGCGATAGATTTGTTTCGTGATCATTTTCTAAAGGCAAGTAGATGATCAGCCTTCTGTGTTGGTTAGAGATGTTCCTTATCCTAATTATATAGCTGTTAGGCGCTTATTATTATCATTAGTATGACGACAAATAATTTATTTATTTATACTTCATTGCCATAATACACATAATTATACATATAGAAAAAAAACAAAAAGTAAGTAGGTTACATAAGTTATTAGGCAACGGGCGGCCTTATCGCTAACAAACGATTTCTTATTAGACGATTAAACTAAGTAGGGACGATTTTTACTGATAGGGCCCCATTAAAAGAAGATTTGCCACGGGCCCCAGATGGTATAGTTACGCCACTGTTTTATATGCACAAATTTTAAGTTTCATCTAATAGTTTTGACAGTCAAACAATTATAGCTATTAATTAATTGTTGCAAATAACGGTAATTATATAACAATAATTTAGAAATCTTTACGTCACTAACACTTAATACAATTAAATCCACAGACATATTCATTATTCAATTCAATTATTAATTAATGTCTTATGGTAGTTCTTTGTCTTAAAAACATTTTTACAACATTTAAATGTAATATTATGTTTAAATGGTGCAATTCGCCGATAATGCTCAAGATTCCCATACAAAAAATATCGTTTGTGATTTTACGTATTGTTGAGCGATGTACATAGTTTTATCTGTTTTCAGGGACGGACTAAAAGCTCCTTGCTCAGAGTTGGTAAACTTCAATAGAGGCTTTAAGGGACACTGTGTCCAAAAGTATATGGAACGACGTGTAATTGTGCTTAGTACAAACTATGAAGAAGTCATCGCGTTGCCTCAATCATTACCAAGTTGCTGTTCCTGCATGGCTTTCTTAGAATGAATACGCCTTTGACTTTATAAACGTCCCCTTTTCATATGACATGGTTTCGGCCTTCTCCATTTTTCTTCATGTCTGATATAACGCTTGTTAACAAGTTTTAGAGATTTGAACGTAAAAACCACGGTTTGATATGGATAATATTCACTATGTTATATGTATAGAAAAAAATAAAATGTTTGCTCATGAAATTGAGATTAATTCAAGTAATTCATCTTATACTTATATATTTCTTACGTACAATATCTCATATGTCATATCTGCATATCATCATGCGTTGCAACTTTACAATATTCATTGCTCTGCGTCGACAGCACTGGGGATACTCTTAACACTGGCCGGCCAGTTGTCTATGAGTAACAAAACAAACTTGTGGCTGAAGTCGAAACTCTGCTTTGTTTGTTTCAAACTGGGGCAGAGACTAAATCTAGTCCATTTAACCCCAAGAAGACATAAGTTTGTGCGTTTTCCGCTAAAAAAACACCCTTTGTCGCTACTTCTCTCTTCGAAGACACTCTCCTTAAAGCCTCAGCTAGCATCGGAATACTGGGTGTTGACATATCGAATAACGTTCAGTTTCGCGGTCATTTGGTAGGGAAAGCTAAATTAGCCTCTAAGTAGTTTGGTGTGCTCAGCAAGGCGAGACGGTACCTATTTCAATCTGGGCCACCGCTGGCAAATCTTTAAACCACAAATTCGGCCCCACACGGAGTACTGTTTTCACCTCTATGGGCAGGAGCTCCCCAGTACCAGCACCTTCCGCTTGACCGTATTCAACAAAGAGCGATTCGAATCGTTGACGACCAATGAATTTCCGAACGGCTTGATCCCTTGGCGTTGCGTAGAGATATGGGGTTTCTACGTCTTCTACCGCATTTACCAGCTGCCCACTGAAGTATATCCGAACCAATTCGACTTAGTGTCCTTCAAGAAAAGAGCGTACGAATTCTTAAAAGGCCGGCAACGCACTTGCGAGCTTTCTGCCAGTGTGAGTGTCCATGGGCGGCACATATCACTTAACATTACCTGAGTCTCCTGTCCGTTTAAAAAAACCCGTACCTGTAAGCCAGCAACTGGTTGTACAGGAAAGTGAGCTTCTCGTTTCGAAGGCTAAGTCACATTTGGGTCGCAGAGCCAGCGGAACTAAGCAAGAGGAATGATATCATAGATTTAAAAAAAATTGGCACTGCCATCGGTTGGAACGCCATCTGCCATTATTATTTAATCTGAACACCCCTGCTTGATACAAAGACCAAGAGAATTTATCCCGGTATTTTATTCATTAGCGCGTTGTCATAGGTATGACTAATTAGTGTAGGTACACTAAATACCTAAATGAGAGTAATCCGTATAAAATATGGTTTCAAAATAAATAAAAATAACTTGTAAATGATCATTAATTTATTAAACAATCCATAATTACAAATTTCACACGTCATCATTTACATTCATTTAAATCCGCACCAACAAGGCCACACAAGAAAAAAAGAAACAAGTTACATAACTAGAACCAATGTGTGGCTTCGATAATAGGTACCTACGGACGGCGTGTATAACATAATGCTTATGGCCTAATTAATAAGTTTACATAAATTAAAAATAACAAAAAAGACACCAAATATTACAGAGACAAAAATAACAAAAGAAAAGAGTCAAGTGCTAACAGAATGCGCTTCTTATAATAACATGGGAGGTACGAAAATATATCCAGGTCGTTCGGGCCCTGCAGCATTCTAGCTATTCTGTTTAGTTGAGCCTAAAAGCCTAGGTTAGAGCGCTTAGTATAGATAAAAAAATGTAAATGTCTCCACTACTGTCTACTAGGTGAGGCCAGCATTTTGTTACACAGTTTTTACAGAAATATTATGGCATCCATCACATCCCTTCTATGGATGCTAGGGAGTAGGGATGCCAATGGAGGAGAAAACACAAAGCTAATTGCAGATGTCGCTATAATCGCTTGACTCAGATTTCAGCATTTCCTTCGTAAATCTAAGGTACGATTGAGGAAATCTTAAAAGGTGTTCACAAGTGAAAACTGCTGAATAATGTGTTCAACATGGACTGTTCCTCATTTAAAGGAGGATTGAAGACCCGGGCGGTTCAATACAATAAAACCCACTGATTACTTTGTACTTTTATTTTACAATTCTTTCTTTAAAATTACATAGCATATAAATGAAAAATATTCTTGATAATAATGGCACATAAAAAGAATTTACATCACCTTTTAATATTTTAAATGTTAGCCAGATAAGACACTCAATATGTATAGAATTTTTTGCGAATTGTCTATCATTTTTTAATTTTACACCAGGTAATTGTGATAGACCCTTTACACATTGAATCCATTTTGCATTATGCATTTTTACATCCATATTGCATTTTTTACAACAACAACAGCTAAAAGGGAACTTCTGTCAGGTATTTGGTAGTCACTGGTAGATCCTGCATATCCATCTGAACAAAACAATATCAGGCCAACAGGGTGTAGCACACACCAAGAATGTTACAATAGTGTTGTGGTGTTTGTAGCTACTAAATGTTGCTTGTTGCGCTGTAGGGTTTTTTGGTATTGATATGGGTATTTCTGTACCAACTTCCGGTTGAGTATCGCAACAGTAACACGTACGTCAGTGATCTTCGCTAAATTAATTGTTCTCTTGTGCTATTAAGAATCTACCAAGTGACTACAAAACAAAAAAACAGTCCAACAACTAAAAAGGATCATAACAAGATTAAAAACATAGTGTGAATAACGCAGTTCGACCAGAAAAGTGTAAAACAATACTTGCTAATACTATAACCTAAAAAGTGCAATGCAATATAAATAGACTTGGTACCAACATAATCAGGGGGATCAACTCTTACAGGAATACAGGTCTAATACAGATTAGACCTGTATTCATTTCCTTCGCTTACATTGCCCGAGAATCTGCAGCCAGGCCCTTCATTGTAGGGAAGAAACTTTTCATTTGAATTACCTAGGTAATTCAACAACGACTACGAACATTACAAAATTATGTTGATTTCGTGTCCAAATAATAATCCATAAAAAGTGAAATAAATAATAATTCAATGAGAAAACTTTTTGTTTTATTTCAAGATCATTTTTAAATATCTAGTGTTCTTGGTGGCTAAGGCCCTTTCATTTGTTAGAAAACTTTCACACAAGTCACAACCCGGTACCAACATACAAAACAGAAAGACCTACCAACATAATAACAAACTTTCATTGACACTGACAATCAGAGGGTTGCCAGCGCACGAAAACAAAAAAGTACCGCAACATGGACAATTTAGAGATGATGCAGTTGCTACTTTCGAAGCTTGACGAATAATTAAAACAACAAACTTTAACCATAACAACATCAGTCACTAAGAACGTTTTGGAAGCAATGGTGAGAAAATGAAAACTATGATGGAAGAAAACACTATGCTCAAATCAAAGATAAACGAACTGGAACAAAGACTTGATAATGCCGTAAATGAAATGCGTAAATACAACCTAATCTTTTTTTGACTCGAAGAGCTAGGAAAAACAGAATGTGAGCTCGTAGACTACATAAAAGAGATTATTATAGACACAGGTGTCCACATGGAAAGTCAAGAAATCAGTAATGCATATAGAATTGGACGTCGTACTAGTAACAAAAACCGACCAGTAGTGGTATCTTTCACAACACTGTGGAAAAAACATACAATAATGAAATGCAACTCAAACCTTCCACCAGGTATTTACATCAAAGAAGATTTCCCCAAAAAAGTATTGGAAATACGCAAACAGCTCCAGCCACAGGTCGAGGAAGAGAAGAAAAAAGGAAATATCGCATTCCTGAGATACGACAAAATAATAATTAAAGCACCGTCGCAACGAGACAAAAACCGTGATAAAAGAAAAAGAGAGGAGTCTAATTCACCAATCCCATCAACACAGAAAAAAAACAACCTAGAAAAGCCGAAAAGTGGAGCAACTAAAGAAATCCTGAAACCTGGCATACTCAACTATGTTGAACGCGGACGATCAGCGTCAATATCAGAACCCTCAAAAAACTAACAACCCGCGCTGATACTCATAACCAAAACCAAAACCAAAACAAACAATCAAAGACAACCAACTTCCCACAAACTACACTTCCACGTCTCCCAACACGGCTGGTCCCCGCGGGAGCACTAGACCAAAACCCTCCAGCAAAAAGATGTGAAAACAATATTATGTACATCTGTACGTACAACGTTAGATCGCTGCTCGCAGAAAATAGATTACCAGAATTAGATCAAGTGCCAGATAAAATAAAATATGATATTATTGGATTATCGGAAGTAAAAATTGAAGGCATAAAATAGAACAATATAGAAACTATATCTTAATATATAGAGGAGACAAAAGTGGGTCAAATGGAGTAGGATTTATCGTCAATAGTAATTAAACTTATAATCGTAAGATTAGACATTCAGTGTGTCACACTGAATGTCAACTGTGTTAAACATAATACAAGCTTACGCACCTATCGAAAGAGCTAAAGAAGATGTGGTGGAACGATTTTACAACCAAGTCACTCAAGCTTTCTCAAACACTGGGAAACACGTCATTATACTAGGGGACTTCAATTCAAAAATTGGGCTTCCTCTACCTGAAGAACACAAGATCTGTGGGCAATATGGATATGGAGAAAGAAATGAAAGAGGGGAAAGACTACTACAATTCTGTTATACAAACAAGTTCGTTATATCTAATACCATATTTAAGAAACCTCAATAACGGAAATGGACATGGCTATCACCCAATGGCAAAACTAAAAACGAGATAGATTTCATATTGATTAAAGATAAAAGATTCAAACTTTGAAATTCTCTCTCCAAAATTCCCGTCTGATCACAGAATGCTGAGAATATCCTACAAATTACAACAAACAAAGAAAAAACGTAAATTTCTTCGAACTAAGAATAAAACGTTTCTACCTATAGAATCAAATGTGATGGGAATGATAGTAACAAGAGAACTAGCTGGAAATCCTACACCTGAAAATATAAATAACCACTATAAAACTATAGTGTCTGCAATACAAAAAAGCACTTCGTACTTACCAACAAATGCAATAAAAAAAGACCAAGAAAGCAACACTATAAACAATAATATCCTAAAATTAATAAATTAAAGAGAAAAACTTAAGAACACATGGCCACGCTCAGAAATAGAGAAATAAAGGCTAAAGAAACTTTATAGAAGCTTTATAAAGAAAAAAATCATTGAAAGGAAAAATAAAATAAAAATGAAATTGATTGAAAGTGAATTGGAAACAAGAGGCTCTACTAAAAACAGCCAGAAAAGCCACAAAAAAGAATGGATGCACTCAATAAAAACAAAATCAGGAGAAACTATAACAAATCGACAAAGCATCCTTCTATCAGCTACTGACTTTTATAAAAAATTATATTCGGAAAACCAACAAACGAACCCAGTCGACTTAAATATAAACCAGATACACGATCAAGAACAGGTCCCTTGCTTTTTACTATGCGAAGTCGAAAGCGCTATCTCAAGAATGAAGAAGAATAAATCACCCGGCGAAGATGGCATCACCACAGACATGTTAATAGCAACGGCAGAACAATTGGCACCACACCTGACTAATATTTTTAATAAAATACTTGAAAGAGAAAAAATACCCGATCATTGGACACATTCAATAATAACACTCATATACAGGAAAGGAGACTCCAAACTAATACATAATTACCGCCCAATCAGTTTACTACCAACTTTATACAAACTTTTCTCATCACTCTTACTCTTCCGAATCAGTAAAAGCTTAGACGAACAGCAACCACGAGAGCAAGCCGGATTTAGGAAAGGATTCTCAACTGTTGACCATATCTTTACATTGACACAGTGCATTGAAAAGTGCAGAGAATATAACAAACCTATTTACTTGGCATTCGTTGATTATACTAAAGCGTTTGATTCGATTTTACAAACACATTTATGGAAAGCATTAAAAGAACAAGGAATAAATAATAAAATTATTAGAATATTAAAACTTATATATGACGACTATAACGCCAAAATAAAATTAGAGAGTTATGGGCCACTATTTCGGATTAAACGTGGAGTCAAACAAGGCGGCCCTATCTCACCAAAACTTTTTACAGCTCTATTAGAATCAATGTTCAGAAAACTACATTGGGCAAATTGTGGACTTAACATAAATGGAGAGTTCTTGTCACATCTACGCTTTGCCGATGACATAGTAATACTGTCAAATACTCATGAAAACCTACAAATCATGCTTTCAACACTAAACACTGTAAGTAAAAATATAGACTTACAAATGAACATGACATAAACCAAAATTATGACCAATGACGACCGCATAATTACAACAATAGAGTCATGTGTAATAGAGTATGTAAATGAATACATTTATTTAGGCCAACTCATTTCCCTGGACGATCTCACAGAAAAAGAGCTAAGTCGACGAATCGCCATCTCATGGAAAAAATTCTGGGCAAACAAAAAAATACCAATTCACTTAAAGAAAAAACTATATGACAGCACGATTCTACCATGCCTATTATACGGCTGCCAGACATGGTCTCTAACAAAAAAACAAATAAAAAAACTGTCAGTATTCCAAAGAGCAACAGAGAGATCGATGCTGGGTGTAAGACTAAGTGATAGAGTAAAAAATATAGAGATCCAGAAACAAACCAACTTAATAGATGCTGCCGAAATGTACTGCAAACTCAAATGGAAATGGGCAGGACACATAACAAGAGTAAATGACGGAAGATGGAGCGAACGCGTACTTCATTGGTATCCCAGAGACGGCCAAAGGAACAGAGGTCATCCCGTTATGGACAAGGGACGCTCAGAACCGACACAGATGGCAAAATATGGAGGAGGCATTTACCCATAACCGGGTACCCAACTAAATAAACAATTAGTTATTTAATATACTATTAAATATAATACTAACAATAAATTAAGAAAACTAAATACTAACACAGCTGAAGTAATGTTATTTAAGGTGGGCAATAAAAGGCTTTTGAATTTTGAATTTCTGTACCATGCAACTGGACGATATTGCTTAAATAAATCTGGCATATAATAATCAACCAGTGAGCGACTAGGCCAAATATCTTTTTTTATAATTCATAAACAAAATTTACCCATGTAACAAATATAATATTTCCAACAGCAGTAGTACTTATGCCAAAAAAATTCCATCTCAAAATCAGGTTTATTTCTTCTTAATTTAACTAACATCAAAAGAAATTGATTCATTACACTGATGTTAATGACTTGGCTGCCCCTATAATTTTAATGATATGCGATTGGTAATAATGTAGAGAACATCAAATTAAGTTTAGATATGTCCTCTAAAATCAAAACCAATCTGGCATCTCATAACATTATCTAAGAATAAAAATCTGAATTAATGTAGTTTGGGTTGATACTCTATTTGGAGTGGATGGAGGTGGGGCTACCCTGATTTCCTGGGCTGGACTGGTCATCAGTTTAACTTCAACTTGAATGTTAGGAACCAGAGGCAAAACTTCAATGGTATCTTGAGGTATAGAAGGAATATTAGTGTCAATCTCTACTTCAGATGTTGATTGAAATACCAGTTTTTTTTTTCTAGATTCGCGTTTCAAATATCTTTGTTCCCTTGCAATACTTGCTATGGTAGTAGGTTTCTTCCAGGCGAAAACAGTTGGGATTGCAGTCTTTTTCAAATATTTATGAACTTGAGGTAAACCTAAAATGAATGCATAATAATTAGTGCTTATTACTCTTTACAATATACATCATAATTTATGCAAACCTGTAGAAGAGCTTACGCCTTCATAATCGGATTCAAAAAAATGTTCCGAACATAACCTCGAAGAGTTTACAGCTTTGAAATTACGTCGTTTCAGAGCTTTTTCCCAGAGTCTTCTTATGCGTAAATCCTTAGGGAAACTGTGATTTCCATTATTATTACAACCGATTGCTGCGCAGCGAGGCATTTTTGGAAAAAAAAATGTTTTATCTTGTTTTAAAATAATGAAGTTGGGGATTTGACGTTTGTTTACATTTGTTAGAGTCATCAGTCAAGCGTGAAGCGATACCATTATTACCATTACCATACCAGGGGGTCTAGCCAAGATGGCTTAACAGTAGTGTATGTAGAAAGTCGAAAACTAAATTTGTATGAAAATGACAGCTCGTGTCGACAGTCGGTAGCCTAGGCCCTAAAGGCGTGAGTCGGGATACAATAAGCGACGCCATGACAGTGCTACGAAAAGACACACATTAACGCTGCCGCTATTCGGTAGCCAACGGCCAATTAATGTTTCGGCAGTGTAGAAAAAACGGCGTTTCTCCGCCATGTTTTAGCGTTATCTCAAAAGCTGCTGTTTGCAATAATTCAGTACAACTATTGCCATCTTTAATGGCTACCGTTTTAAAAACATGTCATATTTTGGACGTTTTTACGAAATGGTTTTAATAATTAATTTGTTATCTGTCTTTTTTTAACGTTCTCGTGTAATTATAATAATTTAATAAATTTAAACTAGAGTTAATATTTTTAAGTTAAGAGTTTTAGTTTTTCTATGAATCAATGCGAGGATAACATAATAGACACAGATAAATATGAAAATATCAAGAAAATCAGCAAATTAGTAGAGGTAAATCCTAGTTATATTGGATATCTTTTATTGATATTTATATTGCATGTAAGTTCATGAAATTGTTCTTTAATTTGACAAATACGTATACCATTTAATATTGCATATATTATGTAATCACAAAGTAAAATGATTGTACATTTTATTTGTATATTTCAGATGAGAAAGCAGTCACTAATGAACATAATTAGAAGTTCTAAATATATTTTATTGTAATTATAATAGAAGTTGATAATGATATAATATTGATTTAAATTAATCAAATAAAGTGGATTTATACTTTATGAACTTTGGAAATATAAAATCTAGTGAGCAATACTAAATAATGGTAAGCAGATATTTTCTTTAATTATTTACTAAGTCAATATACTAGAGAAGTTATTATAATATTGTTAATGAATGAGAAGTTTGAATTCAAGTCCCTTGGGAGTTACTGACATTGTTTGGTTATTAAAAACTTTAATTGACAATAAGCAGCAAAGTGACAAATTAAGTATATTTTTAAGTTTAGAATTAAGTAAAGAGTAAATTAAAGTTACCTATTGAACAAACCTTGGACCGATCTTAGTTTAGTTTGTCAGTTTTCTATTTGATCAAAGTACTAACTAAAATATTTTCTTTTCAGAAAAAGAGAAGCTAATAAGACAACTAAAAATATTAAAAAAACCACAAATGGACAAGTTTTATTAAAGTCTTATCTTTTAATTAATTTAAGTGTTATATTATGTACCAGAAAATGGGGAATGAAGCATTTTATGAATAATGTAAAAAAATAAGACAAGTGGAGTATGAAATAATGGTTGGTTAAGTAACATTACCTCATGAACAGGAAACAGTAACTGAAACTATGTTCTTCCACATTTAATCTTAATAAATTCAGCAGTTTGAATGTTAATGAGATATTATTATAAACAAACTGGATTTGTAGATTTTGGGAAGAATTATATCTTTAAAATAACAATTATTATTTACAATTGTTGTGTTAAGGAAACAATCACTGTTTTTTTAATCGCCCAGGATGTATTCATAGTAACTGTAGGTATCATAGTAATTTTATGAAATCATCACAACATCTAACGTTAGGTTTTATGAATTGAAAATTTTTTTGTATATAACAGCACACAAATAAGATATTGACTTTGCTGCAAATTAACACTTACATTTATTAGTTAATTATCTACATATATAAATATGAATAATTGAATACATCTACATTAGGTAGTAATGCATTGAATTTGGTGCACCTGTGTGTGTTCAGTAGTAATGTCTGTATTGTTTAACAAGTTGTTATATATGCTTATTTTTCTATGTAGACTGCATTATGTTAAGGAAGATATTTGGTGCCTTATTTTAATAAAAAATAACCATAACTGGAACATTTTTATTTTGCTACCTATTTGTTTAATATTTCTAACTATTAGTAGGTACGGGTCATTCATATATGCATTATCTGTATATTCTTGTAAAAGAAACTTATATTGTTAACCACTTTAATGGTTTTTCTTACTAAAGAAGACATAGGTAAATTACCAAAAATAAAACTGACAAATACATAACATGCAATGTTTATTCATTTCTTACTTAAACAGATTTGGCATTTACATATTAACTAGTAGCAAATCACTGATATAACCAAAACTTAATTGACATAAATATTAACTTAAAATCAGCATCAAACTTAAATTTATATCTAAGATGTTGGAGCATCAATATGGAATCAAAGGTTGAGTAAGGCTTATAATTTCATACCAGACTAAGTTTCTATTTTATAATTTTTATTAATCCCTCTTTTCATTTCATTGAGTACTTGCTGCTTTTCAATTCTCACTTTCTAAAAGTATACATTTATTATAAACAATCAACCTTTATGACTCTAACTTAAACTAAAATTGTTTGTTGGACATAAACAGAGATAATTCCAACTAGTAGCAAATCACTAATAAAATCTACACTTATATATAAATCTGCTTTCAAATTGACATTAAAAATGTTCAAGCACAAACACCAAACCTAATTAAAGCTTAAATCAAACTCTAATTTCAGTGTTCACACTAGTCTACGTTTTTTTCTATTATTTTTAATTTCTTGGACTATCCTTCTATTCCTTATCAACTTCTAGTCAACCTTATTTTCACTCTTTATTTATCAATCCACAGTACTATTTCTATTGTTTCTTCTAAGCGGTAACAAAATATGTTGCTTCTTCATTTTGCAGATTAGTTGTGAGGTCAAATCCTAAAAATATCAAAGTATGAGTACTACTAATTATTATATATCGCGATTATGCAATTTCAAAATATTGTATTTATTTGTAGCCTTAAATTTCTGAGAAAACATGAAACAAACCATAAGTAATTTAAACATGCAATTAAAATTCATATATTCACTTTACACCTTCAGTAAATTCCACTTAAATTGAAAATTGTTCCGACCTTACTGACATTCTAATGTCCCTTTTGCAGCTTCAATAATTGGAATTTGCAATTATTGCAAATTAACAATAAAATTGTAGTTTTAACTTTTATTTGTTTATAAAAGTGACATTAGGAATACATTTAATCCAGAGACAATATGACGGAATAAGGTGCTACGAACAGCAGCTCGCATCTACGCTGTCGACTTTGCGGTAATGTATCGACATGCCTCTTGGCTACGAACGAAGCGTTTTCGACAGTACAATTACGCAAAAGCGGTAGTGTATGTAGAATACTTTTCGACACCAATATGGCTAGACCCCCAGTAGGCAGTAACCAGCGCTACTAGCGGCAAAGTTTGGCAGTTTTCTTCCTCGTTTATACTAGAGTAGGCAGACTGTCTCTCATGTATCTGTGGTAAGTATCGTGTTTCATCCACAGATTAAAGTTAAACTTTAAAGTATAGTGTTTTTTTTTTGGAGTTTATGGCCTGGTATCTAGACCTTTAGGTAAAAAGTATAAAGTGTTATCTTTATAGAGTCTAGCTAATGAAAGGAGATAACGAAAAAGCGCGGCAAATTAAAAAAAAAATATTGTATGGTATCCCTAAAAGTTTGATATATTTTGTGGATTAAACTTACATGATACTTGATTTTATTTTATTATTTTCACATTGATAGTAACTGTATTTCTATGAAATTAAATACTATACGTATTTAGTCTTTTACTATTGATACTTAAAATGACTAGCATTGCATGGAAATTTTTTAATATTTATTATAAAACACAACTTTATTTCGAATAATCAAAATCAGAATCCAAAAAATCAATAAAACAAAGTGGCTATTATAGCTGTTAACTATTCGGAAAAAATATATTTATAATAGAAATAAAAATGAGTAATTGCATCTTCATTGATACTTCTATCAAGACAATCGAATATCTATAAACTTGTGGTAAACCTAAAATGAATGCATAATAATTAGTGCTTATTACATACCTAAGTACCTATACCATATACAATATACATTTAAAAGTAGTTTATGCAAACCAGTAAAAGATCGTACGCCTTCATAATCGGATTCAATAAAATATTCTGAACATAACATAGCTTTGAAGTTGTCTTTTGAGAGCTTTTTCCCAGAGTCTTCTTATGCGTAAATCCTTAGGAAAACTGTGATTGCCATTATTATTACAACCGATGGCTGCGAAACGAGGTATTTTTGGAGAAACTTGTTTTATAATTATGAAGTATGGGATTTGACGTTTGTTTACATTTGAAGGGTACAGGGAAAGAAAGATCACTGTCAAGAAAACATATTTTTGAGATAATAACAAAAAACATATTTACTCTTGAAATCAATTTATTAAACTACAACTAAAGTACACACTTTTATATAGGACATGTAGGCCAATGATTAACATTATAAAACACATTATTAAATGTTTTTTTTATGACAAATTTAAAAAAACTTATATCTTTAATTAAATTACTTATAACAAAGATCAAAGTCACTTGACTATGATCCTTTTTACATGGTCAATTTTTATGAATTTTTCACTAAATTTACAGCTTAATACATATTCTGAATGACATGTTTTTTTATTATTTTAATTATTTAGTTTTAATATATACCTGTTTTAACTTAACAAAACAAACTTCATAGAAGGATCATAGTCACATTGACTCTGACCTTTCTAGAAACATTACAGCTATGTAGAAATTCCTAACTTAACTTTTGTCATTTTTATATTATTACTTATTTTTAGTATATTTACATTACACAATGCTAATTGGCAGTGATAATAAATTAATGAGTTTTAGGCAAATTTGAATAAAAATCTTGAGCTTCAGGTTTAACACAAAATCTTTTTAAGCATTGTATGTCATTAAATTTTTCTTTTGAAATAGGTATTGGCGACAAATAAAGTTTTTTAATGTTACCGATGTCCGGCACTGATGTCGGATTTCTTTTGACACAAATATAGGAATCATATCTACCACTGTACTGATCAGATTTGATCAAGATTTGTTTTGGGGCTTTTTTTGTTATTGTGAGCTGTCGCACCGGACGTGATGCAAATGGGCACTTTGTCACAAAATATTCTTTGAAAAACTGTGAATAATTTTCGAGCATGAATAATTGGCAGTCGATAACTTTAAATAGTTCTGGAAACCTGCGAGCTTCTGCGATGACAGACACCCAGTCAGATGGCAACTCCCAAGGAGATTTTTGTTTAATTAGGCCCATGTTTTTGTCACATTCAGGAATTGTAGGAATTGTAGGAATCGAACAGGGAATATTATGGAGATTTTATTAATCTTTTTGTTATGTGAACCAAATAATATAAATATCTGAACATTGTGTAGTTCTTATTCTGGCCACTGCAAAAAAAGATCAGTGTCCATAGACAATGATCTTTTTTGTAACAAGAGAGGTGACTGTGATCTTTTTTTCCTACAGCCATAGTAAACTTTTTGAGCCTCATGTTGACTGTGATTTCTTTTTACATTTTTTGATTTCACCATTCAATAGTTCAATTTCTTAATTTACTACTAGATGGCATTGTCAACTCTGGTTTGGAAAAATACTGACTATGATCCTTCTTTCCCTGTGGCCTGTACCCTTCATTTGTTATGAGACATGAGTCAAGCGATGACAGCGACTTGCATTTTCTCCTCCATTACCAGGCCATAAACTCCAAAAAAAAGGAATAATCAGTTAACAAAATATAAACGAGCAAAGTATTGTAAAATTAGTAATGCTCGTTAATTTAAGGAAGAAGCATATATTAGCTCTATATTTCACTATTTTAAGGCCCTGCATAACTTTGGCTCAGAATATGTCTTCTGGTTGTGTCGATACCGGTATGTTTTTGATACTTTAAAACTACCCTAATACCAAATATTAAGAAAATATGTTTATTATGTATTATAAACAATTACCTGAAATGTTCTAATCCAATAACACAACACTTCTAAATATAAACACTTAGTTTTTATTTGAAGTAGGATCTCGTACCGTAACGAGTGAGACTACTATGAAGGTATATAAATATATTGGTAATGGTAGTACACAATAATGATCGCACCTACTTAACTGCACTGGTGATTTTTAAAATGTAACTCTCAGGAAATTTTTAGCAGCAGAATAATATATAGTATTCATCAATAAAGTATTTGTGTTTCATTTACAATAAACTGTTTTAGATAAGTACTCCATAGCATATGTAACGGTTCCAAATACTGATGTTGGGAAAACTATAGGACATGGGCTTGTTAAAAATAAATTAGCAGCATGTGTTAATATTATACCACAAATCACATCTATTTATGAATGGAAAAATGAAATAAATGAAGATAATGAGGTACCATCATTTAGTTTTTAATAATTACTAATGTAATTTCTGTTAGAAACTATAATGGTCTATTATACATCCCGTGTCCCATCAAAACATAAAGGTATGTTTAATAGGAATATATTTGGACTTGTTACCTGTTTCAAGTGTTCAGGCCATTTCAAATACTTTAAGATACAATCATTATAGTAATTTTACTAAACTGTCTGCAATTATAAGTTATTTGAAAGGAATATAAAAATAAGTTTGAATAAGGTATAATTAAACAGATATAAACAAAAGGTGCACCCCAACTTATTTTTTAATAATTAATAGACAAATATTATCCTGTACCAACATAACACATACAGGTTAAACTGAAAACTACTTTTTTGTTTTGTAAGTCTAAAAATAATTGTATAATGTATAATAATGTAATAAATAATGTATAATGTGGAAACATCTTAGACTACACTATTGAGAGTGACTGTTTATGTTTGTTTTTTTTTTGTAATATTACATAGTATTCTGGGTAAATAATAAATACTAATCTGGGTCTTGGCCTCAGATTGCATTTGTTGCTTTAATCAATTTTACGCCATTACCACGGCCAGCACCGCTATACAGCTAAATAATTATGTATCTCATATTAAACAATGAAACAATTACACAAATGTGTCTACATCATATAATTTAACATTAAAATATCCTTTAATTTGGTACCTATCAAGTAATAATTTGTTCAAACATTTGTTTCAGGCATTACTAATGATTAAAACACGAACATCGCTTGTGGATCAGTTAACAGACTTTGTTCGGTCAAATCATCCATATGAGGTTTGTGAAGTTATTTCATTGCCTATAAAAAATGGAAACCCTCCCAACAAAAAAAGGAGGGAAAAAAAAGCGCGAAAAAAAAAAAAAAATTATTAGCAACTCTAGGTTTTAGTGACTATTACACAGATTATAAGTGGCGGGGTTTCTTTGGGTTTGTTTAAGTTTTGGTTTTTTTTTGATATGAGGTTCATTTAGTTTAAGCTCAAACTCAAACTCAACTCAAAATATCTTTATTGTAGGACCAGTCACTTTTGGATCGTAGAAATAACAGTTGCCAGAAAAGAACTACAATATAATATTATTAAGTGTTTAAGGTAATACATATTTCAAATTTATAAGGTTGTTACGTTTACGAGGGCTATTTTTTTTTGTGAAAAATTTCTAATTTCGCTTGGGGGCTTGTTGTAAAAACGAACACAGATTTCCATATAAGAGTGGCTGTGATTTGCCCCGCCGGTCCCCCACTCATTGCTCTTTGTTGTATATGGTGAAAGTCACCATTGTTTAATCGTTTATTTTTGACATACAAAAGCTTTAAGAATATATTGTAAACTTTTCCGTCCACTGGGGGGGGGGGAAAAAAAAAAAAAAACCCGGGAAGCCCCCCCCCCGGGGCAAAAAAAGGGGGGGAAAGCTTAGTAATTTCGTCTTGTTCAAGCAGATATCGCCGTTATTGAGAAAATGCTAGATTTAAATGCCACAACACTTATGTGTTGTTTAATGGTTATCCATTCAAATGAATTTAGTAAGTATTGGTCGTTTCTGACTTTTACAATTGAAATGGATATTCAAATTTGGTAAATAAATGAGTTGAATTTAGCTTGATGACTGTCGGGTTTGTTCGAACACTTATAACCCGAGAACGGCTTAATCGATTTTCATGCATTTCGATTCGTTGTATTTATCTCCATGCCGAATAGCAGAATATGTAAAATATTGGAAAATTAACGAAAAAAAGACCAAAACAAAATGAAAACCCATGATGAACTGTTTCGTAACTGCCAAACATTTAATATTCGATGCGTTACGATACGTTAAACTCTTTTCTCAGATTAAAGAACGTTTCTGTAAATAAAGTTTACGAAGAATCGGTAGTCGGTAACATGACGTTCATTGACTGTTAGGCTATTATATATAAAGCTATACATTTTCTTCTTATTAAATAAAGATTTGATCACTTATGCAAATATAATTATACTGTTTATAGATGATTTTGTAGAAAGTATGTACTAATTATTTTATGTACTTTAAAATTAACCAAATAAATTTGATTCTAACAAATAATGTAATTTTATTATTTATAAATTTAATAAAATTATTGTTTGTATTTTAGAAAAAAAAACTTATATCATTGGTGTCCTGTTTTTATTTACAAAACATATTTGTAGAAAAACCGCTTGTAATTATGTTAATTTTAACTTAAGGTTACACGGTACAGTTAAACAAAAATATTAAAATTACAAAAACCAAACGAAAATCAATTTTAAAGTGTGAGGAGAGCAACTATGGATATCCAGACCTAGCTCGTTTATCAGAATGCCAATCTGAACATCGGTGGGCTTTGACCAAAATGCGTTCTTCGGGAAGGACAAATAGAATGTTGGGATGCCTGTGAATCTAGAGGGTACACAAAATTTAAATTTTGATAAAAGTTTGGGGTAATCAACCTGATTGTTAAATATCTTAAATGCAAACCATACATCAATTAATTTTATATGATTTTCCAATGACACAACTGTTGAACAGTATATATAATTCCAGAGTCATAGTTAAATGTGGACTTTATCACGACTAGTAAGACGTTGCGTGCATAACATTCGAATTTATATTTCTTGGTGTTATGTTTCCTGTATGTGGCAAGGCCCCTCATGAATGAATAAAGAATATAATTTAGATTGGCAGAACAATACTGGTATTTTATTTATCTGAGACTTTTTTTACTTTTCAATTCTGTCCGTCGACATGATGTAAAAAGACGTGTTTTTTAAACCGCTAAAAAATTGCTTCATACATAATCCAAAAAATGATTGGAAAAAGAATTGCAACTTTTATACATAGTTGTAATTCTTGTTCGTCAATCGTTTATATTTAAAAATAATTCTTATAAAAAATATTTAGTTAAAACCTACGAATAAAAAAAATATTTTTTTACATAATGAGACACATTATAAAAAGTAAAAAAAACACGCTATTACGTTAATGTCGCATCACAAATACCTACAGAAAGAAATTCCACGTTTCAAACTAATAACAATGGAAATGGGAGCTGGAAAACAAAGGCTTTTGCTGCGTCCTTACAAAACGACACGTTCTCACAATCGTAGCTGTTTCCTAAACGTCTACGAGTTTCGTAGCACAAAGCGCCACATAGAGGGCGTAGTACTCCATTCAACTAGGAAACATAGACATCCCGCCCACAAAGTAAACCTTCCACTTAATCGCCTCGGCCCGCATGTGGCAACTGGCAACTCAGTTCGCTGACAGCCTTTGAACGAACGCGCAGTCACTACAAGTTTGACCTAGGCGAGGATATTACACATTGGAACGCGAAATAAAATCCCGTTTCATTAAAGCAAAGAAAAATTAAGTGCCAGCGGTGTTACCGACCTATATTTTGAATTAGAACGAGAAGCGAAAACACAGCAGGATAGCAGCGTTCGCAGAATAAAGGGAGATTGATCGAACGTGACGCAAGTTGGAACAGTGGCATTCAAGGTGTTTATCGAAAACGGGGTGGGTAGGGGTCGCAGCGTGACGATTTCGGGAGAGAAGATAAGCTCGGGTCGCGGGTCGCGGGTCAGCATGAGCGGACGGTAGCGGGCGCGCAGGCGCGGATCGATCGCGCGGCATCGAGCGGCAGCGCGGCGAACACTCGCCCTCGGCCTCGCTCGACGTTCGGTCGTGCGCGGGCTGACGTGCGAGCGCGCGCGCCTCAGCACGTGCATGGCGCGCCTGCCTGGATGCCTCGCGCCCTCGGGGAATGGCTTCGTCCGAGGAAGAGGCGACAACCGCGCCGATACCTGAAGACGACGACTGCCTCAGTGTCCGAAAATGGTGGTGCTTTCTCCTATCTTCTATCGTCACGTTCATAGCGGGCCTACTGGTGGTGCTGCTATGTCGGTTGTGCGCCTTCGTATGCTGCCGCCGGGAGCCGGAGCTGTCTCCCAACGATCCGAAGCTGAAGGAGCAGAAGGCGGCCCGCCAGGGAAAACAGGAGTTCGAAGGGACTTTTATGACCGAGGCCAAGGATTGGGCAGGCGAACTTATTTCCGGCCAAACGACCACTGGACGTATACTGGTAAATACATTTTCAATATATTATTATTTATTAACCGCGGATAAAAAGCGCGAAAAGTGATTTACATTTTCCGCGACTAAGAATACAGTGTTTCTTCATATTAAATTTCTCCCAAAGTTTTACATTTAATTACATTGAAACATTAGGTATGTAGCTACCTGGTATTGATTAGCCTTAAATTAAACAATGTACAATTTGGGATATCATATTATTGTTTGACTGCTAATAAATATTAACAACCATATTCATTTACAAAGTTAATTAATACTAAAGCGTAGTATAATATTGGATAAATTCAAGTTTTAAATATCACATATATTTTATTAATATACTTAGGTAACGAACAAGATGTTTGTCGAAAAATAATTAATAAAACTTTTGGCAATACACGTGCAATTGACTACTTATGTAAGTACTATGTTAGCTGTGAATTGATTTAATTGACCTATTAATAGGGGCGCCTATTGCTAACTTATCTAGCGAAGCCAGGAATTATGTATCGTCCGTGACGTCATCATTTAATAGTGACGCAAGCGCGAACTCTTTATTTATTATGTACGAGATAGCTTTTATTTATATACCATCCAGGCTAAGGTAGAATTATGATGCAGGCATTTAATTAACTGAAAGCACTTTATAGATATCTCATTACCGTATCTTTAGAAGCATGAATAATTAAATGCAATGAATAAAATCCGGTTCGTTAGACTCTCTGAATCATTGAATACTCAGATTGTCTTGTCTTAAATGACGTCAGTTTTTAATATTTAATAGTTACCAAATTGAATAACTGCGGTCGCCTGCGATCTATCGAACGCTAACCAAATAAGAATTCCTGACAGTCAGTATGTGACGAGCAATGGACCCTGACCTAATTTCGTTATCGATAGGCCTTAGTTCAACGTTTCATTTTACTTTCTACTCTCAAACGCTTTCAGTCCCTTCAGGGCGCCTAATCATGAAAGCTTAAGTGTGTGACATATTTGGTGTCTTTGTGGTGTGGCATTAAAAATATTTTTACTGGAAGTAACTTATGAAAGGGCGCCTATTTATAAAGGGTATGACTTATATATATTTGTAAAATATACTACAAAATATACCAAGCTGTAACCTAATTATCAATTTGAAATACTTGTTCCTCAGACATTACTATATTTTCTTAATAATCTGTTACCAAGGAATCACCTAAATCGATCCGGCATAAAATGTAGGTCAGTTTTCATGCAACACAAAAATTTCATTCAGTGAAAATAATTAAAAGTAGAGGCATACATTTCAGTAATGATTGCAAGTTGCAAAGAGACGCGTTATATTTTGCTCTTTTAAGTGTGAACTTTCGACATTTTATTTATTGTGAATGTCATTTTCTACGACCCATGATTTTTCCTTAATAACTTAATATCACTAAAAAACAAATTTTTAATTATTTTTCATAGCATCGCACCATTTTTGGAGCTTTCCTTTAAAGCATAGAAATACGCGTTAAAAAGTTCACGACTCACGATGTATCGATCTTCGTTACGAAAACTGCTTTCATCGTTTTTATTACTGCACCAAAGGATACCCAAGAAAAGTAAGACAAATTTCAGGTCGCGAAACCGTACTTACGTAATTTAATGATAACGTAAACTAGATAAGAATAGTTCGGCAAATCAACGTGTAATGTATATAATACTAGCGACCCGCCCCTGCTTCGCACGGGTGCAATGCTGATACTAAATACAGTACAGAAAAACTGTGAACGTTTTCAAAGAAAAATGTTGAAAAATTTTTATTGTGGGATATTCATAAGAGATAGACATATACCATCAGATTCTGTAGACCTTGTCAATGTGTACAATACTTAGTACATTATTTTGAAAAATCTCGTAGGGTTCAGCCTGCGTTTGCAATGTAAGCGGAAAAAATGTAATTATTTACGTCATCACATTAGGAACCGCATCAAAATACGTTGCGTAGTTTTAAAGATTTAAGCATACATAGGGACAGAGAAAGCGACTTTGTTTTATACTATTTAGTGATTATCAGGGGATTTAAAGACAATTGATATATATATATACATCTGAATTGATCGCGGCCCTGCAGAAAGGTACTGAGATGGTGTTCGTATTGCTTATCTAAACGGATATAATTAATGGTATAAAATGAACAAAAAACCTAGAAACTAGATGTCTGCTCCCGTCATATTTCAAGCAAGTACTAAGCTAGCACTAGGCACTTGTAGATAAGTATGAAATATTTCGTATACTATGAAAATAGGATTACGATTAGGAATAGTTTATTGGTTAAACTATTTAAGCATAAATAAATTTTAATTCCAATTTATATAAAGTAAGAATAAAAATGGCTTTTAAAGTCCCATCGTAGAATATAAAACGTGATTCCTTCTAAAAGCGGTCACCTTTTTAAACATTAATGCTTTTATATTGAGGTCGCATAGGTAAGAGGTCTCAAATTGATTTTACGTGTCTAATTTCCTTCCCGACAGCCTTTATGTATAAGCTACCGGAATTGGAATCAAATCTATTTCTGTCATGTGACTTCACTTGTCTTGTTTATTTTAGTTCTATAGTTCTAGGTCTTAATTGATTTTGATAATTCAATTTTGGGTTTTAAAATCTTATTTGTTTTATTTAAGAGGATAGCGTTTGGTAATTACCTCGATGATGTAATAAATTTTGTAGATCTGACTAGACATACTATTACCATTATACCTAGTTTTACATAATATATTTTAGATTTTAACCAAATCATATCTTTATGACAATAATTAAATTGTTAGACTTTCGAAAGTGTATATTCCGTTAAAATGCTTATAAATCTAAGTTTCCGTTATAAAACACATTAATTAGTTTTATACGACATTTATTACTGTATATTTTGCTTCAACTTTGAAGATAAACGAAATTTATGAAACTCCAATCAAATATTTGACATCATAGATTGAATTAAAAACTTTTATTTCACGCGAGTTAACTTTGTATTTATAACAAAACTAAAGCTGGGTATGTTATGTTATGTCATCAATATAAATCAATAATTTAATTGGTTTAATTCATACACTTATAATATACGCTGTTTATTTAAAAAAAAAGGGTGCGTGTACTTATGTACGCGCGTAAGAAGTTATACTTCTTTGGCATTATTAAAAATAGTTTTTGATTGCATGCAAATAATTAATTACAAATAAATAATCAAAGACTGGAAAAGGAGTCATTATAGTCAATAAAGTTCAGTTTACATTTGAAAAATTAAATAAATAAATATTTATTATTATTATTCTCTTACATTAAGTGTAACATAAATTCTATTATTTAATGCCGTAGAATCTTCCGTGGGCAACTTCATTCTGTTAATTTTGTGTCACGGTGCGCGCGTATCGTAAAATTTCACTCTCATCAATTTTTCATAACGCGCCTAAAGAAGTATAACTTCAAAAATATATTTGCTACAATATTTTCCGTACACGGGAATAGCATATTTGACTTAGTGCATTTTATGCTGAATAATATTTCATATCATATTAGTACGAAACCCGCTCGTTTCGTTCAATAATTAATATTATGTACGCCGTACGGTTCTACTAGACAGAGATAGAACGATTGTATAAATATACTCCATTCCTTTTCAGCTCAATACTATCTATGTTTGCGTACTCCATTGGCAAGGAAATAATGTCGTTTGCCAAAATAACAACTTCCCGATTGAAAATGGTGCTTAAATGGAAAAAATAGATTCGTTGATGCTACCCAAAACGTCACGATATAACAGAAACTTATTTGGCAATTATAAAAAAAAAACGTTTTGGCAGCTCTTATGGAGGAAGTTTCCTGGAAAGCGCTACTTGCCTTGGTCTATTTTAATTACAAAAAACACTTAATACCTGAGTTAAATATAAGAAATAAAATATAATATTAAATGAACAATAATCTCATTGATCTTATAACTCGCAACGTGCTCGATAAATAGAATATCCAATAAACTATTATTTTTCAAATAAAACGAAGACGGAGTTTTTGAGTATACTAGATAGTAATCATAAGTAAAACTTAGGTAATTTTTGTAAATTCTTACATTGAATGACACTACAGAGTAACTTGATTAATACATAATATATAGTCCACGCGAATAGTCGAACAACACTCTTAAAATATTCCTTAGTAATACAAGACTTGGCAACAAATCTCCCAGTATATTTGAATAAGTATGGGATAAATATTATTTATTAAGATGATAATATTTCAAAATCATTTTCGGAACACAAACAATGGCTCATTTAAAGACAATTTTCTTCTATGGGTGTTTTAGAATAAAATACTTTCGAATATTTAAATAAATATATTAAGTTGAAAAACACATTTGTTTTTTAAATATCTGTCTTTAAAATAAATAAAATAATTTACAATGCGGATAGCTAATTTATTTAACGCCTCGCACTCGAAATGAATGGCACATTTTTAACTATCTACCAACAAAATGTTAGATTCACGCGTAATTGAAAGCCTGTTTCTGCTATATCAAGAATGCGTTAGCGTTTTGAACAGATATAGACTAAAACCACATTTTTATTCAATTTACCAATCTACAACTTCGCTTGCGTGAAATTGCGTATAATTTCCTAAAAATTCATGTATTAGAAAATCACGGTTAGAAGTGATTTGAGTAATCTATTTAAGTAATATTTAAACCTTTTAATATAAAGCTATTATACCATCGTTTATTTAAAACTGATTAAACAGTACAATCGGAACTACTTTCCCGATTTATATGTATCAAAAACAATGTTTTTTCAGCGAGTAGACTCGTAGTAATAAAATTAGACGATAAGTATGCTATAAATTTTGACTGTAAAATGTTAATACTTTTATAAGCTACCCGCATTATGCAATAATCATATAAACATATATCTCATTAAATACATTTATTTATATCTATAAAAACAAATAAAATATTAAATAATTAACGTTTACTAAAACGTGCATTTCTATCATAAGGTCAGTTATTTGTTACTTTGTGTAAAATTCATTTAATTATTCTTCCTTCGCCAAATTTTTCAAAACGTGAAACTACTTGTCCTGACTGCAGAGCTTACGTCACAGGGTTAGAAACTTAAAATATGGTCATACTTATCGCATGGACTAACAACGTTAACACGTAATAAATAACAAAGCCGGATTAAAAGTTTTTTTTTTAAATCGTTACTATAAATTCTTTCACTTTATATATGTTAACGTAAAATTGTAAACACCGTTAGATTGTAATCTATCTCGCGAGATTATAAACTGTCGAAAGATTGTGAACCTAGCGTACTGCTTACAATTTAACGTATTATTATTCGGTAATTGTAATCTATGAAGTGAAACCGTCAAATTGTGAACGGATCATCTTTGAATATGCCCGCCACCATATTTGTTTGTTAATTGTTTGTTGTCGAATGTAAAGATGTTTGATGAATGTAATATGGTTGAAAGTAAGTTTAGAATTAGTTAAGAAATTGTTGGGAAGTAAAATAATTGTGATTACAAAGAAGTTTGAATGATAACTAGTAGTGTTAGAAATGAAATAAAAAAATTTATTAGTTGGGGGCATATTCCGTTCACAATACGGGAGGTGCGATGTTTCAAATTTACTTATGATAATTACAATTACCGAATAATAATAGTTAAATGAGTTTTGAGGTTACAATCTTTCGACAGTTTACAATCTCGCGAGATAGATTACAATCTAACGGTGTTTACAATTTTACGGTGACATATACAACATAATCTTTTACACACTAAGGGTAAAACAAAAAGGCAAAAGGCATTGAAGTACTGGTCGTTCTCAACCCTCAAGTGGTTAAATAATGTTTTGTCACGTTTCAATTAAAAAATAAAACGAGGGTAATATTAAGGTTGGTAATACATTTATAAATTAGACTGGTTTACAGTAAACTCAAAAAGCCTCAAAAGGGCTTTAAAATCTGCTGTTTTATATTATAGATACAATTATTTTTCAGCAATTATTAATTATGTTTAAACTCCGCTAAAAGCCGACGGCAGTTAAAGCTTTACGGTTTAAATAGGCATTGCTGGCTCTCATCTCACAAGTGGACTTGCAATAGAGCCTAGCAAAAACAACTTGAATTCACTAGGTTTATTTTTTATACGGTATAATAATTCGAGCTTTAGGCTTATCATTAATTATTTTATAACAGTTAAATTTATTGTAGTGTAACGACTTAAAACGATTTATTTTATTGGATGTTATTGAACTATTTTCGTACCTAGGAAGAGTCAAAGCACAGGAACGGTGTAGTGTCTGTAAAACAATGCAATAATATAATTGAATGAATGGAATGAATTAAATTGGTGGAAATAATATAGTTTTTTAATAATTATTGATTTTTTTAAATAATTATAAAACTCAACAAACAAGCTTAAATACTGAAGGTTTTTTTTATAAATCGCTTGGTAGATTGATTGACCAAGCTATTGGTTTGTGGACTCAGTTTCCGCACTTAGACTCTCAACGGGTCTGTTGTGCGTAATTTACCAAATTATCAAGTATATAAAATTGGTGTTCTTATAAATTGTACTTGTTAAAATTATATCGCTATCACCACGTGGAAACTACAATATTTTACGAGTCGCGTTTGTAGGCTTAGTTCCAAATGCGATCGTAAACCAAGTATGGCGAAGTGATAGTTCCAAGGATAAATGTCAACGTAGACATCGGTATTTGGCACGACTTTGCAGATTATAATATGTAAGCACAGTAGTAGTGACATTTGAAAACCCAAATTAACCCAAAACTAAATGACAAATCTCAAAACCGTTGTAATAAAAATGTTATTCTCGATTTGTAATAAGCTTAGATTTAGGTTCCAGATGTGTGCGCATTTAGCCGTTTTGACAAAAATGCAAGAGAAGCTTGAAGCGCCCCTAATCCCTGTAAATAGGTCAATGGGTGGAGTCCTATCGATTGCCGGCACTTGTGCGGCTCACAGGAGTTGCGCTACTATAAGAAACACAACCGTCGAAAGGGTTGAAGGCTCGCTTAATCGGTTGTTAGAGCCGCTTAAAACGCCTTTGTCGCCATTTATGACGCGTCGTTAAGAAACACTGTTCGCTTTTCAAATTTGTTTACTTTAAAAACAGACTAGATTAACGACTAACGAACCGCTGCACGCAGGTAATCAATATGTTTTTATTGCACAATTAAAAATAGACACGCAACGAAAATGGTCGATATTAAAATTTATTTCAGCAAAAACTTAAACATCCTCTGGTGATAACTTCAATAATTTTGCGAAATCAATGCGAACTTGATATTTTAAAACCAAACGTCCGGGAGTGGTTTACATACCGAAATTTAATTTTTCATGTTTATTCCACTATAAAATTTGTCATAGGCCGTCGAATTATAGATCCCATAAAGTATATTTGATTTTTGAGGGGTTAATTATTGTATTTATTAATCTATAACATTTTTTTTCGATTAATAGAGGTATTCGTTTTGACTTGCAACTAGCTCTTAGTTATAATCAGACAACACAATATGTTAGAAATCATAATTGGACAGGAGTCTTTATTAGTACCAAAGAAAGTAGAGTAGCGATATTACTGACTGGTACCTACGATGGCATAATTAAAGGAAAATAGAAAGATAAAAAGTAGCAAGGAAAGCGAGCCTATCCGGTGTCAACTTTGTATATTATTTATTATACTGTATCTTTGATTTATGTCGTTTGTTACGATCAAAGTACACGTGCTAAGGCACTTAAATCGATACGAGGTGACTTCCTACTGAGTTCCGATATGTTCGTCACCAATCCACGTTTGGCATACTACAGTAATTTTACATTGGCTCGTCGCCATGTCAGCTGTCCCCATGCGTCTACATACAATTATTTTATGAGTATTTATAAAATGTTTGTTTTGAAATGTAACCGCACGTGATACTTGCTATTTAAAATTATGAAAACTTCATACCCTCTAATATTTATATATTCAAACTAAAAAAAAAAGGAGAAAATCAAGAAAGTAGACAATAAAATGTTGGGAGCTACTCAATAGTAGTTTTCGTATGCGCATTCAAATATGGAAGATTTATTAATGAATACTTCATTAATTACTATTACGTATTGTTCTACAAAAACACGCATTATGTATGTATTAATAATTATTTATTCGTAAGTGCTTCTTCATAGCAATAAAAAGTCAGCTATACAGTTTTTCCATCTCTGGATTTTGTAAGAAATTTATCTTTATCTTGTTTTCTTTACGGCCTCACTTACAAGTTATGCAAAGTCTTTGTTAAAGCCGACCTAACGTAAGTAATATTTAAAATACCATAAGTTCGTGAAAACTATTCCAATTTTCCTCTCCAAAATTATTAATGGCTATCTAACAATTAAATTACATCGCGAATTTTAACGCTGAAAAGGTTTTTATCTAATACAATCACCTGAAATTAAAATTTTTACAATACTATCAGCGCAAGAATAATATACCCTTGGGATGATAAGTATGCACTTGGCTTTTATCAATTGCCTACGAAAGCATTCGTCACAGAAATAGGTCAATAAAAAATTGGGTCACATGTCTCTGTTTGGAAAACCTACGCTAAATCTAAAGCGGTTTAAATGTTACAGTGCTCAGCAGTGCCCACCGTTCACAAGTAAAACGTATATGTTTTAGGAGTACATAAAATACAAATAAATGACAATTCACAATTGCGCATAGGTATCAATCGATACATATCGTTCTCTAACGCCTGAACCCAATAACCTATCTCAAGATATGATCCACCATCTGAGATAATAATTTTAAACCAAATGTTGTAAAAAGTGTGCCAATAACCAATCGACGGATTGCAATAGCCATCTGTCGATACAAGCTGTCCATGGGAGGTCGTATCGGTGTCTGTGGATAGACCTTTGTATGAAAATGACAGTTGACGAAAGCTCGATTTCAACAGTTAATTATTTTAATAGATTTTAACTTACACCAGTTTTTAAATAATTAAAAAAAACTGTTTGTTAGGTTTTAAACATACACATGTATATTTTAATGTTATTTGTACGGTTTTATTTGGTTTACATTGATTATCAAATATGAGTGAAAACTCGGTAAAACGGAACGTCAAAGAGCATTTTATCCGTCGCCAAAAATGGATTGTCTTCGTAGGGTTTGGTTATTGGGATGCAGATAGGAGATCGATCGACTGTCACGGACTGACTGTGACAATCTCAGATTGAAAACAATCTGATCGGATTGATTATTGGGTTCGGTCGTAAATGTTTCTTGTTAGCTCACAATTCATGAATACTACTAGTATGAGTCTTCGACACTAACTGATGTTCAAGGAGGTGATTGACCGCAAGTTTTCGCCGAAAAACTATTCTTATAAAATAGGTCATGTCTTTGGGGAAACGCTTTCTTCCTAAGAATCGAGAAAATACTATATTTTAGAAGGCGTGGCCCGAATAATGGAGTGCTCTTTGCAATTACACTCGTTGAGTTACGAGCTTGTTCTATTATTTAATAAGAATTATTTTCTTTTGTTGTCAAAGGTTTCGTAGAGAAATGAAGATTTATAATATCTTAGATAAAAATAAAAGTTCCTTAGACGCCCGAGTACAATATCACAAGTCGAAGTTCACTGAACTTTTCGCAATGAATCGATAGATCAGATCTTTTCAGTACCCTACGCATGTATTAAAATAACGACTTAGTTATTTGCCCTTTTCGTATAATATGTGTAGTAGTAAATATGAATAAATTTGCAATATGAATAAATTAATACTCAATGTATAAGATTATCTACAATATTCGCTATATATTTTATTTAATACATCACAAACATTTTTATAGCATTAGTTTATTTAATATTATGTAATGTACAGATTTAAATACCCCGCAAAAACCACTGATTTCTGATATCAAGTAAAAAACATAATCCTCAATAGTAAGACTGCATATGACTGTTCAAATTGAATTTGTGAAATGCTTAATTCTTCGTTTGTTTATGATAAAATATTTTATATGTTAGCAATTGCTTGCCGTAGAAGATTTTCTTACCATAAAAAATTTCGATCATCTTAGCTTTTCGCGGCATATTAGATAATACATTTCTTTTCTATACAAACCGAGGTCCACAAAATTCTATATAAAATAGCTCTAAATTAGTCTATGAGCGTATATTTTCCTATGAAGTACCAAGACCGCATTTTATTTATGAATACTATGAGTTGTATGCGCAGTGTCCACAGTATGAGGGTACTATTTTTACACGTTCTATATTTGTCGCGGCCGTGTCACATCGCGCGACATCGCCTATCATTGTCGATATACTCGTTCATATATTTCTACATCAATACACTGCGAAAATATAATCTAAAAATCCATCAAAAGATATATCCATCAATTTTTATGACAGTGTTTTCGCATCGCCAGTTTCGGTTATACAAGTTATGTTGGTTCGATTATCGACAATTTCCATACCTAGAATGTTTCAAGATCTAGTTTACGCTGGTATAACTGTTAATAGTAATTACAAAATTTGACCTTTAATAATTTCGTGTTTGTATTGTATCGTAGACATTATTACTACAATAAATTCATAGAAGTAATATTCCTTTGAAAAACGTGGCTATTGATCTGTTTACAGTTCCAAAAGTCACGACACGAAAAGTGTTTCGTAACAATGGCAAAGTAGCGAACTAATTGTACTTTTATAACCTCTGGTGACCCTTTAACAAAATTTAAAATGCACCAGCGAAGCTTTATAACATCGGCGAAAGCAAACGTCCGCTTGTTGAAATATTATTTCCTCTCAATTCAAATAAAAATGTAACGTAATATTTTCTCCCAGCTTTAACAATTTCTCTTAATTGCACTTCGCATGAATGTTATTCTTGAAACTTTTCAATCTCGAGTTTTGTTTATCGAATAGAAATAAAGTCGAAATACAGCCTTAATCGATCTACCGAGTGTCTCTTGGATTCCTTCCAAATAATTTTAGGCGAATTCGAGCGACACATTGATGCTATTATATTTAAGTGACGATATTACGAGATAATACGCCTACAATTTTGGGAATAATTTAGTTGATGTATTTGAGGGTAGGTATTGACATCAAAAGGGCGACAATATATGCTAAATCCATTCAAATGTAATAGGAATGATTGAATCCGATAAAATGTTGGGACTGGCGTTTGATCTTTCAGAAGACTGCTTCTCTTATCAGTATAGCAAAATGCGATGTAGCTATTAAATTTAAATTCTGTCAATTTGTTTTATTATTATCAACGATCAATCATTTATTTTAATATCTTTCCGTTATATAATAATGAGATTAGCAGTACTCAGAGTTACGAGTAAGAACATTATCTAATGCTAATACGACTGATTTACGGATACAAAAATTATTGGCGCTACAACATTTTTAGGTCTGGGCCTCAGTTTTATGTATCTGCTTCATGATCGTTTGTAAATCTAATAGACAAGTAGGTGATCAGGCTCCTGTGCCTGACACATGACGAATTTTTGGGTCTAAGGCAAGCCGGTTTCCTCACGATGTTTTCCTTCAACGTTCAAGCGAATGTTAAATGCGCACATAGAAAGTCCATTGGTCCGAAACTACGACCTCACGGATGAGAGTCGCATCCTCCATTAGGCCATCACAATACAGAGGGACCTTTCTTAATAATGAACGACTCAACACGGCTGTAAAGGACTTTAGATTCGAGACATCGTCGTTAAGAATTTATTTTATTTTTATTTATTTATTTATTCCATATCCTTATTCTATCTTTACAGTAATTACTAATTCGATAGAACGACACAATATTTACACCCACACCAATTAACCTAGATAAAAAACATTAAAAAAAATATATATCTATATACCTAAATCTTATAACTAATAATATAGGAAGCAACTCTTGTGAACTCAGCCAGTGTACAAACAAATAGGTCTACCTCAACAGAAATCCGATTTATTATAATTATTGCTCGCGTGAGTGGTGCTTCGCTAACCAAGTTGGAATGTGCGCGCGGTACATCCAAAAGTTGAGACTTCCGCCTCAGGTTTCTACTTGATGACCGTATGTCAAAAATATCACTCACAATATTGAAGTCACAGTACACGATTACTATCTAGTAATGTATTCATACTATGATTGTATTGTATCACCATATTCTACTAATGACATATGAAATATTAATCATTTAGGGCTTTTTCAGTTGAATGAAACTAAATGTATTGGTTAAATTGTTCTACTTGTTAAACGTGTTACAAACATTTTTAAATTACCGATTCTACTATTCGCTAGATTTTTTAAATGTTTAGTGTAATTAGGTACTTCCTACCATTTTTAAACATTAATTGTATAACACATACTACTGACAACATCCTGTAACGTCTAACTTATGTAGATGCGTGGCTAAAGTACTTCAAATGTCCGGATTTGACTTAGATTTGACAATTGACAAACCGCCTGCTCAAACAAACCCTATCATAATTTACCATGAACAATAAACTTACTAGTACCGTCTTTATTACGAGATTATCGTAAAAGTTAAATATCCGAATTTAACGCAGCCATTTATTACAAATATAATTTGCCTACAACGCGGTCAACAAAGGCGGTAAATCTCTTACCGTTTTAGTACCGACAAACCGAAATCATTAGGATTTATACGATTCAATCGTGATACCGGTTCGTAAAAAAGCTATAAAAAGCGATGGAAAGGCTATTTATGGGATTACTTCTATGACGTTGAATGCGTGAGAAAAATACGAATTGTTTATTTTTTGTGATGGATTTCCTCTTGAGATCGTGAAAATTATGGCTAATGTGCTGTAGTGTGCAAACATTACCCCATGTTTGTCTTTATTTTTAGAAAATACTCTTTTTCTTTTTTAAAAAAACTTTCTGAAAACAAGAAACTTTGCTATCACGGCATTCATTGATATATTTATTAGGTCCTTACATATGAAATTGGCGTTTTTCGTACTGGCCACTTCAATCACGATGTTCTCCTCTTTGGTAAGGAATTCCAAATTCAAATGTGTACAGCTATTTACTCATGTATTTGTGCTTCGATGACCGTCATTCATTTGTTTTTTTCTTCTGTTTTTTCTGTTTGCGTCACTCATTTTACAAAATGGAAAGTATCGCATTATTTACGAGAACGAGTTCCGCCGTGGCACTAGTGCTGCGGAAACGACTCGAAGGGTGAATGGTGTGTATGGCGGTCATGTTGCAAAAGAAAACACAGTTCGTTTTTGGTTCCAACGTTTTCGTTCTGGAAATTTCGACCTGCAGAACAAGCCCCGTGGACGGCCTGAGACCCAAGTTGATAATGAAGTATTGAAGGCTATTGTGGAAGCGGATCCATCGCAAACCACGTCCGAGTTAGCTACAGGCTGCGGTGTTAGTGATAAAACTGTTTTAATTCACTTGAAGCAAATTGGGAAGATTAAAAAGCTTGAAAGATGGGTACCTCACGAAATGACTGAAGCAAATCGGCAAATGCGCGTCGACTGCTGCGTTACATTACTGAACCGGCACAATAATGAAGGTATTTTAAACCGAATCATTACCTGTGATGAAAAATGGATTCTTTACGATAATCGGAAGCGCTCAGCGCAATGGTTGGATCCTGGCCAGCCAGCCAAATCCTGCCCCAAGCGAAAATTAACCCCAAAAAAGTTACTTGTAAGCGTTTGGTGGACTAGTGCCGGTATTGTTCATTGCAGTTTTCTCAAATCTGGCCAGGATATTACGGCTGATGTCTATTGTCAGCAATTGCAAACCATGATGGAAAAGCTAGCGGCTAAATAACCTAGGCTGGTCAATCGCTCCACGCCACTGCTACATCACGACAACGCTAGACCACACACTGCACAACAGTAGGCTACCAAATTAGAAAAACTTCAATTGGAATGTCTAAGACATCCTCCGTACTCCCCGGACCTTGCTCCAACAGATTACCATTTTTTTCAAAATTTGGACAACTTCTTGCAAGGGAAAAAATTTAACTCTGATGGGGCAGTCCAAATCGCCTTCACAGATTTTATTGATTCCCATCCGACTGGTTTTTTTAGTAAAGGGATCAATGAACTACCTATGAGATGGCAAAAGTGCATAGAAAACAATGGTTCATACTTTGATTAATTAAATATATTATATTTAAAAATATTCGACTTTTTGTTCCTCCCATACAAAACGCCAATTTCATATGTAAGGACCTAATATTTATTATTAGTAATAATCCTTTCGAACTAATATATTAGTAAATTAAATAACAAAGTCGTAAAATCTTCACATAAAAATTACGCGGAAAGTAGTTATTATATTTTGTCGTTTTGCTCCATTGTACAATAAATCAATGTTTTTAGTTAAATTGGTTAATTTTAAGTCTTAATTTCAGCCTTTGATTCATAATAAATGGTATAGCTTTTAAAAGATTATCCAGTTTTTTTATCCAGTAGGTTAATATATATTTTTTATGACAGAAATACATACAATACATTATCACAGTCTGTCACAGTTTTCGTTGCCATACTCCTCTGAAACGGCTTGACCGATTCTCATGAAATATTGTGTGCTTATTGTGTATGTCTGAGAATTGGACAACATCTATTTTTCATCCCCCTAAATGTTAAGGGTAGTCCATCCCTAAATTTTTTTTTAATTTTTAGATAAATTACTTATTTTTAATTTTTTTATGATACAGCATAAAAAAATACACACAACCCCTAACTTTCACCCCTCTACGATCAACCCCTATTTTTTATTATAAATGATATACATGGCAAAATGACGTTTGCCGGGTCAGCTAGTAAAGTGTATAAAATTAAACACACAATTTTGCTACTGTGAATGCACTGTGCAAAATAGTGTATGAGTCTTGACCTTAAGGTACCGTCTACCCACATTTGTCTAGCAATTTGATGGAAAGCCAGTGAGTATTAAAATTTAATAATATTCACTGAACCGTATAATACAGACTATAAGAATTACGACGTCTTAAACACATGTAAGAGTATTACTTTATAATAAGCTGGCTTTGACCATAAGAAACCCCATCTAACAAGGCGAGTAGGGAGAGATGGCCCCGCGAGTCCATATAATTCAATTATACCAATGTAATTGGATTGTGATGTCACAATCTAATATGCATTAATAACCAAACTTTACATTTATTCAAAAACACGATATCGTATTAATGCCAAAAAAAAATATTTTATCTAAAAATCGAAGCCTTTCAAAGTTTATTTTTGATAAAAAAAAGCGGGTAGTCATTAAAAACTAATTTTAAAAGCTGGTGTTGACGTTGATGGATTTCATCTACCTTCGATCACTCAAGCGTGTCCAAGTTATTAAAGGCTTGTTTAAATAACAAAAATTGTTAAGTTTCCAAGAAAAAGTAATACTTATTTGATTAATTACTCAAAATTATGATTGATACCGATTTGACAAGTCAAAGACTTTCCCAAAATCTTCGCAACTAGATATAACTGAAACGACGCTAGACAGTACACTTCACTTCTGACGCTTCTGACTGGGTCAAGTCAGATTGAATTCATCAATAAAAACATTACTATCCCATTACTCCACTTTGTTAGACTATATGTACAATATTTCAAACATACATAATGAAAATTTGATGATCTAAGTTGGCGCCTCGTAGACGCCAGATTGGTGCTTTCGCTCAACGAATAAACAATAGAGCGAGGAAATATATTTTAATCTTTGATCTATTGTATTTACTATTAACATTCATTTAAGATTATTTAAATTGAATAATTTAATTACATATAACATTTAATTCATAATCATAGGTTAGATACAATGAATAATGTTCTTACTATAATTATATATTATCGCTGTTTAAACCAAAATGAAGAATACCTATATACACGACCGGAAGTAGGGGAGGGTAACCGGGGCTACAGCCCCAGGGCCTCCACTAAAAGGGAAAATAGGGACTGAAAAAAAATACGTTATAAATACCGACTAGTAAACAATTTTTCTTTTGATATAAACGTATATATATTAAAACAAAAATGGTTTCACAATAAATTATTGATTGATAAACTCGACTGATTTTTTCATTTTATTTGGAATATAATTTGGGCCTCCACTCCTTGGTTGCCCTGAGGCCTGGACCACTAAATCCCTGCCTATTATAATAATTCGTCTGCAAAAACAGCTTCAATGAAGCCTTAGAGTAAAAATAGAGCTTACATCAGCCTTCAAGATGACTCCAAGGGCAATAATGCCTGACGCATAAACAATAAAACACGTTGAATATCAATTAGTATGATTGAAGCTATACCTGATATCATGTAGCATTTAATTTAAAATTATGTCTGCATTCTTAGAACTAATGATGTATATTATTCATGCAATTGATCTCATGGCACCCATAACAGAATTTTCCTATTGTTTATTCTTAAAGCAGTGTCAGTTTTAACCCTGAGGACTGTGTTTGATAGAATAAAATACGAATGGATTTTCGAATGCGCTGTTAGCACTTCTATGGTACAGTAAAATAACATGAGAACCTCCATGGTATATGAACCCAAAAATCGACTGCGCCAGGCACAAAAAGGCTACCAGACCAGAAACAGACCCAGAATCATAAATATAATCCACTTGGTGGTTCTGGGATGTACATTTTCTTGTGAAGTTTTGAAATAACATAATCTATGGTTCGACATAAAATTATGTAAGGTTTTGTATTTCCTCATCTATACTTTTTATAAGCTTTGGAATTCGTTACAAAAAACTGCATACAAGAACTTATCAATTGAAAATTCTCTCTGACTCAATATTTTTTATTCTCGCTATCATTTAATATTTAAAATGAAAAGCCACATATGCCCTCTATTTAAGATGGAACCAGAATTTCCCTCAGCACTAATAGCGCCCACGTTATATAGAACATAGTATAGTTGAGTCATTTTGTCTCATTTTTCCGCTCCTATAAAGCAAAATGAGATACGTGCGTGGGCATACACTAGTGCGATTTGCATATTCCCTCAAGGTTGTATGAATTTTCAAAAATAAAACGCCAAGATAAAAATTATTTTGCTTCGTGAACACTTTATCAATAAACTAATTAACACGAAATTTTAAATTACTTGTAAAAACTGGTCATTTTAATCTTATAGATATTTCTTTCTGTGAAACATCGTGAGTTAACCGGGCGGTACTTAAATCAACAAAATAGACAGCGTGTGTCAGTCTGATCACCTACTTGCCTAAAAAGCAATCGTACTAATAAAGAAAAATAGATGCTAAATTTTTTCTACCAAGAAGATTAAAGACTTTACATTTTTTATTACGTTACATTTTTTTAAAATTTTGGTCTATCAAATCTACTACAATAGTTTTAGTGGCCAATTATATTGTAAACATTATATTAGTATTAATGTGAATTTTTATAATTTCAGGTAGTTTTGGTGTTCATTCTAAGCATAGCATCGCTCATCATCTACTTCATTGACGCATCCAGGTAATCAACGTTTCAATTATTTTCTATGATATTCTCTTTAAAAGTAGCCTTATTAATGAATACATATCTTAATAATGCTGATAACATAAGGAATACGTGAGTGACTGTCGAATGTGTTACTCGTAACATTTGCTGTATAGATATGTGCTTTAAATGTGCGTTTGAAATGAGAACAGAAATATTATTATCTAACTGCCAATTATGACAGGTGACAGATTAGTAGTAGGAACTTTTTTAAATTTTAACGATAAAAAACGAAATAATAATAAAATGAAGGTCACAATTTTCTAACCATTTGCGGATATTTCTATTCTTATTTTCGCATTCTTTGTATATGTCAGCTGATATTGTTAGATGCCTTGATCGTTCGATGTGACCAATCATAAAAGAAATACGGTGGTATAACAATTGTCTCTTTCAGTGAGGAGGTGGAGCGATGTCAGAAATGGAGTGACAATATAACACAGCAAATTGACCTTGCCTTTAACATATTTTTTATGGTCTACTTTTTTATACGAGTAAGTATTTTATGTGTATTAAATGAAGGAGAATAACAGCGTAATGTACATTCCGTTACTCACATGCAGGCAAGTTTCTGTATCTATAGTATTAATATAATAACGCCGTGGTGATGGGCAATTTCTGGTAAAACTTGAATGTTTTTTGTTATTAAATTTAGATAAATTAAAAGATAGATTGTTATCGATCGTTTTTAAGTAAAAGCAACTAAGATTCAAAGTCGACACTTGTGCGAACTATGACTGCCATATGTCAAAATCAAAAACGTTTTTGACATACAGGACATACTCAACTCAAATATTTGCCTAAATGTCAGCAACATTATAGTCAGCTAACTTTTTAGCTAAGAACTTAAAATATCCTTGAGATCAATACTACAATATGAAATGAGGGTAGTTAATAATAAAAATTGTTTTCTGTTTCAGTTTATAGCAGCTAGTGACAAACTGTGGTTCATGCTCGAGATGTATTCATTTGTAGATTATTTCACGATACCCCCATCATTTGTATCAATATACCTGGATAGAACATGGATAGGTAAGGATTTATGAATTGGTTTCAGTTAAGCAAAATCAATTAAAATACTTTTTCAAAGTATTAACTATTCATAAAATCGAGCACAGTATACGTATATAACACTACACTCAGACACAATAATTATAATACATAATATTCAAATAGACGCTTATTCTTATTCTATTATCGGCACTGGTCTATAAATGCATGGCTGTCAAACGTTTACATAACAAAATAATCATAGACTATAATGTCTATTCGCGACACCACAGACCATCCCTATCACAGCATACACTATAATATGTAATTACTGTTAGCAAGATGTGATATTGTTAAATAAAATTCTTTTGTAAAGGTTTCTTGTTTCGCACATCAAAGTTTATTTTTGTTTCACAAAATAACCATAGACAATTTCACTTTCAGGGCTAAGGTTTCTCCGAGCTCTACGCTTAATGACCGTGCCTGATATTTTGCAGTACCTCAATATATTAAAGACATCAAGCTCAATTCGGTTGGCGCAATTAGTTTCTATATTTATATCAGTGTGGCTTACTGCAGCCGGTATTATTCATTTGGTGAGTCGTACATGTAATTATTGGCTAGAATTCTATTAAGAAAATGAAGGTAGATCGACACATTATATATTTTTTTAATAATTTCTAACTACCATTTTCATAGACAACAGTAGAATATCTACAGGATAAAATATAAAAGTATACGTACGATAGTATAACCATTTTAGCTTCTAAATGCGATCTACGTTATTATTCATAAAATTAAAAAAATACAGTTATTCTCAGGTTCATGTTAATTTACATATCTTTGATAAAAGAGTCTAAATATCTATGGTATTTTTAATAGTCACAGTTTTTATCATTTAACCCCAAATATTTAAAGACCTTTTGGGGCTTATTTATACTGTTATGGAAAACTTGGGTATTCTTTTATTCAAGTAAATGGCATAGCAAACAAGTGAAGTGTTTGCATAGCGGACAGTAGTCTCTGCAATCATATTTCAATATTATCATAGCAAATATGCAATATGGAATAAGTCGTAATGGAATAAGTAATGCAGGAATGTCGTTATAATTCTGAAATCGTTATATAGTTCAATTTGTACTATTTAAAAACAGCTCGTATTTAATCAAGTTCAGTATAGACCTACAGGTAGTAGGTAGTCGATCCCCGGCTGTGCACCAATGGACTTTCTGTCGATGTCGGCAACCAATATTCGCACGAACGGTGAAGGAAAGCATCGTGAGGAAATCTTGCCTTTTACCCAAAAATTGGTTGGTGTGTGTTAGGCAAAAGGGGCGGGTTACATACTTGCCTTTTAGATTGACAAATTATCATGAAACAGATCTGAGAGGCGCAGATCTAAAAAGGTTGTAGCGCCACTGATTTATTTTACTTAGTCAAGTATCGATATTTTGACTAATAGATGAATCTATCTAGCTTAAAAACTAAGTGCAAGTATTGGTTTAAAAGCACAATATGTAATGAATTCTAAATATTAATTCAATGCAAAATGTACCAAAATGAACCTGAAGATGGCTATTAATTTTCTTACTGTATTTTGTTACAGTTGGAAAATTCTGGTGATCCGCTAGATTTCGAGAATGCGCAATCGTTGTCATATTGGACTTGTGTTTACTTTCTCATAGTCACAATGTCCACAGTAGGTTATGGTGATGTGTTCTGTCGAACAGTACTTGGCAGAACATTTTTGGTTTTTTTTCTCCTCGTCGGCTTGGTAAGTTTCATTCTTTCTGTCTTTTTCATAGATATAAGTATCTAATACAATAAATTCTCTGAATATTAAGATCGACTTTGCAAGGAGCCGCAAGTATTAGATCATAATATTATCTATTTTTGGATAGAATTAAACGTCAATATGTCGTATCGCTTGCTATTCCTTGCGTAAGCTATTCAATAACAAAGCAAAAGGAAAGACATACATATATGACATTTCTATGTTGTTATCATAAGGGACTTGGTAGATACAGTAACATTTAACGCACAGCTCGTATGGTATAAGCCTGAATGCACTTAGAGCATGAAAAATATTTCGATCGAGAGCCGATAACGGGAGCTGCTCAATAAACAAACCAAACCTTCTTATAAACTTCCTAGGATTTCGCGGTTATCTCATGTTTACATTGTTTACGAAGTTCTTCTGCTTTGTTTTCGTTGATATCGTTTACTTTCTTCGGACTTCGAGCATGCACAGAGTGCAGAGGATACTGGAAACAAAACATACAATCTAAACTATGGCAAGTTCTTCGGGGATAGCGTAAACATGATCCTTCTAACTGCTTACGAGACCTCATCTTCTGGAGCTTCACGTGATAACTTTGCATGAGTGTTGTTTTCTTTTGCTTTGTTGGACCACGAATTTGCTTCCGGACATTGAAGCTTAATGGAGTGTCAGTCCCATGGGCTCGGGCAATGGGGCGCTTTGGGCCGCCCGGCCGGCCCCCGCGCGCCGCGTCCCTCCCCCCACCCACCTCGCGGTCTCTGCATGCGCACCTGTGCCTGGCTGTGTTCAGTTGCTCACATCACCGGTAGACAACACAATCCTTTATGTTTTATTTTTGCTCCGCTACCGGCTACACTTATCTGTATCATCTAGTTTTACCGAGACTCGAGGACATTGTCGTGCACCACACGATGGTGTCCGCGCGCAGACTCCTCGATCGACGCCATGGTCTGTTGCAGGCAATGTTCGCTAGTAGTATTCCTGAAATTATAGAGCTGGTAGGAAGTAGGTCCAAGTACAGTGGCGAGCTGAAGCGTGAACATGGAAAAAGGTATCTGTTTAATGTTTAGATTGAGATGAGAGGAAGCGAATCACTCGCCGTGCCGCGGCATGACTCGCTCAATCTCAGAGACGATGTGATATCATCATCAGAAGCTTGCTCAGTGCCGTCAGATGTATTGTGTTATCTACTCGCGCGCACCCGGCGATCCCTCGACGGGCGTAGGACGAGCCTTCGCCCCCCCGGCACTCGGCCTGCGGCCGCGTGCAGCGAGGGCGAGACTCGCCGCACGCCCTAGAGACGGTCGCCCCGTGTGCGTGTTCTACCATGCGTCTATATCGATCGTCCATTAGTTCTAGTAACCGGCGTCAGATTCTTTTTAAGTTATCATCGATCAGTTAGCGAACGTCCAGCTTTGCATGCCCCCGGTCACGAGTCCCTCACGGCTGTAGCCCCGTTAGCGTAGCTCGGCACGGCACCCAAGTCCCGCACCCGTCCACACACGCCACAGCCACACGCAGACAGACGACACTCAACCACACAGCCTTGTGCGAGCGCGAGGGTTGACGGCCGCGGGCCGGGCCGGGGGGCGGGCGCGCGGGGTCTGTCGCTCACCTCACGGTGTTTGCTGTGTATCGTAGGCTGTGTTCGCCAGCTGGATCCCCGAGATCACGGAGCTGGCGGCGCAGCGCAACAAATACGGCGGCCGATACAACAAGGACGTCCGCCGCAGGTACCCTGCTCTCACGCCCCCGCTCCACACGGCTTCCTCTCACGGTTTCGATCTGACTTGGTTGATTGAATGCGGAGTTTGCTAATGAAATTTATTAATAGAAAATCGGTCTCTCGGTGCCGTGGCGCATGCTCGACGAGATAGATCCCGGCGGCCGCGCCCCTGTCTGCCGACAGGTGCGCGGTCGACCGACGCACTTAATGCCTAACGAGATACCATTGCGCTTTGTTCCTCTAACGAGACTAGATGGAGAGAGCCGATGATTTGTGATGCTGTCAATAAAGTAGTGATGTTTGGTTTGTTCGCTTGCACACGATGCCTGCCGCCACGCTGTAGCGCTAGCTCCGGCACCCCGCGAGTCCCGAGTCACACACAGCCAGTGCCCGCGCCCGCCCCGCGGCCGCCCGCCCCGCGCCCCTCGCGCCCACCGCGTCACGGACACCGCCGATACCACACTACATCCTGCGAGACCTTTAGCCCGCTTTGCACTTCTAACATAATATGTTTGCATAACAGTATGTGGCCTTTCTATTTCTGTTCAAAAAAATATATATAACTAACGAACACTAAAATCATTTGCTCAAGTGCCGACATATAAAGCGGACTAAATGTTCAGCGCAGGTCAATAATAAAGCAGGGCTCAACTTCTTTCTAAAGTGATTATTCAGTATCACCAAGAGCGTTCAGCATTGGTGACATCGTATAGTCCCTATAGGAATAAATAATATCTAGTATTATACAATAATATAATATAGTCTTCTTACAAAGCTAGATTGCTTGCATACGCACACAAACCCTTTTGGCATTGTTTATGTATTGTATACGATAGGTTTGTCACTTACAGAATTAACATTCATACAAACTACATTATAACAAAATACACACAGGTATCATCACCGTCGGATCGATACTTCATTATTCAACATTTTATACTTCCATATAACAAGACTAATTTATTATTTTTGGTGTGCGTATGCGTGCGTCTATGCTTTTGGAGCCCTGCCGTCGTAGTGTGCCTGGAGCGGGTCGCGGGCGCTCCCGCCGCGACTCGCGCCTACGACCCGCTCCCGCGCCTTCACCACTCACTCGACTTGAATGTGAATGTCTTGTTTTGTCTGTCGGCGTTTAGGCGATATTTGCCAGTTGTATCCCAGAGATAATTGACTTAATCGGCACTAGACCCAAGTATGGCGGCACCCTCAAGAATGAGCGGGGACGCAGGTGAGCCGCAGTCTTCAATCCGATCCGTTGAATGTGTTCCGTGTTGTGATCTATATCTTCCTTTCCTCTCTTAGCACGCTTCTGTGTTCTCACTTTATCTTAGCGGGGCGCGAGTCCCGCGAGTTGTCTTAAGTCGGTGTTGATTGTAAATTGTACCTTTGAATTAATTTCAGTTGAATAGACTCAGCAGATAGTGGCTAGTTACGCTCGTCCATAGGTTAAATTATTTTCTGTTAGTGTACATGTACGTACGTGTAATGAATGTTAATGGTAACGTAAAGCTTAGTTACGGCGAGTTCAGTGTTGCGTGGTACAGTAGTGTGTTGGAGTTGTCGTGTGTGCGTCGACAGCTCCCCAGCCGTGGGCCGTAGAGAGCGGCAGTGGGCCGTTGCGCGGCCCGCGGGGGCTGTTGATGCGGCCCGTCCGACCTAGTGAGTGCCATCCGCTCGCCTCCTCTCTACTCCCTCCCTGCACGATTAATGTTCTGTATTGTACTCTTGATGTTGACCCTCTACCAGACTGTAATGTATATTGTTCAACCCCCTCCGGTAATTTAGTGTACTTAATTTGATTTCGTAAAAAAATTCATAGAGCGTGGCAAGGCTGTGTGCATTGAGGACGTTATTTGATGCAAATTAGATTAGTTATCGACTTACCATTTGATTCAATCAAGATCATCTTAGAAAATATACACGATCACTCATATAAAATAATAATTATTTTTTAACTTCGTCGTGTCTAATAATTATTATGATAATATTCGTAGAGATTTATTACTTTTTATGATGAATTTACTATCAGTACTTTGCCACACCTTAGAATTTGCATGGTGCTAGTCACGTTTGAGTTTAACCTTTTCTTTTCTTTACTTGTGAACGTTGCTTGAACTTGTAATATTTATTTTCTCCACATGTTTGTATGTCTGTCACAAACCTCCATCATTGTGAATCACACTGTCAAGTGTCTGCATCCACATCCTGCCACATTCACTCGCTGTGCCTTACCTTCTTAAAGAAATATTTCTTTTGTTAATTTTTCGTTTGTGTAAAACATAAAGACTAGAATGCTTCGAGCATATAAACGCGTTCCCCGTTTATTAAACTAAAGTAACCTGTAACATTTCAACGTGCTAGACTGTCTATGAAGACGAGTTTAAGTATATATTAGGACATTCACTTTGAAGTCAAATACAAAAGATACTAATACAATATCTCAAATCATTCGTGAAACTGACAACATAACCATTCATACATTCTCTTGTGTGCTGACTTTTACTGTGGTGTGATTACTTTTATTTCGGTTAAATATATGAAATTTCGTGATTAATTTATTTTTAGTGTGGTAGATAGCTACACAATCCTGAAGGATACTGAGTTTGTTCACCTATTTGTGACAAGTTTATTTGCAATAAATTTATATCTCTTAAAGTATGAGGAACTGCTTCGAAGTCACAAACTGATGAACAAAGCTGTTAATTTAATTATGGAGGTTGTTACACACGGCGCCTTTATTTTTTTAAAAACAATCACTATTTAGAATATTAGCTTTATTATGTAGAAATAAAGGCGTTGACACATGTAGTGGTGTTATTAAATCTCGCTTTATCATAAACCGTTTTATTTAACCCTGTTGCGACGTAAATACCTTATTGTCTAACTTGTTGAGTGTTATGTATTGTCTGTGGTCCCAGGTGTTAAATAAAACTTCAAATTGCTTTGCTCTACTCTCTATTCTATCTTAACTATAAGTGCTACAGCTTAATTGTTATTGCTTTTATAAAATGTAAGTAAATTAAATAAATTCAAAGCTATAAATAAATTTTACGTAGCTTTTGTAAAGTTAAAAGACCTTTTAATAGTAAATTCACAAATTAAACTGCGCTTGCTTTCACTCAGCTTTGTATGTCAATGCAATGTTGTAGTTGGTGTTATTCAGCTTTTGGGTTGGTATTTTAATACAAACAAATGATTTCAGGCATATAGTTGTATGTGGACATATTACGTACGAATCGGTGAGCCATTTTCTAAAAGACTTCCTACATGAGGACAGGGAGGATGTGGATGTTGAGGTGGTTTTTTTACACAGGTAATATATTTCGGATTATATATATGAGAATTAATCTGTTTTTGAAGTTATACTTCTTTTGACGCGTTAGGGAAAAATTATGAGAGTAAATTTTTACGATGCGCAGGCATACTGTCACAAAAAACCGACACCCTGAAGTTAGCTATAGTCAATATTTTAGTTTTTTTTAAGTTATACTTCTTTTGGCGCGTTAGTGAAAAATTATGAGAGTAATTTTTTTTATATTGTTAGTGTCGTTTTTCTACAAACGTAGAATAAGGAGAAAGATAAAAATTTTAAAAAGATTTTCATCTTGTGACGCCAAAACAGTATAACTTCTAACGCGTGTACATAAGTACACACCCGTTTTTTGTTTCATAAGATTACTAGAAGTTAAAATTATCCTAAGTTTCGATTGAAGACACTAATAATTCGAAATCGTATAATTATTATATGACATATGTCAACCACGGTACATAAATTACTGATACGGGGGGTGTAACATGTGTGAAAACCGGACGCTTTCAGAAAAGAGCCTGACCTTGAGCTGGAAGGTCTACTGAAACGTCACTACACCACCGTCGAGTTTTTTCAGGGCACAATGATGAATGCCGTGGACCTTGAGAGAGTCAAGGTTAGAAGTACATAGCGCAGGCATTAGACGAGCACGGCCCTTATCATTGATGCGCGAAAACCAATTTTATTTATGTGCATAAACAGATTTCTTCCCTAAAGATTCTGTTTCATAGTACACAGTAGGATATTGTCACGTTCTGTATTAAGATTCTTTTGATGCAATCATTGCTTTAATGGGACGGTGGTGTTTTGCTTCAAAGGGACTACAGCCAATGAAACATGCATTGCTTTGGTTAAATTCCGAAACATCGGGCTCATTTCATTAGCTGTAGTATGGGAGGCAGGCCCGTCCCATTTCACGACCGCGTATTTTGATTCTCCATATAGTTGCATGGTAATGTCGGGCCGCGACAGGCGGCGGTCTGGCCAATTTTAGTCCGTAGTGATAACTGAGCGTTGATGGCAGGAAACCGCCCGACCTGGAGCTCGAAGGCCTGTTCAAGAGACACTTTACCACTGTGGAATTCTTTCAAGGCACCATTATGAATCCAATCGACCTTCAAAGGGTAAAAGTAAGTAGCACTGCACAATGGACGATGTCTTTGGGCGTGGTGTCGGTTTGAGGCTGTCTTTCCTATAGACGTAGTAATCTCGTTCACGATCTGTCCAGGAGATGTTTCGAGTGGTGTACAGTTCCCTTCTTATGCCGTGACTGGCTGTTTGTGTGGCTATCGCTGTTGTTGACTGTTGAGTGTGGTTGCCCCGCACGATTCCCGAGGAGCTTTCTATCCGAGCCGCGCCAACGCCCCTAAGTGTCTATTTGTACCTAACTGGGTGTTGTATGCGATGCTGACCATGTACTAATACACTAAACAATCGATATTGACTTGAACTGTACAGGTTTTCTAACAGTGCTGATACTTATTGACATTAATGGTTGCCGATGAAAGGGTTTCCGATTTAAATTAGCTTTGCTTGTAGTAAAGTTCAGATGTCGATTGTCGATATTGTCGAGTGTTTACGGTAAGTCTGCATGGCTTGAACGTAGAAGCTTGATCTTCATATGCTATTAAAAGGGCAAAATTGTAATTTCACTTCTTTGCATGGTCTAACGTGTGTGTTTTCTGTGTAAATAGTTTTGCACCTTTTTTCTTATGTAATAAAAATTTAAGCATTTAAATGTTGTCATATCTATATGGTTTCTTCTTTTTATCATTCAAAAATTCTAAATTGAATAAAAATATAGGTGCATGAAGCTGACGCGTGCTTGGTGCTAGCTAACAAATACTGCCAGGATCCTGATGCTGAAGATGCAGCCAACATCATGAGGGTCATCTCCATCAAGAATTACTCCGATGATATTAGGGTCATCATTCAACTGATGCAGTACCACAATAAGGTAATTACTTAAAGCTGGCGTCATTATGATATGTTCTGAAAATAGAATCTTCTTAGTGTCTTATTTGTGTGTCGATGCAATATACTTAGTACGATATAGCTTCTCTTTATTCTATATAAAACACTTTTAACCTCACCTGTATCTTCTACCACAGTGTAAATACAATTAGACTAAAAAAGACGGAAGCATTTTGTTCAAACAGTGCAATTAGACTGATTATTTTTTTATGAATGAGGGAAAATGTCTAGTATTCAAAAGTATTGATTAAGTCAATCTCAGTGAGCTTGTACATTTTTGTTTTTATAAGTCTAAACAATGTAAGAAATTCGGATCCATAATAATTATATTTGAATAATCAAGAAAAATAAATAAACTTATAGATATATATATATAGAGATCGAGAAACTGTGAATCTTCATTGAAGTCTGAATAATCAATTTAGAAGCCTTGTTTACGCTATTTAGCCTTAACCTTTTAAATATCTATTAGGCCTACCTATTAAACATTCCGTCGTGGGACTGGAAGCAAGGAGACGATGTCATTTGCCTGGCGGAGCTGAAACTGGGTTTCATCGCGCAGAGCTGCCTCGCGCCGGGCTTTTCGACTATGATGGCGAATCTATTCGCTATGAGAAGTTTTAAAACAGTAAGTATATTAATAATACTACTAGCTAGGAATTATTTTTTTTAGGACAATAATCTCCTGTAATAAAAAATAGGGGTTAATCGTAGAGGGGTGACAGTTAAGGGGTGTATGTAGTATCATAAAAAAATAAAAACAAAAAGTTTTGTCGAAAAAATAAAAATTTTGGGATGGGACCACTCTTAACATTTAGGGGGATGAAAAATAGATGTTGTCCACTTCTCAGACTTACTGAATATGTATATAAAATTTCATAAGAATCGGTCAAGCCGTTTCAGAGGAGTATGGGAGCGAACATTGTGACACGAGAATATTATATATTAGATTTAGATTATTCATCGTGAACTATTTCCGTACCTCAATTTATTCCTTGGAGATCAATTTCAGGAAAAGCGCCTAAAGATTTGTATTTATTTCAATACCGTCAAGTAGATTAGTATAATTTATCTTATGGCTAATTACTGCTTTCTAGTTAGATATTTTAAGATATATAAAAGGGCGCGTTCTTAATGGAGTTAGTAATGTAGAATGTATGCCAAACTTTCACAGTCAAAGCAAATGGTAAGATGGAAAAATGACTATCTGAGGGGAACTGGTATGGAGATGTACAAGGAGATATTGAGTACAGCATTTGTGGGTTTTCTCTTCAAACAAGCTGCCGAGTAAGTGGTAGACACCAAATAACAGTGCAACGTTGCATATGTGGAATTCCCCCGACGTTAACAGTCTTGGCTTACAAAAAGGAGGCACTTTTACCCTAGAGCATTGACACGAACTAATCTAGTTTATATAACTTTTATTCACGTGACAATAGTTTTGACAAATTTCCTAAAAATACGCTATTAAACGAGTGTTTGTAAAAAGACAAACAAATGTTTTTTTCACTATAAATTAACATAAAATTTACCTGAAATAGTTTTAGAACAGAAGCGGATTCTGACTCAAAGAATAATTTTCTAATTGACGTAATACAAAGCGAGTAAAGGCTTAGTTTTATGGAACGAAACGATTCATGTTCAATTCAACGATGTTTCAAGCCGTGTTGGATATGTTAACAATTCATTTTGACTAGAAAATATATACGTTACACCAATTATCTATCGTTTTTTTATCTATACCAATCAATATATAAATAAAAGCAATTTCTTCTCTAACCCTGGAACTGAATGGCATACAAAATTATTCCCTATGATCAGTGAACTTTGGACTTTGAACATAACGTAAATTTACAAGTTAGACAACGCTATTCCTTAACCACCACGTGAATATTAGTCCCTTTAAGCATACTAACAGCACGTGCTTCAATAGTATCACTTGATTCCAGTCGCCAGACACGCAGGCATGGCAGAACGATTACCTGCAAGGAACTGGATGTGAGATGTACACAGAAAGCCTGTCGACATCCTTCACCGGAATGACATTTGCCCAAGCAAGCGAGTAAGACACTGTATATACACATTTTAGGATGACAGTTTATTTACATCTAAAATATGCCAAAGAATAATAATTATAGTATTATAAGGGCTAGTTGATCTTTTCTTAGGGTAGGAAATTAAACACTGCCATTATGACTTGATTCACTATAATTCACTTCACTGACTTTACATAAACTGTATAACTTCAAACTTGAACAAAGGAATTGCCCGTGCGCATGTGTCACAGCCTCTTTTATAATCCATTCCCTAATCCGACTCAAATATCCCACTTCGGGGAGATGTTCGAGTCAATTCGTAGCAATTCGTAAACAACCGCACGAGTCAAATGAGTAACTATGGCACATGCGCACTTGTAGCAAGATTCTTAAGAATATGTTTCATGAGAAATGTTTAGAATTTAATTAAATAAATATTAAAAGCTAACAATATATAGACCTAACTCACAAATTGTCGTAAACTACTAACAAATTATATCAATATTTGAAAAGACGTCTTACTTTACCATTTTCTTGATGGGGCAGAAGGTGGTTGTCATTGTTGCCGAACTCTGGTTACAATATTGTAAGAAAATTCATTACTAACGTGCTGCCAAAAAAACAAAAACCAATGTATTAAAATCATTACCGTGGTGTTTTTTGCCTTATGATATAAATTCTCCAAGTGTTTGCATATTACCTTTAAATAAAAAAGTAACAAATAAAAATGATAACGTCCTTTATTCATTCATGATTTTAATATAGATTTTACTTTTACTTTCCTCGGCCACTTCCCCCATTCCTGTATAGTGTACCATGTATTGCAATACATATTTATACTTAGGTATCTTTTAATAAACGTGTTTTAGCTGGCGTGGTTTCAGTTGACAAACGCATCGTACCATATGATTGTGACTGTAATAAATAATTAATTTTAATTTCAGTGGTAAAAATCAGTACCAGATATTCTTTATTACGCAGAAATAAATAAATTTCAATATCATTTCATGTTGATGTAAAAGAAAACAAAATCTCACGGAGGAGACTGTATACTGTATATTCATATATTTCAGACTATGCTTTACCAAGCTAAAGTTGTTGCTCCTGGCGATAGAGATCAAAGGTGAAGAAGGTGCGGACAGTAAGATATCAATAAACCCCAGAAATGCGAAGATACATGCGAATACTCAAGGGTTTTTCATTGCACAATCCGCTGATGAGGTTAAAAGGTATGTTTATAAAGGGGCCGCTGTAGGAAGACTTAATAGATTCCTTATTGTTTAACCCAGAAATCTAATTTATAGCAGATTTAGACCTTAACCCAATTTTATGTTGGGAAGAAAAAATTATAACGAACACTTCAATATTAAGACATTTTAACCTTTATGCTCTGACGGTCAAAACACCCATAAAGTTCAATCTAATCTTGTTAACGTGATAAGGAAACGTAAAATTATATAAATTCTTCCAATTCCAGGGCGTGGTTTTACTGCAAAGCGTGCCACGAAGACATTAAGGATGAAACACTCATCAAAAAGTGCAAATGCAAAAACTGTAAGATCATTTTACTTCTATTTTTATTAAAACAATTACCATATTTAATTTGACATTTGATAGATTTAATAAACTGTGACATACTTTCTGGAATAGCAACAGTCGAGTCACAATCACTAAATGTTACTGTCTTTCGGCTGTAACACAATTAACACGCTCTTGTAACTTCTATGTGCGAGAAAATAATAATATTCGGCTAAAATTCTAGTGACCGCGCACCAGCGGAAGGTCGGAGCCGACATAGGTAACTTGCACACCCCACCTAACATACAGATTAACGTTTTCTAATTATTTTCGTGTATAATTTTGCGTTGCTTTAGTGTTGTTGCGTCCGTTAAACGGATCGGCTTCAAGGCATTCTGATCCGTGCATTCACTTATTTAGCGCTCATTGTGTATGTCCGCTCGCGGTATGAGAACATGCAACGCATCTGTGCCTCACGGAACTTTGCTCACAGCTCTATCTATCAGCAATTAGTGCATCATACATATTTATATCCGATTACACTTCCCACCAGCACCGTAAAGCATTCCAAGCTAGCATATAAATCGATATGATGCACTTTTAAACCGGTCCGAAAATGCATGACATTGGCACCATCACCCTAAACACTTAGTTCGATTCCGATGCCACGAAAGCATGTCTCAGAACGATTAAACCTAAACGGAGTCCAAAGTGTGAGCTTCCAAAGACAAAGACTTTGTAAAGCAGTACCTTTGCCGTGCGAATGACGAGTCACTAACTGAACTCAAAACACATTTCATCACTCTTGAAACTGGTAGATTCAAAACGCCATCGCCATATTAATTACCATATTGAATCTGCCAAGTTCGAAAACATCCGTCGAATCGAACAGGCCGTTAGTAATTGGATTTTTCCAGATGTCGGAATGATGATGATGCAGACCGGGATGGTGAAACAAAATCTTAATACATATCGAAGTGTTCCTGACGGTACGGAAAGAATAGATTGCCAATGCCGTCACTTAATATTTTTTGCAAACTAACATCGTATGAATACAAGCTAAAGTACGCTAACCCACAAAGCGGCAAACACGCAATTAGTTTAGCTACACCAATAAACTCAGGCGCTTGGTAGGACTTAAGTCAACATAACAAATACATGGGGCTCAAGCATTGGTTTCGCTTACTGATATGGCTATAATATTAATAGAAAGCGGAACATAGGATTGCAAAATTCTTATAGACTCCGCTTACCAAAACAAGCTTTGTATGTAAGCTCTACCCTTCTAAACAAGATTAACTGTGATTTTAAAATGTTATTTCTCGGTTCAGTGGCTACATTCAGGAAGGGCGTCCGAGCCGTCCAGATGGTGGGCCGGGCAAGTACGTAATGTTCACGTTTATGTAAATGTCGTTGTGTGGGCGAATGGTCGCCCTGTCCTGTATCAATATCGTCTGTCGTTTTGTCTTGTATCGTTATCTATGTGCATTACAGTTAGATGGATGTCTATCTATTAGCCGATGTACCTATCGGGAGATATTCTGTTATTTTATTTGTTTATGGCAATAAAATCTCAATTCGATTTTTCTAGGTATCATCTTAAGAATTGTGCATCGATAGTCTCTGATGTTGATGTTGTACCGTCTTAGTTTTTTTTAATGTTCTGTGCTTTTACGAATAATGTTTTCTATTATTGTGTAGGGTATCGTAATATTAAATTAGTTGGTCCCGTTGATAGTATCCCGAGAAAGTTTAACTGGTTGAAACATCAAACGTCGAAATGGTATTTGCTAATACGTAAAGTACAATTTTAATATCATTACAATCTCAGTATAGTCGAAACCTCATTCGTTCAATCATACCCCTACTTTCATTATCATTACCTTTCACTAGCAATACCACCATAATAGATTAAATGGAAGTATAAATAGATGATAGAACTAATAGCTAATTAACATTGGTTTAGATTTTAGCATAACCTAGCTCTAGTGCACACGCTTGTTCAGTACTTATACGTTATCATGCATGGTGCATGTTCTAAATGTTATAATAAAATATAATATAATTGTAGTTTTAATAAATGTTGTTAAATTGGTTTTACCTTGGTCCCTAGTAGAACCTTTAAAAATTAGACGTCACATGACCAAGTTGAAATCTCGATTTCCCATACATTCTGAACTTATGCGAGTCGTCACGGCGTGCGAGCTTCATGCCCGTGACGTAGAATGTGTATACGGAGTGAGTGTTGTAAGGAATGCGAACATGTGCTGATGTTTTGCAGATGACCACCATCCTCCCCCCACCTTCACGCCGCCAGAGTTGCCCAAGAAGGTCCATGTTCGAGGTACATCTCAGACTCCAAGGGCTGAGTGTTTTTTTTATTTTATATCATTGGCCCACAGCCAGCTTATATAGGTAAAATGCACATAGCTTGCCCATGCATCATAGACAGCACGATTGGCGGACGAGCCACGGAAAAGGTTTGCTTAAATCGAGCATGATCCTGGTCCAAGTTAGACACGAGTGGGTTTAATAGAACTAGAGGTGAAGTGCCAAGCTATACCACGATGCCGTTTCCTTGTTTTCGCATCACACTTTTCCAGATTAAAGTTGCAATTAATCTAAAAGTTTCCATTGACCTGTGCTTCTTGGTAAACTCTACAGCGGATGTTAATCATTCTGGTTTGCTACCCCGTCAAGCCTTGCAACTCATTGCATCTTTGATTATTGTATGCACTGTTTAGCTTCTGTCGTAGTTTTTACATGATTGAATTTTAATTCAATTATTTAGACCCATGTAGCAGCAATTAATTATCTGTTATTATTCAGGTGAAGTCGCCCGAGATCGGGGAGAGGATATTAGCTGTAAGTAAAAGTTTTTGTATGCTCACGCAATTTCTATCAGTACTTCGGACACGCTTAAAGAGCTGGTCCATATATTTTGTAAACTACTCTAGATACAGTGTTCAGCAGAACCCACTCAATACTCTTCTTAGCTACAGGTTGAACTTGTTTCTAGTCGAAATGTCTAATAAAAGTTTGTATAAGAAGATGTTTTGTAAAATTTTCAGTGATAAATCGCAATCACCGTAGCGCGGCCCCAACTGCTCTGCTGTCCCCAATGGCCAACCAGCTCATGAACTCCACCACCACGAGACAAGTGAATAAGGTTAAGCCCAACGTAACAAGAGCTCCGCCTGATACGTAAGTCAAACCTTCCTTAGTAAAGTGTAAAGGAGACTTACTAAAACTGATTGGTCTTACTATGTTATTTTTTAATACTAAGAACTTAACACATATACTGTGATTAACCCATATCACAGAATAGATAAATACTGTCAAGGATCGGCTATATACCTAAGGTGTACCGCAAAGATAAATGTAAATTTACAATTAATTTAACTTCTTTTCTGACGTTCATAAGTGTACTTGTTTACCTATATGAATAAAGTTATTTTGAGTTTGAGTTTGATATCATAGATTTTGCATGTTTATTCAAAAATGATGGTTAACGAAGCGGGGATATTTGTTCTAGTATAAGGACTAATTAATGGTTATATTAGATTATAACTACGAGTATATGTCTAACGTACTATTAACTAATATCAGACATATATACTTTCGTCGTTTCTCCTAATTTGCGATACGAACCAACGATATCGTCCTTCTATTCGTGAAGTTATAGAAATGTGAGTCGCATCAGCTGTGTTATAATAATCAAATTTCTTTGATACCTATAAAATAATGTATGTAAGAAATGGGAATCAGATATCAGTTTGAACTTTAGTCTTATACTTCACATACATCGTATTGCTAAGTATAATTCTTAATAAATGTAATAATAAGAATATGTAACACTATATAACATGGATTGGTAAAAAATTATTAAATTACAATTTAGGAGCGCACCTGTCTCACCACAATATAGTAAATTATTTCTTCTTTAATAAACATTCTAAACTAAAAGTGTGAATAACATTGGCATCAGCTCTAACTAGTAAAATCCAATTATCGAAACCCCTATAATTTTAATCCCCGCAATTTAGGTTACTTGATGTCAACCTATGCTTTTTATAGTTTATTCCCGATTAAATTGATTTCGATTATGTGAGCTCTAAATGTTTGTAACATCAATAACTATCCTTCGTTTATTTATGGCGCTTCATTAATTGAATTTCAATGTATTTGTTGTTTAATACGTGAATTAAATGGCACGTTGCACTATGCACGGCACTGAGTCGAAATACTTCATGACTGTTTAGCGTTTAGGTCTACTCTTCGCACGTTTATCGAGGCTCCTCAAAACATTGGAGAATATTTGACCCTGTTTACAGGAATCAGCCAGAGCAAGATACCAATTACCAGGCCTATCACCTTGCCTACGAAGTGAAAAAACTCATGTAATTCCAGAAATTATTTTCCAATTATTTTACTCCGTAGTTTAGGAGAGTTTGAAGTAGTTGGTAGTCCGTTAGCGCTTTCATATTTCATGTTATGGTTATGTATTTTGATGAAGAAATGTTCAGTTCGTATGCACTCAATAGCAGCACGGCACGCATGGATATTTTAGATGATTATTTGCGCATTGAATACAACGTAGTGATACAATTATAATGTTAGCACAGTTATGTTGAGCAATACACGGCTAATTTGAGTGATTTTTAATTGTATGCTGATTCACAATTACAAGATTCGAGTTATGTTATTTTCGCATATTTCTCTCTACTAATTTTCCGAAAGCGTTATTTCATCTTCTATACATTTCATAAACTTTTGGAACATTGGTGGACACAAACGATTTATTTCTTTCACTTTTTTTAATTTTCAATTATTCACCCTTAATAATGATTGGATGAAACCACATGAGAATAAAGTCAGATCTTAAAGATAAATGTACAAAACATTGAAACACATTGCACGTTCTAGAGCTGAATTGTGAATGAAACGGTCTTAAAACATCATCTAATGTCACAGGCCCACAAGTCGGAATAGCGGAGGCAATCAGAATAGTAATGGAGTCAGTCTGCCCGCTGGTATGGCAGACGACCAGTCAAAAGACTTCGATTTCGAAAAGACTGAGATGAAATATGACTCGACTGGAATGTTCCATTGGAGTCCTGCCAGAAATCTAGAAGATTGTATATTAGTAAGTATTTGTCTTCTTATAACACGAATCTCAGGTTCCAAGACTATCATCTACTGTTTAGGAGAGTCACAATGTCCTTATTACACCACTCTCCAGGGGTCCAGGGGTCTGGAAACCCGTTAGTATTAAAAGAATAGAAAATCCTGCTAAAATTAATCATTGACATGAGGCTCGACAACTTTATGCGATTTCCTTCTATTTTGGTTCAACTTCAAATTATATTTCAATATTTTGCCTATTTATGGTCTTTTTCAAATTGACGATTTTGGCAAAGAATTATGCATCTTAATAAATATTTTCAACTTTATAGGATAGAAACCAAGCCGCCATGACAGTACTGAATGGTCACGTGGTGGTATGTTTGTTCGCGGACCCGGATTCGCCACTCATCGGTCTTAGGAACCTGGTTATGCCGCTGCGTGCCTCGAACTTTCACTATCACGAACTAAAACACGTGGTCATCGTGGGTAGCGTCGATTATATACGACGGGAATGGAAGATGTTGCAGAATCTGCCAAAAATATCTGTTTTGAACGTAAGTGCTATTAAAGTGGTACAGGTTAAAGAGGAGTAGAGAAGTGTCACCATGCCTAAGAACGTCATGCGTTGTCTAGACTTTTTTTTTTATAATAGGGGGGCAAACGAGCTTGCGAGACGACCAAAAAGGGCAATCTTCGCAGCCCATAGGCGCGAAACATACAGAAAAGGCGTAAGGCGAAGGCGCAGAGACGGCGTGGAACAGATAAGGCACGGATGCGACTAGAATTATATCAAAGAGGCGAAGAGACGGCACAAAGAGTCATTACACAGGCTGACTTTATCGTGATAGCATGTCTTCCTCTTCTGCTGTTACTCATTAATGTGCAGAGACACCGAAGGGTATGAAGGGAAGGGAAGGGAAAATGTCACAAGAGCATAGATATTTAATATTTTTTTTTTTTTAATATTTCATATTATTATTACTTTTTTTTTTACTCAGACTTAGTAAAGACGTAAAGAGCTGGAAACTGTTCGATTATCTCGCAGAACTGAATATTAAAAACACTGTCGTCACGCATTTTTCTGCTCACTCTGTATAACAAAAGATGTGTTGCTTGCGCGCCACTCTAGTCGCGCCTGCTAGCGACGCGGAACAGGCGACGAAACGGCGTGCCTGTGCCACGCCGCTTGAGTATATATAATTCACAACGTGCCCCTTACGTACATTTTGTATTGACGCGTTTTGAAGCGGCACGATGCCTGCGCCGCGCCTTGACCTTACGCCTTATCTGTGTGTTTGGCGCCTAAGACACCCATTTTTAGTGGGTGCGTTGCCGGCCTTTGAGGGAGGAGTACACTCGCCCTTTAACTTGACTTGACTATATACTCGTATACCTAAACGTAGCTTAATATTTACTTATTTTGTCATTTGTATGGACTCACCTCATAGCTTGTTTAAATTGAGAATTTCTGTTCATAGAGGTTTAAAACTTTGCAAAAAAGTTGACACATTTTTTATCTCCACTAAGCGCTCTAATTTGGGGTTCTATGCTCCACTAAATTAGAATACGACTGTGGGGCTTGAACAATCTTGATATTCGGATCGTCATTCCGATTACAGGAAGGGCATTCTGCTATCACTTTCTTAGGTTCTTTTGTAATTTAAGGTCTTTTCGTAATATTTATCTTTGAAAACTTATTAATTATAAGCAGTACGTTTATCTGCAGCAGTACTTTTTTTTCTGTATGGCCTTGTTGGCTACAAATAAATGTCAGATTTGGAACTTTCTGTAAAAGAATTACATAGAATTACGAGAAAATTTATTAATTTTATTAATGTCGTTATTAATATTAAATACACTTTTTACACGATTTTGGAAATGTTAAATTGATTAACAGATTGTCTTTGTCACCATTTCCATGCTCGCTATCTTCAGCCATTCTAGACATTTCGATTGCTATCCGAATACAATTTTTATGTTTGTTCAGGGTTCACCGCTAAGCCGGGCTGACTTGCGTGCAGTGAACGTGAACCTGTGTGACATGTGCTGCATCCTGTCAGCGAAGGTGCCATCCAACGATGATCCAACGCTGGCTGACAAGGAAGCTATTCTGGCTTCGTTGAACATCAAGGTAATAATAATATGATTGGACAATTCACACCAATTGACCTAGTCCCATGCTGTTGAAGCTTGTGTTATGGGTACTAGGCAACGGATATACAATAATACAATAAATACATATTTAAACATCTAAAACCTATTTACAACACAAACAGACCTAAGCATCATGTGATGACCAAATGCTCATCACATCGATGTTTGTCTCAGCCGGGGATCGAAACCGGGACCCATGGATTCGCAGTCAGGGGTACTAACCACTAGACCAATGAGCCGTCAATCCTTCCAATTCCTGGTTTATTTTGCACTTTGCACTTTAAGGCAATTTATCATCATAGAAACCTATTTGATTCAAAAGATTAAAAACGTGGTTTTGATCCAATAATTTTGTGAATCAGAAGACTAACTTCATCCTCTAAGTGAGAATAATAAATAATAAGTCAGTAAGTAAGTCAGTAATATATCCTTTTTGTCCATTTTTTAAACAAAAAAGTTCTTTCACCCAAAATACTATATCTCACAAACTAATAGTACGACAGTTGTCAAATTTATACACACGTGTGTTTTGAAGGTAGCTTCAGCTATGTGTCAGCCTACGAACGTTTCAACCCACCAATATATTGAAACATTCAACAAACAACTTTCTTGAAAAGTAATATTATTGTCTTTACGCGAGTTTTTGTAAGTTTTGTAATAATCCAGCGGAATAATCCCCTAACTACTCCGAAAGACTAATAAAAATATTAGTTAAAATATCATTCATATTTTTTTCTAACTCGGTGTCCAGGCGATGACCTTCGATGACACGATAGGCGTGCTCAGTGCTGGGGTGAACGGATCTAATGCTGCGCCAGCGCCGCCAGGGGCTTCACCCGCGCCAGTTCTGCTGCAGCGAAGGGGCTCCGTCTATGGCGCTAATGTGCCTATGATTACCGGTAAGTTGCTCATCATGTTACTAATGAATAAAAACAACTTAGATCAGAGTTTGTTTTATTTCCCTACAATTTAGGAAGAGCTATAAAATACGAAAAAAACAAATCACTTACTCCGTTGGCTCTGCGACCCAAAAAGTATCTAGGGCTCCGAAATGAGAATCTTCTTGGGCTCCCTGTCCTGTGCCACTTTGCGCCAATTTCTGGCTTTCAGCTGCAGCAGGTCCTCATTAAAATAATTAAAAAAAAATAGACATCTCCTGTCAAACAAACAACGGGGAACAGGAAAGACAGTAACTATCTATAACTGTAATGTAATGATTTATCATATGATGAACATTATTGTATAATTTTACCTACAGAGCTGGTTAACGATAGCAACGTGCAATTTCTGGATCAAGACGACGATGATGACCCAGACACAGAACTCTATCTCACGCAGCCTTTCGCCTGCGGAACAGCCTTCGCTGTCAGTGTGCTAGATTCGCTTATGTCAACTGTAAGTACCTACATGGATTTGAGGAATTCAGGAGGAAAAGATGTAATAAAGAAATAATTTATAACAACGCAAACAATATTTCTCACACGATATTTCTGCTGGAGTTTTCGCAAGAGTATATAACAACCGTTACTAGATTAGGTCATATAATATAGGTACAAAAATGGTTTTTGGTGATGGTGGTAGAACGTATTTTTACTTTAACAGTTAGTGCGGCCATTATTGTGTTACTTATTTCTTAATTGATGAATTTGCGAACTAACTGTTGAAGACATTTTAACCTTTTTTATATTGGTATTACTTTATTTGGATTCTTCATAAATTTGGATACAATTTCTCTCGCAAATGAATAAATGGTAATGCAACTTGTTATTTGCAGACGTATTTCAACCAGAACGCACTGACTTTAATCAGATCGCTAATAACTGGTGGGGCTACGCCCGAATTGGAACTGATCCTCGCGGAAGGAGCCGGCCTTAGGGGCGGGTACTCCACATCGGAGAGTTTATCAAACAGGTACGTCTGTTGCCTACATATTATTTTTTTTTGTATTGTAATAATCCTGTGTATAGGGCAGTTGATTTTTGAAGTTGTGGATTTATTTATTTATTGATTTACATTTCGGTACATTTATAGAAAAACAAAAAACATAATACATAAAAATTATAAGGCAAGCAACGGGGATTTAAGAAAGTAATAAGTGTTAAAAATATGTATATAATATTTAATAATAAATTTGCAAATATCAAATGAATGATTGTTCATATTTTTAAATTTTTAAAATATTTTGCTTTATAACTGAGGTACCCACATAAGTTGTATTAATCAAAATAATGTGATATATTATTAATATATAATATATGTTTATTTTAAGTGTGTGTATATATTGATAATGTTTCAAGGAATACATGAAGCTTGATTATTATTATAATTATTTATCTAATAGGCAAGTTGGTGATCAGCGTTCTATGCCTGACGCACGCCCTCGACCTTTTTGTGTCTAAGGCAAGCTGGTTTCCTCACAATGTTTTCCTACGACCTCAGAGATGAGAGTCGCACGCTGAAGCCACCAGGCCAACACTGCTTTATATCGAAAATCTATATACTAGTAGAAAAACTAATAAATGCTAATTACCATTCAACCAGGGACCGTTGTCGTGTAGGCCAAATTTCGCTTTACAACGGACCGTTAGCCGAATTCGGCGAGGCTGGCAAGTATGGAGACCTTTTTGTCGCGGCTTTACAAAAGTACGGGATGCTGTGTATCGGCCTCTACCGGTTCAGAGACACCTCATCGTCATGTGACGCCTCCAGCAAGCGATACGTCATCACCAACCCGCCTGATGATTTCTGCTTGCTACCTACTGATCAGGTGAGACCGAAGGCCCAAGTTGATATATCGTATCTGTATCTGGCTTTAGCATTACTTGAAAATCTTAGTTAAGAAATGCTGCGTAAAAAATTCCATCTGAAAGAATATATTTGATGGTTGATCTTTCAAAAATATGGACTTGAACATATAGTGTGTGGTGTAATTCTCTTTCGCTGTTGATTAATATGAAAATTTTAAATAAAATAATTAATACTAACATAATATTTAGTCAAATATTAATATTTATCAAAGTAGTATATTTGCCGTTACTGTCTTATTGAGTCACATAAAATAGCATCCAACTATTACGTCACATTTTGTAGTAGTAAAACAAAGATGGCTGTGTAAATAAAAATATCTTCCAGGTGTTCGTCCTAATGCAATTCGACCCCGGCGTCGAGTACCACTCGTCGCACCTGGCTGCCACAGCCGGGGCCAAAGACGACGCCTCCTGACTATTGCTGTGCAGCGCCCTCACTGACGGGCCCTACTCCTACATCTAGACGCGGTACAACCCTGAACCTTCACTCCCTTTCGCCCCAGCCTCTGCGCTGAGGCCACAGGGATGAACGTTTCACTCCAAACGAACGACTCGTACTGCACATAACTCGTCTAAGTGAGACAGCAATACGTAGTGTGAATGACCGAGTATTGCTTCTTACCTTTAAATACATCGAACACCACCATGTTGTTTTCTTTGCACCGTAACGTAACGAGCGAGATGGGGATATTTCTGAATTGAAATATTTTTGTCCCGCTTGCTCCGTTACTAATAGAGCGAGATAGGAACGAGTCGTACGGAGGGAGTTGCGTTACGTTGGGATATGTACTGTAACTAGACTGTACCGGCCGGTAGGACCGTCGCACTACACTCCGACAACCCTACCCGATTTCCGAAAATCCCTTTATCCATACAAATGTTATTTTGCTTATAATAGCTGGGCGTCACACTTTCAGCTTGGAACTTTGATAGCACCGTTGACTGTGTGAAATCATCTATTATTAAGGATATTATAATTGACGTTTTTGCCTTTTATTTTCGATTCACCATCCAGATGCAGTGCACTTTATACCTTTCCCACGCTTCTTCGCACTGCAATGGAACAGTGGAGCAGGTATAGACAGGATTCAAACGCTAGCTTTCGATGTTGTATAGGTTTAGAACAGTTTGAATGCTGTATACATCTGGTGGACACTAGAACTACGCAAAGTTAACCTTTTAAACTTTTAATTGCAATCTGACGATAATATAAGGTACAACATATTTAGTACGTCCATTCCTTATTCTATAGAATACGTGCTACTCATGTAAGTTTGAATATTTTTACGCATTTATACTCATCGACTGAAGTCATACGTCTTGTTAATTTAGTTAAATTGAAAATTTGAATTTAGAATAAGGCTTGTGTCTATGCACTCTGGTAGTTTGCATATTGTTTATGCTCATAGTAACGGGTGTAGGTAATTGTATCCGCTCTGCTTATCCTCATGCACATGTATTTTTTGTTCATCCATATTCACCTTTTTTAAATAAATATCATATTTTTTATTTGTTTCTTTTGTTTTTATTTTTCCTTTGGGCGGGGATTGTCAAAGTGAACGTGACATGGCGCTGCACATTTATGAACTGGACTGAACAATTGCAAGTGCTCACAATCGATACGAAAATGAATGCAAGTGTTATTTTGATGCTAACAGTGTGATATTATTTTCGAAACGTTGTTAAATAGGGCTTCAGAAGCCTGCGGTGTATTTAGTGTTAATTCCGGGTGCTTTGACGATTGTGGACTTCTTTCATAGTCTAGTACTTTTTAGATGTTATAAGTAGAGGTACTGATTAACTGTTACTTAATCCGGCTAATCGATATGAAACACGTTTAAAAATCAATTGGCCCGTGGCAGTTAATTAGTATTACTTAATTTTTATATTAGATTGTGAACCATTCATCTTCTAGTAAAACATCTTTTAACTTCAAACATTTTACTTTAATACGGGATATTTGACAATTTATAAAAAGTGCTTTAAATAATTGACGCATTAAAAAATAATTTGTCAATAATCCTGAACATTGTGTAGTTGATCACACATTTTTTTAAATCTTTGTCATAATATCGCTTTCGTCATATAGATTAGTCGAAATTATAAAACCGGCCCTAACTAGATAATTTATATTTCCTTTCAAGTGTGTTTGAATAGGTCCAGGAGTTAGCATTTGTTTATAAAGGAATTGAATGAATACTGCCATATTTTTGTAATAAAGCGCCTTGGTCCATACAAATCTCAAAATACCCTAGGGGAATAAAGTACAAAGTCAGGCTCACTGGATCTCGTTGTGGACATGTTTGAAACGCCGTAAAAACGGAATCCTGAACTCGTTTTAAACGGATTTATATTTAAGACTCATTCGCGTTTAGAGCTTACAAGAGAATTTATTTCGAAGTCGATTAAAATCACTTGCATCAGTATCACGCGTTTATTAATAAGTAATTAGGGAGATGGTATTTGTATAAAATTGAGATGGTTGTGCACGATAGATATTTATTAATTTTATTTAATCATTATATGAAGCAACTCCATTAAATCGGAATCGGAAAATGCTCGCAAACTATGGCTACAATTTGTGAAGATTTTGTTTGATTTGATGCATGCAACAGAAAGCCCATAGCCAAACTAGGTTTAGGTACGTTACGACAAGTCACCAATCGACAATGTAATTATTGTAGTATGTTGTATATAGTCGTATGTAATTTTGTATATTACATAAGAATTTTTTCCACATCTCCTTCGCATTAAAATAGATAGTTACGGCTGCTTCAAAGTTTACATTTGGAAAAACTGTCGTGTGTAGTTTGTTGTGAACTAGGCATAGATTGTATGCTAGTAAGAATAGAGTTCGGACGTCTCAATGTAAAAATGTAAATTACACGCTAAATAGATATTTTGGATTAATTACGTGTTATTAAATAAGATTATTAATTAATTATAAAATGACGATTTTCCTTTAATATTTTTATACAGCATTACAGATATATATCGCAATTAAAAGTTTATAGAGGTGGTTCGGTGTGCAATTTGAATAGTGTCTAAATTTGTATAATCGCCTTATCGAGAGAGAATATAGCCAAATGTTCTGCGTGTGTTTGCTTGAGATTATCGTACGTAATTTTTAATGTGCATGTGACTCGTGGCGTATGAAATCGTTATGCTAGCTCTAATTACTATAAAATATTTAAAAACTATTACTAATCCAATTTGCGTCTACACGAGGGTAGACCGAAACTTTCATGGAACTCATTCATAGACGGTCCGAATATCCGAACCTACCAATGGTGAAATCGCAACGATTCTACAAACATTATTGTAACCAAGTTCTATCTTGGCTGTCAATAATTTTTTACCAATCTTCAGACGCCTACTTTTCATATACTTTCGTCACTCACTTTAATGTGCCCACGCACAAAAATAGTATGCAAGCAATATTGTGAATACAGTTCATTTTAGTTGCAAGATTGGTACATTAGTTCCTGTGTAGTGTAACTGAAAGTCAACGACATCCAAACAAGTGAAAGTCAAATTCGGAATCACTTAATGCCTATATATAAGTAGTAGATTCATGTTCAGTGTGCATTAAAATCCTAGATTTAACAACATTGTTGACTATTGCTAATAGCTTGAGGTTGTTAACGTTTTTAGAACAGATTACATTTTTTATGTAATATATATACGTATATACCTAAAATCTTAATCGCTCTACGAATATTCGCTAGTCAAATTTTTGTAAGCTGATGCCATCTATTGTAATGTTACACGCATAGTCTTCTCTTAATTAACGTAGTATCAATATATAATGATGGCTGTGAGGTAAATAAAATTATAACACTTTATTAATTAAATATATAAATTAAAATAGTAACTAATGTCATTATATTGCTATCGCTATGACTTTAAGACGCTGCCCCTTATTCTGGTTTGGCACTGGTGTATGGCTATAAAAGGGTCCTACTAGCTGTTGGCTAGAACGAAGATCTAGGCTAAGATTCAGAGTCGAGACTTAGCTTTAAATGTGATTTCTGTCAGGCAGAAATCTATTTGACATCCGGGTGTCCTGCTTAGCGCAAAACTCTGAGGGTATATTCAGAAACGAGACTAAGTGTGACTCCTTTATGTCTAAAACGTATTAGATTTTGACATAAGGGAGTCATAAGTCTCGTTTCGGAATCTCACCCATAGACTCAAGACAATTTTTTGGCAGAAAGACCGCGCTACCAAGACCTTTTCGGATATTGACTCGCAGATATTTAATTACACGTCAATATCTAATTGTTTGCCACCAGTGCCAACCAAAGCCTTCATGTGCCATTCCACAGCGCTACCATTAACGTCGCATTTTTATTTCTTATAATTTCCTAGATTAAAAATTAGTACGATTAATTTTGCTTCAGATATACAAACATACATCAGCGAATTTGTAAAAAGAATATTCGGAAACATTTAAAATTTTAAGGTTAACTTATTTCCAAATTATGGACAGACATTTGAACAAAAATCCCGACCGTTATAAAGTTTTTTTGTAAAACTATTGACAGAAAAGAATAATTCCCAAAAATTTAGTCACTATTGCTGCTTTGACGCACGGTAAAATTATTGGAAACGTTTAAAATAGCTCATAAAAGCTAATCTTAATCCTGTGTTTAATAAAGGTTACAAAAAATGCAATTCGGTGTCTAGATATGGCAGGTATTAACGGCAATTTAACTTAATTGTAATTGCCTCATCGCTAATTCGCTACACATTTTACATAAGTCACAAATTTAATAAGCAGATGCAAATCACGATGCCGGCATTACTATCTGACTGTTTGAAATATATATCACACCACAAGAAATTATTTAATATTGTTGATGTTGATTGTTAATAAATTGCAAATAATGTAAATATCAAATAAATTCTGTATTTGTATTTGATTTGTTGTTTGATTTATACCTGACCTTAATTCTTTTAGTTCCCGTAACTTAAGTTGTAAGAGTCGTTATGCTTATGCCTGTTTAAAATCTTATTAAGTTATTTATTAGTAACAGATAGTTCTTTCACTTGCTATAGCCAGAAGACAGAAACATAATCAAAAGAGAAAATATTTAAAATAATGCTTACGAATCAAAACTATTTATTAAATACAAAAATATAACAAAATTTTTATACCTGTGTACTGTAGTGTTATTTTCTATCAAATTTCGAGAACAGTGTTTGATGATATATGTAGCCCCAAATAGTAATATAGTTTGCTGTTTAAACTTTAAGTCGTTTTATCTGTGTGTTATTTAACTTGAAGAAAGAACTGCGATAGTTAAGCCTAATTGTAGGAGTACCTAACTGTGAAATTATATTTGAATACAACTCTAGTTTTCTGGCTGCACCATCTCGTCATCATCATCATCGACCATCGTCAATGGCTATACACCCCCTTGTGGGCCTTAGCTCCTCAAGACTCAAGTACACTTCGCCATCGCAATTTATCCAATGCATCCCGCGTCCAACTGCGAACCCCTATTGTTTCGAGGTAGGTTCAATAAGGACCTTGGGGTTCTGTTTTCCGCCATTCGGTGCACTTGTCCCAACCACTGGAGCCAGTTGCACTTTATGAATTGGACGATGTCGTCAAACGTCTTGCACCATCTATGTTCATATTAATAAACAAGTCGCAATTTTTTTTATAAATCTTATCAATTTCAATAACTAGACATGTATTTTTTAAATAACATTTTTATTTACATAAATTTATATATTTACAAAAAGCATCACACATCAAATATGTGTCGAAATGTGTATGACACGATAATTAATAGGACTAGAATCACGAAAAATATTAATAGATCATTTATAATTTGTTTCCTAAGAATATCAATCATCAATGCAAAAATGCTTGCATACATTTATATAATCACAACATTATTTATTCTCATATCTTTATGGTTTGACATCCCATAACCCTCCCAAGGGACATCTGTATCAGTCATTGATAATTTTATTAATGCTACAAGGGTACCCAAACTTAGGATCCCAGGTTAATATGCCATTTTACACTCAGCTATGGAGGTTTACTCCTTATGTATACAATTGAATCTCTGCTAATAAATGGAGTCAAACAACCAAATCCATAACCAAGGTTATAGAAGAAATAATAGATACAGCACATAGGTTTCTTTTTATTCCAGTATGTATTGTTACCTAAATATTCAAATGTTTTTTATTTGTTACCTAAACTCCAAATTTCAGTTGGACATGCTAGTTATGTCTCAGTCTATCCAGATGAAGTTTTGTACTGCTCTTTCTAGACTTACTCTGTTTCTTGGCAGATCCAACAACTACCTTTTTCTTTTCTTCTTCTCGCAACAAAGGTGGTAATGATACTTTTCTTATATTATAGTTATTTTGTTGCCCATACCTAAATGTTCCATTATGTGGTTCAGGTGAATACAAAGGCTGTAGAGATGATTCTCTTAACCTTGCTGTAAAAACTCTTGAATTAATTCTATTATCTAAGGAATTCATATTTGAATTCTTTGTGTGATCTAGAGAAATGTACGATTTTGCACTATTTCTTCCATAATTTACAGATGTATCAGGACGATATGGCTTCATCCATTTCGAAGACGCTATATCTGATCTTAGTATAGATTGATTCTGTTTTTTCTTATGAGAAGGACTCCTTATTTGTATAGGCTTTATTTGTAACAGTGAACTAAATGTATCTAACAGATCAATTTCTGGTGAGTATTGGTATGATATCTTTTCTCTGTTAAGTTTTGTATCTGGAATATCACTTGTTGATGTCCGAGGTGAGTTTGTAGGTGTGACATCTGTACTGCTCTGAGAGTGTCTCTCTTCACTTTCACTAAATTGTTCATAGTCACTGTAATGCATTGCAATAACTTCTTCATGTTCAATTTGTCTATAGTGTAATCTTTTATCTGGTATAGAGATTGCCTTTCCAAGTATTCTGAAAAATTCAATTAGGATTACTAAGGAAATGGATTCTAAAAGAAGATAAGAGCTATGCAAGCATTTAAAGAATTGACTGTATTTTTTATCTTAGAAGTTTAGTTAATACATATAGCATGAGTACAGTGGTGGTGCAAATATTTAAGTATCAAAATCTAAACCTGAAACACTAGTAGTAAAGGCTTTCCTTTTTTTTATTACTTGATTGAAGGTTTTAAAAGTATAGTAAAAAAAGGTCAAACTTTATACCTAAGTTGTGGGTGCAAATCTTGCCATTGCCGACATTCCTCTAAAATTTCAGGTCTTTTAGATTTTTCCCCATCCTCATTATACAGAGTTCTCTCAATTCTTTCCCATTCATCAGCTAATACTCTTGTAGTCTCAGCTGTGTTTCTTTTTTAAAATTGATCCCGCACTGCTATCACTCTCCTCACTATGAAAGTCTGGTGTGCCTAGAATTCATGTTAATCAATATCTTTACTAATTATTACCAATATCTAACAGCTGCAGCAAAAAAGTACCTATTTAGTGGTAGTTGGCTTTAAAATAATAAATAATCTTGTTTTAAGTACATAGGAGATTAGAATCTCATGGAATTTACATATGATTTACTCCAAAAATGTGTAAAATTCTATTTACCATAACATTGATGGCTGAAACAATTTTTAAATATGATTTAATATATTTTGACTTACTTGTCTCACTCTCTGAGAGGAAATCGGAATATGGTGTTCCTGATCGTTCCAAGCTGTCACCAGCAAAATTGTTATACGAGTATACTAAATTTCTATTCAAATTATAAGCATTTGCAGAGAGTACAGAAAGCTCCGGTCGACGAGGTTTTTGTTGACTAATATATGGTAAACAATCCCCTCTATTTACATTCTTCTCTCGAGCCGACATATAATTTCTTGCCGACATAGTTAGATACATAAAATAGAGTAAATTTTTCCACCCGCCATGTCATAAGATTTCAAATTATTTTAATAATTCAAAAACTATGTAATGATTTAAACAAAATGTTAACATATTATAGATCTCTGCATAACATAAATCGTAATTTTCAAAATTCAATAATAAAAATAATCAATAATTGACAATGACAGTGACATCTATAGTAATTTAAATAGTCAAGCATTAATGGAAAACCTATTTGAGTTTGACAGACAAACTCTATATCTACCCTAGACCCTACCCTCCTACAATACAATTGTAATATTTAGTAACTAATTTGAACTTTGTAGTAAGTCTGTGGCATGTAGTTAGAGTATAAATTATAAAAAAGCTGAAGATTATATTTTACATCTATTAGCTTAGATTATTATTTACGTGATAAGTCTAATACAGTACATTTTATGTACAGAAGAAAAATCTGTCTTTTATCTAATATATAGTTTACTTGCGTTTATTCACAATAAAGAATTTTGACGAGTGCGCGAGTGGAAAGTAGTAGGACACTGGACAGCCGCAGTTGGTCGCAGTCCACACCCGCAGACCGCAGTGAATTTATAGACACAGTTTAAGACTAAGGAACAGTAGTTCGCTTAAATATTTGCTAGTCATATTAATCAGCTGTGTTCAATATAATGTCGCATTTACTTACGAAAAGCGGTTTATCACAGGATGAGGTGATATATTATTTTCATTTATTTACTTTAAGACATTAAATAAGCTAACATACTAGTATTATTTTTGAACAGAAACTACTAATGCCATTCACATACATCCAACAAGTGCCAGGAAAGCAGATAAGAGCTAAATTAACTGTAGCCTTTAATTATTGGCTTCGGGTGAGTGATGAAAAATTAAAGGCTGTTGGAGAGATTGTTCAAATGCTGCACAACTCCAGTTTACTGTAAGTAAAGTGAAACGTCATTAAATTGGTTGTAGTTTATGATAGCTAGATACTTGTATAGCTCAACCAGGCACAGAAAAATTAATGTCTGTTTTATTTTTAGTTATTTAGTAAAATTAGTTAAGTCTGCTGTTCTCAATAAACTTGAACAGTTATCGTTCATAAGTCAAATCAGTGCTTATGGGTTACACTCCAAGTGTGATTATTAAGTACTTATCTGCAAACGGGATTCAGCAAAAGAGAAAGATACCTCATTGTCCAATTTGTGGAGTTATGGTATAAACTATCAATAGCCGAGGTGATTTTAATTGACGTTACAATTTATGTTCCACCCACATTGTTACAATTCTCTACCAATTAAATGTTATTGTTCCTTATTAGTGTGTTTCTTAACAAGTTGATTGTATTTAAATTATTCCATTGAGCTAAATGATGAACATAAAAGCATTAGGTAATGTTAGATTAAGTTATATAAGTATACATCTAACAATTAAACAATTGCTATAAAATTGAAAAGCCAATAATTTAAGTTATTCTGCTCACTACTGGAATCATAGGGCAGTGAAAAATATCTTTAAGCTTCTGAAAAGATCTCTGCAATATTTTTCTTATTTAAACTGTGTAGCAAGACATTAATTTATTTAATAACACACTTCCAGATTGGATGACATAGAAGACAATTCAATTCTGAGGCGAGGCATTCCAGTAGCACATTCTATATACGGAGTGGCTAGTACAATTAATGCAGCCAATTATGTTATGATAGTTGCACTTGACAAGACATTGAAATTAGGGCACCCTTTGGTATGATGATCATGATTTTTTGTATAATGCAATATAATATAAACACGGCAATTATTGACTTTGTGTAAGAAAATTTAGGCGATTTATAAGTGAAAATAAATATAGTTTACTACTTTATATACTTTTGCCTAAATTAAATATTTCTTTTGCAATCCATTTCTGTACCTGTGTCTTTGACCATTTCTGTATTTTAGGCAACTACGGTATACACTGAACAGTTACTAGAACTACATCGTGGTCAGGGCATGGAGATATATTGGAGAGATAATTTTCAGTGCCCGTCTGAGGACGAATATAAAGAGATGACTATGAAAAGTATGTTATATACTTATTATTTTGTGATTTTTCTAAACATTTTCTTAATAAATGTTTGGTTTCTTTATTTTTCCATATAAATATCTTTTAATCTATCATCTTTTAGCATTTCAAATAAAATGTGTTAGCCCTTTGGCCAATTGCGGGGCAGTAGGACTCCCTACTATTTTTGACTAGTTTAGTATTTTTCTGCCCTCATTAAAAAACTATTGTACAGGTACAATTATCCATATATATTTCCTTTATATTACAGAGACGGGAGGTCTATTTATGCTGGCCATTCGATTGATGCAGCTCTTCTCCGAGAACAAGTCGGACTTCAGCCGACTCTCATCTATCCTTGGCCTTTACTTTCAGATTAGAGATGATTACTGTAATCTCTGTTTGCAAGAGGTAAAAACTTATTTCATCAATTTTATTGTATTTTAATAGTGAATATTTTTTATACTATAGAGATTGCTTGCGTGTAGGTTAAAATAATTAAAAACGAGTAGTCTTTAATTTTGACTTGCTTTTAAAAGACCCGGTTAAATGTTAAGGTGCGCTTACACGGGCAACTAAAATTGCTCAATTCCAGTCAATACTCGTCAACTATGACGTCACGACTACATCAAGCAATTTACGGCAACGGCAACAAGCAGCAATACTGCGCAATACAATATTGAGTGATATGGCGCAACTTCATCAACTAGGCAATACTGTACTGGCCTACACGAGCATTTCAGTATTGTTTCGCTATGGACGATATTGTTTTTGCTGCGGCGGCTTGTAGCGCTTTTTTTTTTATTATTAATCTAAAACAAAAATGAAAGAAAAGGAATAGGCGTATCTGGGTGCGATCGTTTTTGGTAAAGAGGCCGCAATTTTCATTGTGTAAAGAATTATATGATATATTATTCAAAAACATTACTAGAATGTCACGAACAGACTTTGCATTACTTTTGAATAAAGTAATTAGAAATTATTATTATTTAGACCTCTCGCTCTCCCCGCGGAAGCAAGACGACAAGCCGCAAAACAAACAGGTGCGAATGAGATATATACAAAAATTGCTAATAATTTCCAAGTCCATTGGATATTTGTCAATTCGTATCTGCGACATTGAGCGGTATGAAATACCTGGAGCAATTAGAAGCAATATCGCCGAAATAATTTAATGAAATTTATTGAATTTATTGAAATTGCTCTATTAATTGCTACAGATCGGTCCATTCGTGTCGCCGAGCAATTATTGCCCTCGTGTAAGCGCACCTTTACATCAAAAACTTTTCCAATCAAGACTCTTTAGAATGTTATTTATTAACGCCTTTTTTAAATTGGTTTGAAATAAATTTACACCTAAATTTGAATATGAAATTATGAACTTGACGTTTTATTTGACGATGATTTTGTCATTTTAAAAATATATAATCGTGAAACCGATTTTGATAAAGGAGACCATTAAACATGTCTCCGAGACACGATTATCTCTCGATAGAAAAGTATTTGTGACATCATTTACAAAGTAAAGCATGATTACGTAATTCCTTTGATTTTTAATTGCTCTAAAAATTAGTAAAAATTATCTTAATTCTGAATACATATTTAATGTAGGAGACCTTGTAATTAAAAATAAAATAAGAAACTTTGTTCATAAGAAGGTTGTGACAAAACTGATCTGATACAAGTCCGCACACTAGGGAGCCCCGCTGTTGTGGGTGACTACATTTCAGTTTTTCCGTACAAACTGTATGTTTAAAACAAAATTAATATAAATTATGTATAAAATAAAGACACGAATATACACATATATTTAATTTAGATTGATTCCTTTTAACATTTTAACTTAAATTATAAAGAGCAGCGGGTTCTGGGCTTCTCACTTTTAATCACTATCTACTAGTCCCAACGCGATCCAACCTCTCACCACAATGCTCGACTGAATCCTAAATCAGTACCGCGTTCCCTGTCAAAAGTCTCTGCTCTGATTGGTTGTAACAATATTCGTACACGATACTATTAAACAATCAAAAATAACAAAACAAATCAAATCAAATTATTAATATAGTCCAATTACTCGATCATAACATTTCCTGATAATCCTAGAATTCCCTGACGTTTATAAGTATGTGAATGGACGTGTGAACATTAGAGTGTAGCTGACAGATGAAGTCTTTGCAACCACATATACTTTAGTAACTAACAATACCTTATATATTGTATGACAACTATTGTGAATGAAACAAGATTCGAATCCTTTAGTTTTAATTAAAATTAAAGGATTAAAAGAACCTAACCTTTTTCTATTCAATTAAAAATTTCAAGGCCTAAATAATTAAATTAATTTTTCAGTACTCCGAGAATAAAAGCTACTGTGAAGATCTGACGGAAGGGAAATTCAGTTTTCCGGTCATTCACGCGATCCGAAACCAGGAAGGCGACAATCAAGTATTGCGTATCCTTTTAAATATGTTTTGTTTTTCTTAAGAGAATGCTTTTATGAAAAAAAACGAAATCGGTTAAACTTAAAACCCTAGTGGAAAGCAAATCAACAACGAATACGAATCATCTAGTTAAACATTTTTAGTTTTATCATTATCATCAGCCTCTTTACTTGGTCCATTTCTGGACGTAAGCCTCCTCCATTTTCCACCAGTACGCTTTGCACTGGTCTCCCTGTATGTGTATCTCACTGGGAGCCATCCATCTTCCTTGACGATGTCGTCAGTCCACCTAGTCTATGGGCGGCCGCGCAGTCTTTTGTTTCTGCCGAGGCTATGCGAGGAGCCTGCGGGTCCTTCGGTTCTTGTCTTGCCTTATCCATTCTTGAACCATAACTAAATTGTTTAATAGTCAAATAACGTTGTAACACTTAAAAGATTTTTGAGGTATACAATAAAAAAAAATCACAAAACAAATTTTTATTTTTTTTACTTATGTAACTTTAATGACGTTGTGGTTTATGATATTTTCCTTTGAATAATTGTAATGTAGAGGGAGGGTAAAACTTGCTGAGTTTCTTGCTCTTTATTCTCAGAACAAGGCCTCCTGGTAGTTTTGCGAACGGATGACATTTTTGACATTTATAAGCATGCCCTAAGACGCATCTTAACTGAATAAAAGTATTTTGATTGATTGATTGAGTACTTTTATAAACAAGTGTAATTGCACCCAACTCTTTTCATCACAGGAAATACAATTTGATAGAAAGAGAGATTTGTTGTTGTCATACAGCAGTCTCGTTTCGGAATCTCCTAAGTGACGATCAAAAGCCTTTTGATAAGTCATTAACTTAATCTTGAAAATGTTTAACTTAACAAAAAACCAGACATACTCCGTCAACGCACCCGTGACGTGGAAGTGAAGCGGTACTGCATCAAACTGCTGGAAAAATGTGGTAGCTTCCAGCATACCAGAGATACCCTTATTGCGCTGGACCGAGAAGCAAGGGCTGAGGTAATTTGATGTTATATTTGTAATTTAGAAAGATTTTTCAGCATCACCTTAAGTACTGTAGCATACTTTACTTAAACGAAACTTAGACGAGAAAATGATAGGGGAAAATGGAATTGCATTTATAACCGACTTAAAATTTATTTACCCTACACTTTTACACAATACTACTATCTTTTACTAATATTTTTTTTCTTCATTATTACATTCTTACACTAGCTGCTGTGGTCTCTAGCAGAATATTTAAAATTAAAATTTGTCCTAAGTTTCATTAAAATTGATTCAGCAGTTTTAGATATATAAATGCATTTCTGAAATGGGGCGTATTATGCATAATATAGTAGATATGTAGATCATTTAATTTAATAAAAAATGGCTGCGTATTAACTAATGCGGCCGGCCTGGATTCGAGTCTCCGCGAAACAATTATAATTATTTCGCATTGGTTTGCACGGTTATCAAAAATATATGTAATATAATGGAATATGGAGGACTCCACTCAATTTTCTTATTTAGAAGTTAAATATATACTTCCAGGTGGCCCGTTTAGGAGGAAACCCGCATTTAGAAGAACTACTTGATGAGCTCCTAAGTTGGCAGTCAAACAAAAAATAGAAAATATGTGTAACACAGCAACCAAATTGTTAGCGAAGGTAAATCAATTTTATTTAGGCAAATTTAGATTTGCTAGCAGTTGCTTAAATTTTTTATAGTCTTAGATTTTGACGAAGAAATGTATAAAGATGGTTAGAAAATGGAACCGCGCAATACATAAAAATAAAAATTGCGAAAGACGTGAAAATTGTGTTTGTGTATGCATAAGTTTTTGCAATACATATTTGAAATTGTTTTTTGTAATAAAAATCTCACGTTCTTTCACATCACCAACGAATGAACAATAACAAATAATTGCTAATAAAATTAACATTAATTTTTTATTGCAATATGTTTTGACAACTTAAGTATTCGGTTTTGACAACCGTTTCGTTCCATTTTTTTCAATATTTTGGTTATTTTAGAGACAAATTAAGACTTAAAAAATTTATTGTTTTTTTTAATTTTTAGTAAAATTATGATAGTTGTTTTTTAATCCGCTTGTCAATGAAGCACATCACAAATATTCTCAAGTTGACGGGGCGTTAGCTTAATGTGAGAATAACGGAGCGTTTTGCTCGTCTTGCGAAAAAGCAGGTTCCATAAGATCTACTAACGAATTGAAGATGTTAAGTTCGTTTTCAATAAATTATTTACTTAATAAGTACTTAAAATACTTTTGTCATTAACTACTAGTTTACATAATATACTAGTCACGAGAAAGTTGCTTTAGCATACATTCCGTTAATTTTAACCTAAAAGTTAATTGTTAAAACAAAAACTAAGCGCCAATAGTAGCAGGTGTACTCTGACACATCAAAAGCGTTTCCGACTTTTAACCTGTAGGTTATGTAATCGTTTTTATATTGTTTCTTTGTCTTTAGTTTTTGACACAAATTGAGTCGATAATAATCCGTTACAGAGTACAGGCCCTGCTTTCCTATTAATGTCACAGTGTACTGAAATATGCTAAGTGTCTTAATATGGACCTCTAATAGTGCCTAAAATTCTGATTCTACCTTTAAGATAAACTTACCTTTTTGACTTGGCGGCAAAATACTATAAAACTTTAATTTAGGATCAAATAAATATGTAGTATTTTCGGTTCATTTGACTTTGATTACATATTTTGTCTTACAAAAGATAATTAATTACGGAGCCTAACGTGACGCCGTTATAACGATTATCATAGGGGTAGAATTTAGTGCGAATTATGACTTTAACTAGCCATGAACGCGTTTACCTTAAGACTACCTAAAAGTTAAGAATGGATTAGACATTTTTTTTAAATAAAGCGTGAATTGTGAATCTCAGCAATCTTAAAGTACTAAAATTTTGTTACCTTTTTTAATTTTGGTTTTTCATATCAGGCCACATCGTATTTGTTTTAAGCAGCAGTATTATGCGGTTTTTATTATTTTGTCTGTAACGCATAATACATATAATGTCGTACGTTAAATATCCTTAAATAAAATGAATTTAAGTACATTAATCTAGATGGTAGAAAGTAGTACTTAGTTATCTATGGCATTTATAAGCTTGATGGAATGATTAATTAAGTGTACGTGCTCTAACGTGCGGTGACTGCGTTACCATGGTAACACAAACGGCCGCCATTTTGGAATAATTTGTTCAAGCTGTACCAAAGACAGATTTTTAAAGATTGTTATTTCTCTTGGGCTTATTTTTAATATGTGCAATTATAGATAATGGTAGTTCATAATAATAGTTTTAACTATGTTTACTGTTATTTTTAAATTTAATACAGTTTTTTTCACACCACTGTATATTTGTTTTATATATTATAAAAACACAAGAGCATGAATTTTGAAATATTTGTTATGTATGTAAAATTTCTTAAAAACATTTTACATACAAAACTGGATTAGTAACAATTATTAACCGACATTTACTCGTCATACTAAATGTTCTAAGCTAAAAATATGAGATTGACCGAGTATTTGAATGAAAAGTTTAAATAAAAAAACTATTGTTACTATATATATTATTAGATTAAATCGTTCTATTGTATTGATAATAACTGTTTTTCTTTTATTATATATTTTAAGATATTTAAAGCTGTGTGATTACTAATATTACATATGTTATCTCATACGCGATTATTTAAAACGTATTTATTATACTAACTCGACGTTCAAATTTATTTTAATATTAAGCTTAATAGTTAGCTTAAATAGTTATGTAAATAATTGAATAAATCGCATTTATATCCGTTAAATACGTATTTATAATCGCGTATGATACACGCGTTTAAATTACTTTAAATGTAGCATATTTTCTTGCGTATGAAATTGAATAAAAAAAACCTTGAAAAGGAAAATGTTGGTTTTTGAAGATTGTTAATTATTTTTGCTAAGCAAAATTAAAACTGCTTTGTTTTTGTTGTAATTAACAGTTTAAAAATACTTTTACTTAAAACTGACAGATGTCTTCCATAATGACAATATAAAAAGTGTGTATCTTAGTAATTCAATTAAATGATATGCTAGTAAAATGTTTTTTTTTATTTTTACTATCTATATATATAAAAATGTTATCTTGGTTTGTGTTCGCTTCAAAACCTCAAAAAGTTCTGCACCGTTCTGCATGATATATAATCCGCATCAAGGATTGTTTTTATCTATTTTTTTTCCACAAGTATTGCAAAATTAAAATTATATGAAATGTATTCTTTGTTTTGTTTCTCATTTCTCAACCGTTCAATCACAATGTGCCACAACGAATCGTGGCAGGGAACAGCTAGTAATTTATATGCTTTTTTATTCATGAAAGAATAACACAAAGATCCTATTTAGAGCCTGCGCATCGAATCGTATACCTACTTCCATCTGAAGCTAGTGAAATATCTTTATATTAGACCTCAGTAATATAAATATGTTATCGTACATACATCACTTTTATGATTTAAATAGAAATAAGAATCGTGGAATTCAACAAAATGTTAAACAAACTTTACGAACTCGCGGTAATTAGTATTCATGATTTTCATAATAGTTATGAATATTAATAAATAAAAGTATAAAATATTTTGTATAATTTAATAATTCGCGAATAATTATTCTAAACAATCACCAAGTTAACAACTCATCCATTGCCGCCATTAATTCTGTGTTGCCACCGAGACGATTGATCTGAAAATTAATACAAATTATTGTGTTAAATAAAAATATACCTTTCGTAGTATAAAATTTAGACGAACTGATACTAAGGATAATAGTTTTAGCAAGTGGCTAAGGAATCTTTGAATTTGCATATTTAGGCCGAGAGATGGCGCCAAATATCATCTCTTTATAAGATGTCAATTGCAAAATATATATAGACCAGGGTTTAAAAATAATAAAAAGTTAAAAAAAATAGTAGGATGAAACCGATTGGAAATGTAGGAGAATATTATAAATCAAATATTTCAAATCAAATAAATTACCGCGTATTTAGGACATAAAAAGGTAAGTTTTCACCAAATTTCGTGGAAAGTGGAAGAAAAATAAAAAACCAAAAACTTGTTTTTTTTAATTTTCTCATGAATTTTGAGGTTATGTGAGAAAAATACAAAAGTTTTAGATCATTATCTACAACTTTGCCATTTGACTTTTTTCCATAGGACTTTTAGTTTTGCCGGAAATCGAGAAAAACCGCTTTTATTTTTTACCCTTAAAGACTCTTCCCCTTCCCGACCTCATATCGCCCGTAAATTATTTTTCCTTTCATGTTTATAATATTCTCCTTTTCCAATGGTTTTCATCCTACTATTATTTTTTTGGTTTCAAAAATTATCGACCCTAGTCTAATAAAATAATTATCATACAAATACATATTACAACGTGTCGAGTTTAATTTAATCAATCTAAAGTCGAGAATCACGATCGAGCGACGCAATAAAGTACCTACTCGATTTGGCAAATTCCTCGTTCTTCGGAGAACAAAAATATAAAGCAAAAGATGTAAGCTCTACTAAACATAGAGTGCTTACCTCATCCCTTATGTGCTTATCGAGGTGTACAAGTCTGTCGCGTGTGTACTTTAAACTGCCCAATCGTTGTAATTCAGCTACGCAGAACTTCTTCAGAGCGACGTCACGAGTGCGTTGACGTAGAATATCTTGTCTATGTTAAGGACTTATTGCGATCAAAAATTTTAAAACTAACAAAATTATAATAATATGAATAAAAACAAAAATTCCACCTATGTAATAAGGCTCTATTAATAAAGCAATGAAAATAATTATTAGGCGCAGTAATTAAAATGTAGTAGACACCAATCATAAAAAGGATACTGAGTACAGCGTCGCCATCAGATGTCTGAGCTGCGTGAATAATTGGTAATGTGAACTTCCCCTCAGTCAAATCTTCACAGTATATGTCTAAGTTCGTCGCATTCTGAAAAAGACAGGGAAATAAGAGTTCCATCCTATTTGTAAACAGTGAAGGGAAAATGCCGTTGTCTTTCTTGGGTTTTTCAGTTGGGTAATTCTGTAATTAAAACTCGGTTCGGTTGACCTAGCTAGGTGTATCAATGACAGCTGTCTTTAGCCATCGATATAACTACTTGCTAGGGGAAGTAAATTTGGTTTTTTATAGTATGCGCCGGTAAGAGTTTGAAATAATCAAATTAAGAATCAGAATCCACTTTGTTATAAAATATACGTTCTTGATAAGTTTGTTATGTGTTTTTATCCGATTCTATGCCAACGAAATATATGCAGCAACTAGAATTAAAATAATTAATTTTTACCTTTTTCCCCTCCTCTGATGGCCATTCTTCTAAAGCCTGCAAGAAATAATATATAATAAAAATTAACTTCAAAAACTTCGTTATAAAAATAAAATTTTAAAACGTATGAAGATTCAATGGTTAGACATTTACGCTACAAGCTATACTTTTAGATTAGAAAATCAATTTTTTTTTACAACTTATGTTCAACGCTTTCTTTTGTTAAAAGATTACCTCCTGCTGTATGAGATTGCAGTAATCATCTCTTAGCTGGAAGTATAAACCGATGGTAAGAACAAGATCTGTGTAGTCGTTCTTACTGTCGCTCAAGAGCTGCATCAGACGTACGGATATCAGGAACATGTGTCCTGTTTCTGAAAAAAATATAAAACCAATTTTCATAAAGCGTAGCTGAGTTTCTTACTCCTAGCACCAACAGCTTTACGATAAGTTTAAAATTATTCTTTATATGGTAGTTTGAGGTTCTTAATATACAAATATATTTATTAAGATTATCTATCTATGTGTTTCGTAATTAAAATAGATAGTCTTCGTATATCTATAGCCTATAGTCAAAATATACTTGGACTTACTTTGCTTATTCATCTCATCGTATTTTTCTTCAGTGGGGCAAAGAAAGTGCTCCCTCCAGTACAACTCTATGCCTTGACCACGCACTATTTCTAAGAAGTTTTCCGAAACAAGCTTTGGAGCCTAAAAAGTTTTAAACCATTAGAAATATAATCTTTATAAACGTTTTCCGATCAGATCATTTATGTATTACATATCTCCATCAGCCTTAGTGATTAGCCAGCCCCTGACAGCAGGTCTTGGATCCAATTTTTTATAGTATGAAAGTGTCTACACAGTTCTGAACTCTCTGAGTACATGGCAAATTTCGATAGAGATAAACCGCTATGGCCAAGTCGGTGGAGAACGTTTATTATAATTACTTACCATAGGATGTAGAACGAGAAGCTTTTGTAGCATGATAGTTAGGACTTGGAGTGAAGTATTGACAGTGAAAGGAATTCCATACACGCAGTGCGCTGAAGGTATACCCCTTCTAACCAACGTGTTATCCTGAATATCATCAATCCTGAAATATAATTTAGATATTAAATCACTTAAAAAAAATTACGTTCAAGAAATTCACATGATATAATCGCATATTTATACATACCTTTCGTACTAATTCAAATTCAAATTCAAATTCAAAAGCCTTTTATTGCCAACCTTAAATAACATTACTTTAGCTGTGTTAGTATTTAGTTTTCTTAATTTATTGTTAGTATTATATTTAATAGTATATTAAATAACTAATTGTTTATTTAGTTGGGTACCCGGTTATGGGTAAAGGCCTCCTCCATATTTTGCCATCTGTGTCGGTTCTGAGCGTCCCTTGTCCAGGTGTTGCCGGCCATGTCATGTATCTCATCTCTCCATCTCATAACGGGATGACCTTTGTTCCTTCGGCCGTCTCTGGGATACCAATGAAGTACGCGTTCGCTCCATCTTCCGTCATTTACTCTTGTTATGTGTCCTGCCCATTTCCATTTGAGTTTGCAGTACATTTCGGCAGCATCTATTAAGTTGGTTTGTTTCCGGATCTCTATATTTTTTACTCTATCACTTAGTCTTACACCCAGCATCGATCTCTCTGTTGCTCTTTGGAATACTGACAGTTTTTTTATTTGTTTTTTTGTTAGAGACCATGTCTGGCAGCCGTATAATAGGCATGGTAGAATCGTGCTGTCATACAGTTTTTTCTTTAAGTGAATTGGTATTTTTTTGTTTTTGAATATATCTTTGTTTGCCCAGAATTTTTTCCATGAGATGGCGATTCGTCGACTTAGCTCTTTTTCTGTGAGATCGTCCAGGGAAATGAGTTGGCCTAAATAAATGTATTCATTTACATACTCTATTACACATGACTCTATTGTTGTAATTATGCGGTCGTCATTGGTCATAATTTTGGTTTATGTCATGTTCATTTGTAAGTCTATATTTTTACTTACAGTGTTTAGTGTTGAAAGCATGATTTGTAGGTTTTCATGAGTATTTGACAGTATTACTATGTCATCGGCAAAGCGTAGATGTGACAGGAATTCTCCATTTATGTTAAGTCCACAATTTTCGTACTAAATTTGATATTTATTCGACATTTTTAGATAAAGTGTTTGTTCAGAAATTTGGCATTGATATGTTTTGAGTTTAAAAAGGGTTTAATAAAATTGATACTCATTTAGCTGTCAAACTAATGCTACTATTATCTAATTAAAGTGTAAGAAAATGAAGATTTATCATACAAAATTTTACTTACAAAAGAGTGCCATTATAAATCAAATCGACGGCTTCCATTATTTTGTCGATTTTTTCTTGTGGTAGCTTAAACCAAGTGTTGAATGCGATCGGTATCTTGTTTCTCAAACGTTTACCGGCGACTTTCAATATGTGGGTATACGGCGCCAGTAATTCCTTAATTTTATAAATCAAAAAGGTTTACATAAATGCAATGAAAAAGCAATTAGTTTTCTGATAAAAATATATTTTATCTGACCGTATTTTAATTATATACTATTATTACCAGTTTCATTTCAGTCAAACAGATATTTGTAAATTAATCTAGTATAAAAATATCGCATACAGTAAAATCACAAAATAACTATACTGCTCAAAACAATTAGCGGAACAAGATTTTTCTCCTTTCTATTGCTTAAACTAAAATTAGATTTAAATTAACTTGTACGCTATTTTTTACCTTGTTAATTTGTTAATTACTACAATTAATAAAAAAATTCAATTTGTATTTTTTTTTATTAAAAAAAATTAAAATGTGCATTGTAGACGAAAAACTAATTGGGATAAAAAAGGTCCATCAAAGAAATATTCTTATATCGTTTGAATATTCGTCTTTAGTGATTTTCAGTAACGTGTGTGGCCTCCATGAGCCCTAATCACGGCTTGACAACGACGCGGCATGCTTCGTATGATCCTCCGAATATCTTCTTGTGGAATTCGCTCCCATTCTTCAATCAACGCTTCAGTGAGCTGCTGCAGTGTTTGAGGTGCAATCGGACGCTTCCGGATGCGCCTGTCAAGCAAGTCCCAAATGTGTTCAATTGGATTTAGGTCAGGGCTCACGGAAGGCCACTCCATTACACGGATTTCCTGCTGTCGTAAGTAATCTGACGTGATGGCTGCAGTATGCGGCCTAGCATTATCTTGCATTAAAAGAAAATCTGGGCCCATACCATATGCTGCGGGCCAAACATGATCTTCGAGCACATTTTCAATGTAACTTTGAGCACACAAGCGCCCGGGAACAACGATGAGATCTGTGCGCTCGTCCAAACTAACTGCGCCCCAAACCATCACAGAATCACATCCAAATTTGTCATATTCCTGGACTGCTGCTGCACTGTATCGCTCGCCTGGGCATCCGTAAACACGGAGACGACCATCGCAACGTGTTAGACGGAATCGTGATAGGTCAGTAAAAAGCATTGGCCTCCAATGTCGAAGTTGCCAATTAGCGTGATTTTGCGCGAACTGTCGGCGAGATTGTCTATGTTGAATTGTTAGACGCACAGCCCGAACTGGTCGGCGTGATCTCAAATTGGCTTCCAACAACCTATTTCTTACCGTCTGGTCGGAAATTTCTACACCAGTAGCCGTCCTTAGTGTATTTTGTAGATCTCTTGCAGTTGTGGTGCGGTTACGTAAAGTAAATCTTGCAAACGTGTAGTTTTTCTCTTTCGACCTTGACCACGCCTTCGTGAGTATTCTCCCGTCTCACGGTATCGCTTCCAAAGTCTGTAGATAACAGAAGGGGCTACTCCTAGACAACGGCGGATCCAGGGGGGGGTCATGGGGGTCATGAGCCCCCTGAGCAGGACTTAGGTGGACCACTAATTGAACATAATGATTTTATATATAAATTTGTCACCATACAGATTATATGTAACTACATACCTTCAATATTTAATTAATTTAATATAATATAATAACTTTGTATGATGGCAAACGTTTGGGAATGAACGCATCGAAAATTTGAATTTTCCGCGCCACACGTGCGCGCGCTTATCGCTATGAAACGTCTAGCTAGACCTTACCTCAATCGGAATCGGAACGACTAAACTTCAACATATCATAACATAGTCTTATTTTAAATTGTGACATCAATATGTATACTAATATAGGAAAATTGGATACACTACCCTGTCAGCGAAGCGACAGCAGAAAGGTCTTTCTCTACGTTGCGCAGAATTAAATCGTGGCTAAGATCTTCAATGGTTGAAGATCGCCTAACCGGACTGGCACTTCTCCACGTTCATGAAAACGTACCCTTTGACGTAAATTACGTAATAACGCGTTTCGGGAAAACACGTTAAAGAAAAATTGATTTAGTTATTAAAATATATGTATTTTGTCTGTTTCTATTTTGTTTGATGGAATCCCTTGTCGTACCATCTCTTCACTTTTGCGAAGTTTAGCGTAATACCCCTCGACATACCTCTAGCTGTTATGACAAATCATTCACCACGGTTATGTAATATAAATAGGCTGCCTCATTCCGTACGTGATAGTCAGGCCGAGCTAAGCTCGCCAAAACAGCCCGAGCTGAGCTGTAAAGGCCCTAAAGGCCAACAGCGAGATTCCACTTCAAAAAAAAAACGTGTTAGTGTTTCTCTGGTTGTCTTCAAGAGAAGATGGTAATATGTACGTGTATACAGGTTGGTCCAACTAGTGACGTCAATATTTTTTTTTTAGATTCCTCACACCTGGGGGATACGAAAATACCCCATGCGCGTTGTATGGGGCGCATGTTCCGCGATTTTTTGTAGTTTCGAGTTATACATTTTTTTGTGTTTTTTGAATGTATTCTGCCAGCGAGGTTTCAAAAATTCATATCTTTTTTGTTGTAGGTATTTTGCAGTTTTTTTTCTGTTAAATGATTGCCTTAAATGATTTTCAAGTAAAAAAATCCCAGCTTCTTAAAATTAGTTTAACACGTTCACTGCGCCATCATTTTTAAAGAACTTTCAGCTGGTGCGTTGGAGACCTAAAAGATCTCGTAACAAGCCTATCCTCTGGTGCGTTTGAGACCTAATCAGTCTCCTAAAAATACACTTTTGAAAATAATTTATATCTTCCAAAAAACAATGACATATATTTTGAATTTTTTGTGGGTGAAAGATAGTTAATTGCTTTATATTTTGCTAGGTTCGCACGCAGTTACGACATTTGAATAAACTACAAATACCAAAAAAAAATTAGATATCGATTGTATCTCGTACCGCACCCAAAGATAGGTCAATATGTGTAGTAAGTAGTGATGGGAATAAAATAATATCTCAGTTATCGATTCTAAAAGTTTTATTAATTATGCAAAGTGTTTTTCATTAAAACATGGTAAGCACATTGATTGCTTGCACATTACGCGCAAATGGTAACAATTCGTTTAGTTTTTTTAGAAGCGTCAGTGCTGTTTAACTGCGTGTGCTCCAACGAAAAAGGTTTATCGTTAAATATTTCATAGTCAGAATCACTGTCATTATTAGTCAATGCAAATTTGAACATTTTCCAAAACAAATATTTTACTGGACGATGCAGCAGTATAATCCGGCGTTGATTTTTTGTTAGAAACCTCACCAATAAAATAGATTTTTACACTTTTTTCTTTTAAACTTAATCACTCATTGTTTATCAAAAATAATCAACACGCTGGTATATACGAGAGTGTTATTTCCAAAACGTGCCCGGAACTATCCGAATGTCGATTCTAGGACAACACTAAAAATCCCATCCTCCATCTCTTGCGTCTACGAGGCGTACGATTTCACGAGTACCGACATATCTCCTAACGCAAGGAATTAAAACAATTACAGTACTGTGCGTTAGGGACCTAATCCATCTCTAATTAATTTTTTAAAGTCCTTGAATTCAGCTTTAAGTAGGAAGCAAATATGTATATTTGTCCTGCTCATCCTTAAAGAACTTTATAAGTTACATCCTCCCGCAAGGAGTGAAAAAACACGATTATGTTCAACGCACAATACAAAAGTCCTGCAAGAGATCTGATAGATCTCGTAATGCAACGAACGTGTTAAGCTACTCTAAAAAGGTTTTAAAGTTAGAAGTTTAGTTTTTAGCTGGATTTGCCCAAACATTCGACTTCAATTTAAAAATACAAAAAGAAGTTTTTATAGCTTCTGGCTAAGTTTAAAAACTCCTCAGGGTTCTAAGCTACCAAAATCATAGAAAAAAAATGGTACTTAATTGGTCTTTTTTTGTTGTAATCGGTGGATTTTTTTTTGTGGATAGGCTAAAAATCATTGAAGCATTAAAAATGTTCTTTTTTTCGACTTTTATTATTCTTATGGTAAATTAAACTTAATAATGTGGTTTTTTAATTAATTTTAATACCCGTAAAATAAATGTAGCTGTAATCGGCCTTTTAATGTGGATAGGGAAAAAATCATTGAAGCATTAAAACTGTTTTTTTTTTTAACTTTTATTTTTCTTATGGCAAATGAAACTTTACGATCTATTTTTTACTAATTTTAATACCCGTAAAAAAAGTAGCTCGTGTAATCCTTACAATAATTTTGGTCTTACCACTCAAAATTCAAAATGTTATTCGAAATGAGTATTGCGTTGTGAAATTACCTGTTTTTTTTAATAACAAATAAAAAACACAATTTACTGAAAAAATACTATTTCTAATATATAAAATTCTCGTCTCGCGGTGTTTCGACACTCGAACTTCGTTCGAACTTCTCCGAAACGGCTTGACCGATTCTCATGAAATTTTGTATGCATATTGGGTATGTCTGAAAATCGGACAACATCTATTTTTCATCCCCCTTAATGTTAAGGGTAGTCCACCTCTAAATTATTACTTTTTAATTTTTAGATAAAGATTTTTTTTATTTTTTCATGATACAGCATTAAAAAATACATACAACCCCCAATTTTCACCCCTCTACGATCAACCCCTATTTTTTATTATAAATGATATACATGGAAAAACGACGTTTGCCGGATCAGCTAGTATTGTAATAAATTTTCAAAACTCCTTCCTCCAACTTGAATACATAACGATAACGTTTGGGGATTTTTCAAGGAGCTGGTTTACCCGAAGGAAAGCTACTTGTTTTAATGGGTATTAAAATCACATTATAAAGTTTAATTTACCATAAGAATAATAAAAGACGAAAAAAAACATTATTAATGCTTCAATGATTTTTAGCCTATCCACCTTAAAGGCCGATTACAACAATAAAATACCAATTAAGTGCCATTTTTTTTCTATGATTTTGGTAGCTTAGAACCCTGCGGAGTTTTTAAACTTAGCCAGAACCTATGGAAACTTCTTTTTGTATTTTTAAATTGAAGTCGAATGTTTGGACAAATCCAGCTAAAAACTAAACTTCTAACTTTAAAAACTTTTTTGAGTAGCTTTAACTAATTATAGGAAGCTGAGATTTTTTTTTATTTGAACAACATTTAAGACAATCATTTCACAGAAAAAAAACTGCAAAATACCTACAACAAAAAAAGATAGGAATTTTTGAAACCTCGCTGGCAGAAAACATTCAAAAAACACAAAAAAAATTATAACTCGAAAACTACAAAAAATCACGAAACATACATGGGGTATTTTCGTATCCCCCAGGTGTGAGGAATCTAAAAAAAAATTATTGACGTCACTAGTTGGACCAACCTGTAAGTACACAATATTATGTGTTAAGTTTTTCAAGTGTACAATAAAGAATAAATATTTTTAATTGCAATACTTACGTACGTTAATAAAATACCTACTTTTTACTTGTATCTATTGTTATCAAAATTAAATTATAAGTTCTTGACTTGACCACGACTATGTGACCCCCTCCTGGCGCCAAAGCTGGATCCGCCCTTGCTCCTAGATAATTTCCTACATAACGCATAGTTCGACCCTCTTCAAGCAAAGCGATAGCTCGGGAGACATGCAATTCAGTCAGATCTGGCATTATGACCTAAACTCACTCGCTTCAATGAATAACAATACTCAAAAGGCTCACTTCAATTTCTATTAATACTCAAAAGATTGAAAAAAACTACTTAAAATGTGTTTTCTGTGATTAGAAAGTAATGAAAATTCAAAGACGTCACTTTGTTTTTCGTCTACAATGCACATTTTAATTTTTTTTTAATAAAAAAAATACAAATTGAATTTTTTTATTAATTGTAGTAATTAACAAATTAACAAGGTAAAACATAGCGTACAAGTTAATTTAAATATAATTTTAGTTTAAGCAATAGAAAGGAGAAAAATCTTGTTCCGCTAATTGTTTTGAGCAGTATATAAATAATTGTAATAGCACTTTTTGAATCAATAGTATAATCATACTATTGCGTGTAAAAATAAAAAATATATATGTTTATTATGGAATAGAAGATGCAGGTATCACTTATTCCACGTCATTAAATGTGAATCGGTAGACATTCCTATTCATCGGCAAAGAAGACAGAGGGTGTAGGCCGAGAGAAAAAGCCGGCGTAAATAACTCTCGGTACGCTTTTAAATTACAAATCATCATACAAAATGACTATGGCAAACAACGCTTATTTTAAAACAATCGCAGATGAATATAAACAGCCTGTCTAGCACTAGTCACATACCCTTTTATCAACTAGATAATAATCGATATATATAATACTATAAGGAATAAATTTAACCATTATAAATAAAATACCTTCTCCATGTAAGATTCACGATAGATGCTCGATTCCTTGGATTTTTCCATTTTTGTTGGCACGCGACGGAAACAAAGTGATTCTTGTTTGACACTGAACTCGACAAAATAAGGACTGCGGGTAATTGGAGGAATCGTTTACCTTATATGCTCTGATTGTAAGCTAATATTGAGTAATGAATAATCAATAATGATAATCAATGTCATTAACTATGCCAAAATATTTTTCGCGAATACTAATGTATTGTTAAACAAGGGTATGAATAATTAAGTAATGTGTTTTATTTTAATTAATGTGGTATTTGGTTTCCGCTTTAAAAACCATTAATGAGCATTTTTACCGAGGTGAAGCGTTTCTTAACCATGCGAACTCACGAGTTCTAATTCTGGCTGCCTTCTATAGGATATTTCTTCGTTGAAGGAATTCTAAACGATGACTTAGTAAGATTCAGTCGAGAAATAACGATAAGTACGACACTAGTATGTTTTTAATATGCGGTCACAATCTAAGTATTAGGGCTAAGAATGACGCCCGTATTTTAAAAACCCATTTGATTTTATTACTTGAGTTTACTTTATGTCCTATAACCCCTAAATGGGGCAAGGGAATCCACAGTGAGTCTCCATCGACTATTCCATGTCTAAGGGCTGTACTCGTGGACTGTAAAATGTGTGGTTAAATTTATATGTATAAAATGTCAGGAGTATCTATATACTATATGTAGTGTATGTATTAGCAAGCTGCACTCGATAACTAAAAATTTAAAAGGGTGCGATGATGACTTAATTACCCTACGGATCCCTAAGCCTACAGATGTACCACTACACATAAAAAGTGAATATATAAATAGGTATGTGATGTCTTCAGCAAGAGACCTAAGGTTCTCTAACAGATAGATCTCTACGGGTAGGATCAAAGGTTCAAGGTGATGGGATTATCGCAAAGCTATCGGGCAGGCTCACAACGATAATTAAGGGCTTGTAGGATCCTTCGCCACTTTGAGAGGAAGCGAGAAATGAATAAGATAGAGATTCAAATCTGATTTATTGTAATAAAATAACATCCTCAAAACTACTTACACCTCTTCACACATACATCATATTATTATTCTTGCGAGCCGTTGGTTTATCGCGCATTAGCTGTTAATATTTACAACAAACTCGAGAGCCGTGTCTGCTGTTGGTCAATGTTTACATAAGATATATTTAAATTACTCTTGTCGGTGTATCGGATTTTGTTATTAAAGTTTTTGGCCAATGTTCAAATGAAATCTGAACATACTGGTGCCTCACAAAGTCTGCGGCTGGTACAGCTGAATCTTCACTCGCATTCGATGATTTTAAACCGTAGACCCGTCTGTTGTGTTGGCGTCTTCAACCGTCGCTTCGTTGCTGTCCGTCCGTTCCGTTATAATAAAAATCATTACTAACGTTAATTAATGTTAAAAGAATTTCAGTGAGATTCTGACTGTTAACATTTTATATAATCAATCTGGGTTACTTTGAAATGGTCACATTTTAGATGTCTTACTATCTTACTATTAATGTTAATTAATTTATAGGTACGTAATTATAGAATCTTGAATATAGTAAAATTCAAATTTTTTTTTTTAAATAGTTCGTACTTCGTGTATTTCCAAATGTGCTGAACAAGGCATTTATTATTTATAACTGCATGGTTTTCCCCTAGCGACATAAAACATTTTTTTTAAATTTATTTAACGCATTAATGTTAACTATTAAATTATAGCTTCTTCATATAACGTTTGCTACGTTTGTTTAATTAATTCGAAGCCTCTGCTATGTGTATATAAGTAATAAGTAATGTATACATGTGCCTATAAGTTTTGCGTAAACATAATTGTGAATAGGTGACATAAAAACTAATAATATGTTTGTATAAGGCTATGTAACAGGTATATATTATTTGTTTTATGTTATTTCCTTGTCGTTAATACGTCTTAAAGGATAACTATAGTATGTTATTTGGTATTGAGATTCTTCTTCTTTTTGTACTTTAATTGAATTTTCTTGTTAATATGGGACGATCCTGCATTTATCAAGCAATGCATTCCCCATGACTGTATATGAATGGTGACAATATTGTGCATGCCCCATCCGAATGCTGTATTATTATATATATACATATTATCTGTATGTCTTTTATTTTTCGTTTATCCATTTCGAAAACTGAACAGGGGTCTAATACAAATAAAACCAGTTATTTATTTATTTACACTTGCATACAGAAATAATTAAATAAAAAGGCAACCGGCGACCTTTATCGCTTTCGAGGGATCTTTTCCCGCTCCCGCTATAGTCAGTTTTGTTGGTGCTGAAGAGATCCATCAGACGAACACAGATCAGGTACATGTGGCCAGTTTCTAAAAAAAAAATATTATCTACCTGGCTGGTAAAAATCATGCATTGTATAAAATAGTATCGTATAGATGTATAAATTAGATTGAAAGATTTGTTCGAATTACGTATAAAATCAGTGTTGCTTCTTTCATTTATAATTTTTCAATTCCAACAGAGAAACAATTTCGAGATTGCGTAACAAGCAAAAAAATATGATGTAATTGAAAATAAGTAAAATAAATGTTATCGGCTATTTAATATGTTTCATAAATGCAGTGTAAACTCCATGTAACGTCCCACGATATAACAACAAACCTTATAAAACGTCGAAATCACTTGGGCTTTGCTTGGATTAGCTTGTCTTCCATACAACGATACACTCTACATAATAAATAATTTTTTTTTTATTTAATTACCAACACTGAAATAAACTTTCACTTTTTCTAATAGAGATTTTTCTTATTTCCATTTAATGACAAGTCATTGTAACGACAAAATATGCATAGTCCCTTGCGTGTCGTTATATATGAAGTTTACACTGAAAAAATAGTTCAGACGAGGCGAGAATCATTGTGTAATTATGTGTATTGTCTTTTTTAATTTTTGCAATACAATGTATTAGCGATCAATAATTCAGTTTTTATTGTCAATGATAAAACAATGAGCCCGAATCACTTCTAGTATACCTTCGCAAAATACCTTTGGTGCCTGGAAATAAATAATAGGAATTCACGTTGTGAAATAAACCTTGACAAAATTGATTGTTTTGGTCGAGATACGATACACGGATTCTACACTACTTACCAATATGTAATAGTCTGAAGTTCCGTAACCGCGTTTTAGTGTATGCGCCAAACACATTTAAAGTCAGTTTAATTGGTCGTTTTAAAAAGCTATAAATACTAATTATTGTTTAGCCAGAAAACAAAAAAATAAAAAATAAAATATGTTTATTATGGAACATAAGATACATGTATCACTTATTCCACGTCATTAGTCAGGCATCCCTACTCATCGGCAAAGAAGACAGAGGGTGTAGGCCGAGAGAAAAAGCCGGCGTAAAAAACTCTCGGTACTCTTTTAAAACAGCAAATCATCAAACAACACTTATTTAAAACAAATATCGCAAATTGATTAGAAGTAGCCTGTCTAGCACTAGTCCCAGGCCCTTTTATCAACTAGATAATCGTTGACTTTATAGTAAGCCTTTTTACACAGCTTTTCTTTAATACATTTCTTAAATTTATTGAAAGGCAGTGATAAAAGAGCCTCTGGGATTTTATTAAAGAAGAGTATCCCTTTCCCCAAAAAAGAATTACTAACTTTAGATAGTCTAGTACGGGGAAATTGCAGCCTGCGTTTGTTCCGTGTATTAACATTGTGCGTATGTTCTATTCTAGTAAACTTATCACTATTTTTGTATACATACATAATATTTTCATAAATATATTGCGAGGGAAAGGTAAGTATATTAATTTCCTTGAATTTATCTCTAAGAGATTCCCTACATTTTAAATTATAGATTGCACGAATAGCCCTCTTCTGCAGGATGAAAATAGTTTCGACATCAGCAGCATGACCCCCATAATAATAAGCCATAAGTCATTAAGCTATGAAAGTAACTAAAATAAACAAGTCTAGCTGTATCGACATCAGTTAGTGAGCGATTTTTTTTTCACCGCGTAGGCTGCAGAACTAAGTCTCTTCGCCAATCCGTTAATATGAGGGGACCACTGAAGTTTTGAATCCATGGTGATTCCGAGAAATACAGTTGTATCATCCAGATTCAATTCCTCACCGTTTATAATTGGTCTAGTATCCATAACCCTTGCATTTTTTGCACAAAATTTAATGCATTTTGTCTTTTTTGCATTAAGTAGAAGGTTATTCATACTAAACCAATGGACAATCGAAGACAGAGCATTGTTCACATCGTCAAAATTTGTTATTTGTCGTTTGATTTTAAAAATCAAGGACGTGTCATCAGCAAACAAAACTATCTGATGTTTTCTCTCTACCATGAAAGGTAGATCATTTATATAAACAAGAAAGAGGAAAGGGCCAAGAATTGAGCCCTGTGGTACCCCCAAATCTACTGCCGACCCAGAGGACCTCTTACCATTCACTTCAACCTTCTGAGTTCTTCCGTGTAAATAGGAAGTCAGAAGATTCAGTGCGGTATTCTTGATGCCATAGTGGCGGAGTTTCCCGATTAAGGTCTCGTGTTGGACACAATCAAATGCTTTGGATAAGTCGCAGAAAACACCTAAAGCGTCATGCGACTCCTCCCAAGCCTTAACTATATATCTATATAACTCAACACCGGCATCGGCTGTCGAGCGACCCTTGGTAAAACCGAACTGATTATTATGTAATAATTTGTTTACGTTAAAATGACTTACCAGTTGATTTAATATAATTTTTTCAAATATTTTACTACAAGTAGGTAGTACGGAAATTGGTCTAAAGTTACTGGGGTCGGACATACTACCTGCTTTAAATAAAGGAATAACTTTACTATGTTTCATTAGATCGGGAAACTCGCCACTTTTAATACAATTGTTGAAAATTATAGCTAGATGGGGAGCAATTACATCAATTATGCTACTAATTATTTTTACAGAAATACCCCAAAGATCGGTAGTGTTCTTAATATCTATGGTTCTAAATATCCTCACTATATCGTCGGCACCAATGGGTCGGAATGAAAAACTGACCTTGCACTCGTTTACATTATCTTTGAGCAGCGATTCGGCGAGGGCGGGAGGTGATTGAAGAGACTTAGTAGTCGAAATTGGAATGTCAGAAAAGTACTTATCAAAAACAATCGCTATCTCTTCGTTAGATTTGATTATAGTGTTATCGACACATAGTTCGATGTCTTGATTGCGATCCCTGACTCTTCCAGTTTCACTATCAATTATCTTCCAAGTCATTTTAGTTTTATTGGTACTATTTTTAATCTTGTTTTTGATATTTAAGGACTTGGCCGCGTAACAAACTTTCTTAAATAATTTCGAATAATTTCGAACATAAAGAATAAATTCTTCATTATGATTGTATGACTTTTCAGCGTAAAGGTCATACAACCGTTGTCTACTTTTATAAATTCCCGCTGTCGCCCAATCACTAAACGATTTACACTGCGAATGAGAGACTTTCTTTGGGGTAAAGATGGTGTTGAACTCTTTATTAATACAAACCCTGCTTGGATTATGCGGTTTAACCACTAACGGACGATATTACCTCGTTGGATATCCTTTTTATATTGAATTATAAAATTTATTTATTCATATTGTATTATAACTAAGTACACTTGTCACCGACAATATTAAAAGGAAATGTAAATCCTAAATTTTCATTTAATCTAGGGCGTATAGCGGAAGAGAAAAACTGGTAAGTAGCCTCGAGACTTGTTGAAGTTATACTTCTTTAGGCGCGTTATGAAAAATTGATGAGAGTGAAATTTTACGATGCGCGCGCACCGTGACAAAAAATTAACAGAATGAAGTTGCCCACGGAAGATGCTACGGCATTGGACATAATTTAAAAACAACATTCGAATAATAATAGAATTTATGTTACACTTAATGTAAGAGAATAATAATAAATATTTATTTATTTAATTTTTCAAATGTAAACTGAACTTTATTGACTATAATGACTCCTTTTCCAATCTATGATTATTTAATTGTAATTAATTATTTGCATGCAATCAAAAACTATTTTTAATAATGCCAAAGAAGTATAACTTCTTACGCGCGTACATAAGTACACGCACCCTTTTTTTTATGAACTTACCAAACTAGTTCCTAGAAGCAATAACTCCTGTAGCACCAATGTGACGACATGTACAGAGGTGTTCAGCGTAAGAGGAACATCATACACGCAATGAGCGGCTGGTACACCACGTCTTACGAGAGTGTTGTCTTGTATGTCATCCATTCTATAGTCTATATAGTATCTATATAGACTATAAAAGTTACTATATATCTATAGTAACTTTTATTAAAAAGTTTCACTTTAATATTTTACTTTGATGTGATGTGATGTAATCATCGTCTCAAACTTTTTGGTGTGTTGCATGTCGCGTGACGGTTGGCCGCGGAGTAGGGATAAAGTGAAGAAGCTCGTCATAGCAGCCAAGGCCAATATGGCGGCGCCTATAGTTCGCAGCAGCTGACCGTGTCGTGTATAGACTATCATTTAATATGTGTATATAATCTAAATAATTGTTAAGTATTATGTATGTCGTACTCTCTAAGTCACAGAGTTCAATAAAAATATTAGTTGGAGGCTTAGTCTATTTTTATTATTTCCCATTATCATTCCAATTGTCCAAGTATAACATTAAGATTGATGAAGCGATTTTTATACCCTTAATGGAATATTATTCTAAACATTTTTAGTTAAATATCTATAGTGTGAAAAAAAGTTTCACTTTTACCGTGGTTTCATGAAACCACACAATCCTTTTTTTTAAACTAACTAGCGAATGGCTAACATATTAAAAATCTATGAAATACTAGCTGACTCAAACATTGTTTTGACAAAATTTTATTTAATAGAGATTAGGTTTTGGAAGTAGAAGGATGAACGGTAAGTATTTTACTAAGAGCTTATAAAATTAGTTTACCTCCTATTCTCAGACATACAATTTAATAAAAGTTTGATTACACTGACACGAGAATATATTATAGATGATTGTTCTTGCAAGTTTGCATATACAGTGGAATCTCTATAACTGGAACCTCGTTAAGTGGAAATCCTCAGTAAGTCGAAAAAAGTTGCTATTCCCTTCCGCTGAACCCATACGCGGTATCTCGAATTATTTAGACTTTGTAACTCGAATAAAATGTTATTTTCCTACGAATTATTAATACATATATATACTCTATAACTCGAATTTCAAAAACGAGATTCCCTTAGTCGCAGTTAGTATAATATAATGACGTCTTACTTGGAACTCCTCAAAATAATAGCAATAAAATCCAAAATGAATGTTCGGGTTTCTCTCTATATCTTCGAATCTATGTTTTTGTCGTGTACACGTGCAATGAATGAATGCATTCATTTCATACAACCGAAAATACACTAAGAAATCGCGTATCTGTAAGTCGAAATTTTAGCAGTTAAATCATATGTATCTCGAATTCTTGTTGAGTCGAAAAATCATTATCTCGATTTTTTTTTCGAGTTATAGACTTTCCATTGTATTTACATGATCTGATAGAAATTAAATTGGTCACTGAACGCTGTAGGATCTACGACTACTTATTGTACATACAAACCGAAACTTGTTGTCTTGTGCAACAGTAGTGAAATTGTAGTAAGTGTTATTTAGAATTTATTACGTCAACTACTTAAAACCATAAGTATTTCAAATGGAAGGGACAAGCTACCCACGATACAGGGAATCCTAGTTTATATCCTGCTTTGTCATAATATACTTAGTACAGCCTTTTTTATTATGTGTAATAAAGTTTTTCTTTCTAGTTTATATGTGAATGAACAACCCTGTGTAAATAAGGGATGAATAAATAAATTGTACCTCCAATATGTTGTGTCCATATCTCAATATCAAAATATATACAAATCCTATAAGCAATTAAAAGTACTACATAACATTATATCTTAGTTGTATTGATTGGTCTTGTGTTACTAAGATAGTAATATGAACATTGAACAAGCTGTTGCCGTCTATTTATATGCAAGATTATGCAAATGTTGCCAAGTCATAATAGTCAAATGTGTATGAATAAAAATGACGTTATCATCATGTTCGATTTAGTGTGATTGACGAGTATACTTACATACCTACATTGTTTTTGCTTTTTATACGGATTCGCTGCAAATCCGATATTACACCTCAATCATCCACTCGGGCCAAGATGGAGCGTAATTATGACTTAAATTAGTATCGATTAAACAGTCTATAAAAGAAATACGCTTACAAAAGAGATCCGTTGTGGAGCATATCGACTAAATCAACGATTTTGTTAGCAACATTATCAGGCAGTTTGAACCACTCGTTGAAAGCAAGAGGTATCTTTTTTCGTAATTGCTTGTTGCCCACTTTCATTAAATATGTGTAGGGTAGTAATTACCTAAAATCCAAGTTTATTTTTTAAGAATGGATGAATTAAGCAAGGCTGTTGCGAAGTGTCATATCATTTTTTATTTGAGTTTGTTGATCATTAATACACACAAACCGACGCAGTCACGGATCCTTTAATGGTGAATGTAGCTAGCTTTTTATCTTTAAAGTTGTTCTTCAACCATTTTAAAACTATACCCAGTAAAATGATAGAATTTTATGTAAACATTAGAAAATAATAATATCATCTAGGAACAATTCCCTATAATTTTTATGTAGCAAAACAAAAACATTTCGACATACCTTTTCCAAAAAGAGCTTGACATTACGTTTTTCATTTATTTTATCCATGGGCGTAATGAATATTTATATTGTAAAATTTATTTTAAAAAATCAAGACTTATTTGTAAAGCAGTTACGTGAAAAAACTGTCTCGTTTTTAAAATATTATTCAAGTATGAAAACTTGATTTTTGTTCTGTTCCTCTCAGGTCAACACTTTTCTTATCACAATTCTGAAAACATCAACGTATAGTTTATATTTTTATAATTATTAATCTAGAAATATAACCCTGATTCACAAACAAAACTTAAGCGTTAAGTATAACTCTCATATGTCAAAACCCTTAAACAAAACAGATCACTTTAATAGAAACAAAAGAAGAAATTATATATTAATCAAGAGTATTCAATGTATTCTAGAAGAGTTTCACAGAGAAATAATAATTAGATATATACAAACATGACAGCCGGTCGGTACACTAGTAGATAATAGGTACAACATTAAGAAGATCACACATAAGAAGAAGACATAAATAACAATAATAATAACAAGAGAGAGTTAAGTAGTGTGTGTTGTAAGTTGTAACATTGCGTGAAAGGAGAAGAAATAGTGAGATACGTGACCAGTGTGTGTTGAAAGAGGACGTTATGACAAGGATTAGAAATGCTTAGGCACCACCACTTTTTTTTTTAGTCTTTCTGTCATGTCGAAATATTTTTTGCCGCCTATTATAAAAATAGGCGGCAAACGGGCTGGAGGCTCATCTGATGTTAATTGATACCGCCGCCCATGGACACTTACATTGCCAGAAGGGGTCGAAAATGAGTTGCCGGCCTCTTAAGAATTGGTACGCTCTTTTATTGACATATTATGTTGGTCGTTGAGCGCAGAATTGACCTCCTTCCAGAATACGAAGGGCAGCATGTGCGTCCACCGAGGACGCAGGGGGGATAATGTTTCAACCACGCGAATTCAACTCCCCATCAAAAATAGAATTCACCCAGATCTCTACGAGAACAATATTATCGTAGAGGAGATTACGGATGATTTTGAAAAGAACCGATTTCACGCTCTATATACCCAAAATTGAACCTATATGTACAAATTTATGTTAAAATTAACGTAAGTGAAAAAGATTAGTGTTAAATATGAAAAATACATACCAAGGATAAACAAGATAGAAACAAAAAAATAAAGGATATTTAGCTGTCAAATAAAATCTAGTAATGAATATGGCCTATATATGGTATATAATATCAATCACTTGAATGGAATCGTCTGCTTTTCTAAGAAATATATTTTTGTTATCCATACGTACGTATTTATATCCTTTTCCCTTGTAAAAAAGATTTTGTTTTTCAATGTTAAGTGCTCGTCTACGTAAAATTGATTATTGTCGTTGACCAGAGGCGGCCGAAGATACCAAGACCAAACAATCAGAGAACCTCGCACAAGTGCGGCAGCGATGAAATTGTCACATTTCCTGCGAGTTCTTAATTGCAGTTGGTATTATATTTTTTAAATCTTAATGTTGCATTTTCAAGAAGATTAATCGATGTCGTTGAATTTATTGCGCAACGTTTATAACTCCTTACGTAGCGTGTGTGGATTAACCAAGATCTTAGAAGACTTGGATGCGGATGACCTGCTGTTGGGGTCTCACAAGGCTGTATCTTATCCCCGACCCAGTTTCTTCTGCAAATTAATGATATGTTGCAACTTAGCAATATTTATTGCCAAACGAACGATAGCACTGGGTCGACCTAAACTAGTCCAATTTAACTCTAAGAAGACAGCTTTTATCGCGCGCCATCACTATTTGGTATCAGCTACCCACTGAAGTATTTCCGAACCAATTCGACATAGGGTCATTAAACAAAATAGCGTACCAATTCTTAAAAAGCCGGCAATGCACGTGCGAGCCTTCTGGCAATGTGAGTGTCCATGGGCAGCGGTATCACATAACATCAGGTGTAGAGTATGTGGTACGCGTTCCAAAATTTGTTTACGTGTCGTGTCTGAAACTGAAGGAACAGAAGAGAAGTCTTCGTCAACAGCTGTCTCCGCTGCATTCTGGGTATCCACTGGCACGAACCAGATGGGCCATACACTCTGAAGAAATTCCAATCATATCCCCGAGGAGACTCTTGATTGGAGTCCGCAAGGAAAGCGGAAGCGGGACGGCCGTGCTTCCGCTAGCAAACGTGGCGACGTACAGTTGCAGATGATGCAAAGAGAGTCGGAAAGACTAGGAGAAACGTGAAATACGTAGCTCAAGACCGAACGCGATGGAGGCTCACTGTGGACACCCTCTGCCCCATCCAGGGCATCCAGGCACATAGCGACGCATTTTCTACTCCCTAGCAGTTCGTAATCCCGAATTTATTTCACCAGCTGATTCCACTTTAGCTAACCTTTCTTCCCAGGTGCATGCGACTTCTATTGCACATAATATAATTCCCAAGTGTTGAATAAACTTAACTCTGATTTTTCATTCCGTAGAATTCTGACATTTCATAAGTGTTGCTACTTAAAAAAGTTCTCCACCGAAAAAGAGACAAATTTGACCCATTTGAAAATAAAATGCTACGTATTTATTATGTTTTACCTACAAAAAGGTAAATCTAAATATTTACATTAAGTGACCTAATACAAAAATAACAAGTACTTCAATGTCACGAACAATATATCGAATTGACTTTAATTACTTTATTTTATTCTTTACCTGGCATCATTGCCAACTAATTCCAGGTTTAGTAAACCTTTTTACAAAAATAAAATGTTATTTATGACTTGTGCGTTTTGTAAAACCACTTTTAATGTGGAGCACCGCACTTAATAAAATGGATACATTCACTAACAAATAAAATGCATGTATAGACTCAGATGTTCAGACTTGTAATGACATTGAAGAATGCGCCCGGTCAAAAAGGTTTGTAATTCCTGACATGTCAAAAAAGGATAGCTGTCAGAATTCTACGGAATTAAAAATCAGAGTATACATGGTAGGTCTGAGTGGCTTCTCCAACTCTGCGTTAGGTGTGTTCAGAAGCCATTCCTTTAACAGTTTTTTTAAAGTACAGGGCGGGAAGATGTGAACAGCAATTTATCTTATTGTAGATGTAGTACATAATAGTATTATTAACATGTCAATAATACTTCACACACACTACTGCAGTCACGGTCACACAACAGTAGATTTTTGGTTACGTAGGCACGTACGTTACGTACGCAGGTAGCATAGTGTCTGAAGTAACTCAAGTCCCGTTGGATAAACCATTTATTCTAACAAGTAGTAGTAGTTCTCTACTAAGTTAGTAGCTTCTAATAATTCGTTCTCAGCTTAGTGGTTACAGAACTGTATTTTTGAAGTAAATTTTTCAGGGGAACTTTCGGAATCCAAATAAAACAATAACGTGAATAATTGTTTTTTATTACATTTTGTCACAAACTACAGAACTGCGACTCTACTTCGAGGTTGTCGTTGAATCAAAATGCTTACGTCAAAGGTATAAATAAAATCTATAATAATAAAATTTTATTTCATTATCGGTACATAAAAAATCTAAAATTCATATACAATTCGGCTTATTTCAAAATGGGATACTCGTTCCCAATCGATGCCAAAAATCAAAACAAAAATGAAAAAAATCAAGCAATTTATTGGAAAAAAAAGATGTTTATCACAACGTTATGGATTCTAGGATCCTTTACTAATATACATAGTTACAATGATTAGCATCATAAGCTAAATGTTACAAAGCCGACATCGAAAGCCTGAAAGTATCTCGACTTTAACTAGAAAGTAACTAAACGAATCTGCGATAATAGAACCTACAGCTTTATGAAATTTAAAAACTTAGCCCTCCGTTTACGCGGAACATTACTTCTCCCTTAATTGCTACAAACTTAGATGTAAAGAAATTGTATTATAAATTATGTCATTTGTAATAAAAATTTGTACAAAAACAGACAAACTATGGCCGTTTGAAGTTATATCAATTTGTGTGAAAACAGTTGCAGGTCAATAGAGAAGCATGTTTAGCGTTAACGGAATGTAAACTTACAATATATTACAATTCATTAAAATGATAAAATTAATACGAATTCATTAACACGCTAAGAATTAATAAACATACTTTCATTCAAACAAATCGTACGATTTTATTTTGTTACCCATAGTCTAGGCTTGGACCTGCCATCTAGAAGTACCGGTCCAAAATAAACTCACAATTTGTACCAAACATTCCCTATTAAAATAACTGTCTGTGATCTTTGTCCTTGTGTAGTCAAATGTTAAAAAGTGATATAAAAATAGCTAGAAATAAATATACGAGCACCAACGCACGAGTGCGTAAAGCTACGGCCCTAATTTCATACGCGTTTTATATCTACATTTCAATCTCACCAAATTGGCGTCAGAACAAGAACCATTTATAAACACCAGTCTTATTCTGTTCTACCAAAAGCAATTATCTGTCTCTTTCCATCTTAGCGAATATAGTATTTGACAGAAAGAGACGAAAGTGAACGCGAAGCCTAAGTGGGCACGAGAGGCACCAAAAATTATCAACTACACAGTTACAAAGAGTATGGACAGCGTAAAGGCAGCGACTGCGGGCGAGTTTAGCTAAGACAGAGACATATAAACACAAAAAACCGGATTGACTTGTACTCGATTTTAAACCTTTAAAAATACGTAAATTAAAAAAAATCTTATGGTGTTCGATATTTACGCGCAAAATTTGTGTTTATATGTCTGTATACTCAAGTTCACGGGATCCAACCCACAACGTAGCTACGACTGCGGGTGCATCGACTCAAGCGAAGAGCTCTGCCACCTGAAAAAATTATCTCGTTTAGAGTCTTACGATTTACTTTTGTTCCCTAAGATATATTTCCTCTTGCAATGGTCAAATAGCTTTGATGTACACTCTGATTTAAAAGACGTATTTAAATATAAAAAAATAATATTTTAGAATGAACTGCCTTAGTCTTTTAATAACGCGTAAAATTGTAAACAACTGTCAAATATTTCTTGTACCGCGCCATGTTAGGTGGCTCTTTTAACCAATCAGGCGCGAGATTTTTCTGTTTGTGTCAATTTGACAGTTGGTTTTTGATATGCTATTATAGCATTGGATAATGCTTTTATTTATGACAGTTACAATATTTACAGTTAACAATATTGTAGTTTGTATTGTAGATTAGAAAACGGTAACATATATGAACTTATAGTTTTGATGCACAAATAATGCTGTAAAATTTAAATTTGTATCGTAGCCAACCATTAATGTATAGTATTTTGTGTGAAAGGAACATTACACAATTCATGCTAAAGCATTAGAGGCATGTCCAACTCACATATCGTAAATATACAAGAAAAAAGTAGCAAATATATTTAATTTTATTTCGGTAACTGATAAGGTGACTGACAACATTACAAGGTTCAGCCAATAACCAAAAGAGTACATAATTTTTGTGTGGATTTGTTGTTTCGGATCCTCATAGCATAAGTTTTTGAGGTAAATTATAAATAATCGTTACCACAGACTATCAATGGTAATACAGGTTAGAAGGAGATAGATATACAAATGTATTCATCTTTTTCTAATTAAAAATTTGTAGTCAATGATTATCAATTTTCCCTGTTGCTTGTGACAGCTATTTAGTGAATATTAAACCTAAAAATAGTGTAAAATTTAATATGAAATTAAAATATTTAATAAAACGTGAATTATTATTTTACAGTATTTAGCCTGTTATAAGTTCTGTTATTACCCGATGTTTATATGTCGTGTAAGAGACTCACCACACGTGTCGTTGAGTCTTCTAAGCGCTATTCTGGCTCCGTCGCTGCTGGCGTACTGCAATACATACACACACACATTGAAAGGGCTTATGTACAGACGATCGGCACTACCAAAAATCACTTGAGCTAAACAAATGAATTAAATTCATTTCGAGTGGAGTGATAATGTTCAAAAACGAAAGAGCTTTTCGTGAAACGGAACGTATCATGTCCCGTGTCTGTGATTAGAGATAGCCAATCACAATCAAACGACGACGTGTTTCGTCTTTGTTTTTAAATTCTCACTGCCTTTCTTAGCCAAATGATATTTGTTAGCGCAAAGGAAATCAAAACAAAATGACACACTGAAGAAAAACAATACCCATGCTGTTTCATAGAACTCATTCTCATTCAGTTAGTGTTCACTCTCATGCGTGGAAGTTAGAACTCTCGGCCAAACTATCATAGTATATCTATCTGACCCCGTACTTTGAAGACCTATAGTGCTAAGCTCAGCCGCCAATATCATGGCTGAGCTCAGCCCAAACAAAATCCAACTTTACCAGCTCCGATGCCTACATTGACTCACTGTCCTACACTCCCCGAGTCTCAAACATCGTTAAAATACATGAACTACCTACAGAAGTGTGAAACTGTTAGATAAATGCGGTTTTACAGTTAGCGTAAAGTACTCATTGTAAAACTGCGGTTTAGTTCAATCGTCACTGTAAAAAAAGCTTTATTAAAAGCGAAGAATGTTAACCGCCGCCGTGCCAACATCGTGTCTCGTGACCTGACCTTAATCTATTGGCTACGCGCGCCTTTTTGCAGGTTGTTAAAGAACCTGAACTGGAGTCGTAGCGTTAGGTCTTTCCGTACTGCAATGGAATAAAACACGTGACTATGGTGGAAAAAAATGACGATCGTCGGGTTAAAATGAGAAAACCAGTGCGTTATTGACCGAATCCGCGTGCAGACACGCGAACCTGCGCACTTACGAGTATGGATTGGGGTTAAAGTTTGGCAATTGCGTGGTCGTCGGGCTACGTCCGTTCTGCTCCTGAACAATGTCTGCCGGTATGAGGATCGTGTTTTCGACGCTTTCGTCGATGACCGGTATTACCGTCTCTTTAGTGGGCGTGGGTGTTTCGGCGCTGGGCGGCGTGAGGTTCAACAAGCTAGCGTCGACGCCCACCGCGGGCGGCCGTCCGGGCAGGCGGAGTCGCAGTGACACGTTAGTGCGCTTTTGCACTCGGCAATCTGACAATATCGATGGCCATTATACACAACCCGGTGTCATGCTCGAGGGATGTTCTAGTTACTCCTAAGTAAAACGTATCATGCGTGGTGTATGGCTTTAGGTTGAGAAGGGTCGACTACTATTTTAAGGTAAAATGTTACGTGTGTGATGACGATGTTCGGGCCTCATCGAGTCTCCATCTGTACGTAATGATTGTTTTAGACGCGTTGTGATTGTTAAACGTGTAATTTGTCGTTATGAGATGACAATTCATTTTGATAAATGTGAAAAAACAATCTGGAACATTTTCCATCTGTGGATATGCTTTATAATAACCATTATATTAAGATTACCAAAAAATCTTAGAATAAGTCTCGCAGTATGAAGGCACCAACCTTGCTTATTTTAAGACTCAAAATACCAAAAAAGTTTCTTAAGCTAAATACAGATTTAAAATAATTAATAATATTCAATATATTGATACCATAAAATCAGTTTACAAGTACGAAAATTTCTGAAAATCCTAAAAAGGAAATAATTAACTTCAACTGGACTTTACTGATGATTATGTCTAATATTCAAGCGATAATAAGCCTTAATGTAAAGAAACGGTACTGACTTCTGTCGATGTTCCTCTGCAGATGGCTGGCGACGCGATGGCGAGCGTCGCTGTACTCGAGGTGCAGACCCAGTCGGAGCAAAGTGGGATTTGCTTCCACCAACTTCGTTATTTCCATCTCAATCTTGTTGCCGAGGACTTGCGACCGCTGAAAAAATAATAACACTAGTAAATAATGGTAAAAAGGATTATGCTTTATATTTACGCAAATAAGTAGTTTCTACATAAAGATATTCTTAATGAAAAGTAAAGACAATGCAATGAGCTATTTGAATATAGAACCAATAACAACTGTGACGTAGGTTCAAGAAGACCTACTCATCAGTAAAAAGATGGGCAGATGGTCTGCCAAAGAGATGGAGCACAGAATGCTAAATCACTTTAACAAATGTCAAGTTATTTTACGTGTCAATTATCAGTCAGTCACAGACACACATTATTTTTCGGACAAAGACAAATTACGGATAGAGATGGTATGTCATTACCGATTTGACTAATATATGGCCGTCTTGTGTCACGTGACTGACGTATAAATGTCAATATTTTTAATTGTGGATTTCTAATAAACGATTATTTTCAAATATATTTTACTCTATAAGGTCACATTTTGTACAGATTACACTCAATAACTCTTTAATTCTTAATATGTCAAATAGGTTATTTAAAAAAACTTTAATATTAATAATGAGATATTTTTACATGCAATTATGGAATACCTGGTTGGAAGCCCGGAACTCCTCAACAATGGTCGTTGTAAGCAGGGATTTAACCAATTGCACCACACCAGGAGGGCTAATAAAGTTAGTCTCCACATTAACCACTCGCAATGTCGCATTCTGTTCCAAGGCGTCAGCCAAAAGTTGGGCCGTGCGGTCGTTCAGACCCACGTTAACCAGCGAAAGAACTTCTAAATGTGTATTTGTTTTTAACCCTTCGAAGAGTTTCTCGAATTTCTCATCGCTTATGTTCTGGAAGGAGAAATGTGTTCAGGAATTGCGCAAAATTTAATATATATGAAATAAATGTATGAAAAATGATAGTAGCTGACGCAGGTAGAAGTTAGGAAATAGTGCCAACCAATTTAAAAGTTCCAATTTACGGAGACTATAATTTATAAAATAACTTAATTGATTTGATTAATTGCAATCGTCAATTCATCTCTTTCTGTCAAATTATCTATAAGCTGTGATGGTAAGGGATTGAGAACTTTTGTCAAACCACCGGAATTAGTTTGATTTCGTTTTTATCTTGGGTTGGGCTGTACTCAGTGTAATCGTTAATGAAAATGACAATGTTTCTTTTTTCAAAATTTTCTTTGGCCTCAATGAAGAAAGGAATATTTAGTTTAAAATTACTTTTTATTTTATTATACTTGTTAATGTATAGGAACAATATAAAAGTTAACTATATATACATTGGTATACCAGTGTGTATAGTTAGTTTATATATAAGATTTATTAATGTGTTTATCAAGAATTGAAAAAAATTATGTTTGTATAATTGAATTTTACATAGCTATATTAAAATACGGGTTTTTAGAATTGAATTCACATTATAATATGATTTCCCGTTTAGTATGTTTTTAGCCATTGAAATCAGTTTAGTCGTGATTTACTACTTATTACAAATTGTACAATTGAAAGCGTTTGAATCGGGTTTAATCTTTTCTATTGGTAAAATTAAATTAAATTACCTTAATATTATTCCAATTGAGATCTGTCAGATTCTGGTCATTCTCCTTCACCCTTTTGATGGTATCTTCGGGGTCTGTGTCGTTTGGTGGGTCCATTGGGTACACCTGAAAAGAAACATTTGGTTCATGAAAATGTTCCAAATTATATTTTTGCCACCGGGTATCAAAGCCACGGCTGCTGGGCAAATGCCATCATAGCCAATTAGTGTTTCTAGTACCGCATAAAATCTATATCTATCTAAAGTCTATACTTTTGCCATGATAATTAAATTCTTCGTTTTATAAAGCCTTTTAGTTGTCAAATAAAAAAAATTAACCTACTTCAAAATCACAATGTTATCAGTTTAACATGTATGGATATTACAAAAATTGGAATCATATTTTAGTATGATGATCTATTTAGGCTTCTTGTACATGTGATTTTTTTTGTTACATATTTGTCAAAAAAATTCTATCTTTTTTTATTTATACCGAAAAACTTCTGAAAAATTTCATCATAATCGGTTCAGTAGTTTTTGAAATAAAACCGAAATAGAATGTGTATATAGCTAGGTAAAATATTTTTAAATTAAACTTACCTATTGTTAACCCTTATAAACTCAGTTTAAATTTTTAAATGTCTAATCTGACCTCTAAAATACTTCATTTTTTAAATGGTTATTGTATTATACCTTCGGTTTAGTCGCTTTTGTGATACCGTCCCATCCGAGGCCAACAGGTTGCCCCTTGTTTAATAATGAGGCGTGGTACTGGTCCTGATTCATCATTGAGTGGAACCCGAGAATAGCTGAAAGAAAAATGTAAATTATTTATTGCTAAATGTTTGTAACTCTATATAGCGATGCTGAATGCGCTGCCCATTATCTGTTTAAGATAATTATCGTTATATGGAAATAAATTTTATATTGTACAAGGCAAACCAACCAAAATCGAGTAATTTCGACACTGTATTTATAATCTCTCAGTACAAAAATACCTAAGAAATAGGTATACAATTGGACTTGTAATACTATATTTTAATATTATTATTAATCTAGACCATATAACCCTATACATCAAAACCCTATACACCGCATCGTTGTCTTTCATAGACAAGGCAACAATCATAGACAATTTTGTTTTAACAAATGTAAAAGTATTATTTTAATAAAATTTCACTTATTAAGTGCTTTTGCATAGCAACAAAAAAAAACTGTTTTATTGTGGAATGTGAGACAATAACCAATCCAGGCCACACAAAGTAGCCAGCGATTGAGAGGTTTCTAGGACAAGTGAACTTTAATAAGCCAACTTATATTATAAGAAAATTATATTTATGATTTTTTTTTAAATCCTAACCTTCCCAGTTAACCTTCTTCCTGTATCCTAAAATATGAATAAAACAGCAATATATTTCTATATAAAGTTTTCCCTTCAAGACTAACTTAAAGTACTCGTATGACTTGGAGTAAAGGCCATAGATTTAAGTAATGATTTGTGAAATCCATTAAAAAATTTGGCCTTTTAAAATGTTATTATTGTTAATTACAATATGGGTTTTTTTCTTACATGCATTTTTAATAAAAAAGAATAACTAATGACTCACCGGCAAGGTCGATGATTTCCTCCTGTGAGGCAGAGGTGAGAGCCTGCTCATATTCATCACCTAGATCTATTGTAATTTGTTCATCTGCATCACGGACTTTCTCTGGAGGTGGTGGTGGAATCCACTGAAAATTGCAAATTTGGATGCCATAAGAATTATTCATGTTTTGACCTTCACAAAACAGCTGGGTTTACAGGCATAGATTTATTTAAATTTTCAACGAAAGAAATTTTATGATTATGTGACGAAAACTTAATAACTATTTTATTTGCAACTTGTTAAGTATATTCTACATATTTTGAAATAATATATTGCTTTATCATTTTTCCTTGTGTTGCAGAGAATTTAGTGCCACTAATTGCTATAAGATTGTCATATCAATCTTTTAGTCCTTTTTCTGTATGAAGTTTCATGACCAAGATCATGAGATACAAATTAGAACATGGATCTTAGTGCAGGTAAGTGTTCACTAATAAATTGAGATACAATGAACAAGGAAACATGTAATATAACATTTTTAATTTGTTAATTCAAAGCCTTGAATAACTTACATTTAAATTACACAAAAAGTAAAGTATGACATCACTTCCGCTGCTAAAAGTTTTACTTGTAATAACTATATGTTATAAATATAACGATTTTTAATAGAAAGCGGATTCTTGTCATAAGTAAATTCCGATAATTAATTTCTTATAAAGTTCTGTTTTATATAATTTTTTAAATCATAATTTTAAAAACTCACAAATAAATATTGCTTCAAATACTTAGCTTGAAAGATAATTTAAAACCACATTATCTATTGATCACACTATTATGTGTCTGTATATTAGATATTTAGTTTTCTTAATTTCAAATACATACTAAAAACCAATAATGAGTACATTCATAAATTAATTAATACACAGCATTTAAAATTTCACTGGTATAGTTTGATAGGGGTTTCAGTAATTAGAGCTTACCTTTTTCCCTCTAACAACACCGGCGACATATGGTTTCACCTCTGGCCTATCAGGCGTCTCAAGTGCCTGCTTATTAATATGTTCAATCAATTTCTTACGATTCAGCGGGCCAGTGGGATCCTTTTCACATGCATAGTTTGTCCTTTGTGATGGTGGTAAAAATGTGTCCTGAAATAGGTGATGATTAATTAAGTTATAAAATAAGTGTTATATATATAGATACATTGAATAAAAATACATTTCTTTTATAATAATTTTGATGTACAAGTGTCTTAAACAGACTTACACTATTTATAAAATATAAATCATTGCATTGTTTTAACAAAAGTATTCATTTGCCACTTCACTACATCAAAAATACAATTTAACAGGTAGAGTACTTGTACAAGTGCAATTGAAGCAATTTAGCTAATATTAATATTAAAATTTATATTTTATAATTTATTTATAATATTAAAATTTATTAAACTAATTTCTATTAAATCAATTTTGTTTTATTCACCAGTTTTTAAATTAGCGGTGCGCTTTATTGTGTTTATGTTGTATTGAAAATTGACAGTTAAATACAATTTAAAAGTGTGAAATTAGACTAATTAGGTTTTATGATTATGTTTGTCAAGAAAGTAGGACTATAAAAGTTTGAACATGTTAAATTAATTAAATGACAATGCCGTTTTGACCGTATCTTTACACAATCCTTTTATTCACAACTGTTAAATATATACTGCAGATACATAAAGAATATTAAAAAAGGTATAAATACTTGTCACAAATCATTAAATAACAAGTAAATAAGTTTTTACAGACTGAACTGATAAGCCAAAAAAATTTACAATATCTTTTTGATACTTTTTTTATATAAATGTGTTAATATAACTTTATCTAATTGTAGCAGGTATTATTTTCCAATAAAATGGAACTCAAGATAACATATTGTTAGTAAAATATGAGTCATGATTGCACCTAACACTACAGTGATAATAAAATTCATTTAGATTCATTAAAAGATTCCTTAACATCTTGTAAGGCGGAATGAGGTAATCTTCAATTACAAAGATGATGCTACTTTTAAAATTCTAAATCTTAAATTTGATATGTTCAAAGAAGAATTTAAACAACATATATTTTTGTTACTCATTTTAGATAAAGTTATTATATACAAAAGGTATACAGCAATGTACTATATACCTTTAATTTGCATCTTAAAGGAATAAATCTTTGCTTTTTGGCTTAATAACTTTTAGAAAGCAGAATAAATTACGATCGTCAGACTAACCTTAAATACTCATTTTTGCTGTATAAAGAGTTAAATATATAAAATGATGAGGTAAAACTTACATCGGGGTCTACTTCCTTAGCGAGCATAGTCAGCTCTTCTTGTGTCAACTTCGACAAAAGTTCGTCGACATCAATTTCATCGTATGTGGACAATTCTCTGCCGTACAACTTGGCCGGTGTCGTCATTGTCGTCGTTTTCGTACTTGACGACTTCTGCAAACACAAAGTATCACACCGTTCACATAAAATCCTTTATCATTACATAATAAGGAGACTACACGGTAAATAAACACGACACCACACCCATAGAAATTAATCGATAACGGGAACGTTTGTATGAATCCGACACAACATAAAAGAAAACCAATGCTGTGTTATTTGATAAAAACTTAACCTTACGTGGAATGTTTCGAATAAGTATTGGAATCACTTCTTTATTTCTATAAACTACAAAACAGCAGGTATTGTTTTTTACAGCGCCAATAGCACCGTCTGACGCGAATGACAATCAAAGACTGGAAAACCGATTACGAAGTCAGAAAAGGAAAAAATGCACATAAGTGGGAGTGAATAAAAATTACGATAGTACCTTGTGTAAAAAAGAGACAGACTGTACTTAGAGAAGCGCTACTTGTAAGTGTCTTGGTGTCGTGAAAGGCTTGTTTCATTACCGGTTTTTTGTCAACAAAGTATTGAATTTTTTGGGAACACCCAAAACAGATTTTTATTCACGAATTTTTACATAATTTTGGTGAAGATGCTTATTGGTAACTTTGTAAAATAAAAAGTACTTCAAGTATTAAAAAAAAAGATAAACAGTAAAACAGATATGATACACTTATTTTATTTTAAAATTTCGTACCTGAATTTCTTGCTGTGTTATTAAATAAAATATTATAGGTGTTAATATTTTTAAGGGTTCTTATTGTAGGTATGGTTACAGCTGTAGTCAATAATAAATAGGTACAGCTCCGCAACGCGAAACCATAGTAGTTTTATGTAACCCGTTATGATAACAACAACAATAGTTAGCGTTTTCAAAATATCGTATTAGGTAAATCAAAATAAAAACTTTTGCGTATGAATAAAAAATAATCATTTCAAAATTTTATTTAACTCCTCGGTACGGGAGGTCATGGCTTATGTCAAAATACTACTACAATTATCTCTGAACAACAATAGAATATTGTGTAATATTCTATTTCATGCTTGGCCTGCCTAATGACTTGTTGCTATTGAACTCCAGTCACGAAGTCACGACCTTCCTTATTATTCATTGAGATCGTACTTTAGTCGTTCGAGTATGTATGTAGATGTCTATTTCACTAAACCACTTCCATTATACCTAGTTAAATTAGTCGCCTCAAATAAATAGTGTATGGCTATGTGATCGGTTTCTTTCATGTTATGAATTAAATAAATATTGAATTAAATAAATATATTATTGATTAATATACCAAATTAAGACCTACTAAACTAAGAAACATTAACGACTTCGTGTATCTTTCAAATTTCGAAACATTTGTAGGGAACTAGGTACTTTACCTATACTATTAAATATTAATGGTAAGTACCTATATATGGTTTTTTCTATAAGAAAAATAAAAATATTTATATATACATATATTGAAATAGCACTCTAACATAGCAACTGCCCAAGGCGATGTATTTAAGATATCATGAAAAAAAAATATTGCGTAATATGAAGATATTAAATAATTGTAGTGACTCGTGATTGATTCGATTAATGTTTGGTTCTGTTGACCACGCTATTACACCAGGCTACCCGCTGGCGCATCGCCAGTCTGCTAAAATTGGTGGTTGCTATTTGCTACAGATAAACGGTATTTTAGTTGCAATCGGGCACTGGCCTTCTGAGAAGCAAAAAAAACTGCGAGATAGATGTCTAAACTTAATTTTAATAATACTTGCATGATTTCAACAATTTAATTCATACTATTTTTTTGTAATTTTACACTTTTTGAATAAAAAGTAGTAAATAGTTAAATAATAAACAGTAGATGTCAAGGGCGAAGGCATCTGATTTAACTCCCCAAGGAAAATTATTCTTGCACGAACTGTATTTTTGAATCTGTACAATCTTTTCTTCTAACAAATCTTACAAAATAATACTCTATGTTCCTGGCTAGTGAGTAGTGACGTTCCAAAATGCATAACCGATTCGTTGACCAAAAAGGTAAATGAACCTAGGAGAAATAAATAGTACTCTGTGTTTAAAAAATATGATTTCATTGTCAAGTCAAAACAGCGGTTAATTTATAAACGTTTATAAAAGAAGTCCACTTCAAAAATTTAATCATTTTTAACGGCAATGTCGTTACCTTATGGACCACCAGTACAAGTTTCACCTTTTATAAGAGCTGCAAGATATGCTCTATTAGCTGTTGGTATTGTCTACGGTTTTAGTAAACAAATGCTGTATGGCAAAATGGAGGCTCAATGGAGAGAAGAAGAAGCAGAAAGACAAAAAAAACGAGACATAGAAAATGCTAAACTGAAAGCAAAAATTGCTGCTGAGGAGAGGGAAACGGTACGACAAATGGAATCTGGAGAACTTTTCAAGCCTGGAAGACTTTAACGAAATCAAACTATTAGTTTTGATACAACTTATACTCATACAAACGTGCGTAAAATACATTAAATGTGTCTCATCTCGGTACTCAATAGTTTAGTCACAGCGAATACTTCGTGTTGTTTCTACAAAGGTAATTTATATTTCTTCCACACATGAACAATTGGTATTCAAAGGCAAATTCACAATGCCTTCGTGTGAGAAAGTGAAGAATTAACAAGTACTAACCTACCACGTATTTAACAACTTTTCACTGCGCTTCGCCAGTCAACTTATACGAGCATACTTAAACTAAAATATGGTCTGGCAACTTGAAAACTCCATTTACCTAGACCATTGAGGTTGCAGTACTATTTATTCTAAAATACAGAAATGATTCTATTTCGTATATTTTTTAAGTCTTGACTTTCTCGGGTATAAAAAGCGCAGAGATATGAATGAATATAGGAACATTTAATATAATACAATGATAATATATTTTTATATGAGTTTCATTTAATAGTAGAAATAAAGTGTATACGCTTAATGAAAACAGCGTAACCGTTACATGGCCTTCACCGATCCTGTCATTTTTGTTAAAATTTGACACCCGGTGGCGACCTCGAGACCTAAATATTAAAATAAATAAATTGTTTTATAAAACATATAAATATAATTGTAAATAATCGAATCATCGAATGATAAAGTGCCACTGTAACCTAGTAACTGTTTATCTTAGATACCATAACCTACCTATAACATTGTTATAACTTCTGGGTAAAATATATTTTTGTAATGAGTGCTCACAAGGTTAAGACATTACGAATACCCGTTTGCATCATGCCATATCAAATTGGTAGGTACGCAATCAAGTGTTTGTGAATTCACATGGTTTCATCGCATTTTATTGACTTTCACTCGACGACTGATGGATATCCGACAAGCGGGAAGCTTTACACGCCGCCTTTTTATAAATATGTCTATTGCGTAAGGTGTAACGTCTATAGATAGTCTTTATGTCAAACGTTTTTTGAAAAATACTTAAATATTTGGGTTGGACTTGTCATTCATACTTCTCGTACTTTGCAATAAACTAAGCATTTTGACAATAATACGTACAGTTTTTAACCCTAAAATATTTTATATTATACTAGCAGACCGGCCAAGCGTTGCTGTGGCTAAGGTTTTAGTTATATTACATAGTAGTAACCTATTCAAGGGAAACGGTAGGAGAACACCAGTCATGGGGACCACCATGCTTTTTTGGTGGTAATGCCATAATATCAAATAATAAAGAAATATTTTGCAATAAAATAATTTTGCGGGTATAAATTGAGATGTAAGCTATCCTATCTTTTAAGTTGGATCAAACTACACACGGTGTGCAAATTTGATTAAAATCGGTTCGGTAGTTTAGGAGTCCACAGCGGACAAACAACGTGACACGTAATTTATATATATTAAGATGATATCTTTACAAAGGGTAGCACACGCATGCGCAGGAAGGCCGCATACTCTGCTGTCAGTGCGCGTCAGTTGTCATACCTATCCACGATTCTGTTTTAGTAATTTTTTAGGCCCTGTAGCGTTTAATGATGAAAAATTATTAGGGGAAAGATGGATAGTATAATTTATTGCAAACGCAGTTACTCGCTATAAAAACCGATAAAACGGTATCGGCTAAAAAATAGTCATGATTGAATGAATAAAGTTTATGGATGGGAAACCTAACTGTAACTATTGTGTGGTTATTAGCTATGAGTCAGAAGCGTGTCAAACGTTTCGGTACTTGGATATAATTAAATTACATTTCATAAGCGTTAGTTTATATTCATAGATAAATTTAATAATATATCTAAATTTTGATTATATTCTTAGATTCTCTATTACTCTTTAAAAGTCTTGTCTGCATATGTTTCAGAGTTTCAAAAGTAGATCAGATTTCTCTGCTTGAGAAATATATATTTGGGTCCGACATATAATTCCGTGTGCTCACGATGTTTTCTTCACAAGCAAAGAAAATCTATTAGATATACGCAGCCGTAGTTAATGCGAGATATTGATTTAGAATTGCACGCAACGGGTAAACCACTAGGTTAATACTGCTCTTGCGCACTGCTTGTGCCAAAAGATAGATTATACAAGCAAAAAAACAGTGGCGCTACAACCTTTCTGTATCTGTTTCTTGACCATCATTTTTCTTTATAGGCAAGTCGGTGATCAGCCTTCTGTGTGTGACACACGCCGGCGTTAAATACGTGCTTAGATAGAATTTTTTAATTTGGTACACAGCCGTGATTCGAACGCACAGGGTTGATAGGCGCGTTCCAGCAATTAGGCAACACTTATTATACAATTCGCATAGATAATATATTATGTATAATATACATAATTATTTAATTAAATAGCGTACTACTGTTTCCGTCGCTGACAACGCATGCTGCGAACGTTAAGTGCCTCAAGGTACATAATTTCCGTTGCAAAGACGTCATATCACGACGTAAGGCGTAGCTTACAACTTTATCGGATTAAACAGCGGTATTATAGTTGTATTATTATTTTAACTATGCATACTCATGACAACTCCGATCAGGAAACATTGGGACAGATTTATAAATTTAAATTAAAGAGGGTGAAATGTTAGTTGTTTAATACTCACATGTTACAATGACAATATTGTAATTCAAATTCAAAAATCATTTAATCATATGGGTATTGTACACTTATGACTTGTCAGCAAAGAAATACATAATATTAATGCTTCTAATTTATATTTAGTGCCAGTTCTCAATTCAAGGGCGTAGAACGGAAGAGAAGAACTGGCAATAAACTCTCCGCCACTCTTTTTAATCGCCATTTTCTCTTTCTCTTTCATTTTCATATACATTTCTTTTTTGACGTTCATAAGTGTACATTGTGTTACCTTTATGATTAAATGATTTTTGACTTTTGTTATTAGAAAATAAATGAAACGCTTTAACTCATCGCAGCAAATTCTAATAATGTATATTATCTAGGTCGAGTTTATGGTAAAATTTTATGACGAGGACTGAGAAAGATAGATTTATAACTGGTGGGCCATGAAAGATGTATTAAAACTAAATTCTCGTATCTATTTCTAGGCTCCATAAATCCTCAGTGTCTCAATGTTTTAGCCGTAGAGTTTACTCAAATTGTTAAAGCAGCTTGTACGTTTTCCAACGATTTTTTTTAAATGTTGGTTTTATTTGTCTCTGACCACACGAGGGCTTCAAACGATTGTTCCGTACATAGATTGCTGTACGTTATTAAAAATGTTTCATGCGCACGCATGAGACAAATTGCAAATACTTCTTAATAATTGGTAACAAAACACGTATTAGGTAATTGTTTGATAAAACGTTATTACGACACGGTTGGTTTCGGTTAGTGGTTTGTGCTCGACTGCGTTTCAATTGCAATTCCATTTCTAGTTGCATGAAGTATATGGAAAAGTCAAATGCCTCATACAATGTTTTAGACAGCAATCTAAGGGGTCGTTCTAAGCATTCTACTTAAGAGACTCACGTAAACGACCGACAGAATTGCTGAGGTGCTAATACGAGTTTTGATCTCAAAAATATTTGCGAAACGATTTATATATTAACTAGCCGACCAGTAGAGACTGTGATTAAAAGGCAAGACATTAGAAATAAGTCAACAGAATAGTTAAATGTGTATAGTTAAAATGTGAGATTCCTGTATAATTAAAATGTAATTCTAACTTTGCGGTTCGAATTAAGGTGTGATATCGTTACTAAATGACTTTTTAAGTATTTCACCTAAATAGAAAATGGCGTAAAATTAAATTTCAACACGCAAGTGTTTTGTGAAACCGGTTTTTACCTAAACGGCCAAAGTGGAACAGTTTGCAACTTTTTGCGTAAAAACTCGTAAATCATGAATTTGGTACGCGTTGGGCGTGATTGCTGATAAATTATTAATGGTTATACTTATTAGTTGAGATTAGAACATAGTTTGTTGTTATAATTGCCTCTTAGCGGTAGAGCAATCACTAAAATAATAATCAAAGGGGCTCCTTACTAACGACTTATTGCTGTCCCCAAGAAAAAGACGGTTTGTTTGTATTGTCGGATCGAATCGACTGTTTCCAGATTTTACTTCAATCGCTTTGCTGTCAAGGAATTAACATCTATTCAAATTCAAAACAAGTAATTTTTTGGTCTCTAATAAACAGATTATGTATATATTTATATGTTTTTGTTTTGTACAAACTTTAATTACGATAAATTCATTTGGGACAAGAACACATATTGTATATCATTGTGTATAACAACCGTGAATTAAAACCAGTTATTTATAATAATTGTATATCCTTGCTAATCAGTTACGTATATTATGTAATGGTGTCGTAAATAATTTATGTAAAATAATCTTATTTACATACATTATGTAGTGCCAAATGAGTGTGTTAACGTAGCGTTTATGATTTTTTTTAATTACAAAAATATTATTTTAGTTCAAATATCGGTACACGCCTATAAATACACGCTTATGGCAAATTAGTTCTTTAAGTCCAAGAATGCAACTTTTACGGAGACGGGAGACGATTAAGGCTAATACTCACCCACACATAGCTGATTTGAGCTTTATTTATTTCAAATTTAATCAGTTTGTAGTAAAGATTATTGCGCTTTTTTGTATCTCGAAAAACCTACCCAGTTCTAAGTTGTTGGTGGGTAACTACCCACCAACAACTTAGAAATGTTCTTCTCTTCTCTCATCCAAAAACATTCTTGTGACTTATAGACAATAGATTTAATAAATAATTACTTATTATTTAATTTACTTGATGGTCTAAGTAATCGTGCACTTACTAAACTCACACAGCCACAACAGTACAGCTGTTAATACAGTCATAACGCAAGTCAGCCATGATACAAATAGTCGATTAGTCGATTTACATGGTTAAAAATGCCCGATCATTGACAATAAAAGTGCTAAATAGCATCACAAATTAACTTTATATTGCCCGACATTTTATTGGTAAATTATCAGTTACATTATAGTTATTAAATTTTTATGGAGCATCATTATTAATATATTTGATTAAGTATTTTAGAAAGTTGTTCCTCTGGTCTGACATGCCGCTCCCTGGTCCCGCTCTCAAGTTAAATTATTTTACTATTTTTAAGGTATAAAAAACACCGACAACATTTAGGTCTGTGCCTCAGATCTGTATCTGTTTTGTGATTAGTTGCTTTTCTTATAAGGAGGTGATGAGCCTTCTACGCCTAACAAGCACCTGCAACGTCGACACCATCGAGGCTTTTTGGGTCTAAGACATGCCGCTTTCCTCACGACCGCTTTCAGTGAGTGTTTAAAAACCCACAAAAAAAGTCTATTGGGGGTTCCAACCCTTCCAGCTCAGGGATGAGAGACACTGAAGCCACTAGGAGAACATTGCTCTTTTTAAGGCACATACGCGGCGCCCTTCTGTGCGCAGTGTGCTGCGCATACAGGCCAAGACAATAAGGGCGCCGCCACCGAAACAATTTTTGTTACACGTAAGTAGGTACCAATTTAAATAACAAAACATATATTTCGCTATATAATTTAAGATGATGCCGCCGAAGCAACGTCCGATCCATTCCTGAATAATCAAGCGGAATTAAACTGGTTTTAACTTATTTAGGAAAATATAATCTAAGTATATAAAATTGGAGACCATTTTAGGCCAAATTTAACAAATAATAAAAAAAAATCTTTGAAACATGAAGATTCGTAAAATAGAGGCGCTTCATAGGTTTCACACACAGGCAATGAAGGGGGTCGGGCGTCGGCGCGGCCCTGGGTACATATTGATCAGGATTAAATATAAAAAACATTGCGTTGCCGTTATTTCACTAGTTGTTTTTCAGCTGGCACAGTCAAATTAATTGGTATATATGAAAAATTAACAAAAATTTATCTGTCACTTCCAATAGAAGGCAGCTCCCCAATTTACATTAATTTAACGATAAACCTCAATAGGCCGCCTACGTGAGTTCTAACGACGCACATCTCACACTTTTTATCCTATGTATTCTTGTTATTTAGAATGTGAATACACACTTTTTACATAATTTTTCAAGATTCTATACCTAAATAGTCCCACGTTAGCATATTAATTGATTTTTTAACGGTGTTTATTAAAATATTGGAACTAATTTTATTCAAATCATTTGTTTATAACTCCATGCTATGTAACAATTAATGTGAAAGCGAAGCAAGGTTTTACATGCTGTTTAAAGTTACTGATATTTTGTATCAGTAGGGCAAGTAGGAACAGCGTAGTGGACATTCCGCGATGAAATAGCAAGGTCATTGTCCGCCCACAGGCAGCATTTATAATATTTGACTCATTTCCTAGCTACACGTTAGTCTCACCAGAGCAATAATTTATAACAATAAAAGTCTGCATCAAAGAAAACATTCGTAATAATAATTTTATCATACTCATAGTGAATCTGTGAAATGAAAACCTGTTAATTTGATCTGATCCTAATTTTAGTGCAAGGGTCCAAAAACGTTCCCGTGCGATGTACGTAAATGCAGAACATGCATCGTACGGGACTTTTCTAAAAGGAATAGGAATAATTTCTTATGAGATGCTTAAGCAAGGATTATATGACGAATTAATATATAGGATTTATTCACAAAATCCTAATGGCTAGTTATATTTCCATGATTTTTATTTATGACTACTTCGTTGCAATAATAGCACATATTAAAACATGTAACATAAATTATTACGGAGGCCACTGGCGGCTGTGTCGCTAGCACGCGAATTATTCCAGCTAAACCTGGTAAGGAAAAATTATAAGAATTACTAAGGGAGACTACAAGAAGTGTATAAATGAACAAAAATAAAATTATGAGTACATTTTGTTGGAAGAAAACCTTGAAACAATGTACTTTAGGATATTCTACGCAAACCACTCACCAAGTATTAAATATGGCAATATCATTTAATAATCTAGAGCTCTTATTAATTTTATCGGTGTATAGGCGTCATGGTACTCGATTTGTGTTTACGAACACATTTAGTACATTATATCGGTAATGTTGATGTTCTGGAACAGATTTAGCTGGGGATTTGTGGAGCGACTTACACATTTCACTTCACGTAACATAACAGGAAGTATTAGCTTTAGACGGAAAGAGCTTAGGATTGAGTTATAAAAGAAGGATTATGTATTAAAAGTTTCAAGGACTCTTTCTCTTGTCTTTACCTGGATAAAAACCATGGTAAAAGGTTATAAAGATAAAAATTTCAGTGCTTTTACGAATGTTTATATAAGTACATTTTATAGGCTATAATGGTTGTCAAATGTTTAAAAGATCCAGAAACGTGTAGTAGATTGAACCATAAAAAACGTATCAAGACGTAGGTAATGTTCAAAACAGCTCTTTGTGCTTTACGAGTAGTAAAGGTTAATATGTATATACATTTAAATAGAATGTCGTGTGGCCTTTGCAACGTGTGTAGTGAACTGCTGGTAGTAAAAACATCGCATTGTTACTGGCTACAAACAAAACACAAGATTAAGCTCACGATATCTGAATTAATCTCGCTGACATTTATTTAGCTAACCTTTGCATTTCGTGTATTTTTAGAGCATACTTTTTATTTGACTTCCAAAAATGTACGTATCTCGCGGGGAGAGGCGCTCTGTGCTATTTTCGAGTCGACCTAAAGCATTTCTATAACGTTGTATCACAGGAGCATTGTAATGCGATTCTGGACTTTGTTTACTAATATTAGAGTTCGTTTTTCTCTGAATAGGTATTGAATAAAGGTTTATATTTATACTATGTTCTTTTGTTTTTCAGAACTCTGTTATAGTTGAACTCCGCCAAGATGATAGAACGTGAGAAGTGATTTATAAGCTTCTAATGTTTTGAGTTAGGACACGTCATCCTATTAATCACCATAGACTAGCAGACTATTATCTGTCGTCTATGCTCGATATTCAATAATAAATAATTTAAAAAAGGAATCCTTCCAAATTAATTTGTTTACAGTATATAAAGCCAAAAGGTGCCAAGCGGGGATAAAAAGTCTTTAAGAATATTGACGTGTCACAAGTGTTTCCCATTTCTGTGTGCTCGCAAACATTCATTATCGTATTTAGTTAGCTTGTCCGAGGCAATTAGCACTTTGGTGGGCTGTCAACGCGCTCATCCAGTTCACTGACGAAACTTTATGAGTCCAGTGAACCAGAAAGATATGTAGATATTTTTGCATAACGAAATAACCTTTGTATTCTGGGATTACAGTGCATTTCTGCATGCACAAATGTTGTGTATTGATTGACTTAATTTCCAGGTATACCTTAAGTTTTTAGTTATAAAAGTAAAAAATCATTATTCATATAGGCAGCACAATGTACACTTATGATCGTCAAAAAAGAAATATACATTAAATGCTTCTAATTTTACTTTTACTGCCAGTTCTCAAATCAAGGGCGTAGAACGGAAGAGAAGAACTGGCAATAAACTCTCCGCCACTCTTTTTAATCGCCAAATATACATTTACTAACTTTAGAAAGATTGTCTTCTTCGTTGCTTAGGTGGTGGTCTCGAATGATACGGTGTACTGACTTAATATGAATATTTTACAATGAAACAGGCATAAAAACGTTCCAACACTATGTCCCTACTTAGAGGTGCCCTAGTCCAGCTTTCGAAGAACAGCAGGATGGATAAGGTGATTGGAATTAGGAATTATAGAACCCTTTCATTTAACAAAAATCGCGAGTAAAATGGATGCCTAAAAATGCCTACTAAATTAGGTTATCTATTAGTAACTTCTAATATTATCTCTTAGTCTTATCAATTTAAATTATCACGAATCTATATATAAACATTTCAATAATTCCATATTATTGCAAGTATATGTTATAGACAACATATTAGTTACTTTTAAGTCCAATATAATACTTTAGTAATATATAATTTTTGATAAGTATTGCAAACCTTAAAAAATATCGTAAAAATTCCGCATTAGTACTAACCTAGATATATTAGACGTGTGACTAGTGGGTGTGTACCACATTCACCACATAGCGTAAAATGAGGAATTTCCTGTGTATTTCTGTCTAGTTTCACCACAAATATAAACATTATGGTGGTTTAGTGGCGCGTGCGTCGACCCCGTGCGTAGCCCCATATACGACTATTAAAATGTTACTCCGACAATGCAAATAGAATAGCTCTCAGACAGTCAATGCGACATTTTATTCTTTATGAGGAATTCAATATATTTGGAATGAGGAATTTTAATAATAATAGAAGCCAAAATCTATTTTTAGTATCGTTTGTTTATTTTCGCAATTGTTTTGTGGCGAGTTGAAGATCAAATTAATTCATATGTACTTATATGACCAGACATTAGTAACAGCGTTTGCATCTCCGTTTGTTGATGCTAATGTGATGAAAGAAAACATCGCGAGGAACCAGCATATCCACCGCTCAACATGTGCCCGATACATCCGTTGATCTTTGGCTCATCACCTTGCGAATAAAGGAAAAAGTAACAGAATGTCGCCAAGACTGTGGGTTATAGCGTCACTAATTGTTTCAAGGTTCAAATTTGTCCTATAATTGGTCAAATTGGTCCTACCAATATTGTTCTTATATTGCAGGTGCATTGTTTTTTAAATTTAAAGCAGACCGATAAATCTTTCGTCAAAATCTGGTTTTAATCTATATTTGTTTGGTATTTTAACTTAGTGAATTATTTACTTTATATTACTATTATACACTCACAATTTTTCACAACAGATTTATGTATCGATATATATCCTATATATCGGTAATACAACTCGGAACCATTTAGCTTCCGCTGTAGACTTGAGTTATAACATATTATTTAGAATAGTATTAAAAACCATATTACACAGGATCTCTTCAGAATCTTAATATTAAGAGAGAAATCTAATAAAAATACCGTTTATCCTATTTGTATCCACTTATTTAAGTGTTGTGGAAGTTGTTTTTATAGATATTTATTTAAATATCTATATAAAACAATATAATATCGAATTAATTATCTATTTATTACTAAATTTAACTTTGGATTAAATTGATGTTAATTTATTATTATATTTTAATAATATTCTTATAATTTATTATTATAAAATATATTATTTTACTATCAACACTTCCTACAAATAATGTTAGATGTGACGTATAAAATACATTTCTTTTATTATAAACTAGCGATCCGAGACTCGTAAACCTTGAAAAATTATAAACGTTAATCGAGAATCATTACGTATATTATAATATTGGTGAAAATCACAGTAAATTTTTATTTTTTTTTTTGAAAAATTACTTTATCGACAGATAGTCGCGGCTTGATTTATATAATATAAAAGTTATATAAATTCTATCCCTGACTTTTTTGTACATTATCAAGATCTACAACTTTTTCCTTCAAATCAACAATATGTTACCTATCTCTTGTCGTTAAGGCAGTGCAGCGTTCGTAAGAAACGCCTTCGTTTGGCCGTTTGTTCTCCGACTTTGCAAAACCAGGGAAAAGTCTTTTAATTTTTCGGTTTATTATATAGCTTATGACACTCACACATAGTGTGGCTTTCCATTGTTAAAAGACTTTTCGAAATCGGTTCAATAGATCAAGAGATTTCCCGCTACAAACTTCACAAACTTTACCCAATATAGATAATGTTTAATTGTTCAGAATTTTAGATATAGGCAATGCGAAATGCGTGAAAATTCCTACAAAATAAATTCATTTTAGCCAAGTAATGATACATTGTTTAAATTACAACATGAATAGCCCTTTGTACTTTTGTATTCTTTGAACAATGGATGCTAAGAATGATTGCTTTTATATATGTTACTGATTTCCACTTGAATTACTATGTTCATACAGGCTTTTCCACCTATATTCAGATGCCTAGTTTTCGCGTTAAGGTCGTACAAACATATATTCAGTTTTTTTTAATAATTGCGTTCTTTCTAGAGATATGCTAGCTTATATAAGGTTGAGACCACTAAGAAGCAGTTATGTAGGTGTATTACCTGACTAAAAAAGTTAGAAGAATTTTATCTAAAAAACCTATCGTTCAAAGAGACAATATGGACTGAATCAGTAAAAGTAACAGTTTGTTTTCGTGAAATGTAGTTAACAGATTTTCGTTTAATGAATGTATACATTGTTATATTATTGTATACATAATTACTTAAAGATCTATATTATTTTATTCATTAACGCTTGTTCACAGAGATTTAAAAATTCTCCATCAATTTAGATTTTTTTGCAACAACGGTATTCTTTCATTATTTTATCCGTAAGAAACCGTAAGTAACTATAACTTAAAAAGTAACTTGTTATTTCATGTAGCTATATGTGTTTTGTTAGTATTGACAATAACAAATAAGTGGAAATCAAATCAAATAATCGAATAATAACCAACTTTTTTAACAAGTTTTAATTCGTCACTCTTAAAATACAACATTGAGAAACAGTTGGAATGCTCCAGTGTGATATAAAAATATTGTATACGAGCACATTCTGAATTCAACATTAGAAATTCTGTATTTTTAGAGGTAGGTGGCGGGTGCGTCATATAATACAAGATTTGCCTGGCACACGTATTTCCTTCACCTTGCATTCTGTTTAATATCAGCGCCTATGACATCGCCCGTGACATCAAATTGCTGCCGTCCAAAATAAACACTAGAACAAAGATACCGAGTAGAAAATATCTTGCCCGCAAACCGAGGATGCAGGAATCGCTAAGATCAAAGGCAGGTGAAGTGAAAATTATCTTCAAATACCAGAGCGGCAGTAAATAAGACGTCACGGCAAAAATACACCTGAGGAAGTCACGATCAAGGCCGCGCGCGATCTTAATAGGGAAATATGCTCACTGATGGGGATTGGATTCGACGCGTAGTCCTTGTGACAGTTTCCACTGTCTCCACGGTCTCCTCCACCTCCTCGCCGTCTTTGTTCCATGATCCAAAGAACTCCGTCATTATGTTTAACTTAATTTACACCGTTCACTTATTTCGCACTTTTAAACCACTGCACCAACACAACAAGAGCCATGCCTTTTATGATGGCATCTCTTCAAGGCATACTGTGTATCGCGGATCAAGGTAAGTTTGTTAAGACGACGGAGGAGACGGCTAGAGCTGATCTTGCCCAGAATCCTACTGGAAAACTGAAATAACCGGCGCGAACAAAAAGCACCAGCCAAAACATTTCACATGCGCGATTATTATTAGTTGGACGATCTAGTCGAGAGAGCTAAGTGTCGGTGCGACCTTTACACAAATAAAATCAAATTGATACTAAACCAACGTTTTGTTACGCGAATAATTTTGCTATTTTTTAACGCGATATTCTGCGCGCGCGCTGGAGACTTTTATGTGACAGTAATGGCTTCTGTCACATTTCTATTCTTTTAAAAGTGATAAGTCTATAACCTACCTTTAGTTACGGAATAAAATATTGCAGCTCAATGTGTATTTGGAACTCCACGTAACTGAATTGCAAACCTTACGAATTGCTTTTTTTTATGGAACAGGAGGCTCATCCGATGTTATTGGTACCGCCGCCAATGGTCACTCTCAATGCCATAGGGCTCGCGAGTGCGTTGCCGGTCTTTTAAGAATTGGTACGCCTTTTTCTTGAAGGACCCTAAGTCGAATTGGTTCAGAAATACTTCAGTGGGCAGCTGAAAGGCGGCAAAAACTGTCTTAAAAACGCTCAGTTGCTTTGGCCAAAATCATATACTTTGGACATCTGTGAACACACATTCAACACAGTGTGTGTTTGTGTGAATGTGTGTTTTAAATTCGTTTAAGTATAACGACGCTAGCTAGATTGTAGCTTTGTTTTCTAATGCGACATTATATTTATCTTGTAAAATTATAAATTAAAAAAATTAAAATATTGTATACCGCGATCCACAAGCAGCGTAGGCGCCGACAGCTTTTCTCTTAGTATAAACATGCGGTTCAAACACTTTGCAATATCAACCAGCCTATTATCCGAAATTAAATTTTACTCCACACTAATAGAGTCTATTTTATTAATAGTTTATATATTTTAATAAGCAAATATTAAAGTGTAACGAATAAAGGAAACTAAATATTGCACTTGCATCGTTTAGGCTGGTTTATTTCTTTTATTTGGGTCACATATTCCGTAACATTTTCATATAATACTAGCCGTGATTCATGAAAATTCACTATTACTCATACAGTTAATTAACGCATAATACAAAATGTGTATACTTATGCATTGTTTTTTTGTATTTATTAAATTTTTAAGTATTCTTATAGAAATATTATATTAGAAGAACATAGAAGATGATATTATCTGTTAAGAAATGAATTCAAGAAGAAAGGGCTAGTAGTCCCAACACCGCGAATAATGTAATTAATTATAATAATTATACGATTGAACAGTAATTATAATAGGTGGACCTTAAAGAGAACTGTATGGAGGAAGAAGGAGAAGAGGTCGCCCAAAAAAAGGTGGATAGAAGAAATAGAAGCGGTAGCAGGAAACGAATGGAGAAATAGAGCCATAGACAGAGTCAGTTGGAAAAAGCTGGAGGAGGCCTTACCCGTGAAGGGGTTCCGATCGACGTTACTGAAGGAAGCTAGAATATAGAATAACAAGCAAAAGAAAAAAAAATATAAAATAATCTAAGCCATGTATTATAATTTGTTTTTGTCATGATTGGAAATAAAACGGGCTTTATTATTATAATTAATGCCGATAACAACTACTTCGTTTTACTATATTTTAGTAACATTAGTTTTATAGAAATTTAGTAGAGTTTGTAACAATATTATGAAGGTAAGTTTTCATAATAAAAACAACCCTCGCAAGAATTCTTGGCGCTATGACGTTAGATATAAGACACAATCAAAACCAAATTTATGGAACAGTCTTTAATTAAAACATCGTAAATACAGCCAACTCACGCAACTCCAGTATGATTTTATCAGCTACTTCCATTGACGTCATTCTCATCCTGCTTCAAGGTGACTTACCTGTAATAACAGCAAATAGGTATATTAATTTTATTGACATTTATACCGGGGACTTATAGTATATAATATGTGTGGTTATACAATGTAGCAATTATAATATGTGTAGTATAGAGTAAGAATAGAGAGCAAGAATATTAACGTTGGAGGTTGATATGAACTGCCTCCGAAATACAATTCGATTGATTTTAATAGATGGTACGGATACTCGCAGAGCAGTGTTGGCCTAGTGGCTTTAGCGTGCGACTCTCATACCTGAGATCGTAGGTTCGATCCCCGACTGTGCACCAATGGACTTTCTTTCTATGTGCGCATTTAACATTTGCTCGAACGGAGAAGGAAAGCATCGTTAGGAACAAAAAGTCGACGGCGTGTGTTAGGCACTGGAGGCGGATCAGCTACTTTCATATTAGATTTAAAAATGATCATGAAACAGATTCAGAAATCTGAGGCCAAGCCCTAAAGAGGTTGTAGCACCACTGATTTTGTTTTATGTGATACTCGCATCATTATGAAATTCCGTAATCGCCCCAATGCAATGGAGCGTGGGGCAGACATTTTTCTGCTGCATTAATCATTTTTCTTAATTAGTTCAGCCTTCTGTGTCTGATACACGTCATCGATTTTTGGTCCTAAATGCTGGTTCCCCTACTGTCTGTACAACCGGGTTCGAATACGCGGCCTTAGGATTGGAAATTTCTCGCTCACCATTAGTCTAACACTGTATTGAATACCAAAAGTATTGTCAAATGTTACGTCGCGTCCTTGTCAATAGCCGAGATAATCAATCACCTTGACCTGGGTAAATTTCATAATACTATTAACTGAATGCGTTTTTGTGCTAGGTAGGTATATAATTTTAAACCGTAATGATATATTATACTCATTAAAATGTATTCTTTTGTAGATCGTGATACACAAAATGGAAAATTTATAACATTTTAAGATTAAATGGAAATCTCCTTCAATGTATAATGTGGAGCATAGTGTATTGGTTGTTACAAGCAATACAAATTGGCGATTAATAGGAAGGCGAGGAGAGAAAAAAGGTTCCTGCCAGTTCTCGTGCCTTAATTTAAGAACTGGAAATAAATTTTAATGCAAAATATTTATTTTATTAACGTAAATTTATATTAATATACGTAGTACATAGATGGATGTATATAGTAGACACATAATGTCCAACGATTTTAGATGAAGGTACAGTTATGTTATCGTATCCCTGTGTATTATTTATACTTGTATGTACATAGCAAACTTTCACACAAACTTCCTCTATATATATTTCCTTACTAGGTTTGGTTGGTAGACCGCAACTCAATTATGCAACGATAATTTCATATTTTATATCGACATTCGTAACCTAATAATTATGTGTTCGTATCATAATCATTGAAATCAAAAAAAGTTAAAAAAATCAGTTGGGCTACAACCTCTTTAGATCTGGGCCTCAGATTTCAAGTAAAGCAAGTAGGTGATCAGCCTCCTATGCCTAACACACGCTGTCGACTTTTTGGGTCTAAGACATGTCGGTTTCCTCACGATGTTTTCCTTCACCGTTCGAGCGAATGTTAAATGCGCACATACAAAAAAGTCCATTGGTGCACAGCCGGGGATTGAACCTACGACCTCAGGGATGAGAGTCACACGCTGTAGCTACTAGGCCAACACTGCTCTGTTTCGGATAACTCTTAATTGAGACAAATTCATTCATAAAACAGTAATCACGACTTTCCATTACATAAATATTAACCAGGTTTCTCGTCTATGGAAAACAATAGTTTTTGCTCCTCGTTGACTCTTGGAATTGTAGAAACATCTATTTTCTTCTTCGCTATTAGAATTTGTAGGTCATGTGATTGATGGAAATCAGAAATTGACTCACATATTTGTTTTTTATTACGAGTAAAATATATCAATTTGGATTTTAATAACAAAAACTTTAATTTACCCATTGATTATACAGAAATTTTGTTTTCATTTTCTTTTATCGTGATACACACACAAGCACGAATAATTGTAATGTTTCGGTAATAAAATGCTTTCTTATTTATATCATTAAATTCTAATCTAACAAAAATTTATTTTATTTGTTTCTAATGAAGTAGATATTATACTTTTATTTTTCAGCTTGACTAAATATTAGATAGACTAAGATACTAGTCAGCGCCAGTAGATATTAGAATTTGCGACAGGAGTGACGTAAAACAAAAAAAGTTAATGTCATTAGCTAAGTTTTTTTATGAACAATAAGGACGAAACATAGATCACCAGAGAATTCGTTTCTTGACACTTAATACACAAGTCGATGGCCGAAATACATCTAGTCGCAGTGATTTTTTTACTGGAAATCATAACCAGGAGATACAAAGTAAAATGGAATTAAAAAAACAAGTGCGAATCGACTGAGTCACGATGGAGAAGTTTGGAAGATATTAAATGTGTTAAAATACTTATAATAAATCGTTAAAAAGAGGAAATAGTTTGGATACGCAATAAAATTTAGGAATGGCATTGAGCTGCTATTAATAGAAGATTATTTTGATTGTTGGTTGGCATGTTTACAAATTAATGTTAAAGTTCTGTAATTAATTTTTGTATGTAAAAATGCGGCATATTACATATTTTATTTATTTACATAATATGTTATTTGGCGAGTTACTACTATTATTTTTTAGGAATTATTCAGTTGGATTTGAAAACATTAATCAAATATTTCGGTATTGTTTGTCGTCCATTTCGAGTGAAATTTGCTTACTAATTAGGTGGTATAATTATGAGGTGGCTAAAAGAAGCATGTAAAAGCTCACAGGCCTCCTGGGGCATGCGCAAATAGGTTACAACATTTCTGAATATTTATAAAAATAACAAAAATTATATTGATTAAAAATATTTGAAGAACTGCAGTTTTTAGTTTCAAAAGTTGCAAGAGGGTAATTTTTTTACGAAATACAGAAATCCTTGGAGAACTGCATAGTTTTTTGTCGCATAAGAGCATGAGGGATTACATTATTTGAAAGGACCGTAGCAGGGTGCATTACCTTTATTCTATTTTAAGAATTAAAATTTCGTAAAGAGAATTTATGAAATACTAGTATTTTATATTTTATGCAAAATAATTTATTGAAATCTCTAATGACGAAATGTAAATACCACGTGTTTTATTTTCGAAGAAATAAATTAAAACATTAAATTTATTATTTGTATTAATTTTCCACACTTAATATTTTAATGACAATTAAATTCCTAGCATATCTTCCTTTTTCCCTCCCTCTAAGTCTCGGAAATCTAAAGTTTTAGATTTGTATATAAATATGAACAAGAGTTAAAAATTAGTTTGCCAAAGAAGTTTCACTTCTGACATGTGTACTTTGTACGCACGCACTTTTTATTTGCCATAGAAAGGTACAAAGTCGAATAGCGCAACATTTAAACAGTCTAACTTATTTTAATATTTATCTTTACTAATAAGTAAATTGTAGCAGTAAGTATTAATAAGTAAGTATTATTGTATTATTGTATTAACAAGTATTATTATTTTTGTATTATTAATCGCATTCACACTTTATTATTATTATTATTAGAGTTTTATTAATGAATCCATACAAAAAGTGGTTAGTTAATATTTCTTAATTTGAGTATAAGTTGTGTTAGTGTAAGTTGTAAAAATATATGTTTAGGGTAAATCTTCCTCCATATTTTTCCATTCAAACTGAACGTACCTCTAATACTCAAAGCGAAAGAGATTAACACACTTTCATATCTATGCAAATTTTATAATTCTCAATGATGTATGATGTCAACGAAAATAGGGTCAAAGGTGAGAAATTCTTACTTTCACATTAAATATTGTTCTTAGATTTCTCCACTCTATGTAAAAAGCTTCTAATAAATATAAACCTTATTAATAGTAAAATATTGCTTGATTTCGTATATTGATAGATTTATAGTCTACTCAATTAAAGTATGCAAACATTCCGCCTATTCGTTTGGCTTAATCACTAAACATTAAAAAACCGAACAACCAATGTTTTGTATCTATCCACCCATATTTTTGGGGCAACAGGAAGCTCACCTGACGTTAAGTGATACGCTCATGGGCACTCACACTGCCAGACGGCTCGCCAAGTGCGTTGCCGGTCTATTAAGAATTGGTACGCTCCTTTATTCAAGGACCCAAGGGTGCAAAAAGTGCCTTAAGAAACGCTCTGTTGTGGAATGACAGACATCGAGGTGTTATGGTGTGGGATTGTATACTATCCCTAAACGCCCGATGATGAAACCCCCGCAGAGTGTTGAGCTATTTTTCACGGTGTCAAATTAATGTTAATTTGTTTTAATTTATCAGACCCGATGAACATTTGCAGATGTTACATTACAAATCATGAAAGGCAAATGTATCGTCGTCACGTTTAGTTGGGACGGATAGGAAGTAAATATTAGTCTAAACGGCCATCCTTGTACATTATTGTCTGTAGGTACAGTTGCGTGGGCGCATGATTCATCATCGAATCGTGTATAGGTGAATTAAAATTACGTCGCGGGAAATTAAAATGAAAAATATACAACTGGAACTTCGTCTAGTTGTAATAATGTAGCAATACTTTTTTTTTATAGAACAGGGTGCAAACGGGGAGGAGGCTCACCTGATGTTAAGTGATACCGCCGCCCATGGACACTCAATGCCAGAGGGCTCGCGAGTTTTTCTTAACAATACGTAATACGTAAAATAATACAAAATCATACGCGCTGTAATTTATGTATTGTATTGTACATACGCACATTGATTACGCTCTCTGGCTACTACACAAAAATTGTTTTTTAATGTAATATATACAAAATAATTGAATATTATTTGCCATGCTATGTTATTAACGCCATCTAGTTGGTAACGCAGGAAACTAAAAGGCGAATTAAGTCCATTACTCAAAAGGGCGACCTTTCAATGCAAAAACCAAAGTTTATCGATTATCGAAGCTAATACATTGCCAAGTGCCAATAACCTTTGTCAACATCTATCAAATGCTGTCGTAAGTCACGTTTTTAATACTTCTTACGTAGGGCTTCTCTGAAATGTGTTAAGGATTTTAGCTCTAATACAACTTGTATTAAAAAATTTGGTAAACTGTGTAGAAATTTCAAGAAAAAAATAGTTTCTTGGATTTATATCTTAAATACAGATTATAATTTGAAATGAGTCGAATAAATAAAAAGGTGAGGAAATTTATTTCGGAAGCGTAAATAATAAGCTTAATAATACAAGCTAAACAATAATTATTATATAAGGTTTTCGACCCCATCAATTTCTTTTTTGATCAAACAATAGAATAATCGCAGATACTTTTTAATACAGTATATCTTTTAATTAACGCCTATAAAATTTAAGCCCATTGTCTTAAAACAATTCAAACTGTTATATGATAATGAATCTAAGAGAAAGTAACTGTTAAGAATCACGAGAAAAGTACAATCTTGCAAGTGTCATGATATCGAAATCGGATCACGATGAATTGGTCACGTTTTGCATAATTCGCTCCGGTTCCAATTTTCTTTTAACTTTACAAACGAATTAGCAAAGATAACCAAAGATAACTTATTATTTTATTGGCAAATATACATTTATTAAGTGAGAGTTGCTGCATCTGGCACAGGAGCTTCAGACTGACGGTCAATCTCCAGTAATAGATAGAAACCAAAAGAAAACGAAGAATTTACTTGACAAGACCTGTGATCACGAACCCTGCATTAACATATTGTTTACTATATAAAATTATTGGTACAAAAATTACTACGATACATTTTAACAAACACCACTTCATTCATACATATTTCATTACAGAGTTGGTTTGTTTGGTTTAACTCTTAGGAAGAACTTGGGAAAAGTCTTGCTTAGTTCATTTATCGAGAGTAGCCATATACCACGCTATAAACAGTAGGTTGAACAACATGAGAGTGAAATTTTACGATGCGCGCGCACCGTGACACAAAATTAACAGAATGAAGTTGCCCACGGAAGATGCTACGGCATTGGACATAATTTAAAAACAACATTCGAATAATAATAGAATTTATGTTACACTTAATGTAAGAGAATAATAATAAATATTTATTTATTTAATTTTCAAATGTAAACTGAACTTTATTGACTATAATGACTCCTTTTCCAGTCTTTGATTATTTAATTGTAATTAATATAACTTCTTACGCGCATACATAAGTACACGCACCCTTTTTTTAATTACGTGCAGCAGCTTACTTGATTCATTACATGCAAAATTTTATTTATATACCTTATTAATAAATGGCACGTAAACAGTCAAATAATATTTACAGTCAAATTAAATAATGATAATATTCTAGTTAGACGTTGTCATCGTTGTGGGATGCGGACGATGCCAAATAATGATTTGACAAGGAAACATGTACACAGTCACTGAAGCGTGGTGAAAGGGTCCTTGGTGAATGAAACAACAAATATTATTTGTGACCTTAAAATGTCGCAGCCTATTCCCGTTGGCAACAACAACGATTAGTAAAACAGATTTCAATAAAAGATCTTTGACTGCTATCACCAAAACTACAATTAAATACAAGACCGAATCTAACTTGTTCCAATGTGCCAACAATTTTTGTATTAATTTGAATAAATCAATCATTATATTTATTGCATAGAAAACTTTAGCAGTCTTACCCTGTGGAACTAAATGGAAGTAAAACAATATTACATCGTTTGGATAGGAAATAGAAATTGAATGGAAAGTCTTGTGTGTTCGAGGTGTCAAGAGTCAAAAACTGTCATTATCGTATAAGAATAAGTTTGTGCTAAAAGTATAGAAGTCGCTCTGAAATTATTATTCCATCCAATCAAGATATCGTTACATTAAAACCGTGTGATTAAGCCAAAACCTATTTAGAAAGTTTTAATCTATCAATAATTAAAAAATATACTATTTCAACTATTTCCTAACAAATGTGTTGAACTACAACTCCATAAAAATACGAAAGGTGAAAAATCATTTCCTTTTTTTTCAACGCAAACAAAACAGAAAACATCTGAAAACGGATATCATATATATACTTTTAAATAAAACCTTAGTCAGGTGTAGAAATTTCACTAAAAAATGTTTCAAAATGTAGGAAATAAAAAAAAAATAATTACGAGAATTTTGGAAATTCAATGTTACAATAAGCAAGAGCAGTATTGGCCGTGGCAGTGGCTCACATCCCCGATGTTGTAGGTTCATTCCCCGGCTGTGCATCTATGGACTGTTCTGTCATTGCGCACATTTATTTCTCACTCATAAGGTGAAGAAAATCATCATAAGGAAACCAGGATGCTTTAGACCCAAAAAATCGACGGCGTATGTCCCTCAAACCCCTAATTGCCTGATGATCACACAGAATTAGCCCATTACAAATGTTGGATCTTAATACATTTAATATCTCCTTGACATGAACTGAATAGTGATAGTACGTATTATTTTATTGAATGGGTTCACTAATTTCGCAATATAGCGAATGTGACAGACAGCTGAGTGGGCGCTACGCGTGTAATTAATAGCTAATTGGGCCCTGTTGTCGCGTTATGCAATATATCGAAATAGATTTTTTATAAATAGGCTTTTGATAGTTCTCAAACGCATCAGACAATAAAGCTTTCATCGTTTTGAAGAATGAATATAAATAAGACATAATAAACTTATTTTAACTGTTGAATAGATCGAAGTTGAGTGCGGCCTCACCAAATTAATAATGTTGAGTATATTTATTTATTTTTATTAAAAAAAGTTTGCGAGCACTTAGTAAACTGATAGATAAAGATAAACAAAGAACAAGATTTAATTGTAAACGTGACAAGTACTTATACAATGAAACATAACAAACACGAAAAGAAAAAAAATCGATTCATAAATTATTAAAACTAAAGGAAAATTATTTCAAAGTGTGGGGAGCTACTATGGATAGACCTCAGATCAGAATGATCGTATTGGATATCGGTGAGTTTTGGCCAAAACGCGTTCTTCTGAAAGGAGGGACAAATGGGACGCCGGGTATAAGTGAAATTGTAAGACGTCTATTGTATTAGATACTTCAAGTTAAGTTAGAATAAGATGCTCCCTAAAGAAGGGAACCTCTGTGTTGCACTTCCAAGGTAAGGAGGTAAACAAGCGATAAGAGAAAGCGTATATACCATATATGTATACTTCGAAAACTGTTCCTCTTTGCATTATAGCAACAGTATTTTTAAAACGACAGTACAATGGAATTACACAAACAACAGCAAGATGAAAACGGAAAGAGCTGTCACTGTCGACAAATAATAATCTTCTTAAGTTATATGTATTATATTAAGCTTACGTTGTATTAAGCTTACTTTACAGTTATTTTTTAATGATTTTTATTAAGACAATTCATTGTATTAAATTGTAAAAAGAAAGGTTATTTATGTTAAAACACTATAATGTTTTTCTGGTTATAACCAGAAAAAACAGGTCGTAGCTACTCAAATATTTTATGTGTTAGTCGCCTAGAGTGTCTTAAAGATATGTAACACAATTAGAAAAGCCTACACACATCTGTGCTTTAATAAAATAAAAATTACATCAGACTAGATATAATTTGCTCAGGCCTATAAATATATGTTTTCTAATTTATGTAATTTTGGCAGATGTTTAGTTGTAGCGAATTTCTAATGTTTATCAGAGTAAATTAGAGAAAATATTTAAAAAAATGCCATGCGAAAGTGGGAGAGGCCGCTGGTGATATTACAGCTGAAGACATTGTTTGTATGTTTAAACTCACGGTTACTCAGGAAATACTGTTTCGAATTTTTTTGTGTTGGATAGTTCATTTATCGAGAAATGCATACCTTTCTCGATAAATGAACTATCCAACACGAAAAAACAGACATTTAGACATAACATTTATTACTAACGAAACACACACGCAAAATAATAAGGCATTATATAAATAATTGACTCTGGCTCAGCATTATGAACACGTCTGCTCCACAGCGCCGGTCATTCTGCCAGAGACCACAACTTTTTTGCGCTACAGACGCAAAAACAGGAAAAGAATGTAATAATAATAATAATAATAATAATACAGAAAATAATAATAGTAAAAATTAACAGTGTAAGTAAAGAAGTCTTGGAAGATTAGTGTGGAAAAGTATATAGTATATACAAAAATAAGAATAATTAAAGATATAATATCATTGATCACATGAACTGGCTGAAATGGCTGAAACTATAGGGTAGTACTTCTTTTATTCAATATATAAATCAAATCACACGTTATTCAATCATTGGTTACTATGAACACAATTCACACTGAAAAAAGGAAGAATATTATATAACAGTTTATTCGTATAAGATTAAGTCGAGTTATGCAAAAACGTGTTATTTCTCGCCTTTGTTCTTTATCACGTATATTTAAATATGTATGAAGACATTAAAAATATGACTCTGAAACTGAAATATGAATCACAATTGGCTGATATATTCATTGCGATTTGTCATTCCGCTAATGTTTTGTAATGAAAAAAGTCCATTGGCCGAGCGCTCCGAATTATTAATCATGCTTGCATTTAGGTCGGACATTAAATCGTGGACTGTCTGATTTTGTCCGATGCGTAATTAATAAATTTTGTCAAGAACATGTTAGCTGGTACGAAGAAATTAAGGTATTGTATAGACGAATGGGTACTCGAACAAAAACGAAACATGAGTTCCTAAGAAGTTATAATTAGAAGAAAAATAAAATAAATTTCTTTCACGTACAATACAAGGAGTATTAAGAATATCCATAGCGCTAAATAATCTACATCATGAGCACACCTCACTTACACACTCTCACGTACATACCCACACATACACACCATTACACAAAACACACCAGAATTATGTAATTCTTTGTTAAATGTATTAAATAATTTTATAGATTTTTTCCTTTCAAGTTTCGTAAATGTTTGAACCTTTTTGTATATATTATGTAATACATCTTTGGCTATCTATAGTATAATTTTTTTAGTTTTATACAATTTAAGTTAGCTGTAGAAGTACGAAATAAATAAATAAATTTAAGATTTGTCATTGCATACATTCTAAGCTAAGAGGCAGGTTCAAGGCATCCTAATCTGAGAAAAACAAGCCAGTTGGTGCAGTCAGAAAGATATACAAATAACATTTCCTATTTTATATGATAAAAATAGCATGTTGTAATTTTACAAATTCCAATTATCAGTTCTTCTAACAAAGGGTCAGGTTGACTGTCAATGGCGTACTCATACACCGTGTAAGCTCGTGTCTTTTATATAAATTGTCTATGCAAAAAGACACAATTTAACATTACGATCTAGCCTAAATAAAGACTAATAAGTAAAAGAACTAACCTAATTTACTAAAAAGGATTTTTAACATAAGAAGTGTCGAAGGGATGACACTCTGTTCTTGTGTAGATACTATTCTTCCACTTACAACGGTTTAGCACTTAAAATTTACGTGCACTCGCGCTAAAAGCAAGCTCATAAACAGGAAAAGTAAAGACAATTTTTTGAAGTAGTATACTGATATAATTTAACACAAGTAATAATAATCCCAGCCGAAAGATCAGTTGACGCATCGTGATAGCAAATTGCTGCTACTTTGGCCTTAGTCAATATTCCGATCACGACGTTTTAGGAAGAATACGAAGCTTGTTATGTACCAAACTCTGCTGCAACCACTGCTTACTGATGGTTCTGAAACCTGGGCCCTTAGCGAGAAGGTCGAGCAACCTTACTTCCAAGCGGAAGATTCTTCGAAGCATTTTTGGTCCTGTTTGCGTCGGTGTTTGTTCGCTTTAATGAAGAACTTTGTAACATCCTTGACGACGCCTACATAGTCCAATTTATACAATACAACAGGCTCAAGTGGTTGGTGAGCACCGAATGGCGGACGGCATAACCCCAAGGTCCTTACTGAATTCACAACCCGGTGGCAAGAGAAATCCCGGAAGACCGAGGCTGCGTTGGTGGGGTGGAGTTGTCAAGGGCCTCGAAACAATAGGTGTTCGAAGTTTGACGCAAGAAGCACGAGATAGATTGCGAAGACGAAAGATTATTGTGAAGCGATTGATGATGATGATGATAGAATATAACAGATATAGATATGCCTTTGAACCATTCCAAGGATACATTCAAAGAATTCAAATTAGATATGGATCGTGTAAAAGCGGATCTGGGGCAATGTACTTCTTCTAATGTAATTCTAAATATAAATCCTGGAAAAAAACTCACAATGACGAAACAGAAGAATCTTCTTTACAGTACCAAATAAACATTAATGATAAAGCAATATTACCATGTTTAGGTGTCGTTGATAATTATTTACAGGTAAATGTTTATTTGTTCTCAAACCTGAAGCAATTATCGTTTTGCCGAGAATCGAATACAGGACCCACGGAGTTATATGAAAAACTAATCCTCAATTTAAAAAGTTTAGAGTATATTTAAATTTATAAATACATACTCATATATTTAATTAGCTTGTCTATGTACTAAATATAAAATCGTCGGTCGTTGTTCCACTTGTTGACAAGAAATTAAACAAGTCGTTTTTTACGTAGAACTGAAGATTGCTCTATTTACGCTGAAAATTAATTTGTATTTATAGAATATCGTTCACTTATTGAAGCCATGTGGAGTCAGTCACGTGTCATTGACCTTTCGGGGCTTTTAATTTGTTACTTTAAACTACTGCAATGCCAGTCTTACGTAGGTATATACTTGTACACGTCCGTTGTACGTTGACACTTCTGTGTCGACTTGTAAATGTACGTACCAGGTACGTACGTTTACAAGTCAAAGACCACCTCACGCTTATGTCATATTACATACGTCATTTGTAAGCTATTTAAAAGCCTTTGTCTAGAAAAGTAATACAAACCCGTCACTAATCTTGTTCATCGCTTTTTACGTATAATCTCTAATCCAAAGGTAAAATCCTATTATTTCATTTCTTAGACTTTAACCTAATTAATTCACGAAAGCCAATTAATTTCCAAAGCCTTCTTTAATATAAATTACGTTAATTAGATAAAGTTTTTTAGACTTTTTTCACGTCGTTCAAACGTAATATAGGTTATAGGCCAAATAAGAGATTACCACAAAATATTCAGATGAAATGTGTTTTGTTAAATATCGTATATTATTGGTGTTAAATATTATTATTTTTTTTTTTTTAAGACAATTCACACCAATTGACCTACTCCCATGCTAAGCTGGTGAAGCTTGTGTTATGGGTACTAGGCAACGGATATACATACATATTATAGATAGATAGACATATAAATACATATTTAAACACCCAAGACCTAAGCACAACACCAAATGCTCATAACATCGATGTACGTCTCAGCCGGGGATCGAACCCGGGACCCATGGATTCGCAGTCAGGGGTACTAACCACTAGACCAATGAGTCGTCGTATTTGGCCATTATAAAAAAAAACAATAATAACGATTTCGCACATATGCTAGCCGATTTAGATTTATATTCTGCAGAGGCCTTACTTCATATTTTGGCATGACTCTGAGGTCCATAAAACTAACATAGACACGGCGTACGCTTATAACAACTCTCAAATACAGAATGCATTATACACACCCATTCACATACTCACATACATTCACGCATACTTAAGGTCTTACAGGACTACTTTTTCTTAAAAAAACTGATTTAAACATGCACCAAGTACCACGGAATAATTATAATCTATTTACCCACAACACATGGGCTCCCCAGTGTGGAGACTAGAATTAGATTTTGTCTCAACCATATTTCTGGCTAGAATAAAATTTAATTGTTATTATTAACGTAGGATTTAATATTTTATCCAAGTTGTGATAAAGGTAAACGTTTCAAATATTCAGTGTGTGTCGTAAGAGACAATACAAAGTGATCACCTCGACATTGGAACGGGTGGCGCGGGCGTCGAGACGCGCTATTTCTGTTCGCAAAACGTTTTTCAATTTCATATTCAACACGACAAAAGTTTCTCATAAATTAAAAACAAACTTATTGCATCATGAGTTGTTCTAGATTTACAGTTTGAGTAGCAACACAGTTGTATGTTGTATGTTCTGTTCACAGTAGGTAGGTAAACTAAATTAGGTTTGCTTTCCAAACTTCTTCAACTAAGAAAGGACTTTACTCGTGACATATAAAATCGATACGTCACATTTGATTCTTAAATACTTAAGAAATAAGTAATTATGGAAAAAAGAGTCGATTGCTGATGCCTTCTTAAGATTAACGCTGTTAATATGCGTTTGTGGCTCAATGGTATAGAAAAAAGAAGGAAATTTATATGAAAAGAAAATCAAATAACATATAATAATGGTCGTAAATTAACATAGGTGTTAAATAAATAAACATTGTAACAGTAGCCTTAAAAGATTTACAATGCTAAAGGATATGTCATATGAATGTATGATTTTTTTTGGCAGCAGTGTGGGCTTGTTAACATTTTTACCGTCAGATTCAGAGACTTCGTCTTAGACTGACAAGAGTACACAAAAGGTAGTCATTAGAGGTGAGTTTCACGGTTCACCGTTAAACTCAATAAATTCATGGCATATGAAAACAATGCTGATCTTATGTATGTATGTATTTTGTATTCTGCCTTGACGTCCGATAATGAAACTAAGCTGCAGGTTAGCCCGAACAACTCAGTTCAGAGGGAACACTATTCTTAAGTGAGTCAATTAATAAAAAATGCTGGATGGCCATGGATGGTCTTTTTTAAATTTTACAATGAAGATATTAAACATATAGAGTATAATGGAAAATAGAAAATCTGTTGGTAAAAAACATCGCATCCTTTTAATATAAATGATTTTAAATTTTTCGGACGGGGTCGGAACAAAAGTTAAAGTTAACATGTTTTTTAAGTCTTCAATATTGCTTGACGGTAATAAAAAAGCGAGATAAATGTGTGAATTTGAAGTCAGTAAATGCAAGTAATTGTTATGAACAATTTAAATGTACATTGTATATCAATAGATGCGACATTGAAGCTTTATTGGAGTCAAAAAGCCTATTAACATTTTTTTAGGTTTACACATCGAGCAAGCGCTATCACAACTTTTATGAACACTAAAATGCTAATTTTACAAAGCAAGGACACTGACTTGATTGTCATAAAGTAAGATTTAAGTCATGTAAAATACAATAGTTTATCTTGCTTGGGTTCATTTCCTGGTAAAAAAACATATGAAACAACGTCCGTTGAGCAAATTAGGATATGCAGGTTTTGTGTTTGCTTTAAAATCAATAGTTTGGGACAGATACATTTCTGTGTCAATTTCAGAGATTTTTCTTCTCAGTATTACCAACTATCTGTACCAACTATTATTGCATACAGCTAAGATAAAGAGGAGTGTGTTGGCGTAGTGGCTTCAACCTGCGACTATCATCGCTGAGGTGGGTTCTAACCCTAGCTGTGCACTATTGACTTTTTCTGTGTGCGCATCTAACTCTCGCTCGTACATTGATGGAAAATATAGTGAGGACACCGCCATGCCTTAGACACAAAAATTCGACGTCGTTTGTCAGGCACAGAAGGCTGATCACCTCCTTGCCTATTAGAAATAATGTTATTTAAGAAACAGTATTTCGTTTCCACAAAATGAAGAACAGTACATACAAAAATACCTCTCCCACATGCAAAAAGTGAATAACAAAAAAGACGAAATTAACTTTATTTGTACACGTACTGGTAAATATAATGGAACTAACGTATTAAACGACCTTCGGAATATTCCTTCTGGATTATATCTTGTACGCAAAAGCCTGGAGTTTAATGTACTCAATTGATATAATAGTATAGATTCGTTGTCTAAATATATTCGATTTGATTACTTGCAATCCTCAATACTTCAAAATAATAATGTTATTAATAAGACGACAAAATACAGTCCACTGTCCTTAATCTTAGGGTAATTTTTTGAGAGTGTTTAAATTTGCGCATCATACAGGAGCCTTAATCTTGTAAAAAAACCTCGAGGAAACATTCGATGGTTGACCGAATTCGCGTGTTTATTCCCTGCTAGCGATTTGTCCGACCAGTTTTAATTATATCCGCTGCGTTCCATTTTCGCGCTCGCAAAGCAACAGCGCGTTGCGTTGCGACTTCCGTGACTTGACGCCATTGCTATGGGTTGTCGAACTGATGTGAATCACTGGCATGCAAAAAGTTTAAACTTTTCTGCTATTAATTACTTTTCCAGTATCATAGGCGTAGCAGCGTAGACAGCGTAGCAACTGCGTAGCTAGTAACTGAACGGAAGCCGTTGAACATGCAATATCCGTCTTGTTAGTTCAGAAACATTTTAAATTCATTATATACAAATAATGAATTTAGCACGGACTTATTCTAAAGTTATTAGAGATTCGCTGGAGCGCGATCAAACGCTTGGGATGTTGTGTTTCTGCTCATCAATTAGGTAAAATCGCACTTTGGCAGGGTTCCCGAACAGTTGTTCGACTGTGTGTTTTGCGCGTTTGATTCGAGGAACGGAACAGCGTACATACATCCTTATTTGGATTGTAATGCACCGTTTATTTACGTACCTACCGAGTACAGACTGATTTATGATCGTTTTAGTACTGAATCGTGATAATAAAGCTTAGTCAATGAACAAAGAACGACTAATCTTACTGGCAATTTAAATACACAAACACTTTTGTACCAACAAAGACGAGATAAAGAAGAGATAAATGAAATTGTTATATTTGTATTCTTCCTTGCTGACCCGACGACACACGTCGTATTGTCTTAACAACGAATATTGAATTCAAATTGGTAAAATAATAAAAAATTAATATTATTCAAAAACATAGTGTTTATTATTACAAAGCTCTATGATCTGTCATTCTGTCAATCACTGGCAGTTATGTAAAATTAATATTGCCGTAGAATTTTCTTAAATATACTAATGTCGACAATGTTATTTTTTTTCTTTAATATCTCCTATCTCCTGACAATTATAAACACAACAATAAAATAAGTAGCTAATTTGTTTCGTTCACGCATGATGCGAAGACCAAGGGAAATAGATATTAAAACCCATTGTTATATATTAAAGGCACTAATTATATTTTAAACAACCGCTGGATACTTTGGTTTACTTGGTTAGAGCGAACGCGGCTTACTTCTTAGTAATGATGTGTCGATATGGAGTTTACAAACTACACAAAAGGTATAATTGGCAGAAGCTCAAGGTTTCACTTCACTCTAAAATATTTAGGCTTAAGAAAACTGTAACAGGTCATGTCCTCGCATTTGTGTGTCATTCTTTGTGATCAGTTGACAATAGCTTGTTACAGAAATGAGTAATAAATAACATGATCACATATTAAAAATACGTCGAATTGTATACCTCATCTTCAACTTTTTAAAGTTGGTTAAACAACAGTATATTGTATCAGCTAAAGGGGTCAAAAAAATTGTACACTATGACAACTCTTTCTGAGTGATTAAATAAAAAAAAATAGTTCTACTAGGTTTAAAGAAAATTGCGCAATCTGTATTCAACTATCATATAGAAATTCCCACGATTTCGATACTTGTAATAGAAAGAAAATCTATGTAATGAATTTCTGCATGGACAGAAATGTCCTGTACACTTGTATAAGGATATATTTTACACTATAATAAATACAAACTACATATAGGTACAAAAGATTCGTTTATTAAAGGAATGAATAATTAATTATGGTGTAGTGTTATAAAACTAAATAATAATTTTACAGTGACCGGGTCGCAAGACTGTTTTACTTAACTTTTTGGCTTTTTGTGGGTCGCTACATAAAAATGGTTGAGGACCGATGATCTAGACTTTCGCTTTTTTCAAAAACAAAATGGTCTTTATTTGTCAGGAATTGAATTCAATAAAAACAGGTCTCTCTCGATCAATTTAATAAACTTCTAACTAACAGGGCATCGAAAATGTTTTCTTTTTCACTTGTTTAACAAAATTGCGTGATCTTTAAGACTTTAAAAGTCAACGCTTTTTTCTTTTCTTTTTTGCTGTGCAAATGCATTACTAACTTTACATGTATTCTGTATCTGATATGAGTGGTTTGTGGGTTTAATTTTAACGTCTATCATGTTGATTTGGGTCGTTGGAATAGAAATATCTCGATCGCTAATAGCGAATGAATGTTAAAATATTAAACGGGATGTGACGACCTTGTTGCAGTGTTTTGCTGTGTTGAAATACTGTCATTACTTTTAAATGGTATACTAGTGATTAGCGAACGTATTTATAGAATTTTATAACCTACATATTTCGTTTTATTGTGATAGTGAAGGGCATGGGTGAAAGGTAAAGAAATTAAAAGTTTTGTTGTCTTAGAGTTCGCGTCGAATATTTTATAATAATAATCGTTTAGTTACTATTTTTAAAAGTTTTGAAAATACCATTTAAGTAACAGACATTTTAAGAGTATTTAAATTAAGAGAAGTAAAAATTTGCTCAAGTTGAATGTGAATGGCGAAATCGTTGTATGATTTTTTTATTTTTTTGTATGATGAGTTCTTAAGGAATTTTCATTCACAAGATTTTGTGCTCATGGTTACGTCAGAACACAATTTTAATTTTTACAAAATATAAATAAACTGTGAAACTGCCAGATGAACTGTTTGTAGCTTTGGTGAAATTTTGGCTAATCCAATAAATCATTAAGTCATTATAGTAACTGTTTTGACAGTTTCCCAACATACAAAGCCTGTCTTTAAAAAAACAAAATACAACAATCATGTTGACTAATGATAAAACATTAAAAATACGACATTGCGTCAAAAATTAAGTATGTCATTCAATAAAAGTGGACTAAAGTTGGTTCTTGCTGTTGTTACCATGGTAATAATTATATTAGTATAGAAACAACACGGTACTAACTTAAATGTACGATTTTAATAAGACCAGAGACAATTCTATTTGATTACAGTGTTGTTTATGTTGCTGTATGTTAAAACATATACAATAAAACAGCAAATATAGGTATTCTTTTTGCCAAAGCATCAATAACGTTATAATGACGTTAATATGACAAAAATACTGTTTCTGTGTACATACTGTGTAGTTCCTCAGAGTATTACAAACATTGGAACATGTATTACAGCATGTAATACAGCATATTTTGCAAACATTCGTATTGCTCCTTGGACAGATTGTATGGTAGGTACCTAATTTTATTGCATGTGAGCATATGTATCTAAACTAGCAGACCGGCCAAGCGTTGCTGTGGCTAAGGTTTTTGTTATATAACATAGTAGTAAACTATTCAAGGGAAACGGTAGGAGAACACCAGTCATGGGGACCACCATGCTTTTTTGGTGGTTATGCCTTTAAATTGTAGCTTATGTGAAACGTTGGTGCTTTCAACACAGCGCCATCTGTTAGAATTGTGACTATTAAATAATAAACAAATATTTTGCAATAAAATAATATTGCGGGTATAAATTGAGATGTAAGCTATCCTATGTTTTAAGTAAGATCAAACTGCACACGGTGTGCAAATTTGATTGATATCGGTTCGGTAGTTCAGGGGTCCATAGCAACAAATTATATTAGGACTTACGAAAAAAGGGTGTTATATGAGGTTTTTTTAAACCCTTCCCTATATTAAAGTAACAATATTGCTGAGATAAACATTCGTAACAGATTAAACAAAACACACATTTAAAAGGATCCATTCTTACATTTAAAATAACTAAGGGAATTCTTTTAAACAAATCTGATCAAAGAAAAAAAAATGTTGTTTTTCTGGACCTTTATAGCCCAATAAATCAGTGTTAGCATTCATATTGCTCTGGGAATTGTAAAAGCACTATAAAACTACATTGAAACCGATAAATAACGTTACGAGAGTCACTGATACTGTGTGAATTCGAAGAATCATTAAGTTTTATATTGGTATATATGTTGGGAATGCAGATGCCAAGTAAAACTGAAAATTTGGCACTCGGGCACAGAAAATTTTTCGATAACATCTACACTTTCTAGTCATTATAACACAGTAATTAGACCTGGTATATGGTGCATGAAATTGTTTTTCTAATAATAGGACGGTGGGGTTCTTTGAGTCTGAGGTGGTTATCAAAATCTGAAGTGGTTAAAACGCACACATTAGCGTTCGCATTCGTATTGTGAATAAACATCGTAATGTAGCAGATAAACTAGGATGGGAGCCAAGACGAAAATATGCCACGACGCGTTTTTCCATTGGATTTTGCGCTTTGGAAACGGACAGTAGTCTTGCCGACATTCATTGTTAGTTTGATGGAATGTGATAACGCGACAAATTATTCCCACTTCGTCCTAATGACTTTTATTTCCGTCTTATAAAGCATAATATTAGATATAATAATTATTATTAGATGTTTAACACACGGGGCATTACGATATCATGTACCTAAATGTAGTATGAATGTAATGTACCTAATTGTGTGGTGGGTTTCATTCTGAATGTGTTGTTTGTCTGCAAGGTCACACGTGGTCAGTGTCCAGGTCACGATATGATGCACACAGGGGATTCAAACTTCTATTTACATCACGAATGACTGACAAACACTTCCACTGACGTCGCGATACACTAGAACGACGTTTGGGCCGGCTTCCACTTGTCTCATTCCCGGAATAGGTTGGGCGGAAACCGGCCAATCTGTCATCGGAACTCGCCAAGGGCTTAAGAACGCGGAAGGATTTTGACACGCAATTGCCTTATAGTTATGAACGAGTATTCAGGATATCGCTAGTGTTTACGTCCGTGTTCACTGACAAGTGTTATCTGTTATGTGAGCAGATGCGGCGTCGTCGACGCGTGCGCTATTTGTGTCGTAGATAAAGCAGTCGAGTCCTCACCTCCTCTATCTTGAGGCTCGTGCGGACCACCTTGCGGGTGACCGAAGTCTCGTATGTTTCTTCGATTGTCTCCGCCATGATTGCGATTCGCGTGTTGCGCGGCCGTCGCGCACCGTTGTTGCGGCGGTACTGAAAAGCGCACGGTTATTTTTAGTTTTCAGTCACCGGTCTGTATGGTGTCGTTCAAACTCGGGATTTGGGGTGTAAACGCAGGTCAAAGAAGCCTCAACTTTAACAAACTTACAAGTGCAGTGAACGCATAAAAGCTTTTTGGGATACATAGAGATGCGTAGATGTAAAGGGCGCCAGCTGCGCACGAGTTGTCTAAAACGTTTACATTTTACATGTTAGGTTAGGTTGACTTTAATGTTTCTAAATGATTCAATAAAAAGGTAGCGGCTTACTACTTATATAGTTTACAGTAATTTTAGTACGTTTAGTACAGTTTGCCGCATACAAAAACGCGATTCGATTTACGCGCGATTGCTCATGACGAAGTAATGACTTGTAAACAAGACGTCTTGAAATAAATGTTAGCTCGTTTGTTTCTTAAATGATGGAACCAACCTTGTCTTTGTTCGATTCGGCCCAATGGCAGAAATCTTTTGTTTAAATTTATTTTAAAGAGGCGTCAAAGCAAGGATAAAATCTCTGTCTAAAGGATATAAGACAGCTGTGTCTCTTCGGATCTATGATCAATGTTATACCATCATAACATAAGGAACTAGGAGTTTTATTTATTTATAAAGAACAATCGTGTCCTCACAAGTGACACTAAATTGATAAGAATAAATAAAATTTACATACGAAACGAAAAACATTATTTTGGAAAAACAAAATTACATAATAAAAATAAAAAATACCAAAAATTAAGTAACTACTATAAGCACTAACAAATAATAGAACTTTTGTCAGTTCACAGAACGGACTCAACGGATAATAAAAAAGGTCCGTTAAACTATGCAATTCGTTTACCAAAGTGATACACCGAATCAGATGTATTACATATTATGTTTCTGATACTTCCTCATAGTTCCCTTGTATAGCTCTCGATATTGTAGCTTTCCTTTGTCAATGTGATCTTTTAGCCATTAAAGGCTCTAAATCCACACATGGCTTATGTCAAAATCGGAGCTGCGTGCCTCTTTAAAGATATATAATCGAAGAACCAAGTCTAAATCCATATATACATATTATTATCAATTTTTTTGTACTATACTCCATATATACCATTATCGCTGGCAGCATTTCCTCGCTATATGGCGATACTTATTCGTCGAGGAAGGCACCAGCTCTGGGGTCAACGGTACTATCTATCAGGTGCCAACTTAAAGTACAACAACGCCTGTACACTTGAACGCCACGAGTCTCTACTTCAAAGGGAAAAAAATCGATGTTAGAATAACCTTACTACTAAAATGTAAAGAGAGCAGTCAATCGTATATACACATAGGCCATCTGTATCAGCGTTGCCAGATTTCTTTTTAGTCAAGTCGGGATTTAGGCACCTTTAAAGTGAAAAAATCGGGATTCATTTGTCGAAAGCGGGACATAGTAATTTTTTTTAAATAATCAGAAGTTTTTAAATACTTATGTTTTTAATTGAGTTCAAATCACGTTTTTGTGACAATAGACAGCGAAAATAGTCTGATTAAAAAACAAAAAAATCAAAATAAAAAAAGTCTTATGTATTAGAAAAATATAGCGTTTCAAACAATACTCTGAAGATTGAGGGTTTCAAATTGCAACTTACAATAAGACAGTAATTTTTATAAGAATTACTTATTCATAATATTTCTATCAAGATATAACTTCTTTAAGAGATTCATTTTTCTCTTTAAAAAGACGAAGAACTCTTCACAGGATAGCTGCAGATTAAACTTGATGAGTAACTCTGATTTCATTAAATTTACGAAGCATTTTAAAAAGAAGGCGTTTTGGAAAGCAGTTTGATGGTAGGATACTTAACATAAAGTTTGAAGATAATCCCGGTATTTTTTTGGATTCTGTTAAAAGAGTTGGTACCAATATTGTGCGGTGGTGGTAGTACACACTTCTTATTGCCATCGAATTATTCCCGAAAAGCGGGACTAAGCCTGTCCCGCGCGGGACATTTAATTTTGATTTAAAAATCGGGACGTCCCGCCAAAATCGGGACGCCTGGCAACGCTGATCTGTATTCATGTGGCAACAATGATGTTGGGCATTTGGGGCGGCATACAAAAGATGATGACGGAAAATATACAGGTTGATATGTTTTTGATAATGTTAAAACAAAATTTAGACATTGGTTTCTTTTTCAGTTTTTGTAGAAACATTTAAAGGTTGCGTATGGATTGCAGGTAATAGCGTATGGATTGCAGCTTTCGACCTGCTATCGCATTGGACATAGGACACACCCTTACGTTCTAAGTCTATCTACTATCTAAGTATCGCACCACCGGTAAAATATCAATATTATTATTATTTATTTTATTTATTTATTAACAGCTCAATGGCCAACATATTTATTGCAACAATATCCCTATTGCTACAGATTATTTGGCCGTATTCAGGCTTATTGGTAATTCAACTTATTTCCGTATATTCATTATGCAAAAGTGAACCATTTCACTGAACTGTTGAACCGTTTTATAAAAACTGATCATTTATAAATATTAAAACAACAACTATCGGTCCAAATTTAAAAATGCGAGACGAAAAACTTGCTTTTGATTAATAACATTTAAATATTTTTCCACCAAAATGCATTATGAAGAAACTTTATGAAACTTGGCTCACATATTATTTTAAAAACAACCGTTATCTTAGCTCTCCAACGGTGCATAATATCTAGGTACTTATTACAAAGAAAAAGAAATAAAAATGATCACAAAGGAAGCAGGCGGAAATGCGACAAAGGGCGACACTGTCTTAGTATGTACAGAATTAGCTTGACGCGCGTATGTTCGTTTTCCTTTTGGTATGCCACATTTAAATGCTACCTTGGACATTACCGTCTTATAGTTCGAACTCATGGTAGTATAGACGCCTTAATAATAGGAAAGGAAAATATATAATTTTAAATTTATTCTATGGTTATTTAAATCTACGAAAGTGAAAATAACAATATAAACAATCGAAATGGCAAACTTCACTTAAAGGAAGCATTCCTTATTTTTTTAATAAATGCGAAATAATAACATCTGATCTTGTCACGGCATCAATTAATAAAAATATTATTTTTTTACAATCAAATAGTGAGTGTAAAAAAATAAATAAAATGTTATTGATTCATCTGTACTGGTTAATCTGTATGACACGACAAACATGACAATAAACGTTAGGCCAGGTTCACACGGCATCCTCCTGCACGTTTTTTTGCGAATAAATAGTGGTACATAGACCCATTCACACGGCGTTTGTACTGCAAAATATCGTACACCGTTTATACGTTCAAACGAATACTCAACGGACTTGTCAAGCAAATCGAATGAACTTTAACGTTAATTCGGTTAAAAGAGACACATGATATAGCTCTGTCTCGTTCTCGCTCACTGTGACAACTGTGTGAAAACTGCGGCAATTCGTATTGTACACGAATGAAAATCTACCATGTAAACACCCGGGTGTAAAGGTGCGCTTACACGAGGGCAATAATTGCTCGGCAACACGAATGGACCGATCTGGAGCAATTAATGAAGCAATTTCAAGAAATTCAATAAATTATTTCGGCGATATTGCTTCTAATTGCTCCAGATATTTCATATCGATCAATGTCGCAGATACGAATTGACGAATTTCCAATGGACTTGGAAATTCCTAGCAATTTTTGTATATATCTCATTCGCACTTGTTTGTTTTGCGGCTTGCCGTCTTGCTTGCGGGGAGAGCGAGAGGTCGGGTGGAAGTAAGATAGCGCGCGGCAAGAGTCCAGCGCGTAGTCAGCCTCTGTTTGTTGTGTTATAAATAAATTAAAATAAAATTTAAGTTAAGTTGTAATTTATAAATAATTAAATAATATATTTTATAATTATTTATAAATTACAACTTCATTCTGTTTTGGTTCACACAACGGTGTTCCTTTTTTTTTACCGTCTAGTCAAACATAGCCAACAGCTTGATTATTTTATGTCGTATTTTTAATTGATTCATTTGGAATTTTGCAAAGCCGAGGAAATGTCCGTAATAATTTCAGTGCGCTAATTAACTAGCATTCAGCGTAAACATTGGAAATGAAACTGAACTGTTTCCTCGTAACATTATATTTTTGTTTTGACTGCATTTTGAAATACTACTGCCGTGGAGTACATTACTACTGATTGATTTATTTGAATTAAAAATCTACTTAATTGTGAATTTAAATAAATAAAAAGGTTGATTAATACAATTATTTTTAAATTAAATATCCTCACTTTTAAATTAAAATAACTTACCTTTATATATTCTCGAAGAACTTCTGCAATAGCTCTGCATACAGTAGGTACAAATAATGCAATACAACTATCAGAAATTCTAAACAGATACATTAAACTTTTGTATGAATCTCCAGTTGCCAGAAATCGAAGGGTTAAAGCAAGTTTTGTTGATGCAGAAATTGGTTCTTTCATGTTGGTCGTCTGTTTCTTAATTAATGGGCTAACTTTATTCAAAAGTAATTCAAAGTCTGTTCGTGACATTCTAGTAAAGTTTTTGAATAATATATCATCTAATTCTTTACATAATGAAAATTTTGTCCTCTTTGCCAAAAACGATCGCACCCAGATACGCCTATTCCTTTTCTTTCTTTTTTGTTTTTGATTAATAATAAAAAAAGCACTACAAGCCGTCGCAGCAAGAACAATGTCGTCCATAGCGAGCGAAAACTGAAATGCTCGTGTATGACAGTATTGCCTAGTTGATGAAGTTGCGCCATATCGCTCAATATTGTATTGCGCAGTATTGATGCTTGTTGCCGTTGCCGTAAATTGCTTGATGTAGTCGTGACGTCATAATTGACGAGTATTGACTGGAATTGAGCAATTTTAGTTGCCCGTGTAAGCGCACCTTTAGCACGTTAAAAAAACGAATACAATGAAAACGTGCAGGACAATGCCGTGTGAACCCAGTCTTATGGAGTAAAATAACGCGCAAATAATTATAAATTTATAAAATATTCCATAATTAACCATATTGATTTTTCGTCACTCACGTCGGACAGAATAGTCGAATTGACGATGCCGTAACATGAATCCAAATACATAGTACGTATTCGCCTGTCTAATCCTAATACTGTCATGGGGTTTAATATGTCAGGAGGCTATATGTAGAAAATGAGCTAGTTTTACAATTTTTTTAAATTAATTTCTATTAATTAATAATTTATTCATTTTTAAACATTAGTTTATTTTTATTAATTTTTTTAACCCAGAATTAATTTGACATGTTGCAAATCACAGATTAATGCGCATATTGCAAAGCTGACGAGTTCGACTTGGGCAAGGTGGTGGGTCAAAAACTAAAGACTAAATCGCACTATGACTCAGGCCCTGTATCCCATGCCAACTTTTACAATAAATAAAAATAGTGGTTAAGAGTTGTTTGACAGAACAGCATTGGATATATTTTAAAAAAATCAGAGACAGTGTTTTTTTTTTTTTTTTTTTTTTTTTTTTTTTTACCCCCAAAAAATTGGCCTCTTCCACGTCCATTTCAGTTCACCGAACTAGACGCGGGGAGACCAAACCGCGCGCGGGGGGGGGGCGCCCCCCTAACCACCCCCCCCCAAAAATTTCCGCGGGGCCCGCCGCGCCCGTGCCCGGGGGGGGGGAAAGAAAACCACCCCCCCCCCCCCCCAGGCCCCCGCCCCCCCCCCCAACCAAAAAAAAAAAAAAAAGGGAGAATTTTTTTGGTGATACAGCTCCTCAGAGACAGTGTCGGCCACAAAGCTAATAGACCTAACATGACCGTACAACCAGAGACCATCCTGACTAAAATATCAACGAGACATGGTGGATTCTCCGACTATTTCCATGCAAGTGCTAATCAAATTTGCAAGTCAAATTTATTATGTTATGGCGTGTTATTTGCCCATTTGTATGGAAAGTAATAATTCCTAATTTAGGCTGAAAATGGGTTGCTCGATAGACGAAAAATATGGCACAGAGCGCGACACGCTTTTTCACAATAATACCAGTATTTTTTGTTCATTACCATTTTCAGCCTAAATTAGGAATTATTTTTCACTTTTTAGTTTGATGTGCTTTAAAAGCGTGTTTTTTAGTTTTTTTTAACTATATTTATTTTCCACTTTTTAGTCCTAGCAGCAATACGTGTTGTCTCAATTTAATCGTATTGCTTTGTGGACTTAAAAAAAATTTCATTGTTTTTTCGAGATAAACCTATGAAATTATTATATTGTCGCTGATTCTTTATAAGTGTACAAAGTTTGAATTAAATCTGTCCGTTTAATGTGGGTCAAAATCGAGTCCGAAGGAGTCGGTTACATACATACATACAGGTGAAGCTAATATAAAGCGTGTAAAAATAAATGTATCTCATGAACCGTAAGTTTCCGCAACTTAAAACTTTGCAAAACGCTTTCTTTTAGCGAGTACTATCTACAAAAAATATATGGGCATTCAAATCGATGGTCCATATTGGAAAGTTTAACCATTTGTTCTACAAATTTTAATCTGAACTTTTACTATTTTCCAGTAATTGGTATAAAACACTTTTTGAATGTTTTTTCAACCCTTGCCACGGGTCGCTGATACGAAAACCACACATTTTTTTGTTTTATTAAATAGTTTTAATTATGTAATCATTATATCGACTAGTGCGAGAAGAGAGAAACGTTTTGGCGGATTCTTGAAATTATGAATATTTAATTTGAATTTTAAAGCCATTCAGGGAATTAAAAATAACAATGTGTATGGGTTCACACTTGGCAAATGGATATTATAAGAATCAAACGTCTCCAAGTTAGTAAAATGTTGTCATTTTATACATTATCTCAAATGTTCATTTTGTTGTACTAAAATTATATTAAAAAAAAACAAAATCAACATTAAAATGTTTTATTCAGCATTACAATCGCAACACTATTAAAGTTTTTGCATAATAAATAATATTTCCTAGGCTAGATAATTTCGTACATAGCTTATATAATATCACTCGTGCGTGCGCGTATCACTGCTGATTTGCTCTAATACTTGACGGAAAATGTTCAGCCCTTGGCACTTCCGAGATTTTACTCCACTTGGCTGAAAAAAAAAATTACAAAAATTTAAAATCTGATACTTATTATATCTGATTATAGATTATAGATATTAGATTTCTATATCTGTTTCGTGATAATTTATTTCTTAAGGTGCTGTCGATATTTAGGCCTAAGACCAGCAAGTTTCTTCACTATTTGCCTTCATGATAAGAGCGGGAAAATGCGCACATAGAAATAAAGAATTATCGGTCGTGTCTTCGTGCACAGCCGTGATTCAAACGCATGACCTCAGGGTTAGAGAGAGAGAGTTATAATTTAAAAAGCTTTTGACATTGTACCAATGCTATTCATAAGTTAGTTCAATAAATAAAAATGTAAACAAATATATCTTACTTATAGCAAATTTAAACAAACGTGAATATGAGTTTCAAATATTAGATTTCCTAAGTTCAATTTGGTATCTCTATTGAGGTCTAGCTATTTATTTAACAAACGAACAAGAAAGTAAAGCCAACAACGCAAACGCGTATTTAATAAGCTAAACATCTTTTAAATAACCAGAGAGAAAATAGAACTAGTATTTTTATATACTTACATGATACGCATATTGTTGGTGTATCCGGAACCCTGTCTCCATCCGGTGACCACCACAACATTATCTCCAGTACGAAGGAAGCCACGCGCGCGCCCGAACTGAATTCCGTACTGCACGCGGTTGTCTACGTCCTTGAGCCAATCGCTGGCTACACCCTCTATAGCGATAAAATAATCTTTTATACATGTGTATAAATTATCAAAATCATTACAACATGATCCACATGACATGTTGAAGTAATTTATTGTAATAGATATATATATATATATATATATATATATATATATAAACAAAATAAAATCGATTACGCGAGTTATCAATAATAACTTAAACATAACTGCGGATAACACTTACGTCGGTATATTTGTATTATTTGTTATGCGAACTTTAGATTATTCTTGTAAATTAATGAATAAAATAAAAATAATAAATTATTTGCAGGAATAATCTAAAGTTCGCATATTCTGCGACAAATAATGGCATACAAAATTTGTCTTAAAATGAATTTTACAAAGAACCTACATATGAGTCATATACCTATGATAAAATATCACATTAATATACATAGTCAAGAACTGTAGTTACACCGACACGGTAACCATTCAAGAAGCTTAACAATGGTTTATCTGCTACAACACAATTGTTGGTTTTTTTATGGCCTGGTAACGAGGCCTTTAAGCCAAGTCTCAATTGTTGGCTATCAAATTGAAGTGGCACATAAAATCATTGAATTTTGTTAACAATATAATTAATTCGCGTTATTTTATATGTAACCTTTTTAAGCAAGCAATTAAAATAAAATATTAATAATACAATGTTTTTTTGCTATAAAATTTCACGTAATATATAGCAAAATCGTACCTTGGTAAACAATGGGCAGAACTCCCCGGTAAAGGTGAGCCTGACGAGCCGTTTGAGCATGTCTGGTGACGGCAATAATTGGACATCTTGGACGGTACTTGCTCAAGAGATGCGCGGACCTTCCACTGGTGGTGATCACGATGATGGCGGACGCCATGCATTTGGTAGCGGCTTCTACGGACGCGATCGCCACTGAGTGCGCTGGTTCGATACTAGATTTCACCTGTTCAGAGAATTATATGTTTATGAAGGGATATGATACATCTTTGTTTGTTTAATAGATTTTTTGATACTTGAAATTTTTAACTGCAAATTTTATTTTTGATAAATAAAAAGAGGCTGGTGACGTAATCGCGAGCCTTTAGGTGTCTCCATCGGTTTCGCTTAGTCAAACGAACCTTCTGCTTTTGTTTTTACATGTTGTAAAATCAAATCTAGCAACTCTGGTTTGTACAGTATGTCAGACATGGGGGTGGTGAAAATAGTATTATTTATATAAAACGCACCTGGCGTTAGACTAATATATAGAAATTTTAGTTAAACTACCCTTTAATTTCATAAATCCATGAATTCGTAATCAGAACATGTAAAAATGCAATTCGTTTTTTAATTAAAAGCCACAATTCTTTAATGACATTTATTTAATAGTATTTTCCTGTTTCTACCGATATGTGTGAAATATTATTTTGCCATTGCGTAGAACTAAAAAGCGGCAACTAGATGGCGCTATCATTAAAAATTAAATTATCCTGTTTTCAAGTTAAGACGATTTGAATTTGGTACTTTAATAATTTAGTTATTAGTGTTATATTATTAATTAATATACATTTACGCTACAGCGCATAGCTTAATATTATTAAACATTAACCTACGATTTGTTATTGAGAACATATATTTTTCCAATATTTATGAATAACTACACTGTTATACAATGAAGAAAAACTGTTTTTTTTTTTGAGCATTAAACAAAGAAAAAGGTAAAAGTTAAATTTTATTTATGGCATCAAAGCTATTTCTGTTCCATATTTGTGCGTACTTCATATTCGACCTTTTGCTCACTCAGGCTAACTTAGTTAAGTGTGGCCAAATTCAGCCTTATTATAAGCATAGCATTGCATGTCAATAATAAGCATTAAAACCTTTGTTATATGTAAGGTGAATATAGAGTAAAGATAATAAAACATAATGTTTAGAACATCCCCACACATTTGAGTACTCTAAATTGTTTATATTGATACCTTATTTACATTTCTAAGTTAATTTTTAAATAGTAATAAAAAAAATTATTTTGTAACTACAGTCTTCGGCTACAAAGCTCGATGACGTCATTCCCTGAAACGCGCTAACAAAGTTATCCCAGCCTCTAAGGATATATACAACTTTAGCCGCAGGGGCCTTCGGGCAGTCATTGGTTAGACTGATCGAAGGCTTTAGGATTGAGGGACACTACTATAGAACACTACATATAATAGAAATCATACCTGAGCAACCATATCGATGAACAACTGTTTGTGCCAGATAGCGGCTTCAGCTTCCTTGCAAATGTTCGCCATAGTGAGAACACACTCCAGGGGATAATCACCCTTGGCCGTCTCGCCTGACAGCATCACGCAGTCAGCGCCATCCAGGATTGCGTTCGCGACATCTGACGTCTCAGCTCGGGTGGGGCGGGGCTTCTTAACCATGGATTCCAGCATTTGAGTCGCGCAAATTACTGATTTGCCAACCTAGAATGTCAATGTCACCATTGGTCGTCGGATTTAATGTCCTAATTATTCATTTTAATTGTTTAGTGTGCAATTATTTAAGTTAAAATTTGTATGTACTTTCAAATTGGTATGGAGCTCGCTTGAGGTTTTGTAGGACTGGTTAGTCCTGGAAGATTAAGATTATTACATAAATATATCTAATATATAAAATTCTAGTGTCGCAATGTTTGTTCCCATACTTCTCCGAAACGGCTTTTATATTTTTTTGATAAAATTTTACTATTTTATGATATAGCATACAAAAATACATACAACCCTCTACGATCAACCCCTATTTTTATTATTTTTATTTATTATAAAAATAGGTGTTGATAGTTATTTTTATTCAACAAAAAAATTTTTTTTTCCCAGAAATAATAAAGATGCCAAAACAACCTAACCGGGTCAGCTAGTATATGAATAGTGAACCATTTTAGATTCGCGTAATCAGAAGTTGAAACATATAGTATAAGATCCCGCTATACAACGACCTTCACCGAGATGCTTATTTAATGAAATATATTTTATATTAAATTTAATATGTCAATAAATATAATCCATATGGGTTGTCTAGCAAATTTCAGTCCAGAGTATGTTTAATTAATAATTAAAAAAAAATATTTTTTTAATTTATTATTAGATAAATTCTATACCAATCGAAAGTATGAAGCCCATAGAATATGCAAACTTTATGCTGCCCATTCTTTTCCGGTCACAACTATCGGGTTGCCTGGTATAAACAGGTAAATCTGTACTAACATTTTGCAACGGTCTGTTTATTGAATGAAATTTAAATGAAATTAAAGATTATTTTATTCTGAACACGGTGGTATCGGGTTGTCTGCGAAAAATCAGTCCAGAATTGCGGTTGTCGAATTTTAAAAAGTAAAATATTGCTAAAATTATTATGATTTAAAATTATCTTAGCTAATACATCTTCTATATTTCTATATTAAAATATAATATATTAAAATATAATATATTAAAATATATATTTTATTTTTTATTTTCGTAAATTCCATGTGGCTTAATGCAACGGATCCAATATGCGTGAAATTTGAGCCTGAGAACTGCGAACGGTTCTTAGATGAATATTTAAAACCAGTAGGATTCATTGGGGATCATACACCTTTAAAGATAGAAGACATTGTCGAAAAAAGTGAAACAGAAAGTGATGACGAAGAAGATTCAGAAGTTGAAGATCGTAGTTTTATGTCCTATGACTCGGATTCTGAATAATTAAAAAAAAAATTGTATTTTTAATTTTTTACAATAAATAGAAGTAATTTTTTAATTGTTGTTTTTGAAGTTATACTTCTTTAGGCGCGTTATGAAAAATTGATGAGAGTGAAATTTTACGATGCGCGCGCACCGTGACACTAAATTATCAGTATGGGCGCCGAGCGTGCGCGAGCGAGATGGAAATAAGACAATCTACAAGTAGAAAGAAATAGAATATGCGTGAAGTTAGCAGCTATGCTAAGAATTTTGAATGACCGTCATTATGGTTTATTTACCTTTTAAACAAATAAAGGAGTTTTAATTATTTTTTCAAATAAATTTAGGAATGCTTTTTCACAAAGACCTATTGTTACTTAGTTAAAAGGTTATGAAACATACGTAGTTATTAAATTGAATGAATAATATAATAAAATAATAAATAATTATTAATATTAATTAATAATTTAATAATATACTAAATATTAAATATTATTAACGTTAAATATTTGTTATTAATTATTTAATATTTAAAAAAAATAAAGAAAGCCAAAGAAGTTTAACTTCTTACGCGCGTACATAAGTACACGCATCCTTTTTTTATTTTGTCTTCTTATAATAAAAATAAAATTTGCAAGATTACCCTGATTAAAAAAATTCACTTTTATGAGTTTTGAATTTTTTTCCAATAGTTTCAATTGATTTCAATTTCTCTGTTTACATTTATAGATTTATAATTTGCATGTAGTAGGTAAATTTTTTAATTTTTTTCAATCAATATTTTTAATCAGGGTATTATTATATATGAATCACTACAACCTTCTTTTTTACTAAAGATGTATATATACTTTAGTGTCACATAAAAAATATACACATAAATAATTAATTGATTAAAAAAAATATAAATAACTATTTCTCTATTTAAATAATAAACTACTCCAAAATGATGTATAATTATACGAGTCCATCACTATCTTTTTCTTTTCCAAACCCAAATAGCATGCGCACTCTCATTATTTAAGTGGGCGGACTTTAAACAGCTGCTATGCTGTGTCCTCTTCTATCGCATGGGATGGTCGGTTAGGACTTCTCAGTCGCACACATTCACTTGGAGCAATATTTTACTTTTTAAAATTCGACAACCGCAATTCTGGACTGATTTTTCGCAGACAACCCTATATCACCGTGTTCAGAATAAAATAATCTTTAATTTCATTTAAATTTCATTCAATAAACAGACCGTTGCAAAATGCTAGTACAGATTTACCTGTTTATACCAGGCAACCCGATAGTTGTGACCGGAAAAGAATGGGCAGCATAAAGTTTGCATATTCTATGGGCTTCATACTTTCGACAGGTATAGAATTTATCTTATAATCATACCGGTGAAATGTTTAAAAAAATATTTTTTTTAAATTATTAATTAAACATACTCTGGACTGAAATTTGCTAGACAACCCATATAGATTATATTTATTGACATATTAAATTAAATATAAAATACGTTTCATTAAATAAGCATCTCGGTGAAGGTCGTTGTATAGCGGGATCTTAGACCAATACTATCGTAGTGAAGATTTAAACTATAGAAAAGTTTGTGCCAAGTTTGAATTATCTTACTCAATAATTAAACACAATCATGCTTAGTAAAATATCGTCAAAGATATCATTTGTTTCGATTGATTTTTTTCTATTCAATTATTTTTAATAATTCATACCGAATTAATTTCGGACACATATACGGAATACATAGAAATTCTTAACAGCTTTTAGTCACTTTTACTTAAGAACTGAATCAAAAATGTTGGCTAACGTTTATTGCTGAAGTCTATGGAAGCTTTATCTAGTGCTAACAAAGGTATGGTCCTATCAACAATTCCCTTTATAATGTGCTCCAGTGTTTCTAAGTTGTAGTACAAATGAAATTTACTGTTAAATTTTTCACTAATATTTTAGATTTTATTCCATATAGCCGGATATCAATCGCACGACCTTAGGGTTGATAATCACGCGTATTATGATGTATAACTAAACTATTTTTCTTAATTGCCTTCGTGTGGTCCTACATATGACATTCAAGCTATGATAACCCTGATAACCTTATGACCCAATTAATAATTTCAAAAACATAAGCAAAATTTACCTTGTTACATCTCGCGATCATTGTCTTCTGGGCAAGGAATACCTTTTCTGGTGGGATTTCAATTCCAAGGTCACCACGGGCCACCATGATACCGTCTGATTCCTGAAAATAATATTATTAATAAGGAAATCTGAAAGTACCAATATTTTGATATTATGTGATCGTAATGTATAAAATCCCGTATAAAAATAATCAGGCATAAAGTAGACGCATTTCTTGTTCATTGCCCTTTTTAAAGAAAATATTGACGGCTCACATTACCCATGCGTCGTTTTTCAGGATCTATTTAAGATAAATAGGCATTTTTAAGGCAGACCACCTTCACCTACCAAGGTGCAGGAAAACGCCTGACAAGTAAAAAAATGGGTGCGTGTACTTATGTACGCGCGTAAGAAGTTATACTTCTTTAGCATTATTAAAAATGGTTTTTGATTGCATGCAAATAATTATAATAATAATAATAATAATAATATAGCCTTTAAATTCCGAAACTCTGTCATTTTATATATCTGAACTTTAATATATTTTCACTCCAGTATATTTCGGAGTTCGGTGTGCCTCTTGGCAAAGGCCTCCTCTAACCCTTTCCACTGTTTACTATCTTTTGCGACTCTTTTTAGTGATTCAGGAATTCTTAAAGTCCTAATATTGAGGGATGCTATATATATATTATGGTTTTTTGTTAGAGGGTGGTGGTCTGATCTTCCCGCGGCGACCAACCGTGGTGGGAAGGCTTCTTGATTAGGTTGTTTTAGAATGTGTTTCTTCCATATTTATTTTGCTTTTCCGGTTTTAGTTGTTGTTGTTTTTGTTTTGATAGGTTGCTCGCGTGTGTTTGTTAGTTTTTTGAAATGTTGGAGGTCGAAAACGATCTATCTCTTCCTATATATTGTAGTATGTTTGGTTGTAATATTTCTTTTTGTCCTGCATAGTTAGTTTTAGTCGATGTGTTTTCAAACTTGTTAGATGTGTTCTGTTTTTTCTGTGTAGACAAGTTGGGAGATACAGTTTTATCTCTCTTCCTTTTTTCGCGCTGGTTATCCTGCAGTTTTTTAATCTCCAATTGGTCTCCTCTCAAAAAAGATTTGTTTCCCATTATCCATTCTTCCTCTGTTTTTGGCTGTAGTTGTTTTCTAGTTTAGTACCTTCTTGGTGGGGTTCTCTTTTTCAAATGTGCCTTTTAATACTATAAGTTTGTCGTATCTTATAAAAGCAGTATGGCCTTTCTCCTTTTCTTTCTGTAACTGGACTTGGAGTTCCTTCCGCCTGTTAAGGACTTGAATCGGATAATCCTCCTTAATGTAGTACTGAGTATTTTCTAGACAGTACTTGTTTTTCAGAATATGTAACTTGTAACTCATGCTGTTAAACGTTATAACAACCGGTCTTATGTTATCACCTTTCTTTCCCAACCTTCTGACAAGTTCGATGTTATTTTTGTCACATTGAAATTCAAAGAACATGTTTATTATATTTACTATAATATTCTCTAATTCAAAATAAGTATTCTCACTCTCTTCTACTCCGAACATGACTAGGTTCTTTCGTCGTGAATGCTTTTCTAAGTTATTTAATTTGAATTTTTGTTCTTCAATAGTTTTTTCTAATTGTTCGTTTTTCAATTCAAGGTTTGCAAATTTCTCGTGAATGTTGTTAATTATTATGTTTTTTAAATCCTCTTTCATGTCCAACATATCTTGTTTTTGTTGTTTGATGTCTTGCTGTAAGTTCAGTAACATTTGATGAATTTCTTCCATAGTGTATCAGTGCCCTCTATCCGAAGAAATATGAATTTTTCAACGAAGTTAAAATTATTATCGATAAATTTATATTTTCCTAATTCTAGAAATTTTACTAGATGGGGGCGTTTTGACGTATTTGTCTTACAATATTTGTTTTGCAGGAGCAAATAAAATCCATAAATAGTGTAAGTCAGATTATTCGAACTTGGACCGCTTATCACTTAGGGTGAGATCTATAGTGCGCACTTGGACTTTGCTCAGACTTACCTTACGAAAAACTTTGCTTAGTGTACACTAAGGTTAAACTATGATTTCGTATTTATAGACATTTTAACGGTGAGATTAAGCTAAGCCCAAGCTAAGACAGAAAATGTCAAAATACAAATTGATGTTTCATTTCATGCAATACTTTGTTTATTATCCTTTAAAAAAGTTAACAATAACAAATATTTAAAAATCTAAAACGGTACACATATATCTTCAATTTATTGTTATTTATGTATTCATTTATTTTATTATTGCAATAACTAGAAATTCACGAGTAACCTTTAGAAAATGTATTAATTATTTAATGATGACAATAATTTTATTACGTAGAACGGATCGCAATGTTTTGACAACAGCAACAGAGCACTTGTATCAACTATCAACAATTGAAAATTTTAAACCACTTTAATTTATTAAATTGATCTTTCTTCAAAACAACGACTGGCTTTGTGACTTGGACCTGGACCAATCTGGATCGTATACCTACTTAAGACCTACGCATTCCCGAAGCACTGTGACGTTTTGTGATTTGGCTTTGTTACATGGAGCGCTTGGAAATATCAATATCGAAAGTGACATGATGGAGAGAGAGAATTCTATCTTCAATAGAAAACATTGAAAGGGTAGGAACTGCAGCCGATATGAATCCACGAATGCCTAAAGTGTTGTATATGTTCGGAACTAATAAAACCAAAATCCTTCCATCCTGTACGGTGAGAATGAATTCAAAAGAAGGAACCGTATTTTGAAACACACGGTATTAAATGTGATCCTGACGCTGATCATTACAAACTTGCAACCTTATAACAACAGAGGATCGCCAAACCTACCGCAATTGCAAATACTTATTGCATTAAGGCATAAAAATGCAACTGGATGTTTTCAGGTAATATTGTGTTCATAAATATGTATGGTTTTTCAATTTGATATATTATACCTCTTCTCAAATGATTTTAAACAGTACATATGTTGAAGACTTTTGTCTTCTGACTTTCAGAAACAACATATATGTGACTAATAATACTTTATTGACATTACAGATGGTGTGTGGTGATCTGAACAGCATAAGCCAATCTACAGTCTGTTAAATTATAAATAAAGTCTCTGCAGAGTTGAGTAAATTACTTCCTAGATTTGTAAATTTTCCAAGAAATATGAACACAGCCAAAACGAAGTTTGAAGAATTAGGAAGATCTAATACTCACCATGGCCTAAACAGTATAATCGGAGCTATTGACTGCACCCATATAAAAATTAATAGACCCAAAGGTATCGCTCACTCTGAAGCATACAGAAATAAAAAAGGGTATTTTTCTGTAAATGTGCAAGCAATAATAGGGCCTGATATGGAAATATTTGCTATAGTGACTAGGTGGCCTGGCAGTTCACACGACAGCAGGATATTTAGAAAATGCCTGTTTTAGTAGGTGACAGACGTTATCCAGCATTTAATTTCATGTTAACAACACTTTTAAATCCAATGACAAGAGCTGACAATATTTATAATTATTCTCAAATAAGGACTAGGCATATTTTTTAAAGGTTTTTCGGAGTGTGAAAAAGGAAATTTCCATGTTTACAGCTAGGACTACAGTCAAAATTGACAAATACTAGTTATATATAATTATAGCTTGTGCTGTATTGCATAATATAGGTATACAGAGAGGCGATGCTTATGATGATGGTGATCTTGCTGACGGCAGAAGTTGAGTAACACAGAAACAATGAAAGATCTCCTACAGGTCTAGCATTCCGGCAATCTGTGATTGCACAATTTAACTAGGTAATTTGTTTGGTAATAAAGAATATCAAAACAAAACTTGTTTCATTTTAATCATTTATTTTCTGATTCTTTTTTTAAGTGTAATACATATTTCTAATACTAATTTATATTTTTGTTGAAGAAATTCTATTTCTAACAGATTTTTTAATTTCATATGTTCCACTCCTATCTCAAATTTTTTAGGGTAGTCAGGTAATAAATGGTAGAAGATTCAGGGAAACGAAAATAACAGATGTGAAGCGAGAGACATCGGTTAGGTTATAGTTTGAATTTCGTTGTCACTATAATATGCCAGGGCTGCCAGGTGACATACAAAATACCACAAGTTATTTTTAAGATTTCTCAAAAATGGGGTTTGAACAATTACATAAATAATATAAATAAACAACAATAAATACCATAATAATGTGTAATTATTTTATTTCATGCATTTCATAGGTATTTATCAAGATCATTTATAATTTCTTTGAATTCAAATTCTATTTTTCCCAAAGTCTATGGAACTCCGATACAAAATGGCAACACCGTTCATTAAAAACCGACAAAAATAAAAAGTCCAGTAAAAGATATGATGGTAAAGCAAATTTTGGGCCATTATTTTTGTTAGGCTTATAGTCAAAGTTTTTGGTAAGTCGTCGATTTCGTGGACTTGAGATTAAGCTAAGCCAACACTAGGGAGAGATTCGCAGTTTGCTCTATAAATACCGACTGTGTCTTAGCTCGATAGTTAAGTCAGAGCAAAGTCTAAGTGCGCACTATAGATCTCACCCTTAGTCGATACCCTTATATAAGTGGCTATCTGAGATTATGATGAACTGAACCAATGTTTGGTATAGTAGATAATTTTGTAACCAGTTCATATGGATGACTAATGTCTGTTTAATATTTGTATTTCGTTTTGCACTAAGATTTTTCAGAAGACACTTTAGTCACTTTTAGCACTAGACGTCACAACCTCACAAAAATGCAACAGTGTCATGAATCCGTTTGATTGTTGAAAGCGTGGCACGTCAGTTGAAGCCTCGTTAAAACACTTTAAAAACCTGATGTGTTTCGTTCTCTTGAGCACTGACTATACATTTATCTATTACTTTGTAGTATTATTAGACGTTTTTACACTTATTAAAGTCGCATTGATCACAAGTAGTATTTTTTTAAAAGAAAGACAGCACGGAGCCTATGTAGGTAGTTGCGCCGCGAGCAACCGTCACGCGAGTCCATGCAAATAATTAATTACAATTAAATAATCAAAGACTGGAAAAGGAGTCATTATAGTCAATAAAGTTCAGTTTACATTTGAAAAATTAAATAAATAAATATTTCCAATGCCGTGGGCAACTTCATTCTGTTAATTTTGTGTCACGGTGCGCGCGCATCGTAAAATTTCACTCTCTTAAATTTCTCCTAAAGAAGTATAACTTCAAAAAGAACATCAAATTCTGCCTGCAATAATCACGAGGAAGGTAACATATTTTATAAGATCACATTCAAATCATACATCAAATAGAATGACTGAATAAATTCTAATTACGTCCGCTCATAAAACGTTTATTATTTCTGGATTAGAACTCAGAAAAACCAGTAACAACCGGCTAAAAGGTTGAAAGTTCAAACTAATTTGTGAATATTGGTCACAATCAAATTGTCGGCAATCGTGACCTAACATAATAAAAATTACACTGGCTGGTACTCGCAAAAAATAATAAAGAGTGTGAATTAGACACGCAACACATTTTCTTGATAGTTCCCGTCAAATAAATCGTCTTTATAGGCACGCAAAAGTTTCAGATTTTTCCTACCTAGATTATTAATTCAAGAACTATTTTTATACTATTATCTTTAATTTCGTAGCTTCCAGTAATAGTTAAAGACCTAGAAGAAAATCCTTTACAAGTTTGAGCTATATAAGTTGTCAATTAATAGGTATGATAGTTTTAATAAAACAGTACAACAACAGGTTTTTATACCGACATTCAATATTTTTTAACAATTTCCTCTACTCATTAATTCAACAGCAGTAAGCGGAGCTATATTAATCGTATTAATGTGAAAAGCTTGGTAAAAATCAAAAGTCAAAGATAATTTATTCATGTAGGTAACACAATGTACACTTATGAACGTCAAAAGAGAAATATACATTAAATGCTTCTTATTTTACATTTACTGCCAGTTCTCAAATCAAGGGCGTAGAACGGAAGAGAAGAACTGGCAATAAACTCTATGCCACTCTTTCATCTCCAAAATTTATTGTTTTACACAACGTGTGTAAGGAGCTGCAACCATTACACCATGTTCCACATGACATCAGAATTAATTAATTTGAAGAAATAATCCGAGTGAGTTACTTACGGCAATAATCTGATCAAGGTTGATCATTCCCTGGTGGTTTTCGATCTTGGAGATGATTTTGATGTTCTTCCCTTTCTCTCCAAGGATGCCGCGGATCTCTTGCAGAGCTGCTCCGTTACGGATGAACGAAGCGAAGATCATATCCACCTGTAATTATAATTGATTAATTGCCAACTTCCATTTCCAAACTTAACTTTAAATTTATTCCTGTTTACAGCCTATGCAATAATCTCAATGCATAAGAATTTTAGAACGGCTAAGGTGGAGCACAAAATGTTGGGAAACACTATTGCTCCATGCAACCATCACAGTGCTTCATTTCACCACACAATAATATAAATAGCTCTATGGATATCAACGGCAAAAGTCAGATCCAAAGGTCAAATGACGGATAGAATTTGAACTATCACAGATACAATAGAGCATGTGTAACAAAAGTTGATTCCTTTTTTATCTATTATATCATTTGTAGTTCAGTTTTTATCTGTGCTATCTAAATTTATTAAAGTTTTTTATCTTTATATGTTTATAAATATCGTATTGCATTTGCTATCTAGACTGACATTAAAAAAATACAAGCCGAACACCCTTCTTCGGCAACGAATTAATTCTCAATAAATACTAACGAGGTTTAAATAACTCTTTGAACCTTCGATGATATCCTTTAAAGCAAGCAACATAGGAAAATTTATTCCCAAAATAATTTTTAAAATAAATATCCAACGAAGCCGCAACTAATATTTAATAATACAAGTAGTGTTGATTTATTAACATCTTAAATGAACACTAAGAGGAAATTCCATTCGTTAGGGATAAACAAGGCATATATACTCGTTATTTTAAAGTTCAAGGCATGTGTAAGGCGCAGTCAACAGTTTAATATTTTAACAGAAATAAGGGAGCGTTCAAGTATTACGTCACGCAATTTTCGGAGATTATTGACCCCCCATGTAACGCACCGTAACGTTTTTCTGTACCCAATAGTAAAACGTTTCGTGACCACCTAATGACTCACAGTGTCACCTAGTACCTAAAAGTTACCATTATGTGATGTAAAGTACTAAGTACTGAAAAGTCTAAAATAATATTAACAATAATGCATAATTCAATCCCCGCCCCGCATCGTAACGTTTTACAAAAGGATAAAATTCGTTACGTATTATTTGAACTCCCTAAAACGTACTTTACCTAATTATAAATAAATTATGATAACCAAATATCATTTGATACGGCATTCAATGTATACTTACGTTTTGTTCCACACCAAAGATCAAGTCAGACTTGTCTTTTTCTGACACCGCTGGCAAGTCAACGGGCAAACCAGGCAAATTCACACCCTTCCTTGATCCGAGCGTACCTGTTATAGTTATAGAAAAAGATATAACAACTAGTTACACTACTGGAAAAAAGGCTTAATTTGTGTTTGTCTGTACGGGCATTTTTGCCGCATACTGTGGCAGCAATGGTCGAGGTATATCCATCGCTTTACGAACATTAAGATCTGTATTTGTATAATATAATAATTTCAATTTTTGACAGCTGATAATGAATTTACATACAATTTGTGTTAACTATACGGATTTCATTTACCAACCGTTTAGTTCCAAATACGCCGATGGATATAGGTTCGAAAGAATTCTATACAAAAATATCGTTGGTTTTCTTTTATCTATAACGACCACCAATCGATTTTAAAAGACTCTGATACAGATATCCTATCTATCTTTGATGACATAGGTGTAGTTTGGTGACGTAGAAAAAATTATTTCCTAAATACATTTTGAATCAAAGACTATTTCTCAGCAATCTCCATTTGAAAAGTCACGTATTGTGATCTAAACTAAGAAAATGAGTATTTTACGTCAATTTAAAATAAACTTGTCGCCAGATAAAAAATATAGAGTTCTCACCTCCATTCTCAATGTTGCACACCAAAGTGTCAGCTGTCGACGATTGACAGATGACAGAAATGAGCCCGTCATCGATAAATATCCTGTTTCCGGGCTTCACTACGTTAGTGATGTTCTTGTAGTCGACAAAAACTACAGCTGCGGTACCGCGCTCTTGGTACGCGGGGTCAGTTGTCAGCTTGATTGTTTCACCCTTCTTCAATTCCACTTCCGCTGAACCACCCTGTATATGAAGTATAAATAATTAACCTTGATGATTCAAAATTTCTTTCACAAACTACCATTGATAATTTTCACAAATTAATGCACGTCCCATAACTCCCCAATATTGGGCATGGGCCAGATAAATTTTGATATCTGTTTGCATTGACCATGTTTCTTTAGGCAAGTAGGTAATGCCTCACGTCTCAAGAGTCACGATAACATATTTTGTGGTATTTTCTCAATAAATAAAACAATACAGCAAAACTATAAGATGAATTGTCATGTTAAATTAAAGCAGATTAAACTGATATTACACTGTTGGTAAGAAATAATAGTTGCAGAAGTTTAATAATGTTTAGGTGAATGTCATCCAGTTAGTAATAAGTCTACTTACACCCTCTAAAAGTCCAGTTCTGATCTCGGGGCCCTTAGTGTCAAGAGCAATAGCTAGAGAGAATGGCACTCCGAGTTTCTTGCTGTAATTCTTCTCAGCCTCACGGCAGTTTGCAATTGTCTCAGCGTGGTACTCATGAGAGCCATGAGAGAAGTTCATACGGGCCACATTCATACCTGTCTCCATCATCTTCTCTAACATTTCAACGCTTCGGGAAGCCGGCCCTAAAAAATAAAAATATAACCATATCTATATAAAAATGAATTGCTGTTTGTTTGTGTCGCTAATACTCGAGAATGGCTGGACCGATTTGGCTAATTATGATCTTGAAATATTTGTGAAAGCTTAGGGAATGTATAAAGGTGGGAAACATAAAAAATTATTAAATGTCAAAAACGACCATTGAATTTTTCAATAAAACTGTTCTAATAGCTGGGAAATATTTGATGTATTTTGAAAAAAAATTGTCACTTGGTTGTCATAGATTTATAGATGCCTTCAGAAATATGTGTTCCATAGCTGAGGTCAATCTAGTTGGCCTGTTTTAAAATTTTGTATTAGGTTTTGACAAAAATATATGTACCTAGGTGATACAATACTGGGTCATCTAGTCATTTATAAAAATGTTTTGAGTTAAGTACTGATTTCACAAACAAATTTCCACAGAAAGGGACAAGTACTGTTTTTTAAAATGCTAATCTTTCATTTGAAAATTACTTTTGCAAGTAATTAGAATTTATGAAGATACATTAAATACACTTGTCAATGTGTCTTAATTCAAATTTAATTGTGTTGTAAAATTATAAGCATTCAATCCTATTTTTAAAATTTTTGCTTATAAATTTTATGTTGTTACAATAATAATTGAATTGACCACAATTGTAAACTGACCGATAGTACAAATGATGCCAGACAGGCGAACATATGAAGCCTTGGAGTCAACGTCTAAGCTGCACATGTGTTGAAGGTGGGACATCGCATCAGAGGCTGCCAGCTGCATGCTTGACTTCTCACCAGACCCAGTCTGCAAGAGGAAAGTACTATGAATATCCATATTACTTTAAAAAGTGTAACTATATAACTAATATGACTGATAAATTTCATTGACTAAATTAAAACTTTATTATTATTATACCTAGTAACATTCCACACTGAAATGGCGATTGTAAACAGTGCACATTACTGATCCAGTACTTGAAATATGAGCCGGTGCTATACAATATTAACCTTGAAATCATTAACAGGTTCTAAATGCATCAGATTGTATACAATACAGTAACTTGTCGGTATTTTATAATTATAGTTATTAAATTTGACTTTCATTCATATTAAATTACTCCATTTTCAAAACATATTAAGAATTTTTTAATAATTTTGCATATGAATTGACGAACCATGTTGCCTAAATGTACTATTTAGGCTCAGTATTAAAAATTTTAAGACCCAATCTGTACACAGCATGTTAATATAAACCATAAGATCATTAATACAACGCAAAAATAGATCTACGTTTTAATACCTCCGTTTTTCCATCGTAAACAGTGCACCAAACCATTTTTACACTACTATTATGGAAAACACTTTTCTGAAATTCAGCAAGAGGTTGAATCGGCTGTGTATATGATCTTGAACTGCCCTTTAGCGTAGAAAACTTCTCTCGGCCACTTTGAAATACAGACTTGCGTATTGAGCATCGAATCGCGGTAGTCGGCGCGCGCATCAATGTGTCGTCAGTACATATATTTGCGCAAACTCGTTTAAATTTTCCCTTTTTAAATCGCAACCCCTTGCCTACAGTGGGGTACACTTCTTAGAATGGCTTTTCATAGTATTGTTCATTGTAAGTTAATATTTTTAACTTATTTTAACTGGGAGTTTTGTGTTTAAATATAAACTTTTGAAGTGGTGCCAAAACGAGATGTAATTTTGCCAAAACCATTATAGAAGTAGCACCTGATCGATATTTAATTTAATAATAAATTGTAAATATTAATATAATGCAGTATTTTTTTAAATCTTCACCGATATTAAATAATATTTAAGTAGTTACCATTGTTAAGTTTACAAAAATATTATTTTATTTTTCAATTCGCTATTGAGTATTAAAACTTAATTGTCAAATTAATTAGCTTTCGGTTTCGTTGTCAATAGCAACGCATATAAAATAATGTTAATTTCTCATATTTTCCTAGCATAGATATAAAACCTTTTGGTCAAATTACGTAAGTATTTGTTTAATTGTTTTTGCATGTATTTTTCTGTAAAGTTTTGTATTGCAAATTTTAAAAAAAAGTTTATGTATATAAAAACATATTATGTGTTCTTTACCCGCACTGATTCATTTAATATCAGCGAATATGATAAAATCTCATAAACCCCAATAATACTTCTTATGTACTAGCCTATACTATATAATATAACCATTGTCTATCATTTGTAGTATTGCACTCAGCACTTCTTGGGCTTACCACATATAATTTTTCCTTACAGTGGTTGGTAGGGATGTGACATTTTGCATTAAAAAAAAAGAACGATTTTTTATTAATCGATTATTTTTTTAGCATGAATAATCGATTAATAAATAATCGATTTTTCTTAAAAAAATAATCGTTTTTTTTATTAATCGATTTTTTCATAATTTTTGAATTAATTTCAAAATAAACACCCTAAATATTTTATTTTTCACGGTTTTTTTAAATTAAAAATAAACAATAGAAATTATAAACACAAATTAACGTTTAAGAATAACCAAAATCGAAATTAACTTAATCTCGTTTTGATAGATTTTGATAAATGCTGAGTGTATTCCTTTTCAGTAGCACATTGCAGTATTTTTGTTGTCTTTTTAATTGTATGTAGTCTTGTGCTGCTGAATAAATTTATTTTACTTTTAAATTATAGGGTTCCATTCAAACTTGAGTTTTTTTTAAATTAACTGCTTCTATCATCCTTTTGATGTTTTACAAAAAAACATCAATGTATCGAGTATATCAATACATCTTCAAAGAATCGGATTCAATGTCTCGCATTGTAAACATCGTTGTGTATCGAATATCCCTAATAGTTCGAGGTCCGGGTTATAGAAGACCAGACATAATGTCGGAAGGTGGCAGATAAAAAATCGATTATGATTGATTTTCAATTATAAAAATAATCGATTATTTTAAATATAAAAATCGCGTAAAAAATCGATTTTTACTTTTAAAAAATCGATTAAAATCGATTTTTTTAATAATCGATTATTTTTTCACATCCCTAGTGGTTGGCTTGAATAGATCGCTCGAAAGCGATAATGCCACCCGTCGCCAACCATAATTATTGAAGTGTTCCAATTGTAATGATTTTGTTACGCATAAAAGTGTCAAATAAATCAATGATAGTTTTATTGACTATCTACTTAAGTGAAGTTAGAAATCATTCAAAGCTTTTGTTTACTGCTTAACATTTATTGCACTAGCCTCCATTTTATTAACAAACTGAATTATAATACTGGAATAATAATATTATTAACTGAATTATATTCCACAAATCAATATTTGTATGTATATAATATATAGAACTATGGAACTATCTTCATACGGCATACACATCTACTCAGGTAGTAGGTTAGGTAGGTACATTACATTATTACGTCACACAGCGGAAGTGTCATTAAAAACTATAACACATAATACTTAAAGTTCTTAAATAATAAATTCAGCAATAAAACTCAAGACTTGAATTAAGAGGTTATAAATTAAATCGTGTAATTTTTAATAAATCAGCTGACAACACACAATGGCGCTTATAATATTAGATACAATAAACGACATCTACATGAGTACCCTAATTGAATCCGACTAAAATTGATTTTGTCGAAAAATATCTGTACATTTTATCATGTATATATTTTAATATTTTGCCATAAAACACTACACTGGCATTACCGGTAAATGCTGTTATTAATTGTCTTCAATCTTGTGCACATCAATTACGAAAACAGAGATTTTATTAAAAATAATGGTGTTTAGATACTTACAAGTGCCATTGTTATAACTTCAAGTAACTAATTTTTACTAAATATTGAAAAAAAACACGTCAGTGATGTACGGTTGTTTTATAAAGATTCTGATTTCTGAATTCTGATAACCGATTTCTTGGAATACTTTGACAGCAACTAGCAAGTAACTAATGCAATTCAGAGGTCATTGCAATGTCACAGTTATAATAAACTTTTATGTGCTAGCGACATTGATTAACATTAAAAATGCATCGAAACAAATGTTATTTATACAAACGTATTAAATTTGATAAATGTGAAACTTATACTTTACATTTTAATCCGCCAATTTAGTTAAAAAGAAGATGAATAGTTTTGATATTTTGACTACAGAAAAATATTTATAAGCTATGATTTTCATAAAAACAACAGCTGATTTTGACAAGTACTAAATATCTTTAGTTTATAAAAGTATCAAATTTGACCATTAACTGAACAATGTTTAATAACTTGTATTGTTTGTTTGGTTTTTAAATTTATATTTAATATTATAGCTGAAATTGTATATAGAAATGATAATACATATTTATATATATCTAGTTAAGCACTAAATGGTTAGGTACTTACTTTAAGTTTTCCAGTGCGGACGACAGCTTTCATTTTTTTAAATATTTATCTTGAACACAACATTCAACTGTACTAGTTCTATGTCTCTGACAGGTTTAGTTCAAGTTTGTGGTATCGGCGCGCGATTACCTTATCTTACACTGTCAATAAACTTAACCCTTTTGAACCTACATTTGAATTGTTACTGCAGGTTGCTGCTAACCAATGCATTAAAACGTGATCTTTAACAAATCCTGTGGTGTTAGCAAATGCTATTATTTATTACAATTAAATGTATTTGGCACTTCAATAAAATAGTAACTTTAAATGATTTCAACTAACACTTAACATATTTATTTCACTCTACTAATATGTATCAACTGTTACATCTATCCTGATAAAATTTTTGTAAATGATAGAGGAGATATAACACTATCATATTGATAAAAAGATATCTTTGGTGACGTCATTTGTATTTATTATAGGTATATACAAAACAAGAAGCATTTAAAATAATTTTATTAAATTTACAATCAAATAATATTTTCACATAACTATTAGTAAATTAAGATCATTATAAACTACTGACAAGAATTTAACCTTTTAAAGGTTTTGGAATGGCATTTAAAAAAATATACAGCATGCTTAATATACTGGAGCAAGGCGTTACAAATTTAATATCTAAAAATTATAGTGCATATATAAAACTTATTAAAGTAATTACACAAAATGGAAAGAAGTAAACAGCATAAGTAAAAAGTACAAAATAAAAAATACACTTGGTTTAGGATTCAAATACCGGGTACCACAAAATTCATAATTTTTAAATTGACTAATAACCTATATTAGGTCTTAATAATAAATTCTTCTACTGTATTAAATTCAGCAAAGAGAAGCCCTATTATTTATTTCTATTGAAAAAATAAAGTGTATTTACATTATAAAAATAGCTGCTAAGTTTAAAGCTTACACACTGGGTTTAACTGAGGCTGAAAAAAATGTCCTTTCTAGCATGTGAAAATAAATCTATACTTTTAACACATTTATAATAGAATTGGTCAATATTTATGTCTATTAACATATTAGAAATGGCTATTACAAAGGGTACCAGAGATACATACATACCAAGTAGAAAAATAGTTTTGTGAATAAGACAAATTTGTTTTGTTATGAATAAAAATATCATTATAGCTATTAGAAAGCAAGCAACTTATTGTAGCTAGGAATACAACTTTTAATGTATGAGCTGTATGATTTTTATAATATAATAAAATTGACATGTTTTGTCATATATATTATTTCAAATCAGTTATTGGGTAGAAATTATTACTGAAAAGAAGTGTTGCTATAATTAGCTATAGTATTCCCAGCTAAATCAAACCTACACATACTAAACATCTAATAATGTGTAGACTCAAAACTTCCACATTAACTGTTCAACCATTTTTTATAAATGTAAATGTTTGTCTTATTTTAGTATTTATATGATTGAAGTATTAGTTAGTAATTTGTCACATTATGAATGTACTGTCTATTTCGGGTTGACAATCTTATTGATTGCTGCATATTTAATTTATATAGGAGGGAATGTGACATACACCAGAATATGAAATTTATTTGGAAAAAGAAATATGGTCTCACACTGACAAGATTTTAAGGAATTTTTATCATTTTTCTTCTAATATATAAATATATTTTCTTTAAAGTGCACTTTATATATCTGTGGTAATACTGCAAATTCATATTGTTCTATTTTTGAACTGTAAGTTTCATATACATTGTCTTTGCTAAAAGTTTCTGATATATACATAATATTCTATACATAATTGCATACCAAATACAAGTTTAGGCCATTTTATAGAACAGTGTAACTATATTTTTATATCGCCATTTATCTGAATATACAATAAGATACATTTTATATAGGTAACAATTTCAAGTATTGTCAGTAGAATACAGTGAAATCACCTTTGTTTTTTTAAACAAATCAAGTTAGTAATATCACGTTGATACAACCTGCATCTGTCTTTTAAGCAATTATATTTTCTAATTAAAACCACAATTAGATATTTTAATAACACCCCTTATTCATATAAATAGATCGGTATTTATTAAAAAAGTTATCTTTTTTAAAATTATGTGTATATTACATAAGCATTTTTATTAAGACAGGCCATTAAATAGTCGATAACTATGTTTGCCTTTCCATAATGCAGAATTCGCTGGTATTTAATAATGCAACATGAAAAAACTGAAAATTATTTAGAAATCACAATTTATTGTGATTGATTACTCATATATGGACAGTCTTAACATGCTACATAATAAAGGGTGTTTTCTATCATTTCCATCAACACACACTGGTACTAGCCCACTTCACTTTTCACATAGAACAGAAGGTATGGTGTAGACCCTGACCCTGTTTTGGGTTCCGGCGAAAGCAGATCTTCAAACTCCTCATTCGAGATTGGTTTCACCACATCATCATCACAGGAAAGCCACCCAATCTCCGGCCTCTGTCTTGGGACACAGCATTCTTTTGCCGTACAACCAGTTTGTTGGTTCCTGGGTCTGCTAAAGAGTGTCCTCATGAAGCTGCTTCCCGTGTTAGTTGTAGTGTTATCAGTCTCTCTGTCACATTTGAGATCTCCTTGGGAGTTGTCTCGTGTGTATGCGACATAGTGTCCACCAGTTAATGTTTGCCCAAAGTGCATTATCACCCCCCATAGGACATACCTAAAAGGTTGCAAATAAGTATAGCTATTAGTATTACCCTATATAATGTGAGGAAATTATATGATTTACACTAATGTAGGTTCTAGGTTCTGTTATTAAAAGACCCCAAGTATAAGATTGTATTTTTTAATAGCTTTAAATAAGAAAAACTACTTTAAATAAGCAAATGTTTTAAAGTTTATGTTAGTAAACATAAATTAGAATGTAAGTATTTTTTTTAATAGAATATAAATCCTAAAATAAGGCTATGGTTGTTATTTTTAGGGTTTTCTACCTAAAGTTCATGTGTAAAACTTTTTTACAGAAATTAGATGAGTTAGATGTTAAGTTTAAATTATCTATACCTATGCGTAGGAGAATTTTCTTGCGGTCGTTTAGAGCAGGGCTCGCAAAAACACGGCATCAACAGCGGGGTGGGGGCATACCGGGTGATCTTCTCCATACCACCGCTAAAGCGCTTCAGCTGGAGAACTAAGAGTCTCGGAAGACGTGAGTAGGCCACACTTCGTCTGGCTTCATTGTAGCGAAGGCAACGCTCGCACCAGTACTGGAGAAAAATTTTGGAAATTTGACATCATCTATGGAATATTTCTGCTCTATCTATTTTTTTAACGAAAACAGTTAATGAAAAATAAAACATTTGTATTAACAATAACGTTAAAAGATATGTTATGTTTTTCATCTATCGTCTTTAATAACAAATCCGTTAAAGAAGTAGTATTTGTGACTTAGGTATAAGGCTAGACTTTAAAATAACGTATAATGACCCAATTGACACAATAGTTAACAAAGCCTATAAGCAGCTTGTATTCAAAACATGTATCAGTGAACATTTTCATGATGTCAACTGTATGAAAGTGCTATACTATACATATTATGTAAGAAGTCTTAAGTATGGTTGCTCGGTTTGGTCACCTCGTTACACAGTACACAAAAAGCAATTGACAAGATTCAAAACTTTATAAAATTCATCTCTGATAAGTCCTTAAATAAATGTAATACCAATATAGACGAGTCTAAACATTTTAAAATTGATACTTTGGACTCTCGAATAAAACAATATGATGTAATGCTACTACATGATATCATCACAAATAAAATTAATTGCAGCTCGCTTCTAAAAAAATTGCACTTCCAAGTAGGAGTACGAGTCCGATAGGCAGGAGCCTATCAGATTCTTAATTGTGCTTTGTTTCACATCTATACCAACTATGAAAAAACTCGATACAAATATCGCGCAACCCGGACTTACAACGACTGCTATTTAAGCCTGGACTTGTTTAAGCTATTGCGGAATAAGCTTAAGAAAAGTATTACGAATATTCATAGGACTAATTAACCTATATCATATCATAACAACTCTAGCTGAGAGAGCACTCTCAAATACATACATGCGCATACACACCCATACACTCATACTTAATGTATTAGGACATAGTTGTAATACTAAAATTTACTTTAAAAAAACGTTTTAAACATGTACCATGGAATAATTGTTTTCTAGTTGCCCACAACACAGGGACTGCCTAGTGTGGAGACAAGCGATAAATATGAATTTTATCACAACCCTTTGTCGAAAAGTTTCTACAATTTATTATTATTAATATTATCATATATCATATTATTAATAGTTTCTCACACAACAGCCGATTTAGGTATTACGTATTGATGTCTTCCTTGTTTGATCCATTTGTATATATCATGTATTTTATCTTTGGCTACAATTTATGTTAGCTGTAGGATCACGTAATAAATAAATATTTATATCTCTATATATGTATATATAAAATTCTCGTGTCACTATGTTCGTTCCCATACATATGCATATTCAGCAAATCTGCGAATCGGCTACTATCTATCTTTCAAACCCCTAATTGTTAAGGGTTTTTATTTATTTCTGTAAATTTTTATTTTTTAGATATTTTTTTGTTTTTATTTTTTATGATACTGCATGCAAAAATACATACAACCCTTAATTTTCACCCCTCTACGATCAACCCCTATTTTTTATTTGCTAATGAAAATCTTATGACTTGAACTCTGAGGTTTATATAGAGAAAATTTTACAGGAAAACCTAAAAGTTTTCATTCCAGAAAACCGAACAGTCTCTCGGGTAGCATAGCAAAATGTTCCATGTTGGTATGTACTAAAAAGGTAGGCTAAGTAAAATCACATTTTTTCATTTCAGAGGAGGGCAGCTAGTTATACTATATTATAATTATTTATACCTTATTCTGATCGCGTAAATATTCGCTGGAAAGACAAGCGGCGCGGAAGGGCTCATCGGCAGAATCGTCTTCACCAACTGGAACACAAAGCTCACACACTGCCTGAGCCTTCTCCGTCACTGTCTCACATTCCAGGCACATTGTCCGTACTACCATGGTACCTGGAAATTTATAAAAAAGTCAGTCTGTAACACTTCAGATACTTTTTGTCCACTTGACAAGTCAAGTTAACTTGGCAAGGTTTTGACTGCTTCATACACGTTTAGTAAGTCATGTACACTTTCTATTTAGTGTCTGGCTATTGAAAGAACATAACGAAAAAGTGCGGTATATTCACAAAAAAATAGTATGGTATCCCTAAAAGTTTGATATATTTTGTGGAATAAACTTACTTGATACTTGATTTTATTTTATTATTTTTTACATTGATAGTAACTGTATTTCTACTAAATTAAATACTATACGTATTTAGTCTTTTACTATTGATACTTAAAATGACTAGCACTGCATGGAAAACTAAAACTATATTTATTATAAAACACAACTTTTTTCAGAATAATCAAATCCTGCGAAAGAAACGAAATATTCTATCAAATAAAACAAAGTTTAGGCTAGATAATAGAAATAGAAAATGAGTAATTGCATGAAGTATCAAGACAATAAATCATACTAACCTAAGAAATTCAATGACATTCTGTGTTGCCATCCGAAAGTTTTTAAATAATTCAATTATCTTCTTTCATTAGCCAGACTCTAATCTAATAATACATATTGACAAAGAACATTAGGTATCAAATTTAAGAAACGCATGAACCGCACTTCGACGTCGTTTTTAAAAATATAATCTATATATATATATATACAAAATCATATATAATAATAATCATACAAAATTACATATAATATAAAAATTGTGTCGTAGAAATGATTCGAAATTTTTATATAAAGTATGTACATATATCGTTAGTCGTTTAGATAATTTTTTCCCACCTTCAAAACTTTCCGCGACAAAATCCCACCCGGGTTGTGACCTCTCATCTCTCTCAGGATCAGAGGGCGAAGGCGGCCGCTCCTCCGTAGGTGAAGTCCGTTTATCATTTAATTTCACATCCTTGCGTTTTTTCCACGACTTGCGTAGATTGCCTAATGTTTTTCCACCATCTTCAATGTTTTGGGCCCGACCAAGGCCATTGCTGTAAAATTGAGTTACATACAGAAAATCTGAATGAAATGAGATTATTTTTCGTTTATTTTGGATAATGCATAGGAAGTCTAAGTGTGTATTACAAAATGCATTTAAATTAATTTTGTCAACATCTGTATTTCAACTTAGGGAGCGTTCAACTATTACGTAACTCTTTATACCTAAAAGTTACCATTATGTTTTGTAAAGTACTGGAAAGCCGAAAATAATATTAACAATAACGGCTTAATTCAATCCCCGCCCCGCATCGTAAAGTTTTACAAAAGGGAAAACACTCCCCCCCCCCATCGTTACGTAATACTTGAACGCTCCCTTAAACTATTGAGACATTTAAATTACTTACCTGTCCCCATTCTCCTGTAACTGAAGCCGCGACGCTCGCGCACTCAAAGCGCGACATGTCTCACGAATATTGTCCAGTATACACACTAATAACTCGTGCGCATCTTGTTGTCTGTTACCTATAATATTAATTAATGATATATGAATACTAAAACACTATATCTATGAGATTTCATATACCTATCAGAGATCTGAAGAATAGACAAAATAATAATGTGTACTCTATATTATTATAGATGTACGCACAACGGACCAACCTCGAGTCTAATTGGGAGAAAGGAGTCCTTCAACCCTATTATTATAGATTATCAATAATTTATAACATTTGATACATAATATCTAATATAGATATGATTCAGATTTCAGAGACATGTAGCAGGTGGTACCACATTTCCCATCGATATCTATACTCTTTGAGGAAATAATATAATGATATATATGAAATGATACATGTAAATTTTACTTTACATCGGTAAATAAATAGATTAAAAATAGTAAGGAAAAACTATTAGTTAACATAAACCTAATAAAAAAATAAATTAAGAATTCTTAAAGTTATTGCTGTCTGTATTTCTCTTTTAAGAACTAGGTAAAATACACACACACACACACACTTTTAAGTATAACCCTATGTAATGTAATTCATAAACGTAGTTGGGAGCGTTCAAGTATTACGTCACGAAATTTTTAGAGATTATTGACCCCCCCCATGTAACGCGCCGTAACATTTTTCTGTACCCAAGTATAGTAAAACGTTTCGTGACTAGTACCTAAAAGCTATCATTATATTGTGGTGGAAAGTCGAAAATAATATTAACAATAACGCGTAATTCAATCCCCGCCCCGCATCGTAACGTTTTACAAAAGGATTCAACCCCCAATTCGTTACGTAATACTTGAACGCTACCGTTGGCTGTGTTCATTACAAATAAAATCTATCAAATTTTTAATCAAAACACTGCAAATAAATGAGATAAATTAATTTTATGTTTAAGCCATTATTTAAATATTTCCTTCAATACCTTCAAATGTGGAGTTAACATCTCTCAAAGCAGATAAGAAAGCATCAGGTGCAAAGGCCTCTGGACTAGAATCATTAGAGCCACTGTTGATACATTTGCTTTCTCCCGCTCGAAGGTTTACATATGTCTCATGAAGTTTCTCTGTCACCACCTGCAGATTATTACAACATTGTACATATTATTTTTTGTATATTAATTGTGCACATTTTGAAAAAAAAATATTTGCATAATTCCAAGAATTCTAATTCAGTTTGTATGAAGTCATGCACAGACACACTACACACATACTGCATATTATGTTTCGTTGTAAATAATTGTAGTACATGATCATTCATTGATTTTTGGGTCAGCCACAAAATATATGCAAAACTTATATAAAATATTTTTGTTATCTTCTAACATAAATTTAGTCTAGTCAATATAGTACAGCCAGATTAACTGATAAAAATGTCACTTTATCTTAATATATTAGTTCATGGCAAATCTACCTCAGGATTTTGATCTATCTGTAGGTTTTATTAAAACATCATGCTATCTCCGAAATGACACAGGTGAAATCTCAGGGTACACTATAATGTGTATATTATAAACAGTTATTAAACCATTGATTCTTGAATTATGTACCAGATATTAATAATTAGACATACATCCGATACCGATACTGATATATCGGCTTCGGGGATATTTTGTTTGCCGATATAACGATACTTTTCAAATATCACGCTTTAAAAATGTAATGTAAACGCGCATCTCGTTTGATCTAGTTCGTTGCAAATGAGGCACGGGCTATCTATGCTCGGGGAGTCCCCGCGTTTTATGCAGTTTCTTGTCTCTCTCACCCGCTTTGACCCCACGTATTCCATTTCGCGCGTAGTATTTTTTCGATACCAAATTAAATAAAATACAGAATTACAAAATCTTATCAATATTAATTAAACAGTTATTTGTTTTATTTTAATTGAATTATTACTCTTAATTCTTAATTTTAATAACTTAACCCTTAATTTATTCAAAGTTTTGTGACTGTTTATATTTTTCAATAAAATTAAAAACTTTAACCAAACTTGATATATTTTACTTTAATTTCATTTTTATTCAATAAGCATTGGTATCGGTAGCGACGATATTTCTATCAGAGTATCGGCATTGGTATCTAGTATATCAGTAAAGGCATATTGATGCATCCCTATTTATAATCAATCATCAAAAAGCATAGCAAACATTTTGTACTAAGAACTATTATATTTTATACTAAATGGTAATAATGTATGTATATGAGTAATAAAAATGAAGTTGCCATGATAAAGTTGTATATGCAATATTCAGTATAAATTAAAGATTTTACTCGCATTAGAAGTAAAAGTATAAATTTACCTGAATTTTACTTTTTGCTGAATTATTATCTGACTGCCCCAAAGAAAGTAAGTCTTTGCTACTCCATGACCTTGTTCCCGAAGAAGCGATTCCTGCTGCACTTCTACCCAGGGAAGAACTTTTTAACCTGATGCTACCAAGCTTTTGTTCTACCCTTCCCAAATCTGAGACTAAATGATGGAGGTTGTGAACAAACTGCGGGGCATATCTGCAAAGTATACAATTGTGATGTAAGATATATATATAAAACTGCTTTATCAAAGGAGTAAATCTGTTGCTTTCACTGATTTAACTTTACTTTTGTCCAATGCAAAATATACCTTAGTGGTGGTAAGCAATGAACACACTATTTTAATCAATGAACTTTTAGGTAGCAAGGTTCAATTTCAGTAATTTTATAAAAAATAGTAAAAAAATGTGAATAAGTATTGAACAACTACAATATTTATGGACAAGAAAAGTCTAACATAAAAATTCGCAAATATAATGTTACGCACCGCAATGTATATAAGACACTATTGAGAAAACAAGTATTCCCCATGTTTGAGAGTGTAGCAATAGGGGTTTTTGACTGTGGGCCCCCATACTGATTATCTGATGCATGGTGGCCATTCAACATGGCAGTACTACCTGTCTTTGGTTCTAGCACTTCGAGGGTGGCTTTCACAAATGAACCTTAAACATTTAAATATATTTATAAGTTGTTTGGCTAAAAAATTGTTCTAATTCATATCTTTATCATAATGTGGCAGTTAATAAATGCATTTAATGTTTTTCTTTAATGTGAGCATTTCATTGCACTCACATTAAAGAAAAATATTCTACTAAAAACCTTAATCAATTGTCTTTCGTCACTTAATTTAATTAATACCCAGTTAATAATAAACATGAGTTCAGTCTTAAAGAATTTGGGAAATAGTATGAAATTATTTACTGGAGAACTTGACTCATACAACAGTCCCCAATTTCTTAAATAAAGCCTTTTAATAATGGTATAATCAATTGAAACTGATTTTTATAATCTTGTGAAAATGTAAATACCTGCTTGTAATGTTGTTTCTCTTAATGGTTTCAACTTTTTAGCAGCATTCAATGTATTTTGATAGGTACTCTGTAGAGGTCTTTTAACAGGCCTGTTCTCTTTTTGATCGTTAGTTATAGGGGAAACTGTTTTCTGAACTACACAGTTCAGATTTGCAGCATTATTCTTATTAAGAGACAGTGAATATTTACTTCTATTGACTCCCTGGTTCTTTTTCGGCCTAGAGTTTACGGGCATCTTCAGAATACCTAAAAATTACAAAGCCGCATAGTAAGATATACGTTTATATTGATATTCCGCTGCTTATACAGCAGTCAAGGATAAATAATTGTACTTATATTTATCAATACTTGACTAGCATACTTACGGCAAGTGTATATATTTTCATTGACTTACATTATATTTTAGGAACAATGTATTCCAATAAAGAAACTGCTACAAAAACAAATCAAATAGTAACCACGAACACCTTCATCTAGAAATTAAAACGGTACGCCATATTGGTTGTGTAATGAAATTTAGTGACGTACTAGATCTAGTACTACCAACATCGTTCCGTTACCGGTCTATGGTTTAATGAAATTTATCGGTTTATTCTTTTATTAAATTAATTTAAATCATGATCACTATCATCATGCGACATCACCATGTTTGCTTGCAAATGTTGGTTTGCTAAAAATCCAAACAGGTTAATAAATGTCGTAAGCTTTTCTATAACAGTTCCAATAACCACACGCTGAAAATAAATAATATAAGAAATACTTTCTGTTAAATAAAGACATAATAGTATAAGTCTTGCGCTTTGCGAGAATTGAGACGTCTTACTTACTTAGGTACAATAAAACGTTCTATAGTTCGTCACTTTATGCAAATACCAAAAACCAAGTGTTGGTTTTGAACGAATTGACAAAACAATGTATTTATAATTTCAATTCCTAACGGAAAGTATTTTTACGACTACGAGTATACGTGGAACATTTACCCATAGCATAAAATATCACCAATCTAAAGAGTATGTATAATCTATGTGTATAAGCTACTACTTATAAGCGACAGACACACAGTCTGTGCATCGTTTTTGTGCACCTCACTACAAGTTTTCACGAGTATCCGATTATCGGATTCCGATAGGTAGCAATCAAAACATTTTAAGCCAAACAATTTGATAATAATAAAAAGTTGTTACCACCGCTTTACGAATATTATTTTATATATTTTCACTCATTGAATACGACCTATCCATCCCGATTTGAATTTTTTGACACGGACTGATTTTAACAGGTCTCGTCAAGGCTGTTTACAAGGTATCTTCTGAATTCGGGTTTTCTAACTCTATTGTGATATAAGCATATATTATAACTTATATGTAGTTGGTATTTAGATAAATAAACTAAATACGGCTAAATACAAACAAACAAGATGAGCCGCAATTAGGGCGTTGCTCGTAAGCAGAGATCCGAGGAGAAATTTGGCAGTCTGAAAATTTTACGACGATTAGGTCTACTATAATTCAAATAAAACAAAGCCTAGATCAAAGTGTACATATTGTCACAGAGTTAAATAACAACAATTTTCATAAAAAGGCAAAGCGCACAAACAGAAAAAATCATATTTAAATGTTTTTTCATATATTATAATAAAGTCACTTGTATACTTTTGAAGTCAGTACGTAATACGTATAATAGTACCTATATTAACAGTTTAAATTTTAATATGTGCACGAAATTTGATTTAGAGATATTTAGAACCAATTTAAATGAGTGCTTCGTCGATTACAGTGATTTAGAAATTAAAGTTCTATGTCATAAGATTTAGCGAAAAGTATGGCCAGTAGTTTTTGACATTCGAGATTCAGATTAAGATTCAAAAGTCAAAAATCATTTATTAATGTAGGTAACAGAATGTACACTTATGAATGTCAAATATATATACCTATATATTATTGAAACCATAGTGAGTTATAGCGTATTCCCTTACAATAACAATATAAATAAATTTAGTGATTCATAATAATAATATCTCACTATCTTATAGCGGCATTAATGCCAACACTTTCTTATCATCTACGTATTGTTTGAACTTATGTAACGGAAGTTTGGTTGCATTATTCACATCGTCAAAATTTACTGTGTTCCTATTGATTTTAAAAATAAAAGATGTATCATCTGTAAATAACTTATGTGAAATGGTAATACCGTTTAAATGGCAGGTCATTTATGTAGATAAGAAAAAGCAACGGCCCCTGAGGCACACCCATAAGAATGGGAGCCCCTAAAGACTCTGCTTTATTAATATTCACTTTTTATGGTCACTCAAGTATGAATTTATTATTTTATACTTTCGAATAATGTTTTATGCTTTAAACATTCAAAGGCCTTGGACACGTCACAGCTAAGACAGCTAAAGCATCCAGTTTATTTTCCTAGGCATCAAATATTTGCTTCAAACTCAAAATATTTATATATTAATTATCTTATTATTATTTATATATTAATATTTATTTATCAAAAAAGAAGTTAAATTTATTGCAAATTTACATTTACTACCAGTTCGCAAGTCAAGAGCGTAGAGCGGGCAAGAACAACTGTCAAGAAACTTTCCGCCACTCTTTTAATTCGCTATGTTTTGAGTCATACAAATTGTTTGAACTGGAGCAAATCAATCCCAAGGATTAGGATCATTTTAGTAGTAATCGTCAAATTTATAAAAAGTTTTACTGATGACGTATGATGTGTAATGAGTTTGTTGTAAAAAGAAATACAATTTCCATATAAGGAGTGGTTTATCTTCTGGAGCCTGGTTGGTCGTACACTCAAATTAGTGCTATTTCGCGTATTATATAGGTGAAAGTCACCATTTGTTTAAAAATCGTTTATATTTTTTTGTACATACAACAATGCTTCAAGAATATATTGACCAGATAGTGTTATATTATTTAATTCCCTAAACTAATTGCGTACCGACTCCCTCGGAGAAACACAACAAATACCCCGAACAGCCCGCTTCTGCAGCACAATGGATTGACCCTCTGCAGCAGCACTCCACCGCACGACATAACGCTCTGAAAGTAGATATGAAACACAATTTTAGCCGTGTCCTTATCAGTAAACTGTCGGATTTTCTTTACTGCGTATGCTGCAGAGCTTAGCCTTTTCGAAAGAGTCTCTATGTGTGGGCTCCACTGGAGTTTACTATCTATTGTTATGCCTAGAAAAACAGTTTTGTCAACAAAGTTTAGTTCACTGTCCTTAACTTTCAGGTTACGAATATGTCGCTTTACGCTAGTAGTAGTAAATCTAATATATTTTGTTTTATTCTCATTAAGCAGTAAGTTATTTACATTAAACCAGTTAACTATACGAGAGATAGAATTGTTTACATCGTCCAATAATATGTTTTTCCTATTCACTTTAAATAAAAGTGAAGTATCATCAGCAAACATTACCATATGCAAATGAACTCCGTTGACAAAGAATGGGAGGTCGTTTATGTAAATCAGAAATAAGAAAGGCCCGAGAATCGGGAGCCTTGGGGGAGTCCATTGACATGCAGTCTTTGCATCCTTCTCTTTAAATATGAATTCATCAGGCTGGAAGCTTTGCCATCAACGCCATAGTGTTGAAGCTTTCCAACCAGTATATCAGGACGAACACAGTCAAAAGCATTTGACAGGTCACAAATGACGCCGACTCCATCATATGATTCTTCCCAGGCGTTAAATATGTCCGAAATCAACTTCACACCGGCATCGATTGTGGAGCGACCCTTAGTAAAAATACTGTTTATTATGTAAGAGTTTATTTTTATTCAAATGTATGGTAGTTGGTCTAGCATTATCTTTTCAAAAACTTTGCCCAACGCGGGGAGCACTGAAACAGGTCTGAAGTTTGACGGATCAGACTCACTACCTGCCTTGAACAATGGTGTTATCTAACTTAATTTCATTTGGTACGGAAAGACTTCACAATCGATACATCTGTTAAAAATTATAGATAATTCAGAGTTTATTACATCAATAACGGTATTTAAAATGACTGTTTACATACCCCATATATCTTTTACTTTTTTTAAATTAAAAGGCTTAAATGTTTTAACGATATTATTACAAGTATGTTTAAACTGAAATTTAATATTACATTTAGGTATACATTTGTCTAGTAATGAGATCGCAGCAGCAGGTGAAGAATCCAGGAACTTGGTCGTATTTAGTGGTACATTTGTAAAAAACTCTTCAAAAGTTGAAGCTACCTCTGGGTCAGATTTTATGAATTTCCCTTTCACTTTTAATATAATATGATCGGTTCGTTTGTCAGACGTTTTACCTGATTGTTCATTTATTATTTTCAAGGTAGCTTTTACTTTATACATGCTATTTTTTATTTTTGAGCTTAAATATTGTGACGTTGCACTTTTGCAATATTTTTGATTTTTTTTATGATTGGACAATTCACACCAATTGACCTAGTCCCATGCTAAGCTTGTGTTAAGGGTACTAGGCAACGGATATATATACATACATATTATACATAGATAGACTCACACATGTAAATACATGTTTAAACACCCAACACCTAAGCAAAACACCAAATGCTCATCACATCGATGTTTGTCTCAGCCGGGGATCGAACCCGCGACCCATGGATTCGCAGTCAGGGGTACTAACCACTAGACCAATGAGCCATCATTATTTGAATACCTACAACCTAAGATATTCCTAATAGATATACTAGTGAAGAATTTAAGGAATTAAATTCCACACTAGTATTATATTGCTTTTCATCATACATTTCATATAATTTTAACCTTTTTCTGTGTTACACCTCATTCGCCCAGTCATATAAAGTTGTTTTCTCAGAGACAAATAAAGTCTTTTGCGTAAATACTTTCTTGAATTCATCAATAAATGATCCAAAAAAAGTACTGTATAAATTATTAGGGAATGAGTTGTCACACAGAAATGGCATAGATCAATGTTTCTCTAAATATGCCCAAATTTGTCATTTGTACTTAATAGGAGTTATCAAAATTTTCTTCTTTTTACATGTTTTTTGTTGTCTTAATTGGAATTCAAACCATTGACCAGTGTGATCAGATTTAAATCAATTGAAAATACAAACATTCAAAAGGGCTATGTCACTAGATTTACTATCTATACAAGTTGCAGTGCTGGCTGTTATTGTTGTGGGTGAATGAAATTGATGAACGAAATGAACTGCAAGAAATCAATCTAATACTATTCATAACTATTCAATCAATTTGAATAGTTATTATTTATAGTATATTAATTATTGTGACTCTGATTCCTTCCAACCTTTTGATTGTATTTTAAATTTTTATTTATACATATTTTTATTTATTATTATTGTTATTTTTCCTTTATTTTATTTTAGTTATAGCAACGTGTTATTTTGAGTTTTTTTTTTGTTAATAATTTTTGCATTTCTTGTACTCTACCCTCTGTAGGTGTTTCTTTTTCATTGTTCAACATTAGGGTTGCCTGGATCGCATCGCTTGTTAGCGATAAGGCCGCCCGTTGCCTTATAACTTTTTTAACCTGCTTTTTTATTTTTGTTATGTGTATGTTTTTGAATAAGGTAATAAAGTATAAATAAATAAATAGTTATGAATAGTATTATAAAAAAAGTGAAGTGTAAAATTTATTAATAAGGAGAGAGAGTGTTAAATTTACATTACCTGCATTTTTAACTGATTTGCAGCCAAGTCGGGGATTATAAATGTCAATACTCGGAAATGTGCAATAACAAGAGACCCCCTTGAAAGATTAGATTTTTCCTTGTCACATCGATCTTGAATTATAATCTTTCTGACTTTTGACAACAAAGATAGTAGGTACTTTTAAAGATCTATAATTAAAATAAATTCCTTATTTTTATACTCAGGTCTTACAAAATATTATGAAATTATTATTTTTTTGTTTTTTTTACGATACAATTACGTGGTGACGACAACACAACCAAAGCATTTTGCGCTCCAAAAGAACGGGTAGTCCACACTTTAATCCGATATTTACAACAGATTTGCCAAACCGTAAAATGACTGCTTCACGACTGATTTGAGCGCGACCGCCGCTGCGAAAGAGAGTTCGAAAAGTGAGTTACAGAATCGCAAGGCTGTAGTGGCAAAATACAAATATTTTACTTTATCGCTCAAATGCCATGACTTTATAGATTCGTAGACAGCTGACGCACAGCTTCGCTTGTTCCACGTCCCAACTTAGGAATGGTGAGTAGTTGATCAACTCCATATCCTGATACCAAAGTCGGCAGCCGATCTATAGTTTCGTGTCCAGTAATATCTTCTATAAGTTACCGTCTCAATGGATTGTTAATGACGAATTATGTTTAAACGCGCTTTTGAGCGACTCTGCAACAGCTTTGCGATTTTTAACACAGCCTGCACTTTTCAAAGTAGATGTCACGACAATAGTTTTTTTTTATAGAACGGGGGGCAAACGGGCAGGAGGCTCACCTGATGTTAAGTGATACCGCCGCCCATGGACACTCTCAATGCCAGAGGGCTCGCGAGTGCGTTGCCGGCCTTTTAAGAATTGGTACGCTCTTTTCTTGAAGGACCCTAAGTCGAATTGGTTCGGGAATACTTCAATGGGCAGCTGGTTCCACATAGTGGTGGTGCGCGGCAAACACTGCCTTGAAAAACGCTCGCGTAGAAGGCACAGTACTCCGGACCGGACCACACAATGATCCGATGAACCCAATGGCGGGTCAACAGAGACTTGATAGTTCTCCGGATGTGAAGTCAGCAGAAGGTCCAACAAAGAGGGTTTATGACCATTCAAATCTGGTATTCGCGTAATCGCAGGGACCATTTGTGTCAGGTCGTAGGCTAAAGCAAAGTCGTGAAAGGATCTTCCCGCGTGATCGGTGGTTTCAGAGCCGAGCCAATCGGCATGGTGTTAAAATCGCCAAGTATGACGATTTCAGCGGTAGGAACTCGTCATACTTGCAGCAGCTTTCAAGCAGGGAATCTGTAGCCATTTGGATGTGCTCAATGAGTCGGTCAGTTTCGGTATTTCCGCTATGGGACCTATACAGGCATGCGTAGAATCGCGGATGGTCATCGCAGTCTACGCGCAGCCAGAGGTTAGATAGGTCCCTTCCTTCAAGCGTCCCGAGGCGACGAGAACAGATATCCTCTCTGACGTACACGCAAACTCCAGCTCGCGGCACAAATGAATGTTCCAATTTGTACCCCGGGTAGGATAGGTGGGAAGTGTCAGCCGGGGAGGATATCTGAGTCTCGGTAAGAAAGAGCAAGGCCGGCTTCGCAGTCTCTAGATGATAGTGGACAGCGTTGATGTTAGAATTAAGCCCCCTAAGTCCTAACATTTGTGAAGTCCACGGCTAGTGTGGACGGGGGTGCCTTTGTATTTAAATTGCTCCATTTGCCCCGAGGACGATTACTATTTTTATTTCACGACAATAGTTGCTTGTCTGTCACTCAATTTAGAGACATTAAGACTGAAAGCTTACAGTTAATAATGTAAAAAAATATTTTAATTGTAAAAATTTTGACAGCTGGTAGCGACCTCTAAATCTTAACAAAAACAAAAAAAAATTACTTCATATTTAAAGGTATATATTCAAATGAGAAAGTGTCCCGAGGATAATTCAAAAGTCGAAAAATTAGGACCACCCTACTATATAATATGTATATATAGCCTAGCTCACTCTTTTACGCCTACAAGTTATGTTATCGTGCTTTGTCATATTAAATCCATATAAATGACATATTTTGATGGATAAGATATGTAAGGCTTAGCACTGTAAAACTTATATAAAAACAACACTTAAAGTAGATTAGGTGTAAAGTTAGAAGACGACTATGAGCAGACTCAGTATATTGTAAGTAATGCTTAATGTTTAAATGTAAATAGTCCAATATTAAATTTTTGTCATCATCATGATCTGAGCGACGTTAACTGTGTTTTATTAATTTTATTTCCATATATCGGGGGTGACGTCATCTGTTACGCTAGGGTGTATTAGAACATATCGTCGTTAAATTGACTTTGAGAGTAGCGGTTTTCTTAACAACTCGCAATTCAAATAAATAAATAAAATATCATTAATTCGTTTGTATGTTTTTTAATATGAATAAAAAAGTAAATGCTTCCAAATTTATATTTACTCCAAGTTCCCTAATCAAGGACGTAGACCTGACGAGAAAAACTGGTAAAAAACTCTCCGCCACTTTTGATGGTCAAAACGGTAATTCTTCAGGATAAATGATGATAAAAAAAATCGTAGGGACATAGGCTAATTAAGTAAGCAAGGACAGATAAATTTTCAGTGAAGTGGTAACAATTAGACCACTATTAGAGTATGCCTACAGCATTTGGGATCCTTATTTCATAAAGGATATTAGTATGCTTGAAAGGGTTCAAAGAAAAGCCACGAAAATGATCAGGTCACTCAGGAAGAAATCTTATAATGAGCGTCTGAAAGCACTTGACCTTACTGATTTAGGAAGTAGGAGATTAAGAGGAAATCTTATTGAAACCTATAAAATCCTCACTGGCCACTATAATGTTCCAGGAATTGAGAAGCGAAATTAAATGTGTATTTTCACTTAAAAGAATTTTAAGTGAAAATACACATTTGAGGTGCAGTTCTCTAAAAACTTAAGATCACTCAACATAACACAAATTCCCTAAAGAACTTTCTCCCAAACCGAGTAGTGGCCGACTGGAATAGGCTTCCGGAAAGTGTAATCAGTGCGCCATCTCTGAACTCCTTTAAAAATAGATTGCATAGTTTCTCTAAATCTCAAAATACACGCGCATCAGCTTATTAAGCTGCTAGTGTGTTTATATACATAATAATATTAATAATAATCCAATGACGCTTTTTATTGTTTTCATTAATTTAAGGATTTAAACTTCGCCACGGACGCCAAACGGAAACGCAAAAGTGAAAGGCTTTTTCTTAAGTCATTTTTTCTTTCAGCTTGTTAACGTTTTGCATTGCTGCGGCACAAAGCAAGCGGTCAGAGGGACATGAAGTGAGGAAATTTCCGGAAGGTTTCCTTTTTGGGACAGCGACTGCATCTTATCAAGTGGAGGGAGCTTGGAATATAGATGGTAGTGTATATTATTTATGTGTCTATACTTGTATTTTTCTGTACTGAAATGTTTGCTATGTGGTGGAATAAATATGTTAACTACGTTTTTCCGCCCACCAAGTCTTATATATGACTCCCTTATGACAAAAATGTATTGGATTTTGACATACGGGGTGGTCACGCGAACTAAGTCGCGTAACCCAGACAGCGGTGAGTGTGACTCAAGTAGGTCGTTTTACTCTGAAATTTACACTAAGAATCATTATTTACGTCTTATTACTTATTACTTATTAGGGTAATTAGTAAATGTTCTCTATTATATTAACTAACGATTGAATAAGACAAAATCTAAAAATTATAAAGTCTTATCTTTTTTTTTTTTTCTTAAGTTTCTTTTTAATTATTCAGACAATAAATATTATATTCAAGTTCTTTATTTATCGACTATTGGAAATAATTAAATACATATAACACATGTTGTTTTAGGCAAATCTGAAAATATCTGGGATCATTTGACTCATACAAAACCATGTGAGATATTAGATTGTTCAAATGGCGACATTGCCGACGACTCCTACCACTTGTACAAAAGGGACGTTGAAATGATGAGAGAACTAGGTCTGGACTACTATAGATTTTCCCTTTCTTGGACTAGAATACTACCCAACAGCTTCCCAGATGTTATCAACCAGGCTGGCATCGACTATTATAATAATTTGATCAACGAACTATTAAAACACAACATTGAACCTATGATTACGCTGTACCATTGGGATCTGCCTCAAAAGTTGCAAACATTAGGAGGATGGGCGAACCCTCATATTGTTAATTGGTTTGCTGATTTTGCTAGGGTAGCCTTTGACCATTTCGGAGATAGAGTTAAGTATTGGATCACAATAAACGAGCCGTTCCAGATATGTAATGATGGATACGGTGATACCGCCAAGGCGCCGATGGTAAACATGAAGGGTGTAGCAGAGTACATGTGTTCAAAGAATTTGTTGATGGCCCATGCAACAGCCTATCATATTTATGATAAAGAATATAGAGACAAATGGAATGGCATAGTTTTTATAGGATACAGTGCTCAGTGGTATGAGCCTGAAAGTGAAGAACATGAACAGGCAGCTAATGATGCTAATGATTTTATGGTAATCACTTTTCACGTAATAAATACCCGTATTTAATTATAGCGCCCCATGTTTCGACTGCATTATTAACAGCTTTGTAAAACGTATTCATTCAAAAGTTTAAGTTACTCGTGTCAACCATTTTTAATTATTATTTTGTATTATTTTACTTCGAACCTGTGATTGGCGGGTTCAAACTTAAAGTTTAGATGATATGATTTTTTTATAATTACAGTGGGCTCAGTACGTGCATCCTATATTCTCTGAAACCGGAGGCTACCCACAGGTTATGAAAGAAAGGATTTCTGCTAAAAGCGCACAGCAGGGCTATCCTAGGAGCCGGCTCATTGATTTTACCCCAGAAGAAATCGAGTTTGTTAAGGGAAGCGCTGATGCATTTGGTCTTAACCATTACACAACTCGTATGGTGTATAGAAATGAATCTGCTGATACAATGTTTGATTCACCATCATTTTTCGATGATATTAGTGCAGTCCAGTACACTTTACCGGAATGGCAGATTGGAGAGTCCCAAAAAGTATATGTGAGTATAGAAAATTAAAAACGTCTTTTAGATTAGAAAAAGTAATTTTGTCTTCCTAAAGTAGCAAAAACTAAATGACAGGGTGTGACAAAAGTGAATATTAATAGCGCTTTATCTAAAACCTATGTGAGCCTCCAGTCTGATTTATTTTATTTTTTTACAGATATAGAAAATTGTAACTGTTTATAGTGCTTTCTGCTATATTTTCACATAATTATTTTGTTTTAGTCAGTACCATGGGGCTTTTATAATTTACTGACTGCTATACGAGAAAAATATGGAAATCCTCCCATATATATTACGGAGAATGGTTTCGCTACCCGTCCTGGTCTGAAAGATGATCACCGAGTTCTTTATTACCGGGAATATCTGTCAGCTATGTTAGACGCCATGGAAGAAGGGTCGGATGTCAGAGCATACACTGCCTGGAGTTTACTGGATAACTTCGAATGGAAATATGGTTATACGTGAGTATGACATCTTCTACAGTATAAAAACCTGCGATATTTTTATGTACTTGATTAAAAATAGTGCAATAAGAAGGAAGAGTATTTTTTATTATGTCTTGATCTTTAAATCGCCCGCATTAGGCAACACTTTAGAAATGGACTGGAAATCAATCAAATAATTATTGATCACGTTAAAGTTTTATTCATAGGCAAGAGGTGGGACCTAGCGGACATGTCTGTTACATATAATTTATTATATAATAATTATAATTATCAAAACCCATAGATAGTCTGGTTTGCTCTCAAAAATAAACTTCAGGATTCTTGGGGTTCCTATTAAACTTTTTCCCATTCCCTTTCGTGGAACCGTAATAGGTTTATCCCTGCTGTTCTTAGAATGTGTAAGTTAGCTAACAAATTATCTTGAAATTGATCCCTTCCAATCACTCCACTTCCACCACTCTTACTCACAGTTTCGCAGAGCTGTCTTTTTATAATTTTGCAACAACTTATAATTTATATGTAACAACTTTGTTCGGTTTTTATTGTCATTGTTATAGATGTAAGCGTTTATTGTCATGCTAATTTAAAAAAAATATCAATCCTTTACTTGCAGGGAGCGTTTTGGTCTGTACGAGGTGGATTACAATAGTCCAGAACGCACACGCACGCCAAGAAAATCTGCGTATGTTTACAAAGAGATCCTTCGTACGCGCAGTTTGGACCATCACTATGAACCGGACATGTCGGCCCCACTTACTATTGACGAAGGTCATTAAAAATTCAAGACTAAAATGATTTTTATTACAATTATTAAAAAAACTACGTGTGTATAACTGCGTGTGTTGATCTTGGGTAATTTAAATGCCTAAAATTTGCTGGATGCGATTTTCCGGAGAATTAAGTTTCTTTTTAGACGGTAAAACTTAAAAATAATCATTTATCAGGAAGACCACTCTTTTCCTAATGGTGGGATTTAAAGTTTGCAAAGTCAGTCATTCACGTCTCCATAAATGTCGCAATCTCATTGACGCATTGTAATTCTTATATTTAAATATAGTTGGTATTTAGATAAATAAACTAAATACTGCAAACAAACAAAAGATAGAGGATGAGCCGTAATTAGGGGGTTGATCGTAAGCAGTATTCCGAGGAGAAATTTGGCAGATAGAAAATTTTACGACCAACTTTATACATAACTATTAAAAAGATATACCTACAGTCAAAACCGTTTGCGACGACATCGTTTAGAATAACATACCGGTTATATTGACCAAAATCAAAGGTCCCGGCTGAATTCTATGTATTAGGTATTTGTCTCTGTGTCGATATGTAATCTTTGACCTGGCTTTGTTTATTAGTAAGTATGTTAGAAAAAGTTATCCGTAATTATATAATTTACTAAATACCTGTTAGAAATTTATTAGCAAAACGTATGTTCTGCTCTAATATAATTCTAGTAAAACAAAGCCCAGATCAAAGTGTACATATAGTCACAGAGATAAATAAATAACAACAAATTTAATAAAAAGGCAAAGCGTTGGCAAAGGCATGTTTTTACGTTTTTGCAATTAGAACCAATTTAAATGAGTGCTTCGTCGATCACTTGCATTGATTTAGAAATTAAAGTTCTATTTCATAAGATTTAGCGAAAAGTATGGCCCCCGTAGTTTTTGACATTCGAGATTCAGATTAAGATTGAAAAGACGAAATTCAAAAGTCAAAAATCATAGTTATGTTATTTAAAGCTGGCGGCTTCAACACATTTACACACACTTTGTGCTTGTGTAGTGTCTGTGAATAAGCGCGAGGCGTGACGTCAAACTGAAATCCAAACACAAATACATCATGAAAAGACTGTCCGTCTCTCTCGCGCTCGGTCAAGCTTATGAGTGTAAAAGAGACAGTTATTGTTTTGCTTTTGCTACTGTTTATGTTGATCTTTACTATACATGTTGATCTTTTTTCAAACATTACCAGGGCAATCTCGTGAAATGGTGCACAATGTTTTTAATTATTTTAAGCATCTTAATAAAAACAGTTTAATGAAAAAAATGTTATATTTCATTTGACATCAGATGCAGAAAGCTGAAAGCTGATTTGATTTTTTTTGATTTGTTGAAAGTGGGTTCACCACCATACTCCTGAATCAAAAGCAACAGTCCAAACAATGGAAAATATCTGGATCACCTACTCCGAAAACGGCTAAGGTCGTTTTGTCGACCAACAAAGTCATGGCTAGATGGAGCGTATGTCGAAAAATGAAAAATTATTTACACGAACTACTCTTTCACTTTCTTGGTCTGGCTTAGAACTTTTGGATCCACCCTCGTATGCACCTAATATTTATATGTATTTGACACATTTTTATTTATTTACAACCCACCCAACCTTACTAAAACCAGAGTGGACTAAAATATATAGCTTGGCAAAAAATCATATTTTGAAACATACTGTATGTGAAATTGATTAGTGTGAGTACTGTGAACCGAGATAATGACACTTATGAACGTCAAAAAGAAAATATAGTATATATAATGAAACCATAGTAGTTATAGTGTGTTCCATTACAATATAGTCAATATAAATAATACATTTAGTGATTCACAATAATAATATCTCACTTTCTTATAGCGATATTAGTGCCAACACATTCTTATCATCTATGTAAAAAAAATGGTTTAAACGTATGTAACGGAAGTTTGGTTACATGATGTGGAATTTTGTTATATATTTGTATACATTTCTGAAAGGTGGAAAAGCAAGGCTTCTTCGAGTACTTCTTGTGTTTAAATTGTTACAGTCACTGCGGCTTAGAAATGTATTTATGTTTTTATAAACGTACATAATATTTCAATTTATATACAGCGCGTATTTCTTTTTCTTGTAATACAAAAATATCTTGAATATCGGCTGCTCTGCCCCACACTATATGCCAAACAATATGGAAGTAACTGAAATATACAAGCCTCGCTCGTTTCAATATCAGACAATAATCTAATCTTTTTTTATCGCAAAAGCAGCCGAACTAAGTCTTCCCGATAACCACCCGGTAAGATGAGGCTCAATTGCAAACGAGAATCTAGAGCGATCCCTAAAAATACAGTTGAATCAACACATTAAATAATTTCATCATTAATGTATGTAATGTATGTATTTGTACTGACCTGTTTTACATTAGGCAAAGAAAATTGTATAAATTTTGTTTTATTAGAATTTAGTAACAAGTTATTATAAATAAACCAACCCTAACTTGGGAAAGGGCATTATTCACATCGTCAAAATTTACTGTGTTCCTATTGATTTTAAAAATAAATGATGTATCATCTGCAAATAATACCGTTTCACATAAGTTATTTACATAAACTGGCAGGTCATTTATGTAGATAAGGAAAAGCAACAGCCCTAATATCGACCCATGATTTATTTATAATCACTTTTTGTAATCGTTCATTGATATATGAATGTATGAATTTATTATTTTTATTGAGTTTGATGAGACGCCATGTAAAAAGTCAAAGACCTTGGACAGGTCACAGAAGACAGCTAAAGCACCCTGCTCATTTTCCCAGGCATCAAATATTTGTTTCATGAGCTCAACACCCCCATCTGTACTACTTGTACCTTTAGTAAAACCGAATCGTCTATCATGAAATTTATTTAATCTTAAATGTGAAAGCAATTGATTATGAATAATTTTTTCAAAGCTTTTACTTAAAGTCGGTAAAATTGATATAGGGCGGTAATTCGAGGGGTCCGATATGTCCGGGCTTAAATAAAGGAATAATGTTATTATATTCCATGAGATTGGAAAATACATTTATTAAAAAAAGGGAAAAAAAAAAAAAAAAAAAAAAAAAAAAAAAAAAGGGGGGGGGGGGGGGGGGGGGGGAAAAAAAAAAAAAAAAAAAAAAAAAAAAAAAAAAAAAACCCCCCCCCCCCCCCAAAAAAAAAAAAAAAAAAAGAAAAAAAAAAAAAAAAAAAAAAAAAAAAAAAAAAAAAAAAAAAAGGGGGGGGGGGGGGGGCCCCCCGGAAAAAAAACCCCCCCCCGGGGGAAAAAAAAAAAAAAAAAAAAGGGAACGGCGTTTTTTATAATCGTTAGATAAGGAGCAATAGATTAATAATAATAGATTCGGAGTCATTGTTGTAAGACGGTCAAAGATTGGGCTAGACCAAACCAAGTTAGATAATTATAATATTGTTCTTGAAAAACTTCAGTAAGTAGGGTTTCTATTGCTTTTGATTTCAGATAAAAATATGTGGTGGAAGGATGCTGTGACTTCAACCAAAAGGAAGGATCTTTGAGGATGCACTTACTTACCTACTAATTTGTAGCCGAAGATTGTTGGTGCCTTTAAACATATCATCATGATGATCATCTAAAACTGCAAGAAACATCAATTTGAGTAGTTACGGATAGTTTTATAAAAAACGGGAAGTGTAAAATTAATTAATAAAGATAATTATTGTACAGTGTTAAATTTACATTATCAGTATTTTAGACTCATTGTCAGCCCTCAAGTCGGGGTTTATTAATGCCAATGCTCGGAAAGATTAGATTTTTCCTTGTCACATTGATCTTTCCGACTTTTGACAACAAAGATAGTAGGTACTTTTAAGGATCTATAACAAAAATTAAAGTTTACATTGTTTTATTTATTTATTTATACTTTATTACCTTATTCAAAAACATACACAATAATAAAGCGGGTTACAAAAGTTATAAGGCAACGGGCGGCCTTATCGCTAACAAGCGATTTCTTCAAGCGAAAGGATACCACCCTACGGTTATTGTTTTCTATTAACTTAAATTGATATGAATTCCTTTATGATCAACTTATGAGCAGGAAATAAACGTTGGTATTTTTGTATTAATATATACAGATATATAGCGTAGGCCACTTATTCTTCGTGTTTATCATATTATATCATATATCTGACATATTTTGATGAATAAGATATGTATTATGTGAGCCTTGGTACTTACCTTTGATAAAACTGTTTATATAAAAACAACGCTTAATGTAGATTAGGTGTAAAGTTAGAAGACGACTATGACCAGACTCAGTTTACTGTAAGTATTATTTAATGTTTTTAAATATAAATAGTTCAATATTAAATTTTTGTCGTCATCATGTAAGCGACGTTAACTGTGTTTTATTTAATTAATTTTAACTTAGCGGGGGTAACGTTTGTTTCTCTAAGGTGGCCTACAATATATCGTCGTTAAATTGACTTTGAAAACGTTCTTCTCAGAACAAGGCCTCCTGGTAGTTTTGCGAACGGATGGCGTAGTCTTGCTGTTTCGCGAATTTTGTAAACGTTTTTGACATTCATAAGCATGCCCTAAGACGCATCTAAATTGAATAAACGTATCTTGATTGATTGATTAGTGGTTTTCTCAACAACTCGCAATTGAAATAAATAAATAAAAGTACATTATGCGTATGTGTTCAATTATGTATAAAAAACTGAAGAACTGGTAAGGTAATCTCCGGCACTTTTGATGGTATTATAGTAGTTATTCAGAAAAAAATAGGGACGATAAAAGTTTTTGTAGGAACAGAGACTAATTAAGTAAGCAAGGACAGATAAATTATCAGTGAAATAGAAACAATCCAATGACGCATTTCGTTGTTTTCATTTATTTAAGGATTCAAACGGATAGAGCTCGCCACGGACGCCTAACAGTAACGCGAAGTTTTTCCTTAAGTAATTATTTCTTTCAGCTTGTTAACGTTTTGTATCGCTGTGGCGCATAGCAAGCTGTCAAAGCGACATGAAGTGAGGAAATTTCCGGAAGGTTTCCTCTTTGGGACAGCGACTGCATCCTATCAAGTGGAGGGAGCTTGGAATATAGATGGTAGTGTAAATTATTTATATATCATTTATGTGTCTGTACTTGTATTTTTCTGTACTGAAATGTTTGCTATACGGTATAATAAATATCTTAACTACGTTTTTCCGCCCAAGAAGTCGTTAAACTTATTAAACTTGGACACACGTTCTCAGACTTATATATAACTCCTTTATGACAAAATGTATTGGATTTTGATATACCGGGGGTGACTCGAACTAAGTCATCGGTAAGTGTGACTCGAGTACGTCATTTAACTCTGAAATTTAAACTTAGAGTCATTAATTACTTATTACTTAGAGTTATTAGTAAATGTTCCCTATTATATAATATTAACTAACCATTGAATAAGACAAAATCTAAAAATTATAAAGTCTAAACATTTTATGTTTCCTTAAATTTCTTTTTAATTATTCAGACAATAAATATTATATCCAAGTTCTTTATTTATCGAGTATTGGAAATAATTTAATACATAGAACACATGTTGTTTTAGGCAAATCTGAAAATATCTGGGATCATTTGACTCATACAAAACCATGTGTGATATCAGATTGTTCAAATGGCGACATTGCCGACGACTCCTACCACTTGTACAAAAGGGACGTTGAAATGATGAGAGAACTAGGTCTGGACTACTATAGATTTTCCCTTTCTTGGACTAGAATACTACCCAACAGCTTCCCAGATGTTATCAACCAGGCTGGCATAGACTATTATAACAATTTGATAAACGAACTATTAAAACACAATATTGAACCCATGATTACGCTGTACCATTGGGATCTGCCTCAAAAGTTGCAAACAATAGGAGGTTGGGCGAACCCTAATATTGTTAATTGGTTTGCTGATTTTGCTAGGGTAGCCTTTGACCATTTCGGAGATAGAGTAAAGTATTGGATCACAATAAACGAGCCATACCAGATATGTAATGATGGATACGGCGATGACGCCATGGCTCCGATGTTAAACATGAAAGGTGTAGCAGAGTACATGTGTTCAAAGAATTTGTTGATGGCCCATGCAACAGCCTATCATATTTATGATAAAGAATATAGAGACAAATGGAATGGCATCGTTTTTGTAGGATACAGTGCTCTGTGGTTTGAGCCTGAAAGTGAAGAACATGTACAGGCAGCGAATGATACTAATGATTTTATGGTAATTACTTTTCACGTAATAAATAGTCGTATTTCATTAAAGTACCCCATGTTCAATGCATTTATATTCGTTAAAAGTTTTAGTTACTCGGGTAAACCAAAGATATTTTTAATTATTATTTATTCCTCGTTAAATCAACTCAATCTAACATAAAAGTTTTATATTACTTTGAACCAGTACCTGAGATTAGCGGGTTCAAACTCTTCAGCTTTAAGATTAAATTATATGATTTTTTTAATAATTTCAGTGGGGTCAGTACGTGCATCCTATATTCTCTGAAACCGGAGGCTATCCACAGGCTATGAAGGAAAGAATTGCCGCTAAAAGCGCACAGCAGGGCTATCCTAGGAGCCGGCTCATTGATTTTTCTCCAGAAGAAATCGAGTTTGTTAAGGGAAGTGCTGATGCATTTGGTCTTAACCATTACATGACTCTTATGGTTTATAGAAATGAATCCGTTGATACTATGTTTGATTCACCATCATTTAGCGATGATACTGGTACAGCCGTGTACACTTTACCGGAAGTGCAGATTGGAGAGTCCCAAAAAGTACTTGTGAGTATAGAAAAAAACAACATTTAAATTATTATAAAAGCAAGGAGTTATAAAATAGAAATGGATTTCCAGAATATTGAGAAGTTCATTTAAAAATAGTATTTCGGCTTGGTTACCGCAAAATCTATGGGTTCTTTGTACGGAATTGATTTATGTAATAATATTGCCATCTTAACAGATATTATAATCCAACAATTTATTTCGTTGTTGTTGTTGTTGAACCATGATGTTGTTTAGTGCAATTATCAGCAGAAACCATGCGTTGGAGCTCCGAGTGTACAAATGGATTTTTTCTTCCATAAGCATCTAATCGCAAAACAATTAACTACTATATTAACTTATTAATTCTAAATCGCAAAAATTAAATGACCACATTTTCTTTAAAATATAATATTTACAGCGCTCTCACTAAAACCAATGTGTGCCTCCAGTCTGCCCCTTGATTTATAGAAAAATATATAATAATTCACTGATTTAGTATATTTTTTTACACATGTATAATTTTGAATAAAATTGTAACTGTTTTTGGCTTCATATTGTAACTGCTTGTATAATATAACCGAATAGGTCTTTCTCCTATATTTTCACATAATTATTTTATTTTAGTCAGTACCATGGGGCTTTTATAATCTACTGACTGCTATCCGAGAAAGATATGGAAATCCTCCCATATATATTACGGAGAATGGTTACGGTTCCGACCCTGGTCTGGATGATAATCACCGAGTTTATTATTACCGGGAATATCTGTCAGCTATGTTAGACGCCATGGAGGAAGGGTCGGATGTTAGAGCATACACAGCCTGGAGTTTGCTGGATAACTTCGAATGGAAATATGGTTATACGTGAGTATCACATTTTCTACAGTATAAAAGTGAAGTCAAGCTATTTTTGAAGTTATACTTCTTAGACGTGTTAGGGAAAAATGATGAGAGTAAATTTTTACGATGCGCGCGCACACAACTTCTAACGCGTGTACGTAAGTACACATTCGTTATTTTTATGAAGGTCACGTGGTCTTTAAACCGTCCGCACTAGGCAACACGTAAGAGTTTTTTTTTTTTTTAATGGCTCTGGCAGGAGCTCCACTCAAGAATGGACTTTATAATTGTGCTGCTTTTTAGAATTCGACATCCTTTTTGCGGTAGGCCCTCGCACGGTACCGCCACCCCCAAAGGCCGAGAACAAATTTGAGTTAGATTAAAACTTGCCCTCGAACCCCGGAAGAACCGCTAGAATATGTTTGAAAGAACCCAGAATATGTTTGGCATATATCCCGGGAAAAAGAGGATTGATCACTTTAAAATTTTATTCTGTTGTATATAATTTATAATATAATAATTATAATTATCAAAATCTACATCGAGTCTCGTTTTGCTCTCAAAAATAAACTTAAGGATTCTTGGGTTTCCTATTAAACTTTTTACCATTCCCTTTCGTAGAACCGTCCTAGGTTCTTACGCAGCTGTTATAAGGATGTGTAAGTTAGCTTATAAATTTTCCTGAAATTGAAACCCGAATCCCTTCCACCTCTCTTACTCACAGTTTCTCAGACCTATCTTTTTATAATTTTGCAACAACTTATCATTTATATGTCTGGCTTTTTAGATCATAATATATACATATATATCTTATTAAGTATGCAGCATGCCTTGATAGCCTGTTGAAGGGTGTGCAATCAGTTTTAATTGTTATTTTTGTCTGCATGATGTAAGCTTTTATTGTTATGCTAATTAGAAGTTATATTTCTTTGGCGTAACAAGGTAAAAAATCTTTTCAAAAACTTTTTTCTACGTTTGTAGAAAAAATTACACTAACAATAGAAAAAACTAAAATGTTGACTATAGCTAACGTCAGGGTGTCGGTTTTTGGGACGGTGTGCGCGCGTATCATAAAAATTTACACTCATAATTTTCCCTAACGCGCCAAAAGAAGTAAGTTCAAAAAAAACTATATTTTATTTGCAGGAGACGTTTTGGTCTGTACGAGGTGGATTACAATAGTCCAGACCGCACACGCACGCCAAGAAAATCCGCGTATGTTTACAAAGAGATCCTTCGAACGCGCAGTTTGGACCATCACTATGAACCCGACATGTCGGCCCGACTTACTATTGACGAAGGTCATTAAACATTGAAAACTATAATTATTTTACTATTAAAAAAAAACTACGTTGTGTACCACCTAGTCTGAGTTGGTAACATCACTGGTCTTATAACTCTTGTCCTTGATTCAATTTCTGGTCGGTTTGGTTGACACAGAAGAGAATAGTCACTGTACTAAAGACAAACTTGAACGAAAGATGAATCCGATTTTGCCTTTGAATTATATTTACGCGAGTACGACGCATTTTAAATCAAAAAGGATTTTAGATTAAGTCTTTTATTAGCAAATATCACTGCCCCAATTTTTATACATGGGGCAATGCGTTGCGCATACCCACTAAAACCCCAAACTCCAGGTCCTATCCGCCTGCCACCACATTTTTTTATGCCCCATACCCTAGTCGGAATTACTGGACAGTTAGATATAAATTATGAATTGTTTAGCGATTTTGTATTGCAATTAAAAACTTTCAGACTTAATAATACTGATATTTCAATATTCAATCGTATAAAATAATCAGTTCTCTGAATATAGCGACAGGCGCTCAGAAATAATTGAGTATTTCAATAGCTAATAACGTTATTTTAACCACATTGAATCGAAGCTAATGGTATTATGGATGGAAATTAATTCGAAAACAATTGCTAACTAACAAAATAATGAGAGCGTTCGATAAAAATACGTGGTGTTCGCTCTGACGTCATCTGCGTTCAAATGGTTGGTACATTATAGTTATCTAACGCTAACTTTTCTTCTCTGTTTCTCGTTTATTTTGTTGAGTATAACGGTGTACACTTGGGGTGTGTAATCGCCGGTAGCGCTCGCTGTGATAGAAAACATGTTGACATGGACACTTATACTTAAGGAACAATATCAGTACCCCAGCTAATCAAATCTTGGTAAATTCAATGCCGAAAAGTGGCTGGATGCGATTGTAGGAGAATTAAGTTTCTCTTTAGAGGGTAACGCCAAATAATAATCATCAGACAGACGAATGCAAAAGAAATATTAGTATATTATTAGACGCAACGTACAGACATCCCAATTGAACAAATCTATTATATAATGGGTAATGTTATAAACCTCGAAACTGGTTTTGACAGCTCTGAAAACGATTCCGCTAATTTGGGAATATAAATTGAAGAAAATTCGCGTTATTGAATCGTCAATGACAAAGGCTTTTGATCGAAAAATAAATGAATTAGCAATGGACATTTAAAACATATACATTTGTGAAATTGGTAGAACACGTGGTTTATAATCTAGAAGACCGGGGTTTTTCATACATTCCAAACAATATTTTTTAGAGGAACATTCTATGAAGAATTTGATGGGATGACTGCAAACATTGTATCGCCTAGTTACGGGGCCGACAAATATCTGCGTCTGATTTGAGGGTTTACAGTTTTTTTACTTTAAAACAATAATTTATTTCAGACTATTGATCTGATATTGACTGAGGCTATATAGTAGTTGTAATAAAAAAACTATGTACTACGTCGTACGTAAGTGCGTAACTACGTCACCACCATGACACCTTAAAATATTTTTTGCATAACTTTGAGGATACCGCTATCTTGTTAATGTTGGGATTTAAAGTCTCCATAGTCAGTCACTCACGTCTCTATAAACGCAATTCTCTCATTGACGCATTGTAATTTAAAGAAAGTATTGAGATATATAAATACTATAAACGCTTTTTAACGCTCTACGGAAATTGTTAATCAGACAAAAGTTGTATGAATAAAAGATTTTCCCTGAATAAAAAAATATTGCTAAAATCTATTACAACCCACAAAGGAGGCTCGATACTGGCACGAGGGTATTCCGAGATGGGCTATTCGACATGTTGCTCGAGCACAGCAGCTGTTTAAATACTTCCACAGAATTTTCAAATATCTCAGTAAGTTGAATATCTGGTGACGCGGGCCGCTGGCCAGCGGGCGACTTGCCTATATATCATGAGGATATTTCCGGAGCAGTTGTCACCCGGGCCTCCCAAAACGCCAAGTCCACCAGATCTAACTTAAGTAAATAGAGTCCCTTTTTAGGAAAGGGGAGAATAGATACTCCCCTGCTGCTTAGCTTCGAGGCCACAGATCGTGTGGTAGCGTGGTTGGTAGTATGAAAAAGAATAAAATCCACAAAGGGAAATAAGAAGCACCATGAACGATTGTAATTACTTCTGTGAAGCAAGAAGAAAGGTATCACAATAAAGTATTATACATTAATTTGTGATTATTTTCACAACAGCTTTAATAAAAACAATATATGTAATTATCAAAACTAAAAACAATTATTGAACTTAAAATATAATAACTAAAATATATTATTAAAAGGAGTCCCTTTAGGCAAGGTTCCGAAGATACTAGCAGCGTTCCCCCTTTGAATAGCAAGGCTAATTCTTTGTCCGAGGTAGCTGCCAGCTCTTCGGTCTCCTGTGATGTCGACTAACCTTTTAGCTATTTCCTTAATAAGCCTTATAGCGCTAGAACCCCACGGACCAAGGGTCCCGACACCGAATGGGACAAAATCATATTCGGAGCCTAGACCCCTGAATTTGCATGCTTTAGCTTTTTCAGCCGCATCACATGCCGCACCAGCTCTAAAAGTATTATTATATTCATATATTTATTCCCTGTATACTCCTTTTTTATTTATACAAATCCCGTGTTATGTATAAAACCAAATAAATGATTTTTTTTCCTTGGAATTCGATGACTATTGTAATCTTATCGATTCGGGGAACGTAGAGATTATGAAACTGATTGGTGTGATAAACATAACAAACAGTATTTAGCAAGACTGCGGAGACATAACTACGTTAATTTTAGTGTGACTACAAATAATTATTTAAAATGTCTTTCGGTAAGAATTTTATTGAATATATTTTAAGTTAAGGTTTAGTGACTAGAAAGTTTAGGTACTTTTTAATCCCCGATTTTCAATATCATTTGGCAATCCTACATAGTTTGTGGCAGGCAATTATCTTTTTAGATAAAAATTATCAATTTAATTCTCGGAAAATGATTATGTTCCTAATTTGAAGGTGTTTTTCTGACTAATTTTACAAATTTGTGATTGATATTAGCGAGCGAGTTTTGTGGAGTTGAAACATTTTAAACTTAAGACTTTATTGAATTAATATATATTCGGGAATCGAGCTATGGGTCATGTGTATAAAACAAGCCACGAATAGAGCTGTGATAGTTAGAATCTCAAAGCCAATTTAGTACCTAATTAAGGCATACAAATTCTAAACCAGTGATTGCGAGCTTAGTGACTGAGATTAGCTACGCATTAAAAGTAGGTTACAGATTACTCGTATATTGCACTTATGTTTCAAACTATGAAACTACATTGTTCCATATTAAAATATATATTACGATAGTATCATCAACTTGGAAGCAAAAGTTCTTAAACCTCATTAAAGCATAGTCAGAAATGCGTGCCAACTTTGTTAGCAATTTAATTTTATGCCTACAGTTTTCTTATGTGAGATGACTATAATAACATTATATTGTCTTTTGTTTACGCATTAAAATAAATATTAAGGGATATAACTAATTTATGACGTAAATCGAGGTTTCCAGTGCTTTTCCGCATCGTCATTGAGAGACTTATGTGAATAATGTAATAATTTCGCGTACATAACATAAGTTAGTTAAGGAAATCGTATTTAAAAGTTCTGCCATCGCCTCTCAGCGCCCTCTAGTTGTCAGATTTGAAAAAATAATATTTGTATCGTAATAATAATAGTGTATAAATGATATGATTATATGATAGTATATAAATAATAGTGTATAAATGAAGAGTTATTCACAATTTTTATAAAAATGTTGCAAAATACAATCTGTAAAAACATTTTCCGAGTCAATTTTGACCAGAGGAACCGGAAAGTGAGTTAATAAATTCTGAAATCCAATAACGTGTAGAAAAGTTTTCCCTGTTTGGAAATACGCGTATTTGGGGCCATCACTTTTTTATTTCAATACACATTTAGCGTGGATTTGATATGTTACGTATTCATTAGTAGAATTGTTAATAAAAAGCGAAAATACAAATTAGATAATTTTATCGAAAGTATTATTAATACCTAATGAATGTGTTTCCATACATATTGTCTCGTTAACTAGCTAGTTAATATTTATAATATTTGGTATTTTGGCTTATTGAAGGTGGCGTAGATATCACTATGGTTACCTTATAATCTTTTAATTATTTAATAATCATTGGTGTAAAAAGAAATAAGACAACTATATCAAAATCGGTCCGCCTTAGAAAGAGTTTAACGCACAGAAGATATATAATTATATGTATAAAGACAGGTTGCATGAACAATATAAAAATCCTTGTACCCTACGATATCGGCCATACATACTCATTATGGTCGTTTTTAAACTCAAAACAAATTACGAAACTAACTCAGGAACTGCATAAAAAACTTACTGAAACTATGGATATCATAAGAATGACTTATGTACCATCGAGTACTTTCTTCAATATTTGTAAACGCTATACAGTCATAACCCTATTTGCTTTGCTTCAGTAGAAGTTCCGTACAATTTTTCGCACACAAACAAAACCGAGGTATAACGTACACGCAATAATATTTTCATGTACCAGCTTTGCAGCTGTTCGCATTATTCAGTCTTTAAACTTTTCTTTTTATAAAACTTTGTATCTGGGTTCGCAAAAAAAGGCAACAAACTTGCCTTAAAAGTACTAAATGGTATACGTTTAATTTAATTTTCATCGAGTTCTTTGTTGAGTTTCCGACCTTTGTGTTCAATAAAAATATTTGCAAATATTGAATTGCTTAATGAATTGGAGAGTTAAACTCTCTTTGGTTTGCTTTTTTTACTACTTTATTTGAAAATAGATTTTACGTGCGAATCTCAACCCTGAAATCACGTCATTGATATTTCAACAAGTTACCTAATAGTTTTTTGCATATGTAACTTAACACTTAATAACATACGTACGGAACAGGAAAACATCATTGAGAAACCAGTGTTTTGATTCACCAAAAAATATGCGGCATGTAAAAAAACATACGACACAAGAGGCTGATTACCATTATGTACAGAAATAAAAAACAAATAACAGATACAGAAATTTGGGGCTAAATGGTTTGGTTAAAGGGCTCCAATGAAATTTAAAAATATATAGCATACATTTAAATAAAATTCCATACTTTTTAATAAAAATAATAGAAATATTATTCAATTAATGTAATATGTGAACAAATTTCGCTATAATTGTATTAAGACATTTCAACATTTACTGTAGTAGTAACAATATTAATAAAATTAAACTTATAAACATAAACTAATAATAATAAAATAATATACATTGAAATAAATAACGAAACTTAACATAAACTAAAATATATCATTAAAAGGAGTCCCTTTAGGCAAGGTTCCGAAGATACTGGCAGCGTTCCCCCTTTGAATTGCTAGACTAATTCTTTGTCCGAGGTAGCTGCCAGATCTTCGGTATCCTGATGATATTAAATGGAATATGATGCAAAATGATGATATTGAATGCGTAAAAAATGGAAATAAAGCAAAAACAAAATAAAATAAAATTACGTAAAAGTCTAAGAAACGGACAATTTAATAGTGGTCAGACAAAATTTGCTTATGCCTAAACCTGAACCCTTTTTTCTCAGTGCTCTTGCTTGTGCTCTTTATGCTTTTGCTTGTGCTCCTGCTTCTTCTTGTGTTGTGCTCCTGCTTTTGTTGTGTTGTGCTTGTGATGCTGTGTGTTTATTTTATTTTCATCCTGTGACGAAACGAAGAGTTACCAAAACCAGCAGCCTTCATTTTTATTTTTGATCTTGTCCTATTTTTGGTTATGTGTCCTTTTTAAGTTACTTTTTTGTGTTTTTAAATTTGTTTTAAGTTATTGTTTTTTTTATGTTAGTTTATTAACTGTTGTGAATGCAGGCCGTGACCCTATCTTGTGATGGCACGTCGATGCGTCCCATACATGTACATTTTGCAACAAGTCTTTCAAATCTTTGAAAGGCCTCAAAATACACATTTCTAAAACACACAGGAACTGTATTAGCCAAACCAGTTCACTTTTAGAAATCCATCCCATTATTCCGAGTGCGCCTACTTTTGCAGCCAAGCTCCAACTCCTTTTCATACATTTAGCCATTTGAAAAATAGTATACCCATTGTTAAAAGAATCCCTCGCGGAGCACTGAATAACTGTTGCTACACATTTGTCAAAATAATCCAGAAATGTTATATAAGCAATTGTACTCAAGACTGGCAGAACTTATTTTTATTTTCATACAGTACACTATCACATAATAAAAACTGATGAACCGAATTTATCCCTGACACAAAAGATAAAGAATAACTGTGCTGTAAGTTTCCTCACCTTCTCCCGCACCTCTAATTAAACATGATGCCCCTTTTAATCGCAAAAAACTCATCGAGAACAAAATTTGTGACGGAGATCTTAAAGGTGCCGCTCGTCTTTTGTTCTCCAATGACGTGCTATCGCCAGATAGCCTGACACCCTTGAGGCATTACGGACTAAACATCCCCCAGCTCCAGTAAACCCATATTTTTCTCGACCCACCAACATCAGAGGCAAGCATGCCTTAAAATTCGAAACAAAGATGTAACTGATGCAATTTTATCTTTTAAACCAGGTTCGCAGCAGGATTGGATGGAATCTCACCCCAACATTTGAAAGATTTAACATCGATTCTGTGGGTGATGAGGCGAGCAACTTATTAACTCGATCACAAAATTAATAAATTTTATGTATTCCGGGAAGTCAATACAGAAATTGTTCCCATTCTTTTCGGCGCGAACCTCATTGCCTCACTAAAAAGGACGGAGGGTGAGACCAATTGCTGTTGGTTCAACACTAAGACGTCTGGCTTCCAAAATTGCTGTTCGACATATTTTACCAAAATTAAATTCAGAATTTGAACCTGTACAGTTAGGCTTCGGTGTGAAAGGAGGGTGTGAGGAGCCGTCCATGCCCTACGCTCTTTCCTAAGTAGGAAGCCAGACGTGTTGCTCAAAATTGATGTGAAAAATGCATTTAATTCGGTAAATAGGGAACCCTGCTGACTGAAATAAAACAACATATACCGGAAATATACAATTATCTTCTTCTCAGTTACGCTGATCCAACTAAATTGTTATATCGTTCTAATGAACTTTCCTCGGAAGTAGGTTGTAAAGGGTGATCCCTTGGGCCTGCAATTTTTAGTTTGGCTATAAATCCCATAATCAAAAATTTAAATTCTAATTTCAATGTTTGGTATTTGGACGACGGAACCCTAGGAGGTGATGTGGATACTGTGTTTTCGGACCTTCTTTTAATCAAAAAAAATTGAAGCCATTGGTTTGGAGCTTAATTTTAACAAATGCGAACTTTTCATAAATAACTGCGACTTAAATTTAAATGATGTAAAAAAAAATTTCAAATTTTGGCTCCAAATATTAAAATAGTTAAAGAATTCCCTTTACCTTTTAGGTTCTCCAATTTTTAATGAATCTATTTCTGATTATATCAACTTCAATTACTAAATTTCAAAATTCTGCTGACCGTCTCCTTGAAATTAGTCCACATTATGCACTTTGCATCTTAAAATTCTGTCTTTTCCTCCCAAAATTTACGTATGTGTCCGTTGCTGCTCCTTTTGGAATCACCCAGTTTTTAACACCATTAGACGACTTAATCAAAATTAGCTTAGAATCACTTCTTAATATGCAGCTGAACGAGCAATCTTGGACCCAAGCTTCCCTACCCATCCGTTATGGTGGTTTAGGGATTCGCAAAATTTCAGTGTCGCTTTACCAGCCTTTCTATCTTCTGTCTATAGTTCAGCAAATCTCATAAGTAAAATTTTAAGGGCATCCCCTTCAAACTTTGAGATTGCTGGCTTGGAAGAAGCTAGAAACGCTTTCTTGATTGCATGCCAGGTCAAAATTTTTCCATTATCTCTAAATTAAGAGGAGCTGGGATGACATACACTGCAAGTTGACTTTTGACGATCTTTTGAGTCGTAGTACAGGTTCGGCGCGTGTAGGCTTTTGGCCGTGGGCACGCATGAGGCCGGCTACTGGCTTCACGCTTACCCATCGTCAAATACAGGAACTTTTCTTGAGCCTGATAGCTTCGAATCGCAACCTGTCTACGGCTTGGGGTACCGGTCTGCGCTCCTCATATATGTCCCTGTGGCAGTGAGTCGACAAGTTAGGACATCACGGCCTGTATGCCAAAAGTGCAGGCCGCTTCACGAGACATGCCGCACTTAACGATATCATACGGTTCCTTGCCACCGTCAACGTGCCAAGTCTTCTTGAGCCAAGTGGTATTGCAAGAGACGATGGCAAGAGACCGGACGGTATGAGTTTGATTCCATGGAAGATGGGTCGGGTACTGGTATGGGATGCAACCTCAGAACGCTGGCCCCTTCCCATCTACATGGAACCAACTACAGAGCTGGTGCGGCTTGTGAAGCGGCTGAAAAAAATAAAGCAGGCAAATACAGGGGTCTGGGCTCTGAATATGATTTTGTCCCATTCGGTGTCGAGACCGGAGATTCGGTGTCCGTGGGGTCCTAGCGCTTTAAGGCTTTTTAAAGAAATTTCAAAAAGGTTAGTCGACATCACAGGAGACCGAAGATCTGGCAGCTACCTCGGACAAAGAATTAGTTAGCAATTCAAGGGAACGCTGCCAGTATCTTCGGAACCTTGCCTAAAGGGACTCCTTTTAATGATATATTTTAGTTTATGTTAAGTTTCGTTATTTATTTCAATGTATATTATTTTATTATTATTAGTTTATGTTTATAAGTTTAATTTTATTAATATTGTTATTCAATTTATATACAATTCACGTTTAGGCTCCATTGGCATTATTATGGCGTTCACGGTTCGGTCTCGCTCCGGTCTCGGTCCGTTCACGGTCCGGTAAAGTATTCGTAGTTAAGTAAGAATCAGAGTATTTTCAGTAGTGTAGACACAGAAAGATTTAATTGGACAGAGACCGGAGCGAGATCGGACCGTGAACGGCATCATAGTACCAATCGAGCCATAGACTCCAAACTCAATGACAAAGACAATTGAATATACCTATATGTTTTCTGTCATAAAATTAATTATTATGAAAAAAATTCGATTGGATGACTGGTCAGTCATCAGGACTGGTTGGTTGGTTGGTTTGTGGACTCGTTTTCCGCACTTAGACGCTCACTAGGTCCGTTGTACGTGAGCCCTGGCTAACTAAGCCAGCCTAACTCCTTCCAGAAGCACAGAAGCTTCCTGGGTACTTCGCAGGCTTCACGGAGCGACCTCACTGTTCCGAGGATTTCTGTACGTTGTTTAGCCACAGCCTCGCATTCCAGGACTACGTGGGTGACTGTTTCCTCTGCGTTGAAACAGCCTCTGCACATGGGGCTGTCTGTCGCGCCTAGGACATAAAGGTGTTTATTAAGGAGGCAATGGCCCGTAATTGTCCCTATCATTATTTTGAGGTTATTTCTGTTGCTTAGTCATTCTCGTGTTAGCCACTGGCAGAACCATTTTGGATTGCCTGCAGTCCACACTTGATGACCAACGTTGGTGCTGGAGTTCCTCAGATCTCTGGCGAATCCATTTTCGCACTTGCGAGAAGGGCAAGGGTAGGAGCGGATACGGGCCAGCGGGCAACATTTCCGAGCCTCTTCTCGCAAGCTCATCGGCTGCATCATTGCCGAGAGATCCACTATGTCCCTTAATCCACTGTAGGGTAACTCTGTTTGCCAGGGCTATTGCCTCCAGTGCATTGTGACACTCCAGCACCAGTTTGCTGTTTGTCGTGTTACCCCCCAACGCCATCAGCACAGAGGCGCTATCGGATACGAGCTTAATACAAAAGTCATTAACTCCTAACCGCTTTACGCCTCTGGCAGCTTCTGTTAGGGCAACACACTCGCATTGAAAAATCGAACTGTGTGTGCCTAGAGGTAGGTGTGTTTTGATGTTGAGATCTTGAGAGAATATGCCAGCACCGGAGCCACCAGGACTGTAAATATATAATATTTCAAAAATATTTGGTAAATTTCTAACACAAATATTAAGGACTTGACGGATAATAAATGTAAACAAGGAAAAACTGAAAAAAATGCGTAAACACCATTTCTGCCACGGATATTAAAAGTTTACTCACAAGATTATTTTTGAATTCCATTTTAATTAAAACCTAAGGAGTTCTACGATTTGACATGTATTTTTTGTAGATCCAAACGAACCGTACATTGGCTACCCACCACCCCCTATGCCTTTCGTTGGCATCGATCCATTACCATCCACGTACCCTGAGCCTGTTGAAATTCCGGAACCAGTAGAAGTCGTTGATGGTAAGTACGCTTATTTCTAGGATTTATCGAAAGAAGATGTTGTAGTAGTTTTTTTGCAACAATTGGATTATGATCATATCTAGATATTTATATAGTAAGAGTAACTTATATATTAAAGCCAAAATATACTAGTGTTTTACCTTCGTACTTGATTGCGATAAATATAATATTAGATCACATTTGGTGCATACTATTTATTTTACCACTTATACACATAATTAATATTAATATTTTTCTTTTAAGGACGATTTAAGTATTTAATATTATTATTATATTAATAAGATATATTAATAAGATTTTGGCAGCATTGCATTTTAACTGCTTTTATCCGATGTGTTGATCACGTGATAGTACAATTTTGTGGTAAGCGGGGAAAAATATGCCGTTTTCAATGTTTGTATACACATATGCCTTTTAGTTTATTTTCCCTCTGTAAATTCTAGAGTCATCTGATGATACGTGATACCGTAGCCCATAGACTCACGTACCAGAAAGCTCGCAAATGCGTTACCCATCTTTAAGAATTTGTACGCTTGAGTCAAATTGGTTCGGAATTTAGAATGAGCTCTATGAAAAATCTAAGATTGATCGGATTATCCATGTAACAGTTACTCAGATATTTTTGTTCAAATCGACTCTTAAAACCCTCAAGTGTCATCCTTGAATCACGATTCATTTTTTTCATAGCACCTGCAGTTGACTGGGCACCAGCATCTCGTCAGACCGCTTACACCCTTATGAGTCGTGCATATTTAGCTGGTAAAGAGGGTTGGGATCGCAGCCCGTTATGGGCCATTAGGTCGTACGTAGAAAATGGTCTGATTCCTGGCAAGCTAGCTCTCAAGCACGGTGCGGCATACGTACCTTTACGTGGCAGGGAAGTGCCCGTTCACGATTTTGAGGTATAGTAGTTTAAAATTTAAGTATTCTATTTATTTATTTATAAAAACACTCCTGCTCTAACAGGCGACCCTAAATTGACAAGAGTGTAAAAAAAATATACGAAATGAATTAGGAAAAACAGATTATTTAAGAAGACATTAAAAAATACAATAAATTATCTAACCACTATAGGCACTAACAAATAATAGAGCTATTGCCAGTTCACTCAACGGACAATGAAAAAGGTCCGTTAACCTATGTAATTCGTTAACTAAATTAATACACCGAATCATATGTGCCGTTTTCAGAAGGTTAGTCCTTGCTGTGGGCACATTATTTATCGTCTTTGTAATATTTTTTAAAGTCCTCTGTAACTCACAGGTAGCGATTGCGATCCCAATTTGAATGTTTAGTTGTTGTACCGCGCGATTGAAATTTGCGTCATTAGCCCTACGGATTTTCAGAGAAAATTTACATAGAAGTTCTGCTTCAAGGTTGCGACTCTCATATGTCGTAGAGGGCAGGTTCGATCCCTGGCTGTACTCGAACGGACTTTCTTTGTGTGCAATGCACACGCGTATACGTCGCTTGTGCGATGTTAACTAACCGAACTATTGTGGTCTCTGGCAGAATGATCAGCCCTGTGGAACACGTCTGCTCCACAGCAAAATACTAAGCCAGGGCCAGTTACAACCACAACACACACACATTACACACTTAAAATGTTCCTTAAAAACACTTCTTTTTGTTATGTGTGTTTCTGAGTGTGTTTCGTTAGTAATAAATTTTATGTCTACGTAAGAAAATATCATAAGGATACTGGCTCAAAACCAAAAATCGACATGGGTTAGACTGAAGGCTGATAACCATATAGAAATGATCAGAAAAATGGATGCAATCCGAGGCTTAGATCCACATAGGATTGTAACGCAACTAAATTATTATTATAACATACATTGAAGAAACATCGCTATCGACATCGGTATGTTACAATGTACCGATGTTGTTTATCAACGACATTCTGCATTTCGATCCTGTCCATATGTTCTAGGGGAAAATTTCAAGATGCTATATCTTCAAATTAGTTCAATTAATTGCACTCTTTTGACTAAAGCACCTTCCATGTACCTTTTTGTCACATTAATTAACGTTAAGATAAAAAGAGACCATCCAGGTATTACGTTAAGACGTTACAATTATACTGAAAAATATATTCGTATAATTAAGATCACATCTGTATAATGATCTGGATAGATCTAGATGACCATTCTTGTGATGGTGATGGGTAAAGCTTCCGATGGCTCATTTTAGGTCCTTTGCGCACAACCAGGAGCAGTCCAGTGGGTACCTACAATGGATGACACGATTCCTGATGGGGCTATACCAGCCGGAAATACCGGTGATGGCGAGCCACTTTACCTTGGTAGAGTTAAACATAGAGGTTCTCTTACTCCAGGAAAAGTAAGTTTACCATATAAATATATAACTAATAACTCATAACAGGGAATTTGGGTCTTGTTTGCGTTTTCTAATAAAACAGGGGACAAATGGGCAGGAGGCTCATCTGTTAAGTGATACCGCAGCCCACAGACACTCAATCTACCAGGTGGCTCGCAAGTGCGTTACCGAGCTTTCAAGAATTTGTACGCTCTTTTCTTGAAGAACCTCAGTCGAATTGGTTCAGAATTTAGATTGATTACTCTTGATTTGAATCTGTAAATCGTAGTTAAATCGTTGGGTTGCGTGAACGGTTACAGTTACTATAAACACATATAGAACGGAATTAATATAATATAGAAATAAAAATGTGTTTATTCATTATAAGTAGGTACATATGCATTACAATGTGTAAGATTTGGGAACTCTTTTGAGTAAAAAAATACCTGTCCCAGGGTTCCCAGCACTTCCATAACAAACTTAATTATAAATTCCTTAGAAATATATGTATATAGATATAATTTGCATTTATTTTATTTATTTTAGTTTTTGAATTTTTAATTGTTTTCAACACGCCTGTTGTATGAGTGAGTGAGTGGGAAATGCTTCTCTTTTAGTTAAAAAAAAGTATATTTATATTTTAAGATTAACTTGTTATAACATTTTTATCGTAAATATTTTATTTAATTCCTATACTGTTTTATACATGATATATCAAATCCATACATCATTCATGACAAGTATTTTTTTCCAACCAGCTTAAACAGCTACTATGTACACGAGTGTAAAGGACAAATTTAAAGAAAAAATACAGTTAAAAAAAATTGAGGATTTTTTTATTTTTTAAAATTTAAATTTTATACATCCCGCCTCTTCTCAGGTATAGGCAGAGACCAACTCCACTTGCTACGGTCCTGACATGCCTCTTGCGCTTCATCCACCACAACTTTTGTTTACGTTTATAGAATGTTTAGCCAAATATTGTATCCTCTCTAATTGGTTATTCATCGAGCCACACGGATCGTCCCGTGTAATTTAATATAAATTAGCGACTGATCAAAATTGATTCGGCAAATATCAAGTATTTTGACCTATAGGTCACTAATTGTTAATTATATAAAGTATTTAAAGTGTGTAATATACCAAACCTATTAATGATAAGGCAATAGATTGCAATTTATGAGTAATCTGTAAGATAAAATTATTGATAAAAAATGTGCAACATTCAGAAATATATAAAAATCGATTCGAGTAATATGTGACTATCTTATCACATGATAAATTTACAGATACTTAAATTAAATCATTTTTTTAAGTATTACTGATTTTCATTTGTTTATTGAAAATGGTTTATACTTATAATAACTATTACGCGATCATTTATTTATTTAACCAAATATGTTACCATTCACCCTAAGGCCGTTTCTCCACTGCTCCGGTCCGGCAAACGTTAATTACCGATCCGATTTAGAAACTAACAACAGTACTTACGTGCTTCTCCACTACTCCGGCATCCGGTTTTTAACGATCCGATAACTTGCTAGTTCGGAACGCGGTGTTTTATCGGTCCAAGTATATCCAAGAGGTTATAAATTATTATTCATAGGTTTATTTATAGTTTCTTTAATTTGAAAGAATCTGGATAACCTGGACCAAACCAAACTATGTTGCTATTTATTTATATTTTTATACCATAGTATTAGTGAACTATTTATTAAGTAGATTATAATATTTCATGATAGACAATATAAAAAAAGTAATTAACTAGCCAGGGCAATAAAATATTCAGAATTTAGAACGTTTTAGTAATAAAATTAAGTATATGGGTTTTAGTTAATATAAGTGTTGCACGATAAATACACAAGTATCGATTATTGTCGGATCGGAAATAGTGGAGAAGCGCAATCCGGCCTTCCGATATTTTTCTCATGACTCATTCCGGTATCCGACGTCGGACCGGAGCAGTGGAGAAAGGGCCTAATTCGGCAAGTATTGACACTGAATTATTAAAATAATATAAAAATAACTCGGTTAAATAATGTTTTATTATTTAAGACACGCCTCCAGTACAGAAACAGACAATTATGTGTCTGTTTTTTATAAACAAGTAGAAATTGCTTATTTTTATAGAAAAGTCCATCGCCCGCTTTACGCTAATGGGGCGGTCGAGAAGAAAGTTTTGCTGCGTTGATTATAACGGAATGTATCTGTTATTATGTATCTGTTTGGACCTTCTCTTTTGTAAGAAATCTACTATGGTAGTCGTAGCAACTCTCAAATTGTATCATAAAATAGTTGCAGTTTTTATATAGATAAATTAACATTATTGCGGTAATAAAAAATACTGAACACAAAGTTCCTAGACTATAGAAAACAACTCAATATCCATTGGTTTATTAATAACCAATTCATAACCACGATAGATCAGTTTATTATTGCAATAACAGGCGTATTTGACGTCATAATGATCATGGATATAAATAACGCTCGTGTTTTGTTTCAGGTTCACCCAAGTCACAGGCGGTGCTACATTTCGTATGGAGGCTCCGAAATTGGATACAGGAAATACGAGATACTGTGTGAAGTCTAATTTGTTAGATGATTGTATTTTTGGAATAAACTTAAAGCGTAATGTTTTTATAGATTCGTGTTTTGTTTATTACCTTAATCTTAAATTTTGCAAGGGTTTCTATAATGTATAAACAAAACAACGAATTGTGTTTGAGAAATAGAAATATGCAGAAATTTTTAGTTTATGTATATAATTTGGCTACACTCACAATGACGTACCTTCTTCTATTAAAGTATTTCTTTTAAGTTGTTGTCTACCTACACAAAATATAAAAAACATATCTAGTTTACGCGACTAGAGTGTACTTACTACATTTTAAGTTTATTATTTTATTTAGTGTATCTAAAGAAACTTATTAAAGATAAAATTAGTTACATCTTTTACACAACTCGTTCTTCTTTCGAGATATCAAGTTTTCAAAAAAAATCACTTCCAATAAATTCACGTTTTATATTTTGAATAAAACAGTAATAAAATTATAGACTATCATGAATATATTGTTACAAACGACATCACTATTAATATACTTGTTGTATGTATATTTTCGGTGATGGTCAGAGTTTATTTTAGAAATTTTAAAAAAGTTTTTTAATCTTCACTCCAGAGCTTTGCAAGTGTACTCTTTTGCTTTTAAACACGGAACTTTAATTTATCTTTAGAAGATACTTTTTTCGGAATATACAGTTATATACAGTGAAATATATATAGTTATGCATATAATAAACAAAATTTAGACCTATTAGTAGCCATGTTTAGTAGAGTTTAGCCATGCATTAACTGTTCAGGTAATATATAGTTCAAGTTACTGTTGTTCCTATGACTTCCTGTATCTGATTTTTTTATTGCTTTTTATATTTACCTAAGCAGGTACTTGTTCTACATAACCAGCCAGTTGTTTGGTTATTTTAGTGAAGAGTCGGTAGTTAACACGCAGTACAAATAAAGCTACCATGTAACTTTAAATAGTAAAGTTTCTATTGAGCTGTCGTACTACTTAATTCAGGCAATATCAGCGCAGTTGTTGTGTTCAAAGTCCTTTATGACAAATTCACAAATTTATTCGACGAGTAGTAATTAGGCGCGTCCACACAGAGCGAGCAGCCTCGCGAGGCATTTGCCGCGCGAATTGTTACCTTTTTTTCTACATAATAAAATAACGATTATTATGTAGTATAGGAAAGAATCCGATAAATACAATATACTGTCTATTATTATTTGTTTATTAAGTCCATAAATATAATAATGCCAGGCTCGACAGCCCAAATAGGAAAATTTACACAATATTTTTTAAATGACTTGTAATAAAAAATAATTATAATGTTTCTCTGAATTCGTTCACAAAATCCCCATTTATAAGTAAGTGCGTTACGGTGAAGGTGGTCTATCTATATTAGTTAACCATTAACTATCACGTTCAATACTTGTGACTCAAAGCCGAGAGTGAGGGTCAAATTTATGCTAAGGACAATGTCATTAGGCCAAGTTATATTCTCAATTAACAACCGCCAGAACATTCAATTAATTATTGAATTAGATTTAATAGATCTACTTAATTAGTGCCGCCTATTATACTTTTTCTTTGTAGACAAATATACAAGATTTTTTGGGTAAAGGACATGCCTTTACCATGCTATGTTTCTATTAAAAAATCTAATAGAAATAAATATAATATCCAACCCATTGGTCACTTTGTATAATTAATTAAGCCCATGCAGTTACCATCCAGTGGCTTCATACATGTTATCTATTATGCTGCAATTTATGTACAACGGACCTACTGAGAGTCTTAGTGCGGAAACTGAGTCCACAAACCAATAACCAATTGTGCTGCAATTTCTATTTACTACTATTCTTGATGGAACGTCTAAAATAGAAACTACCCTTTCTGAAGAACGAAATCATCATTGGCGCATCAGCAAAACTTACAAATCAATAAAAGTTAAAACTTTGTCGTTAATTGGCGCATTATCGCATAATTTCAGAACGTCATCGAAACCTTTCTAATGTAGTAAATATTAAGTAGTATTATTATTATTTTCCTTTAGAAATTCAGTAGTTTTAACAAAATTCCGATGTGTATGCACGGCACGAGTAACGGAGTGACGACTAATCTAAGTGTATGGGAGTGACGGATAAATTGCAGTTCTCCGTACACGTAGTCACTTCACGATGTCGCTATAAATTTTTAAGGTATTTCTTAGTTTCCAAGTCATATTGTATAGAAATGAATAATAACTTATTAGAATAGGGTTGAGGATGTTATATTATGAAAGACGCGCTGGCAGAAGGAAGAAGTTGTGGCTCCGCAATATCTGAAAATTGACGGTTGTGGCCAGCGTAGACCACCTGATGCGCTTGGCGAAGAATAAGAAGTATGGCGAGCTGACCGCCAACCTCCACTACAAGAAGAAGATATTTTTCTTATACGTGACATAAGCGTCAATAAAGTCTATATACTGGACCCGTAGCAGATAATTGACGTATAGAAGCTATACCTATCGTAGTTTTTTAAACTTAATGTACCAAGTCCGCTTTCTGATAGCAGTTCTTTAAATTAATTTTTAATTTTGACAATTTCTAATGTAAAGCGAATAAAACAACGATAATAATATGGCTCAATTTTCTTTTTTAGAACCAGTAAAAAGCAATAGTGTACTATCACATTTGATATGGCAGGTATGAATTGGCGAAGGTTTCGATAAAAGCGAAAAATTGGGAATTTAATTTGTACGCAGCAAGCTGTTGCCCGCCGCGTGTTTGGTGTCCGGTAGATATATTGCTGACTTGATGTTTTAGTTTTCCCCAGAGGAATTGATTTATTGCTTGAAAAACCTTGTGAAGCTCACGTGTGCCTTGTTCAATCAGGTTTAAATATTCTGGTTATATAGCTGTTGTGTTTTATACACTTGTGGTGCATTCAATGCACTTGTGGTGACTGGTCGTACTTGAATTCGTGTATGCGGTGATATTAGTTATTTCGACTATGTATTTGCGGGTTGTTCCCATGAGAATGTAAGTGCGTGCTCCTAATTCACCATGCCTCCTGCTGATAGAGGACAAATCTTTGTTTTTAATTTATTTTAGTATTATTTATTACTTAAGCTGTCATGTGGAACATGGTGTAATGGTTGCAGCTCCTTACAAACGTTGTGTAAAACAAAAAAACTTGGCGATTACAAAGAGTGGTGGAGAGTTTATTGCAAGTTCTTCTCTTGCGTGTTACGCCCTTGATTTGAGAAGTGGCAGTTAATGTAAAATTAGAAGCATTTAATGTATATTTCTTTTTTGGCGTTCATAAGTGTACATTGTGTTACCTATAGGAATAAATGATTTTGACTTTTTGGCTTTTGTATAATGATGAGCAAAACATAACGAACTTCAACATGGAGCATGGTGTCTTGTAATAAAAAACATTACGATTAAAGAGTGTGGAGTCACATGCCAGTTCATCTAGTCGGATCTTAGCCATTGATTTGAGATAGTACTGAATGTAAATTTAAAATATTTTTAAGGTTCATAAGTTTACATTATGATACATAAATATAGCCAAAATGTTTTAATTTATAACACGCGAATTTCTGTCTAATTATTAAGATAATGTACATTTTCTAGAAAGATACATACAAAATAAGAATATCAGTTCGAATGTAATAAAAATCGATGCCTATCAAGTCATAATTATTTTCTAGTGTATTGGTATGTTATTTAAAGCTGGCGGCTTCAACACATTTACACTTTGTACTTGTGTAGTGTCTGTGAATAAGCGCGAGGCGTGATGTCAAACTGAAATACAATCACAAATACATCATGAAAAGACTGTCCGTCTCTCTCGCGCTCGGTCAAGCTTATGAGTACAAAAGTGACAGTTATTGTTTTGCTTTTGCTACTGTTTATGTTGATCTTTACTGTACTGTTTATGTTGATCTTTTTTCAAACATTACCAGGACAATCTCGTGAAATGGTGCACAATGTTTTTAATTATTTATTTTAAGCAGTTTAATGAAAAAATTTTCTTTTTAATTTGACATCAGATGCGACTGGGGTTTCTAAGAGGAGTATTGAAAGAATTGTTAGTGAAGTAAAAGTGAAGTGTGTTGAGCTAGATGGAGCTTATGTCGAAAAATGTAAAAATTATTTACACAAACTACTCTTTTACGTTTTTGGTCGGGCTTAGAACTTTTGGATCCACCCTCGTATGCACATAATATTTATATATATTTGACACATTTTTATTTATTTACTACCCACCCAACCTTACTAAAACCAGAGTAGACTAAAATATATAGCTTGGCAAAAAAAGTCATATTTTTAAACATACTGTATAGTGAAATTGCATTAGTGTGAGTAGGTACTGTGAACGCGCCAGCTTTCGATAACCGACCTATAGTCACCTTTTGTCAAGTCTCAGTAATAATTGCGCTTTGTTCTATATTCTATTAATTGCTTCTATAAAATTAAATTAAGATTTGAGTGTTATTACGTTATTATTTGCTTTTGTTTCACAAATATTCACGATCTGCCGTCTTAAATGTAAAATATTTGTTAGAATATTGTAAGATTTATAAGCTCGTAAAGATTTCCTCTTAATTGGCCATTTAGGCGTTATTTTGGAATATAATTATTTCGGTACTGTTTAAAATTTAATAACAATAGTTGAGCCACTTTACAATAGCTTATAACGACCCCGTTGGCTCTTGTGTTATCTATATAATAGACGCAAAGGACGGGAAATGTTTATGCTTTCAGTTCTGCCCATTTAGTCCCATAATGAAGGGACCAGATTGCCTAAGTCTACATCCTCTCTGGAGACCGGGAAAAGCCAATGCCCTTACGACAATTTAAAGTGATTTGTTGGCAATAATAAAGATTTTATTTATTTACATCATAGAAAAGTTTAGCATGAAATCAAGGAAGAAAAATGAATAGTACCAAAACAGTAATATTAGTTTTAGGATTATTCTAACGATTTTGTATAATATCCTCTCGTCCATCCCATATATGTCTGTTTCATTGATTAATTTACAATCTAAAAATGCAGTTAAACTCAAACTATTACAGTTTCGTCTCCAAGAAAAAATAAATTCCAAAATGTAATCCATTTATTTCTTAACATTTATCACATATATAAATAAATCATTTTACAAATAACAGTTGCCATTGCAAACACAAGAACATGTTTGCGATCTCAACACTAAATTTATTAAAAGAGATATATCGAAATTGGGTACAAATTTACAATATTGAATTCGGGATAGCTAGTTACAGAGATCCTGGTACAATCTTTGCGTTTGACCAATCAAACATAACGTGCCAGCGTTCGTGTTTTGTTTTACATTATAACACATTAAACTTTTGGTAATTTGTGTTTGGTGTTTGCATATTAAATTGCATTGGAATAAAAATAATTAAAAACACAACAGTCTCGCAAAAACCTTATTAAATTCTACCTAAATACATTTTTATGTACATTAATTATACAGTTTAAGTTAACAATAAATATCCTATATAGGTTCTTACGACTTAAATTAAAAGAATACATTTTTTTTATATACAAGAATAAGAATCGTTCTTAATAACAAATCCATACTCTATTTAAAGACAAAGATACCCTTGAGATGGTAAATACAATTTAATTTCAACTGTCTTTGCTTAGGACGTCTTTGAAATGCAAATCGAAGTTGGTAGAATGATCAGTGGGCATTATAGATGATATTTCTAAATCGCTGGTATACTAAAAAACAGTATATAGTAATTTTTTTATTGATTTATTATATATATAACGGTAATAGTCAATGTTTTATTATCGCATTCCGGTGAAATCTATTAAAACTAATAAAGTATGGGCGAGTTATATTGCCATTTTTATTAGATGAAATTTTTAATAATACCGATCTCATGAAAATTTTATTGCCCCTAAATTCTCGAGTATGATATAATTTTCAAGTTGTAAGTCGCTCGAGTTTTCTCATTATGCAGGGATTTGGGACGTCACTTTTACTTATAACCTTTTATTAAAACTTCTTTTTGGAAATAGTGACTAACACTCTATTAACTAAAATAATTATTACTTATAAAAATTATCAGTTAATTATTTGGGACCATTTCTAGCACGACTGTTTATAATTGTACATGAACTAATTTATTTTAGCACAGCTCTGACAAAAGAATTGTTTCGTCTCTTTTTAAAAGTTATATAAAGCCAGTGTCTCGAGAATTGTAGTATAAAATGTATTTGACGAACATAAATTATATTTATTACATACATGACTAAACGTTTCGAGGAGTGCTTTACCGTAGTCGACAGACTTTTAAAATAGACAATTTTTTTTAAGAATGTTCAGTGACGGAAAGCCTCTTAACAGTCTTGTCACCCGTTTATCACGTACTTAATAATAAAAGTAATAGCCAGATGACTCACGCATATGAAACATTCGTTACACAAATGTACCTGTGTATTGTTAGCTTGTGTCCACAATTTTCAAATTTACATTGAATAGTAAGATATCTCAACATTGAAATTTTAATGTTACATAAATAATATTTACATTTTAAACATCATAAATGTTTATTAACTAATTACATAGAATCATTTATACAGAATATACTCAACCATAGAGTTCTTGAGGCGTAGGAGTATGTCGAGGGCGGTATGCTCGTCAAATCCATGTCCGTTCGTCACCGTTTCCGGTGTGCGGGTCATTTACAGAGAAGTCACCGCGCCGCGCGGTCGTGCCGCGCCGATGTCAAATGCTGCTCATCATTGTATTGTTATATGTGCTGTGAAGCGAGATTCGCATCGTGCCTGTAATTAATATCATGGAAGGTTAACTTTTACCTGCGTTAAACAATACACAAGTATCGATTGACACAATTTAATGAGTGAAATATAAGTTTCATATTTAATGCAATTATAAAAACTGGAGATGTTGGGATCAACATAAAACATCTAATCCAATAATAAACAAATATATAAGATCCTTAATGCTATAGGATCAAACACAAGAGAATTAGAATGTCACGATTTGTTTCTTATTTATTTATTATTGCGATTAGTCACAATAGTAACTGAAGAAGAAATAAAGTGAAACTAAGTCTTGAATCCCATATACATGATGCTATACGAAATTATCACTTAATGAAGGTCATTGACCTTAATTTGTGGATAATACCGTTCTGGAATCGGTGACGTGAGAAGCAGCAATGCTGATGTGTATTTGAGCAATAAAAAGCACGATAAGCAGGATGGCCAATGACCAATGCCAGAATCTAACTACTAAGCCATTCAATGGTAGATGGTTGTCACAAACATAAAGTAGTTACCAAGGCTTGGTCACCGCTCATCTATTTATTGACATGTAGAAATTGTGGAGATCCGGACTTTCTCGACTTTGTCATTTTGAATGTCGTCTTGAACATACCTACGAAGTAGAATGTTCTGAGAGTTGAGTTCAAAGCGGGTATGTAATTTAACAGACAAGATTAAAATGCGATTAATTAAAATAATGCTCTTCTTGAAAAAAGTTCCTAAGAGCTTTTTTGTCTGTTGTCAAGTTTATTTACTTATAGAGGTTGATTGGTGACAAAACTTTGAAAAGCTTTTTGAGGAGGGCTTTATGAACAAAACTGTATTAATATTCAATAAGAATACCGTTTCTAAAAAGGCCGTATAATCTATATTTCTGTCTACTACGGGTTAACTTGATTTTCGTCTGTGACGAAATCGGAAGACAGTTGAAAAATAGTAAAGAAGAGTTAAAGCCCTGCCTATTTCCTTTAAATTAAAAGCTTCATTACTTTTTTTTATTCATGACATTTTTTAGTCTCTTAGGTCTTAGTGTTACATTTAATCAAACAAAAGTCGTGTATGACCAAAAGTATGCGTGTTTATTAACATTATGAAATTAAAAACAACAGTACATGTATATTTAGTGAATAAAAAGCATTGGGAGACGAAACAGTGCTAGCACAGTATAATAATACGTAGGTTTTGTAGAAAAAAAATAAACATTTAGTATACTAAACTTACTTGTACCATTTTTACGGCTTGGAGACACAGATCTCATGGACATGTCGGGTAGATCTGGGCCGAAGCCTCTGTGCCGGTTGAATCCACCGTTACCCAACGCACCACAACACCAGAAGAATTGTTTGAAGCCACGACGAAATCTATGTAAAACCAAATAATTTAAATATTCCAAGAAAATGCTGTTTATATCTATAAAATAAAATAAATAAATCAGTGGCGCTTCGGCTTCCTCACGATGTTTATCTTCACCGTTCGAGCAAATGTTAAATGCGCACATAGAAAGAAATTCCATTGTTGCACAGCCGGGGATCGAACCTACGACCTCAGTATGAGAGTCGCACACTGAAGCCACTAGGCCAACACTGCTCTGTGCTCTGCTCTGTTTATATCTATATACAAACATAAAACTTACTTGGAATTCATCCAACAGTAAATAATAGGGTTATACATGGAATTGCTCATCGCAAGCCAATAGATCCCGAGGTATATTTCCTGTATGTACTCGTAGTTGACCACGTCTGGGTAATATGACGTCACGATAAAATAAACGTGGAACGGCAGCCAACATACGGCGAATATCACAACGACAACTATCATCATTTTGACCACCTGCAAGGAATTATTATTGAAGGGTTTTTTGTAGGAATCATGTGAAATCTACTTTGAAACGAATTATTAATAGTAATCAATGCTATCATATATTTACGATATAATTACAAATTCAACGACACATTGGTACATAAAATTTAATAAATAAAATTTCTAATGCGTATTTAATATCCAAACCTTAATCTCTTTGATAGTACGGATACCGAATAAACAGAAGAATATTGTTTATTAATATATTTTTTGGGTATAACAAACACAATTACTCTAGAAAAAGTTGTTTGTGCATGGATATCTAAATATTAATATAGTTATTTTATAAGTAGACACTTATTAAGATGACAGAATCTATGGAAGAATGCATGCAATTTTAATTAGTTAGGCGAAAATACTAATAATTTAACTAAATTAAATGACGTGAAATGTTTGGGTAATTGCCAACAAATTTAAAATTAACTATAAACAATTTTTTGCGCCTTCATTTAGTAAGAGAAAAGACTAGTTGTGGTACTAAATAGTCAACAGTTGTTCAAGGTTCATTCGTTAAAATATTAATAAAAATGGCCCTAACAAGTTTTTATCAATAAGTTCTAGGCTTTCCAATCCAATTTAATTCCCCCAGAACAACTGCTAAGCAAACATTGTGAAAAAAAAATTACATTTATTATTTCTATGAATTATTTGTCTTCAAAAGAATACAATAGTTTAAGAAATGAAACTGTCAAATTTTGGTTAAAGATAAAATCAGGTCCATTTAAAATCCTACTTTATACTTATACAAAAGATTCCATGGGGACCCTTTGTGTAATTATGCCCAAAATTATTAAGGTCAGCGATTTTCTTTCAAGTCAAATTATGATTTAAAACTTCTAATTACCCTTCGTTTGCTTTTAACATTGTCCAATTGCCGCTGGGTACATTCACCAATGGATTTGGAGCCCCACAACTCGACCCCGACTTTGGAGTAGGTGTAACTCATTGACATTATTGGTAGAAAGTATGTCAGCAACATGAACATTACGTTATACCTGAAAAATAACAATAGGGGTGTGAATACGAAATTCCACCCGTATCACCTCGACGTCCGTCATTCCACAACTGGGCGTTGTTTAAGGCAGTTTTTGCCGCGCACCAACACTATGTGGAACCAATTCGACTTAGGGTCCAAGACGAGGCCGGCAACGTACTTGCCAGCCCTCTGGCAATGTGAGTGTCCATGGGCGGCAGTATCCCTTAATATCAGATGAGCCTCTTATCAGTTTGCCGCGTTACGTTAAATTAAATATATACGTTTCATTGTGATTGGTCAAAAGTCCATTCCATTAGTTCATTTACAGACATTACAGATTTTTTAGATCTTGCCGATAGGTAAACCACAATTAAATAAAGCCCGCTATCGTTACATTTTATTATACATTCGTTGATCAAATTTTCATTTTGTATGGGTAACACGGTATCGCGATTGCCCTGAGTCAGGCCGACAGGTTGATAAGAATAATCGAATATTTTATGCCTTCACTAAACCTACCTTCACATCATATCAAACAGCAAGTATGTTATGATGAATAATGAAGTATGTAAGTGAATAAAGTGTATTTAGTATCTTTCGAAATGCGATAGAAAGATGAAGTGTCTGTAACTGTTAAGTTTTTATATAGTACCTACTAGCGGACCCGATAAACGTTGTCTTGTACACACATCTTAAATACAAACCATTCTCGAACACACACAAAAAAAATTCCGAATTACACACAGAAGATTTATTCTTATATATAAAGATAAAATATGTTGCCCTTGCATATGCCATGTAACGAGTATGTTAAATTAGAGCCAGAGAAAACATCAAAGACCCGGGTATCATTGAATATCGGGTTAGGCTTCTGCCCGTTTGCCGTAAAAAAAAAAATATGATCGAAGCGATGTCGATCGATAGTAGAAATTAATACTTCGTTATAATAATTTGTGATAGGTACTTAATGTTCTTATCTACTACTCTTTACTGTATATTTATCTTTTTTAAAGTGAATCGTAATTTCTTTTAAATGTGTAATACTCGCGTGAGTACAATAAAATATTTAAATTTATTTAATTTCTTAAGTTAAAGTATCTTTTACACGTACTCCACGTGAGATGCAAAAGTTTCATTGTAAGACCGTTACAAATTTCCACACATACTATACGATAAGTTTATGTAAAAGTTTTAACTGAACAAGAACAATACTTTAACAGTATACGTTTTAATAATTCATTCCTTAAAAATCGACAACATGCATTTACAATAATTGTTAAGTAAACATATTAATTATTTGTATTGATTTGACCGGTTTGATTGTGTGATGACTTATGGATGTCTTATTTCAATGTTTAAACTGTTAAGTAGTTTATTAATATACAAGTTATGAATATCCTATTATGCTATTTTTGAAGTTATACTTCTTTAGGCGCGTAATGCAAATTGATGAGAGTGAAATTTTACGATGCGAGCGCTACGTGACACAAAATTAACAGAATGAAGTTGCCCACGGAAGTTGCTACGGCATTGGACATAAGAGAATAATAATAAATATTTATTTATTTAATTTTTCAAATGTAAACAGAACTCTATTGACTATAATGACTCCTTTTCCATCTTTGATTATTTAATTGTAATTAATTATTTGCATGCAATCAAAAACTATTTTTAATAATGCCAAAGAACTACTACTACTAACTAACTACTTACGCGCGTACATAAGTACACGCACCCTTTTTTTAAAAATAATATGTCGTGTATTGTCGTTTGCGTTATTGAAGTTAAAATATCCCACAAAATAATAAAATATAATTCTAGATTTCAACGATGGTTTTAGTCATTTTGAATAGTCCATATGTTACTGTTATAAGTAATTAAATTTCCGCCTTCTTTTAATATCAGTGTCAATGTTAACTGTATATAGCTCTCTCGCTCTTTGAGGCCCTGTCTGTCACACACTCTGTTCGCCCTCGTTGTTTCCAAGCATTAAAAATAGTCCGATTTATTTCAACAGCTAATAAATACAAAGATTATTTACGTAACAATAGATTTATATGATGAGTCATAGAACAAAAATGATCTTTTGAAAAGGCACGAAAAAATTACTTAGAGTTTCAATTGAATACACACAATGTAATATAATAAAAGCTACTATAGAATACAATTTAACACCGAAGCAACTTTCGTGTCGACTAACAGTTTGTGTGTGTTCCAAATTAACTAAATGGGTTTTGTAACAATTTAAATTACTTACACGTATTCCAATTGAGATCTAGTCGTGATACCATCCGGCCAATCAGGAAAGCATATGCGTCTGCAAAGTAATTATTATAAACATCATTAAGTACGGCACTTATATGTATGAAGGATGTAGGCGGCCCGAGAAGAACAGGTCAATAAATATTTTTATTTTTAAACAAGTTTCTTCAAGCGACCTCAGTGGATACTTTACGCAACGGGACCTGAGCATAAGATTAACCAGGCTATTGCTGTTTAATTATCATATAAGGGTTAAATTATTTTATACTTCACCGCGATGTTCCAGACGCAAAAAGCTGATCGCCTATTAATATATAATTAAAACTGCAGAAATGACTCTAAGCCGGATAATAATGTAGGAAAAGTGTCTTAGGTGACATTAAATAAGGTTTATAATGGAAGAAAATGCAAGAGCTATTTTCCAACGTCCAAGATGTATAAGATTTATTGAATACCGAGAAATATTTGTAGGCTTACTTGTAAACGAATTGAATTTTAAATTTGTACCCTTATAAGATTTATGGCTAGCGAAGTAGGATGACGTAATATTTTGCTTCCTATAAAGTAAACTTGAATTCAGACTCATTAATTTTAAGGTATTTATTGTATGACCTTTTCTTTGACATCATTCCGAGTAAAACATTAGTACTTATATCATCCACAGATTTAGTCAATATTTTTTTGCGAAATCTGTTGTATAATAAGAATACGATGAAAACGGTAAAATTTAAAATCTGATCAGTTATAAAAGGAGGAATGGGTACTGATAGACCCTCCGTGTTAGTACTGAGCAGTCGTAAAGTTGTTATTTTTAAAGTGTAACTTCTTTAGGCGCACGAGGGTAAAATTTTTACGGATGAAAAGTAATAATAATAATATTAGCGTCGCGAAGATGTGCATCGTTTTTGTCGAAGAAAAGGGAGAGAGCCATTGAGAGCGATAATTATCTTATAGAAATTCTGTTTTTAAAATAAAATTTCGTAAAGAGACATTATGAAATTACTTAGTATTTTATATTTTATGCAAAATAATTTATTGAAAAAAAATGACGAATTGTAATTTAAAATGCCACGTGTTTTTATTATCGAAGAAATAAATTAAAAAAAATATATATAATTTGTATTAATTTACGACACTTTTACGATTTTAATGTCAATTAAATTCCTAACATATCTTCCTTTGTTTTTCCCTCCCTCTAAGTCTTGGAATTAAAGTTTTAGATTTGGATAAATATGAACAAGACTTTAAAATTAGTTTGCCAAAGAAGTGAACTTTGAATGAGTACTCTTGTACCTACGACACTTTTTTAAACTTAACTTATATTTTAATCCTTATTAAACAGCTGTGAAAACGGCTAAAATAAACTAACAGTGAAAATAAAGATTACCAATAATTTCAAAAGCTAGACCGGAAAATTTAATTTCAAAGCGCCTTATATTCTTCAACAACAATTTGACCAAAGTGCAATAAGACCTTTCACGTAAATATGAGAGTCCATTTAAACCCACACTACGACCGGGCGAGGAAAATGCAATTACCGGTGCAGCATTTTTTCATGCTTCCGAGAGTATTGGGAAAATGTGGCATGAAAATATCAGCAGTTTTTTTTCAATTAATCCCTTAGAGCATTGAATCCATTATTTACATTGAATTTGTCACGTATTCCATATTGTTTGTGATTTTTCATCACACGGCCTGGATGTGTCAATGTTTTGATTGAAAGAAAATAAGTAAGTTGTTATAGTATATACAAACTACTGTACCCATAAAACGAGCAATATGTAAAATTCAATAATAACAAATAAAAGTAATTTTCTCTCTCTCTCTTCACTCTCGTCGTTTTATATTTATTAATCTAAATAAAAAACTAAATAAAGATCTCAGAACAGTTACGTACCTAACATTTCCATCTGGTAATAGATCAGTTTCAGTGGTGAAGTAGAGGAAATTGGGACTACTGACAACACAACTGATGGCCCAAATCGCGGCTGCTATGCCAAGCGTCGCGCGCTTTCCCAACCTCTGTCGGAGAGGGCTCATTATTGCTACGTACCTGTAATATTATAGACAGTTTTTTACAAAGTTTAGGCTTTTCTTTACTTATGGAGTTACTGTGAGTTATATTATGCAAAGTATTATTGTTTAAAGGACACTAGTTGTAGCGCCGTATCTAAAATCCTACAAAATATCAGGGTTGGAGTTTGATTAGAAAATATGAGCAGGGGAGAAACTTTCACTCGAAGACCTTTACAATACCAGCTCGCAGGTGTCGTACGCTATTTTAATTCTTATTTACCTGCAAAACAATATTTCTAAGTCTGGAAACTTTTTCTTTAAAAATGTTTTTATTTTAATGTAAAAACAAAAGGCACATTGCTTAAAATTCCATTTATGTAACAAACGTTGTTGATTGTTCCGAACATACACTGCTTTTCAACGCGAAGCCTCTCGGGAAATCGGGCTTATGGAAGCTATTTTCTTCTCTTAATGAATATTTAGCGTTGTCGATAATTCATTCCGAGGGGTAATATTATGAATTTTATTCTTTTATAAAATATTATGTAAATTTTTCTTATATAAAATGGGATCGGTAAAATAACTTTAATCATTATAATATCAAGTGACGATTACTATACGTATAAATATGTCGCTAGATTGGGGGCTAGCTTTAAACCGATTACGTCTCAACGATATTTTGTTTTATTATTATTTAAAAAAAAAATGTTTTGTGTTATCTGTTAAATTTCTAGACTGCTGCTTACACATTTTCAAAAACCCTACAGCATTAAACATTAGCTGTAGGGTTATTAATATTTATTGTTAAATATTACAATAAATAATTTAAATTATTTAGTGTGAAATAATATTAACAATAAATAATTAGTGTCTAAATAATTTCATTTTAGTTTTTGTTTGAATTTTTAGTTTTCGATGTTTTGTGTTTTCGCAGCTTTCGGTATATTCGGACACCCGGTATGTCAAAAGCTCTTAACAAAATAATTAACAAGATACGCGAGCTACGCTTAGCATTTTGAAAATTCACTTGTTTTTCGCTAATTGCAGGAGTGGCAAGTCTCCCGTTACCTAACAGCGTAATAAGTTACACAATTACAAATTACGTAAAATGTGATGAAATTAACATTTTGTTCATAATTTTTGAAGGACTGCGAGCTTCCGGTTTTTTACTACATTTTCAGTACTCTTCACTTGGAATAAAATTGTGATTTTTTTGATTTTAATACAAGAATTTATATAGCATATTACATCGGCGTAAGTATACTTACATGTCTGAAGAATATAACGTAGGCATTATGTTTATCTCATCTTGTTCGTATTATTTAAATTTAAATGATATATAAATCCTTGAATTCAAATGCTCATTGCCACATCCATTGGTGCACAGCCGGTAATCGAACCTACGACCTCTACGAGGGATGAGGGTCGCACGCTGAAACCACTAGGCTAACACTGCTCAATTAATAACAATACGTTATTTAAATAAAGAATTTAGTTTTAAATTTGAAAGAATGAAAAATCCTGTCTTTAGGCAAAAACTTTATTATTACAGTCCGTAGATTCCATTTGGCTCATTAATTCTTAAATTGTTTTAAGAACATCAATTTATTCCGACCACTGCTTAATACTTTAATGTTTCCTCCTAATCTTCTATTAATGTTGAATCTCGGAAATGTAGTATTTTAAATTGCAATTAAACAGATTCATGAATTTAAGTATAATCAAAATTGAAAGGAATTGAATAAGCAGCTTTTGCCGTTCAACGAAGCTTGTTTGTCCGTAATAAGCGCATATTTATTTGAAAAGATCCTTTATATTGCCTCGCTATGTTTGATTTCTAGATTGTTTTTTATTTTTACGAGACGAGAATAGGGAGGATGAACTTCATCGTGAAGCAGTCATTTTACGATTTGGCATTCTGATAAGGAGGGAGCTTGTAGTTTATTGTTTATCAGAATGCCAAATCGTAAAATGACTGCTTTACGACTGATTTGAGCGCGACCACCGCTGTGAAAACCGCTGTGAGAGTTCGAAAAGTGAGTTACAGAATCGCAAGGCTGATGTTATTTAAAATCAATGACCAAGAACACGGAGAAGAAAAGAGAAGTACACTCCGCCAGAACATATGTTACATACTGGAATTAATACAGAAAATGTCCATTCTTCATTGTCACTGTCACTGAAAGGAATTGTGGCATGAGACATAGCCGATTCTGCACATGTTTAATTCATAAACGAAGTACTCATCGAATTTGGGTTGGAAAACATATTCTATGTTTAGCAGCAAAAATTTCGCGGGAATCGTACGCAAAACTATCACCTATACACCGCTATACACCGTATGCCTAGTATAAAGGCAAATATTGTTACGAGCCAGGGGATATCTCTCATAAATCTCTTGGAGGGTTTATTTTAAATTAAACAACGAAGACTTCATTTGCACTTAAATACACAACATACGCAGAAAAACACACTTATAAATGCACAAAACATTGCCACTAATTTCACAAAATCTTATTTTAGCTTACGGAAAACGTCTATATGTTGTAGAAAGATCAAGAAACCTTACATTCTATAGATATGTATTACAGAGAATACCCTAGTATTTAGTTATTATCTATGGTTACTGAGCCTATTACTTTTCATTCGTCACTTAATACGATTGTCACATAACTTCCGATATAAATGTCAACTGTCAAATAACTTCTCATACATGACGCGTTCGACAAGGGATAATATTCTATTAGCGATGGCTTTATTTTGGACTTTTGGAGGTTATATGACGAAATGTGCCGGGCTTTATTTCACTGTTAACACAATGCTAGTATTACATTAGTTATGATGAAAAAAAATTATTTTGGTGTATGACAGTTTGAGAAATTAAGTATTTTACGAAAATTCCAAAAAGCGCGCTATACTTTAGTCAGCCGAAAAAGCGAAAATTTAGAATATTTTAATAAATGAGAGACCTTTACAATAAATAGACGTTTCTAATTTAAGTGACAGGTAGATTTGATTTCAGAGAAACAGTGTAACGTTTCCATGTCGAGAAAATTCATTCATTTAATGTAATATTTTTAAAAATAAGGACGAAATTGTCTGAGTATGGAAACCTACGCAGGCCAAAATCTACAAAGCATGTTACCTTATTTAACTGTATAGACCAGGCATTAGCGTACAGCGTGTGAGATAGCGAATGATCGACATATGTCATATTTTCAGTTTTAATTCATTGAAGATTGCTTATTATTGACCAAAATACACATTCGAATGAATAATTCTTGAACAAAATTACTGAGTCGTGACAAAATAAGCTACTTACCGATGAAATATGTTTGGTTCTTTACGTTCACTATAGCTTTTACAGCCAATTATGCAACAATTCACCACGACTGACACTTTAAATACACCTCTTATAAGGATAAAGTCTTAAAATATGAGTTTGACTTGGGTTTCACCGATTTATCAGTAAGCGGTGAAAACTTGTTTACCACCAAGGGCTCGGTGGTAAACAAATAAAACCCGATACGCAAATGGAGACAGAAAAACTGATACTCTGTTTCGCTCGCACTTAAGTATTTCACGTTAATGTCTTCTCTCTTTAGTTATTATTGTTACTTTAGAAGCTCATCTAGTTCTATACTCTATCTAATCTACGATAAAACCTAACAAAAAATAAACTATAGAAAAATTATAACTAACTCACAAAAATTCTTTACTGAAGCACTTTAGACCATTGAAATGAAAATGAGATATTTAAAGATCTATCTCTGTGTTTTGACACTTTAAAATCGATTAAAATATTAAACGTCCTATATTTCATGTATCACCATCGACTCACTGTCATTATTCATGCAAATTTATCTGTCGTAAGCATCATAGCTTTACGCCCCTTGGCTGTTTCACAAAAAATGTATTTTGCTGTTCGAGTATCATGTGGTATGAGTTATTAGTTGTTTTAACTGTTCTACTTTCGGATATTTTGCTCCTTATAATACTAAACTAGTACTCGAAGTAACATTTGAAATAAAAGTATTGAATAAAATAACTACAAGAAAAAGCGGTAAAACTTATCCAAAATATGTATAATTCATGCAATAAAAATACGCAATGACATTATTTTATACGTATGTTACGTTTACCTTTATGAAGTAGCCAAAAAAAATTAGGAATTCCTTAAGACACTCGAGACATTATTACATGTCCATAAAAAGGGAACGCAGAATGTTCACTACTATTACGTGTATGCAATTATATAATAAACACGTAAATGAAGTTAAATTAGAATAAAGTCGGTGATATATACTTTCAAATAATTGCTCCAAAACTGACCGGACAAAACTTATTTGAAAAATGTTTCACCATTAAAACCCTTTATTATCACTGATGTACATATTTAAAAAAAATGCGTAAGAAACCTTCGATCAAGGTGTGAATAAAATACCAATAACAATGATATAATAATACCTGTACGGTGCGGAAACAATAGCCAATAGAGTAAAGTGATGTACTACAGTGTTAAAATAAACATCAATATCTACGAAAATGTCACGGTACCACATACCAAACAATCATAATATTTGAATTTAACATTCCATTTACCCAGGAATGCCATAGAAAATTGTGCAACGGCTGAATTAATGCGCATAGAACCGTAGAGCTCAGCTCAGGTGGATAATGCGTTGATAGTAATAACTCTGTCATAATTCGTGTAGCATCTGAAGTATATAAAATTCTTACCGATCAATACTGATAGCCATGAGAGTAAGCACCGATGCAGATATGCTCAATACGGCAACAAATTGGCAGAATTTGCAGTAAAAATGTCCAAACGGCCAATCCGAGTACAGCATGTATGTGAAATTGAATGTAACATTCAATGTTGACATCATTGCGTCCGCTATTGATAGATTCACTGAAATAAAATAAAGTACTTTAATATTACGTTGGAGCAAAACCTACGACATTCATTTGTTATTTTGGCGAGTTACAGATCTGATTCATTGTTTTGGCAGCTAAGGTAGGCTAGAATAAAAAAACAGTGGCGCTAATATATATACATAGTGTTCTTTAAAATCCTTCTTACCGAATTTGACGAATTTTTTGTGTGTTCAAGTACATTCGAGAATAGTTTAGTTTTTTACAATAAATATTTTATATATATACCAATCAGATTGTCTAGATTTACTATACGATTTATCTATTTAAGATGTGTGTAGTGAACAACGTCTGTTCGCTAATAAAAAATGTTTTCTTTATCATTTTTCGCAAGTGCCTAACGCCATTGAATGAACTCATCATTCAATGTAAGACGTGATACTAACATAATCGTGGATATCCATCTCAATTACACAAACACGTTTTAGAATCGCTTGCCTGGGCACTACGTTTACTACCACTGCTTCCAGAAAGTAGCATTTGGTATTTTTTAAATTAGCATTCGTTGATACGATGTCAATCTAACTGACTTTTCTATATATAAATAATTTTCAAAGAATGCCCGTATGTTCTTTGAATATTCCGTTCCAATTCTTGCGTTCAGTTCCGTTTAGTTGTTGTGTGATGTTAAGTGATATAGTCGCCCATGGACACTTTTAAGAATTGGTACGTTGTTTTCATAAACGACCCTGAATCTAATAAGTAAGAATTGCTTCGGAAATACTTCTGCAGCTGGTTCCACATAATGGTGGTGCGTGGCCAACACTGCCTTAAGAAACGCTCAGTTGTACTACGACGGACATTGATGGTATTTCTTATTTTGACGTCCGATAATGAATCTCAGCTGCAGGTATTAATACGAACAACTCTGAACACTCTCCATGTAAATGCTGAAAAAGATGCAGATGCGCCACATCTGGTCGAATAGCTCTTCGTTGAAAACGGTCAAGCGGAAGGAGTTGATACTGGGGAGCTCCCGCCCAGAGATGAGAACAGTACTCCACGTGGGGCCGAATTTGCGCTTTATAGAGTTGCGAGCGGTGGCCCGGAGTGAAGTAACGTCTCGCGTTGCAGAGCACACCAAGCTTCTTAGGGGCTAATATAGCATTCCCTTCGAAAAGATGCCGTTGAAACAAGTATCGCTTAATTGTGATTGCAGAGACGGCGATGAACAATTAAAGTAAACGATGGACAGTGTCGCTTTTTAGAATTGCATACTTATACCACATCCAAGTAGACCAATTTATCGCTTTTTATATTGAGATCTCCCCGTCAAGAGAACAAATTAGGTCCTAAACTAAACGATAAACCAAGCACGGAACTCGAATAAACAGATGAAAAATGAGATTTAACATTTTACAGAGTCTACTCTTATTTGCTTTTGTTTAATAGAATTGTTTTCTATGCAGAAAGTTGAATATACATTTTAAAAATTAAGTCACTGTTTTGAATTACATGTATACTTCCATAGTCTGTCCAAGTTACATTAAGACGTTAAAAGTGTAAACCCACATAAAATACTAATACCAATACTAATACCAAAAACAACAACTAATTAAGTTTTCCAATCTGAAGCTTTGATAAAAAATCAATATTTTTTACAAACAATATTTAGGTATATGAAAAAAATATCAGTGGCGCTACAAAATTTTTAGGTCTGGGCCTCAGATTTCTGAATCGGTTTCATAATCATTTGTCAATCTAATAGGCAAGTAGGTGATCAGCCTTCTGTGCCTGACAGACGCCGACTGACTCGACTTTCGGGACTTTTCGGCCGGATTCCTCATAACCCTTATGTATGTATCCTGGTGTATCCTTCACCGTTCGAGCGAATGTTAAATGCGCTCATAAACAGAAAGTCCAATGGTGCACAGCAGGGGATAGAACCAAAGACCTCAGGAATGAGCGTCGCATGCTGTAGCCATTAGGCCCACCGCTCTCTGCTCAGATGTAATTATAAACCCAATATAAATAATATATAAAGTAAACGGTATTTTCTTAAATTCACATAAAAAAGCATGCATGCAAGCAACAATGGAGACATTACATCAGAATTATTTAAATTGTCAAGTTGAACAGTATCCTATACTGAAGAGAGTTTCGCCAGCGAATTGATAACGTTTCTAGTCTGCGGGACGTTGGCAAAGTTAGTTGGTACGTGTTTATCGGGCCTTTGTGATAAATTAGTTTGTATAAGTAGCCACTAGATGGCAAATGCGAGGCAGCTTATAAAATTCAGTTTGAAAACGACAACTAGATGGCGAGCTTGTGAATAGAGCTTATGAAATGAGTAATGAAGTGGTCTACGTGATTAGACGGTTGTGAAAGCTCAAACTTTCAGCTATAATGTTACAAAGCCGCGCTGCTACTCTGTAAAACAAAACTTATTCAATTTTTTATTCTGTGAAACTAATCCGATCCTTAGCGCTGATGTTGTAAATTCATAACGTGATACCAAAACTTAACATTGCAATCGGAATCATGATTGGTATCGCATTTGAAGAGCGTAAGCTTGCTTCGGCGTACCTAAACCATTGACATATAACAAATATTATACAAGGTGAACGTAATAAAGCAATATTCAACACTAAAGAGCTGGATTTTAAATTTTCAGTTTTATGTTCTATTTTTAAATTTGAAATGCTGACTACTGTACTTTTAGAATATCGCCTAAGTGTACTACTTAGTTATTTATCTCTTTTATGGAAATGGGATTATATGATGTCATGTCACAACGATTACGTTAGACCTCCATCAAACTATTTTTGTAGCAAGTAAAACTTAACCGTAAAGTTCCCAGGAAATAAGAAATTGTGTCTAAAATAAACTCGTTTTTGAGATTTAGTACTCCTGACATGTATTTCTTGCGCTTGAATAACGGAAATTACTTGGCAAAGTCTACAATATACTATAAAACATTTAATAATCAATAAATAAATATTGATTTAATATTTAGCGTGTTTTACTTTTGAGTTCCATTTATTTTAATAGCAGTTCACTACTTAAATGGCGTAATGTATTTTCAAAGTAGTTCTATATTTAAATTTATTTCTTTGATCATTTTCAATTTATAAATTATTCGAGTTTGCTGGGTCTCAAATGTTTTACCTCATAGATGGTATTCTCTTAACTCTGTAAAAAGTTACCAAAAACATTTTTTTATTTATTCAGACATTTCCAAAGTTTATCAAAAAAGTCCTCAATATATTCCTATAAATTCCTCAGCCCTTGAGACACGTACAGTTTAACTGAAGGATAAATAAAATTCTCTTTGATACAGAACATTATTCAAATATTTGCTGTTACTTTCAGCGTTCGGAATTTTAATAGACGCTGCAGGAATACTTTACACATTGCGGAAATGAAGGTAAATTCGTACCTATCATTATTGTAATCCTCTGCATCGTTGGGCATACATTACTGAATTTCCTTAATTGATCTTAAGGCAAGTGAATTCAATTCAACAACAGTTGCATCAACATTCGCGATAACTACTAACTGACGTGAGACTTAAATTAAAATATTATGATTCATGTGCACTTTTTACTTTTTATTTATCATGTATCCTTTATTAGTTTAGTTTGTTTTTTGATCCTGTTTAGTTTATTTTTTTAGTTTTCTTAATAACTATATGTAATATGTATTTTTGCACTTCTTGTCTACCTTATCTAATTTAATAATTTTTTTTTGCCTTTTCTCACAGTGGTTGTCTGGAAGAGTTAAATTTTTAAATTTTAATGCAACAAAGTGTAAATAAATAAATGAAATAAACAGTTTTACCGGGAATTGAAATCGGGTTACATGCCAGGATCGTAAGTAATTCGCAAACAATTCCAAAACATTTTTATACTCGTACCGTCTCCTAGTAATTAAAAAACTAAAATTTACTTAATTTTTATTCCTAACAGAATCAGAGTCAATTAAATCTGAATAGTTACTTATCAATTGAAATTCTCCTTCGCCAAATTGTTTGTCTTGCGATTCTAATGAGAAGTCATATAAGTTCGATACGGGTGCAATAATTGTTTCGGCCTGGCTCACAAAAAACTTAATAGAGGTTTCTCTGGTCCTAAAAATATCACCCTCTTAGTCCCTTCATTCATGTGTATTAAATTCTGATAGAGAGAAAAAAACAAAACATGCTTTAAAAAGTCACTTATCAGCTTACAAAGGAAAAGTTCTACGCGTCCGCCTACTAAGATATATGTAACAGTTTCAGTGACGTTTCAAGATAAGGCTAGACAAAGGTGCTCTACTTCGCACTTTCAGATACTAATGATAACATATGTCCTTTTTGTTAGACAATTACGCATGTTTAGAAACAAATGATATTCGCTCCCGGATCTCAGCTATTCCGAGAACCGGGTGAGCTATACCCGCTAAACCACTTCGGGTAGTTCCAACACGACCGCATCTAAGAGGCTCGGTTAGCTCGGCGTTGGTTTATTCGTATTACGTTGATGTGAAATTACTACTAATTTGAACGTTAATTATGATCCCAACGTTTCGAGTGTTTACAACCGCTGATGGAACATAGTTTATTATTATATGATCACTAACTCATAGCTTTATATACCATAATATCAAATACGAGTATTAATTACTACTATTACAAGTTTTTTAGATTTTAGCCACAGATTACATCCGCTCCATTGATTAGATTAGTTGATCAGCCTTCTTGGCTTGGTTTTCGATTTTCAACTTGTGGAACGGCCTCAGCCCCGTTCCACAACTGAGCGTTTTTAAAGTAGTTTCTGCTGCGCACCACCATAATTTGAAACTAGCTGCCCACTGAACTATTTCCGAAGTAATTCGACGTAGGGTCCTTCAAGAAAAGAGCGTACCAATTCTTAAAAGTCCGGCAACGCACTCGCGAGACCTCCATTGAGTGTGACATCAGGTGAGCGTTTGCCCCTGTTCTATAAAACATTTTTTTTGGAACATGTCGGTTTCCTTAAGATACAAACAAAGACAACAATCTAGGCTTCAAATCACTACTTCAGTTTTACTGAAGGCTACTACGCTACTGATTAAGCGTGCTATTCTCAAAAACACTGCTAAATGTTAGATAATATTCTATAAAAAAAAAGTTTAAAAAGGTTTGAATTATTTTGTTACAAAGTGCGTTATGACGTATCAACATATCTGGTTAGTGAAGCGAACAAATAAAATATAACCCAGTAACTTAAATTTTGAGTCATTGAGCTAACTTCCATTATCAGTGAATTAAAACTATTCCAATTTTAAAAATTTAACAAAAAGTTGATATCTAACTACCTATTATTGTGGAGGTCACTTAAGTCGCTATCTATAAATATTTTAAAACCTTACCAAGAAAATAGTTTGTCACACTTCTCATACGTTTATTTGCTAGAACTATCCATATTACGACTAGGTTGCCCACAGTCGAAACAACGACCATACCGGCGAAAAGAACGGTCCAAAGAAGTTGTCGCCACCATGGTAAAATGAATGATTGGTAAACCTGAAAAAAAAACTTACAGCGTTAACGAAAGAGGAATGGGATGGAACAGACGTTACACTAAATCTAACAAAGCAAAGTCTAATTTTTAATAAATTCTAATTTTCTATATTAGATTTAATCACGAAAAAGGAAAGTTTTAAGTTAAGTATCTTACAACAACCAAGGTCAAAAGTAATACGTAGTAGTTGGTAGAACTTTTATTATTTTATTGTTTTTAACACAAAAATTATAATATGTATAAAATAATAATATTAATGAATATATGACATATTAAAATATCATATTCATAGTAATAAGAACAATTAAAATGGTTAAATAGAGAACTAAAATAAATTTAAAAAATACTGCAATACACACTGAATATGCAGCATATAGTTGTCAAAATCGTTGAAACGTACATAGAAAATGCTGCCAAATTTAACCGTTCAAAATATTTACCATATCGTTATTTACGCAAAAGTGCCTAAACTCAATTAACTGCCTGAAATGAATTGTGAATTTTTAAGTACTGGGCCAGATGGACGTTAACATTTTGAATACGTAGGATCGAAATTTTACGAAATTAATTTATATTCATAAGGTAAAAACTCTAGAACCCGAGATTGAGAAGGAATTGTTGGTCACACCATTATTTAATTATTATAGATAATTTCTGAAACCTTGAAAAGTACTTAGCTGCCCAGCATTTATCAGCCGGTCGTTAAGGAAATCTATGACGTAGCAAGTAAGTTTGAAATTTCGAATACAGCGCCAGTACTGTGTAACTTTCGCTAGCGATAGATTCTGTCTTGTATAGTTTTTGTACCGCGCTATTTGAAGACAACATATTCAGGGTACTACAACAAAATTGCATACACGAACATCGGGATCAATATAGCTCTCGCTATTGACAATTAAAAGCTGAACTCAGCCGTGAATTACCTGTGTAATATTCTGTGTGTTATTAACATATTGTCCGCTTGTCTGATCGTAGAATGTTATGTAGAAGTCTTGTTCATTCGTCGTGCTCCAGTTCGATGTGTCTGTCGGTCGTAACTCCTCCAGCATCCTGACATTACACCTGCGATTTCAAACAATGTCAGATATTGAAATTTTTTATTAATTAAGATATAACATCGCCTACGCTTTTTACGTATTATAATTTAGGTTACATTAAACTTTATTTTTTTTTTAAACTAAATGGTGAATGCTAAATTTTAAAAGGACTTGAAAACAATTTCTATTGATTTTACCGCCATTCTTTGTTTTCTCATATAATAAAGTTTATGCGGTAAACAGTCGCAGAAATGTGTCTGCTATGCCTGGCTTACTTCAATATAAATATAAATGTTTATATTTATTCTAAAAAGCACTCAACGTGAGAGGACTTAGAGTTTATTTTGGTGTTTACGTAACAAAGTAATCTCGTTCAAAATGGCTTCAGTCAAATGTTTGTAACATTCGGCGAAAGTAAATAAGTGAAAGTCGGCATTGTGTTAATGTTAACATATAGAAACATATCCGCGTCACATTCTTAGAATTTGCCAAATGTGTCTTTTTCTTAGAATTTGGAGCCAAACTAAAGTTTATACAGACAGAAAAGTAATAGAGAGTATTTTTCATTTAGCTTTTTATGGAAAATGTAGTTGATTAGTCTGTGTCAAATGTAGCAACAATAAAATATATTCCAGAGGTTTCCGAAATCTCCTATGACGTTTCTATTTTACTAATCAGATTTTTATAAGCGGATATTTATGAATTATAAACATTAATGTTTAGATTCAAAAGTTTTTATATTAGCTTTGATTACAGTCAAGTACAAGTTAAAGTGGTAAAAAGAGCAACTAGTTTTGTAAATTCTCAAACTTTAGTGGTATCGAAAGCGTTGTTCACTGAAAAACGCTTTCATGTTTGAATGAATGTTCAGTGTGCAATAAACATTATCTATTTCAAAGTAACACAAGAATTATACTAGTATAAGTATTAGTGGAAGGAAGGAGTTCGTTGACAAATTACCTGACAGCCTATAATATAATAATTATTCAAAATGTCATACGTCAAACGTCACGATGTAGATTGACTTATATCTGTGGCGGCTTCTTTGTTTGGATTGAGATATGTCACTACGAAATCAAAATTACAACTACGTTCCTAAAACTGTGCACGTGACTTTATATTTTAAGCAAACAAGGACGTATATATGTATGTTTAATTACCTTAAATAGTCTATTTTTGGTTGAAATAATTACCTATACCTTTTGTATTAGTGATATAATCAGCCGTTAATTAATGAGCCGTTAGAATAAAGCTCCTTCGTAAGTACCCAGGGAATTAGGAGGTTTAACAAGAAATTGTGGGTTTTTAGATAATATTAATTATACTTTATGAGGTTTGGATATTCAAAAATATTTTTAGAGGACAAACAAGAGTTGCATTTTGCTTTTCGATAATAGGGTTAAGCAAAAATATTTATGGATCTGCATTTTGATTATGATTCGATTCAGATTATAAAAAAGACACAAATGCCTATCGTAAGACAAATTTCTTTTTATTTTTTTTTTATTAATTACTTAAGATGTCATGTGGAACAACGACAAATGGTTGCACTCCTTACAAACGTTGTGTATAAACATGGATTAAAAAGATGGCGGACAGTATTGTGCCTGTCTTCTCTTCCGTTCTACGCCCTTGTTTAAGAACTGGCACTAATTTAAAGTTAGAAGCATTATTACGACGTTATGTTAGTACATTGTGTTACCTATATGATTAAATGATTTTGACTTTTGAATTCATATACAACATATAACTTATCAAACTAGAAAATCGGTTAAGAAAAACCAAGGCACAAGGATCTCATTAACTAAGCCATCCTCAAAATATCAGAATCTTGCGTTGATACTTCACTGGATTCGAACAGTGTCACTATCATCTGTCATACGATTAGTGTTGTGCCATTGCTTCGTCAGAGATACTGAAATCGATTTTTATTTTACTGTATAGGGTATGTGATGTGTTAGTTGCGGGCATTAATAATTATGATTTGGGTTGTAATATATGAAAAAACAATTTAAAATAAGAAAAATGTTTGTGTATAAAGTATTTAAGTTTTTTTCATATCCAACAATATCCAATATAATGCATTGTACTTTCTTTTAATTGTCTGTTATTTCTATCCAAATTGAAAAAAATATTGAATAGCTAGTTTCCCTTAAAACTATTAAAACCTATAGTAACCGAGAATTATATAACACAGTTACACCTTAACAAACTAGACGGCGCAATAACTTGTTCGTAAACCAGAAAACCACTACAGCAACGCCGCAGTCAAACTTTGTTTTTAATTAAACAAAATTCTGAAGTTTAGTATGAAGCCTCTAATATTGCCTAATATTTCAATAATTGTTTATGCTATCTGTTGAAGTATACTGTTATTTTTATAAACTACAGTATTTTTTATCTGCGTAATTTTAATTTCGCAGCTTTGCGTACCCTATCGATTCTATCCATCAACTAAACGTCTATTGTCGTTGGGGGTTTCATTGACGCATTTCTCATTTCTGTCTTCCAATTGAGTGAATATGATAGAATATATTGGAATCGGATATAATCAGGAATAGGCTTTTAAGCCGAGTGGTCATTAAATAGGACTTGTTTTTGGTTTCCGCGATTATACTTTATAATACACTTATTAAACGGACGGTTTCCACTTTTTCTAACTTATGTTATAATGTAAAGTTTTAGGTAACTTTAGAAACGTTTTTTTGAACGGGCAAATTGTATTTATTAACACTTTGTTCCATTTATAGTACATATACAAACAGATAACATAACTTATTAAAGAGGCAACGGTTGGTCTTATCGCTAGCAAACGATCTCTCCAGGCAACCCTAGTAAGGAAAAACATAAAAGAAACACTAAGGGTAAAGTGTAAAAAGTGCATAACTAAATTAACAAAAAAAACAAATAACAATGTGTACTTCTATAAAAAAATCAGTGGCGCTAAAACTTCTTTAGGTTTGGACCTCAGATTTCTGAATCTGTTTCACGATCATTTTTTTCAATCTAATAGGCAAGTAGGTGATCAGTCTCCTGTGCCTGACACACGCCGTCGACTTTTTGGGTCTAAGACATGTCGGTTTCCTCACGATGCTTTCCTTCACCGATCGAGCGAATGTTTAATGCGCACATAGAAAGAAAGTCCATTGGTGTACAGCCAGGGATCGAACCTACGACCTCAGGGATGAGAGTCGCACGCTAAAGCCACTAGGCCAACACTGCTCATTCGCTGAAGCCACTAGGCCAACACTGCTCATTGCTAATGTATATTACTATCGTTAAATATTAAAATATATAATATTCTCTACGAATCTTAACTTAAATATTTACGCAGCATCTTTACATAACTTTCAGCGTTGTCTTCAAACTATTAAGATGAAATGAGGAGCGAAATTCCAGATTACTTTTTCAATTAAGTGGAAGGGCACTTCAGCAAACAAATATCGTTGAGTAGAGTATAAATTAAATGTGTTTACGGCAACATAATGTTCGTGGTAATAAAGTGTAGGCGTCGGGCATTCTTTACGAAACAACTTTATGAGGTAAGAACTAATGACCTGGGGGGTGAGAAAACGAAAGATGACGCGTTTCGATTGATTGTAATTAGACAAAGAGAAAGATGGGTCGTATCGTGACTATTTGGATTAGAGATGCTGTTGACCTATCATAATCTTAATATATATACATTACGTGTCACTAACGAAATTACGACTCCTAAACTACCGAACCGATTTCAATCAAATTTGCACACCGTGTGCAGTTTGATCTAACTTAAAAGATAGGATAGCTTACATCTCAATTTATACTCGCAATATTATTTTATGGCAAAATATTTGTTTATTATTTGATAGTCACAACTCTAACAGATGGTGCTGTGTTGAAAGTACCAACGTTTCCCATAAGCTACAATTTAATGGCATTACCACCAAAATGGCATGGTGGTCCCCATGACTGGTGTTCTCCTACCGTTTCCCTTGAATAGGTTACCACTACGAATATAAAACCTTAGCCAAATCAACGCTTGGCCGGTCTGCTAGTTTAATTATATGTTCTAATATAATTGATGTGTTTGTGTGTAAAATTTGTGTTGTCATATTCGCTTGTATTATTATATGCATACGCGCTGTTATAGAACATATAAATAAATGCTCAAAGGATCCCTTTTGAGGCTCTGGTGATGGATTTTTGTACCGATTTTTTTCATGAAGTTATCAGATCAGACACTTACATATCATACAAATTTATTTCTACTAACTTCCAAGTAGTTGCCTGTTTTGTTTTGTTTTTCTTTCCTTATTTAGAAAGTTAAATTTGTTTGCCTACCCATACATATGTATGTACTTTTTGTTACCACTATATGTATATAATATGCACATCTTTCAGCAAAGTCATATATATATATAACTTTGCTGCGGAATGGAAGCCTGGTTATCCATATCACAGGTTCTTACCTAGTTTGGAAACCAGTCTCCCAATACCTTCTCAACTGTAATCTTATTGATTGTTGCAAATGTTATTGGGAGAAAATAAATTATTATTATTATTAAACTTTTATTAGCCATGATGCTTCAAAATAATCAGTGTAGATGATTTTTATGTGCAAGAACGTAACCATAGTGATAAATGGTGGATGTTTTTCAGTACGACGAATTTCGATTGAATCTTAGTAATATTTGTCAATATAATACCACATAGATAACATTTGGTCTTAATATATAATAAAAACATGAATATGAAATAACTAATAGCATGTATCTTCAAGGCATCTCCAGTAGTTGTACTAAGAAACAGATTCAAAGAAAAATGTCTACTTCATGAACATATCAAAGACAACAAAGCAGTTGTGCACCAGTCTAACTTAGTCTGAGTCTAAACCAGGAACGTACAAAGATAAGGAGCTTTGCAACATATGCTGTATTTCCTTTAACTATATATCTTTAAGTTATCAAAAGAGTCCTATCTCTTTACCTGTGTCAAGACCTAAATAGGTCAATTCATTCATTGGAAAGCATTTGATGTAGAAGCGTTTCTTATTAGAAAAAATAGATGCCTACTATTAAAACATTAAAAACTATATAATGTAATAGATATACCATATTGTAATGTACAATTAATAAGCAATAGGCCATTTTTATTATGTAGTCGAGTTTGGTCTAATGTGCAAAAACTCTTGCTAGTTATACCTGCTGCATTGTAACTGAATGAGACGTTTTAGTCTAATTAATTAGAAGTGCGAAGCACTAGCAATATATACCTGTACATTAAGTAAGTAGATTCCGTAGAAGTACAAAATGCACTAGCGCATTTTTTAATTAAGAATTTTAAAAATGCCAATGAAATGAAGACTAACTTGTTCAATACTACTACTAAATATTTTTTCATAACGACATAATAGAAATTCACGACAACTTATTGTTAACAATTGTGGTTCAAAACACGTGTCGTTTCAAGACTTTTTCGACATTTCATATAGAGGAAATATTTCAGCAGAGAAGTATGCGAAATCTATTTTTTCCTTTTTAAACACATTTTCCGACAATATTTAATGAAAGTTATTACTTATTTAAAAAACAAAGTTTATGTTCTTTCAAAATAAAATATGCTTTCTTGAAGAAGTTATTTTGAGGAAAGTATTTTGATATCTCTTTGTAAAACATTCTCAAAAGTATTAGCGCTTTTCTACTGTTTTATGTCCAGTGTTCTCTTTTCTCAATGTCTAAATTAGAAAAAGTTTATTAAGATTTGTTGAACGCTTTATATCACTTAGTAGAGAATATTCAATTTCTTCAGCGAATGCGTTTTTAAAGCTTCGCATTTCATTCAGTTTGCTGTTGGTTCAGAGCAGTTTCGGTTCACTCTACGTATAGATTAATGTCAAAAATGTTGTCTTCAAAAATTTATTAATGACAAAAACTCGTGCCCTAAGTGCCCTTTTAAACGTAAAATCTTGTTTTCATCTGATTACGTGTTTGAAAAAAAAACACACATTTCTTAAATTAATTTTTACAATAGATGTACAAAATTATATGAAGCGTCATAAAAGAGTGTTGAAATGTATGATGTAAATGATTTTAATGTGATGATATTTTTCCTTTGATTATTTTTAAACGAAACCTAATGAAAGGCTAATCACAAACGTAAGAGTTAGACATAATATTACTGTATTGTCTTCCAGTTATGTTCTATAGAAATATTCAAACAAAAAGTGCCTCAATTTTCTGTAATTCGAGAGGGTAATGAAATGACTGGGCGTGCCGACTGACCGCTAAACCTACTAATAGGGAGATTCATGCATACGACTCATTAATGCCTTGCTTTGTTTGTTGTCTATGGCATTTGATATTTGTTAATCAATTATATTGGATTAGGTTTTATTAAATTGGCACGTTATAGTTTTATGTATTACGAATACATATAATGAGCTTTTTCACGGAGCGCTATTCAGTTTTTTTATATAAATATGTTTACTATTCTATCGACTGTAGTTTGTTGTTGTTACCTAGCATTTTTAAAATCTTAGTTTACTTGAAATAACGATAATTATTACGATCGAGTCCTTGATTATAAAAGGTAACGATTGGTTATTTAATCCTAACCATACGTGGTATCATGGTATTGTTGACAGCTTCGAAATCCATCAATTCCAATATGATTGTGCGAAATTTGGATTGTCATAGTAACACAATGCTTAGAAAAAGTAAAACGTCGTGTCGTATATCGGTTACTTAAAACGCACACAGCGTAAAGTAGAATTTGCAGTCGATAAATTACGCAAATAATAAGATTAGTTTAAGAATATTTTGACACGACAGCGGGTGAAATATAAAATAAACTCCTATAAATCATGAATTTTTATAACTTTTGCATGGCGTTGTGGCTACGTCTAGTTGATAGTTTGGCAAATCGAAACATCGGACTAATATACTTATCCTAAGTACTATATATATATAGTTTACTATTTACATGTGTATACCATATATAAGTTACCCTAAGTGTTCCTCAACAAATTTTAGTAAGTTTATTGCTTTTTTTGATAGATATAGATAGTTAGATTAAAACTATTTCGTTTATTATTATTATATTCTATTTAATTGAGCGGAGCGAGCGAAGCTCCCATGTGCCCACTCTTTTTAAAACAAATGGTGACTTTCACCAGTATAATACGCGAAATAGAACTAATTTGAGTGTACGACCAACCAGGCTCCAAAAGATAAACCACTCCTTATATGGAAATTGTATTCGTTTTTACAACAAACTCCCAAGCGAAATTAGAGAATTATCACTAAATAAATTCAAAGCCCTCGTTAAACGGCAATTAATCAATAAAGCGTTTTATAAATTTGAGGAATACTTAAATGATCCTAATCCTTGGGATTGATTTGCTCCAGTTCAAACAATTTGTATGACGATACTTGGCGATTAAAAAGAGTGGCGGAAAGTTTCTTGCCAGTTCTTCTTACCCGCTTTACGCCCTTGACTTGCGAACTGGTAGTAAATGTAAATTTACAATTAATTTAACTTGACAATTCAAAAGTGTACTTGGTTACCCACTTGAATAAAGATATTTTGAGTTTGAGTTTATGACACTCTGTACAAACACTAAGGTTTTTGAACGGCTTAAGCGATTTTGAAAATTCTTTTTTTAAAGATGGAAAAATTTCCCGTGCTATAGGCTATAAAAACTCAATAATATTTACGAATAAATCACAAAATAAGCGGAAAAACAACTTCGAAGGAGACCTAAAACCAAAAAGTCCTCTCAACAAAATCAAATCTTTAAATTAAATGTTTTGAATCTATGTATTTTTACTCATCATTAAAAATTGAGTTGAACACTCGCCCCGCTCAAATTTATGCTGAAGCGAAGCAGAATTGTAGTTATTAAGTACTTAATGATATGTGTAGATTTGTCTAATGGCGTAAAAATAGCTTTATATTTAGTAAGTAAGTTAATTGTAAGCTGTAAATCTTTCTCAAAAAATAAAATAAAACAAAAATCATCTAGAGAGTTTCTCAATAACTTGATTGATACATAAACATTATTTGTCTTCTATATACCACGGAAATTGAAGTTATTTACAAAACAATATTTACGTAAGATTGCGTTCTGTCAAAGGATATGTTCTGTGGCTCAATTAAATATCAATATTTTTTTTGAATATCGTTTAAGAAACGATTTGACATTATTGCTATTGGTGTCTTTGCTCGAATGTATTGTAAATAATATACGAGATTACGTGGTTGTCTGTCATAAAAGCTTTATATACTCAATTCAATTCAAATTCAATTCTATAGTAATTTATTCATCTAGGTACAATTTGTACACTTATGCATGTCAATTTACGCCATCTCACTATCTTATAGCGGCATTAGTGCCTACACATTGTTATCATCTATGTATTCTTGAACTGTGTAAAATCCTATTTATTAGGGTTTCCATGATGTAAAATTTAAACTTTTGTAGCGGAAGTTTGGTTACATGATCTGGAATTTCGTTATATATCTGTATACATACTATAGTTAGTATCGTGATTTATAAAATTATTAGTCTGCCTATATACAGAGTGACCCATAAAAGACTACTGAAATCGAGTGATAGTTAACCCTACAAAATTAAATCAAGGAAGCCGGACTAAATGGGACATATTTTTTGTCACTTGCCAACATTACGTATTACTTTTTTTTAAACAGTCAGATAGTGGGATGTTATCATAATTTTTAGTACATGGTTAACACTTCACTTTAATCGCAATTTTATTTGAAAAATCAAGCCATTTCAGTATGGTTTAGCGTTAGTCACGGTTTGTTGAAATTGTAAGAAAAAGTTAAAATTTGTAGTAATAGTAATAGGAAGAACATCACAGGCATAAAATTTATTGACGTTTTTAATTGGCAATAATTGTATCAATCTCTATTCATCACAGCGTACACATAATTTAACCGAGAGAGACTTGTAAAGAGAGAAATTGTACTCATTTAGTTTTTATGAATAAGGTTGATAGTGTACAAAATTGTATTGTGTCTAATTTTAAAATATTTCATAACACTGAAGTATAAATACGTGTGTTTGTCGATATAAACGCAACGGCTGTATTAAAACAATATTTTAAAAGAGCAGATGTCTGAATGAGAAAAATTAAATATTTACATCACACTTAAAGCATTTTATGACTCACTAACATTGAAAAAGAAATAGTTATACTTTGCAATTTTGTTTATTTATCAAACCGTTTATATTTTTATCAAGGCGTATTGGTGTTTTTAATGAACTGCATAGATAAACAAATGTATTGAATTTTCGGTAACTGACAAAAGGTCATGTCATGTCAGTTCCTATACTGTAAGCAATAGATAGATAGTGATTTTGTAAGTATTCTAATCTATTACTACCTAATTTTGTGTTGTTTATTTCTATGTGTATATACATACATACTTCTTAATTATATTTTTGTCAAATTAAATAGTTGGTTTGTAAATTATTATATGAATCTAGTCAATTTTTCAGCCCCACCCATGATCGAACCCGAGACCTAATGATCTGTAGTCAAATATGCTAGGCAAGAGTAATGAGGCTCAAATCCTTTTTATAAATTCGAAGCCCGACATGGCAGCTTGCACTCCAGGATAGTAGGAGCTGCCGGTCGACTCTCCTCTTCCACACAGGAAGAATCTTAGTTTATGTGTACTGCTTCATCCTTTGCGACCTGTATGTGGTAGCAAAGGAATTGATTTCTAGTTTTTATGTCATTTAATAACTTTGTTAAACCGTTAGAAGTAACTGTTTACCCTAATATGCACTGGTCAAGCTTTAGTGATAGACTATTGTCAAACTATAGCCGTAGTTTTGGTGAAAACAGAAATCACGACAAACATTAATATTAATTTAGCAATTGTTCCCAAATTGGATGCATGAGCTCATACGAAACACGCGAATGTTTCCCAATTTGAATTTCAGCATTAAACTTAAGGCATAATTCAGCGGTTGAAGGCTGTATTGAAGTGACTTCCCGGTCAATAGTTTATTGCAATTAACTAGATCACATAGCAGCTTATCTTTTCAAACGTTTAGATTTTTTAAAGCTGTAACGCAAGTTCGGCTTTGTACTTGGAGAGCGAACAACGTCTAGTGAGGGAACGTTGAGGTATTTGAAACCCGGTTACCGCTTGATGTTAAACATAAAAATTAAATAAGTGCGTGCTTCTAAAGTACACATGTCAGATGTGAAACTTCTTTGGCAAACAAATTTTTAAGTCTTGTTCATATGTAGGTACAAATCTAAAACTATAGATTTCCGAGACTGAGAGGGAAGGAGAAACAAAAAACAGCCATACAAAAAAACCGCCACCAAACTTAACTCCTGCATCTAGAAATGATATTATTATATGAAAAAAATTTTTCCGTTTGAATGTTTTTATTAATAGATGTGATCCTTCCTGCTGGATATTACCTCAAGAAACATACCGCTGAAAACAGTGATATTTAATAGAAGGTATCGCTAAATTATTATCACGAGTATGCACTTCAAAGATTAACGAGGATTTTCCGCATAGATTACTTTCAATTATAAACACTTCGACATCTTACGCTATGTATTAACCTTCGGGACCTAAAACGCTTCAAGCATTAAGAAAATCTCTCTTCGAACATGTTAAGACAGGTGTCATCAATATTGAGTACTAGCCCCCGCGAATTTCGTTTCGCCTTAATATGATTTTACTTAGCTTACCTTTTTAGTAGCTACATGCCAACATATTATGATATATTTTCCTATGCTACCCCATAGAAACTGTTTGCGTTCACAATTACAGCAAAAGAAAACTTGTTTTTAGGTTTCCAGTTTTTTTTCTCCATAAAAACCTTTCTCAGATTAGCCGTCCTAGAAATAATATCTCAATCTTTTCATAATAAATAGATGTTATATTGTGTACATACTATATTACAAAGATTAACGAAGTACAATTTATTTTACTGATCTGTGCGATAATTTTATTTATATTTGTAGTAATTTTTGCTCTTGCTCATTTTGTTGCACACAATAAGTGTGAACTTTTAGCTTTTTAACATTATAATTTTATATTTTATTGGAATTCAATAAAGATTTAAAATAATCTAATTTAAAATTATGAATATAAACGCGATAGGATATCTCTGATTAGAGAAATAAAGTTACGATAAAAGCGAAAATACCAATAATCACATCGTAATAATAGTTTATTATGTACTAAAAATAGTTTTTATTCATTGGGGGTAATCCCCAAAGGCATTATAGGTTTCACTACGATAATAATTTATAAATAAATCAATCTTCTACCATAGACCAGATTCATTATTATTTGCATTAAGCAATTGAAAAAGTAATTGAAAAAGATCCCCTTGGTGTAATTCAGATAGATACGATTGCCCAATTGGATTTATTGGATCCGAAAGTATGTCCCCGTAGTGCGAATCTGGCATTCAACAATAAAGCCTTTGAAGTGTAAACTTGGTACAGAGAACACTTAGCTTTATTAAATTTGCTTTAGGTTCGTTGGCCAGATAATGTGTGTATATAGTTGTGGATTTAGAGCTTATATATATAGCAATAAAATCTTTATATTCAGATAGTACGGGTGACCCCAGAGCTGGTGCTTTCCTTGCTCAACGAATTAAAAAAATTAAAAGTACACACACTGCCACAGGGACCAAACTTTTAAATTTATTATTATTAATATTTATTTATTACTTTGTAGGTTAAGAATACTGTATATATATTTCTAATTAAAATTACTAGATTTGGTAAGGCGTACTTATTTATATTTTTAGGATACTATGAACATAGTGTTATTAAATTGATTTAATTAAATAAACCAACCAACTAAACACGCAGTTTATGACCTAATTAGTTTTTGTACTAAATCCGAGTAAGATAAAATTTTAACATAAACTGCCCATAATCATTTTGACAAATTAGAAAGATGTTCTGGCCTTGAGGTTTTAATCTAAATAATTTATACTATATGACTGAGCGTTTTTTAACGCAGTTTTTGCCGCGCACCACCACTATGTGGAACCAACGGCCCACTAAAGTATTTCCGAACCAATTCGATTTAGAGTCCTTCAAGCGTACCAATTCTTGTGTCCGGCGATATCACTTAACAGCAGGTGAGCTTCCTTCCCGTTTGCCTACTCTTACATAAAAATATAAATATTTCCGGCTTTTTCGACTGGTATTTCGAATAATTCGATCCTAATTTATTAGTCATAGTTAATAGTTAAAAACAACATTATATTACTATGATATAATCATATTTTACTATTATAATTCATAACGATTCGATTTTTTTGATATATTACTAATGAACAATATATTTCATAAATACTGGCAATACAGAGTAGAAACTAATTAAGACCATGTCATCCGTCTAAGATCCCGCTATACAACGACCTTCACCGAGATGCTTATTTAATGAAACGTATTTTATATTAAATTTAATATGTCAATAAATATAATCCATATGGGTTGTCTAGCAAATTTCAGTCCAGAGTATGTTTAATTAATAATTTAAAAAAAATATTTTTTTAAACATTTCACCGGTATGATTATTAGATAAATTCTATACCAATCGAAAGTATGAAGCCCATAGAATATGCAAACTTTATGCTGCCCATTCTTTTCCGGTCACAACTATCGGGTTGCCTGGTATAAACAGGTAAATCTGTACTAGCGTTTTGCAACGGTCTGTTTATTGAATGAAATTTAAATGAAATTAAAGATTATTTTATTCTGAACACGGTGGTATAGGGTTGTCTGCGAAAAATCAGTCCAGAATTGCGGTTGTCGAATTTTAAAAAGTAAAATATTGCTAAAATTATTATGATTTAAAATTATCTTAGCTAATACATCTTCTATATTTCTTGTTGCGGCGATAAGGTTGCTTTTTGACTGGTGAACTATTAAGTATAATTTTAGTGCAATGAAACGTCTGCTTCGCGTTGAATCTACTTTATTACTACATATTAAAATTACAACATAATATGACTGAACATATCCGCCCACCAAAGGACCTTTAATGTCCTTTCAAAAGATTACATGCAAACCCTTAATATATACTTTAACAATTTGGCACTTAAGCTTCATTAATTGGGAGATAGCAAAGATTAGATACAGATCGTTTTACAATATTATTTCCATTTTTAACACTATAAACTCGAGTTACGCCATCTGATCCTGGATGTTTTTCAGTAATTCGTCCAAGGATCCATTTTCCAGGTGGTAAATTTTGTTGTTTTATCAGTACGATATCACCAATTTTAAATTCTTCTACTCTTTTTAACCATTTTGGCCGTTGTTGTAGATTGGTCAAGTATTCATTTTGCCAACGACACCAAAAATCGTTTAATAGCTTTTGTGTATATTGCCAACGGGCTAAATGTGAAATTTTGATATCGTTCAACTTTGGATGCGGTACAACTATTGGGGCTTCACCAATTAGAAAGTGTCCAGGTGTTAATGGATCAAGAGTATCATCTGCTTGGCTTATATGGCAGAGTGGCCGTGAGTTAAGACATGCTTCGATTTCACATAAAACAGTGGACATCTCTTCGAAGGTAAGGTTGTTATTAAGAATTCGTTTTAAATGATACTTCATTGACTTAACTCCAGCCTCCCAGAGTCCTCCGAAGTTTGGTGAGTATGCAGGAATGAAGTGCCACTGAGTGCCATCATTTGCTAAGCTGTCTATGATTTCTTGGTCAAATTGCAATTTTGCTTCTTCCCATGCTTTACATAACTCTTTGTTTGCTCCTACGAAGTTTTTTCCCTGATCACTCCAAAGATGTGCGCATTTACCTCTTCTTGATGTAAATCGTCTGTATGCAGCTATGAATGAATTTGACGTCATGTCACCGACTAGTTCTAAGTGAATTGCTTTAGTATCCATACAGACAAAAATCGCAGCGTAGGCTTTGTTTGTTTTGATACCTCTTCCTTTGTTCATCAAAATTTGAAATGGACCAGCGAAATCTACACCTGCATTGATAAATGGTCGAGAAGGTGTGGTACGAACGGAAGGTAAATCACCCATTAATTGAGTTTTTACCTTTGCACTTTCCTTAGCGCAAATTAGACATCGATGGAAATGCTTCTTTGTCATGTCTTTTGCACGCAATACCCAATATTTAGACCGTAAATAACAAAGCATAAGCTGAATACCTCCATGTAATGTTGTTTTATGAGCGTCGGCGATAATAAGTGAGACAAGAGTGTTGTTGTTTCCAATGATTATAGGATGTTTAGTATTTGTTTCTAAACTTGATTTTGCTAATCTTCCGCCCACCCTGAGCACTCCATAATTATCTAAAAATGGATTTAGCGTCTTCAATTTACTGTTCTTTTTAATATTGTTCTTTTTCCTTAACGAATCTATTTCAGTTTCGAATTCTTCATTTTGCACTATTTTGATACATGTTAGTAATGCTTCTTCTATATCTTCTGTTGTGATAATTATGTTTTTATTATCCTTTTTAAACTTGATAAACTTTTTACAATAAGCTATGGTTCTTAATAGTTCATTTAAGGTAGTAAATCTTTCAAATTTTTCAGAAAATCTTTTTCTTCTTTAATGTTTGTCAATATGAGAGTTTTAATTCTTTCCTTTTTCTTTTCTAGATCTGTAGTAAATATGTTCTCGTCTGTTAAGATGATTTCTCCTTTTTGTAACCAAGTAGGTCCTTTCCACCAAAGGTTGCAGTGTTTCAAATCGGAGATAAACATACCTCTAGATGCAATATCTGCTGGATTTTCTTGTGACTGGACATGATGCCATTGTTCTTTTTATGATTTGCTAAAATTTCTACTACACGATTGGCCACAAATGGCTTCCATTTCGTGGGTTCGCCAGACAACCAAGCTATGACTATAGATGAATCTGTCCATGCGAAAACTCTTTCCATCGGTATTCTCATGGCCTGTGCTACTTGGTTCAATAATCGGGATAAAAGCAAAGCTCCAGAAAGTTCTAATTTTGGCAACGAAATTGTCTTCAGCCACTCTGGTTCTGGCTGCAATTAATGCTGTTCTATATGAACCGTCCGTTTTCTTGACTAGGCAATACACCACGGCGGCGTAAGCTAAAATAGAAGCATCACAATAACCATGAATTTGAATTGTATCCATGTTGGAGCATGAAGTACTTAACCATCGATCGATAGAAATGTTATTCACATTCATAAGATCTCGGCGAATCTTCAACCATTCTTCTTTCAGAAAAATGTTAAGACCGTCATCCCAATCAACCTTCTCAAGCCATCTCATGATTAAATTTCTTAAATCTTCTTGCAAAACTGGACCTGACAGAAGCTCCTCGTTAAGTGAGATATTGTTGGAGCCCTTACAGGAAGCATCAAAAACAACTCGTGTCTTCGTAGTTTCTTTGTCCTGACGGACAACAGCGTGGTGAGGTAAGTAAACTGATTTTTTATGTAATTCTTTTTCAGGTACTTCTTCAATATGATTTAACGTTTTATATTCGTTTATTACTTTCAGATATTCGTCTTTTAGTTCTGGATTTCTACTAAATCTTCTTTCAAGCTGCATTAATCTCTTAATTGCTGTTTCTTTTGTATTTTCTTCAGATGACAATGGTGCTTCAGTTTTAAAGGGTAATCTAACTATATATCTTCCTTCGTTATTCCTAGCATGAGTTTCTTTATAAAATTCTTCAAATCTCAATTCTTCTTTAGTTAAATTACGTTTTGTGTCTGTATCTATCTCCCAAATAGTTTTAATCATTAAAACATGCATCAGTTGTGATATTCATTGCCATTATGGCTTTATGCTTTGGTTTCATGTTGATGTTTATTCCACCCATAACAATCCATCCCAGGCTGGTTTTCTGTGCGCATACTGTGCCTGATGGACCCTTGATTAATCCTTGTTTAAGGATTGCTGTATACTCTTGCACCCCTAATAGCAAATCCAATGCTCCGGAATCCATAAAATTTGGATCTGCTAGATTCAATTTCTCAAAGTGACGCAGTTCCTGTTGCAAATATTCTGATGAAGGTATGTTAAACTTTAATGGCTGTGACATCACGTAGGCGTGTATTGGTAGCTCAAAGTTAGGTTCCCAACGTGATAATAAATCAAAATTGACTTCTTGTTTGATGTTTACCTTCATATTATCCATACCCGTGACGACCAAATTTACAGGTTTGCGTTGCAATTTTAGTGCTTGAGTTGCCTTTTGAGTGATAAAGCATGACTGCGACCCCGAATCTATTAGCGCCCTAAGTACAGTTGTGTGCCCATAGTTTCCCTTAATAACCACAATTGCGGTTGCCAATAGATTGATATGTTCTGTAACATTATGTAAAGCTGTCATTGTAGCAAGAGTCTTCTCCTCTTCCTGAGGTAATGTCATCGGTTGCTTGAGTTCTAAAGATGCCGACGCATTTGCTTTAGTTGACTGATGAAGAAGAGAATGATGACGAGCCTTGCATATTCGATATGAAAGAGGTAAATTACATCTAAATGCCGAATGCCCTGGAGCCAAGCAGTTGAAGCAGAGTTTGTTGTGTTGTGCATAGTGACTTCTTTCCGCAGGTGACATTTTTGAGAATGTTTTGCAACGACATAAGCTATGATTTTCCTTACACATAATACATGTCTTCTCTATAGACATGTGGAAAACACGTTCTCTTAACGGCTTGAGAGTTGGTTTAAAAGGTGGATTTAACAATTCTAACGTTCTAAATTTTCCTTCTAAAAACTTCTGTAATTCAAACCAGGTAGATAATTCTTCTTGACTCATATCATACGAAAATTGTTCCCATTCTTTATGAGTATCTGGATCCAACCTTTGAACTACTAAAAATACAATTATAGGGTCCCATGACTCTGTGGACACCTTAAGATTTTGTAAGCTGTTTAAAACTTCATTTGTTGTATCTAATATTCCTTTTAATTGTAACGCCGATTGTGACATAATTTTCTTTTGTGAAAATAATCGTTTAAATAATGAATTAATAATCATTCGTTTATTCCCATATCTAAGTTTTAGAGTCTCCCAAGCAGATAAGTAATTCGATTCCGTGATTTGGATGTGTTTTAATAAGGATGCTGCTTCACCTGTTATGCTGCATTTCAAATAATGTAGTCGCTGAACATTAGATAGTGACGTGTTATCATGTACCAGTGCAACAAAAATATCTTTGTAAGAAGGCCATTCTTCATAATTACCCGAAAAAGTAGGTAATTCAATGCGCGGGAGTCGAACCTGTGATTGTACGTTGTGTTCGACTGCAGTGGAGCCGTTCCCCTGATTACAGGATTGTTGTCCTCTTTGAATTTCAAAACCTTCTAACATATCCCTGATGTCAGACACCATACATAAATATAAATCCTCGATCAAATAATAATCCTCATTGACAAAATATGGTAAAATTGACTTTTGTTCACGCGGCGTAATTTTTATTAAATCTAAATGTGCACTTTTATACGTCTTCCAGTAACTTTCTATACACTCCATCCGTGTTTGTAGATAACCTTTCGTAAGTCTAGCCTTTGCACATTTTTTAATATTTATTTGAGTCTTTTTTAATAGTTCATTATTATTTTCAAGTACACTTAATAACTGTTCCACATTTGCCATAATCCTCACTTTAAAGTCACTTGCACGTTCTATTTCAATATTATTCAAAAGTTATAAGTCTAAAAATTGCACAAAATAGTTGCTAAACGTGTTCCTTATCGCAATGGAATGCGTAGTCTATTGTTCCTTCGATGCAGCTCAGTAGACACAAGATCCGGCTCGAAGGACCATATGTTGCGGCGATAAGGTTGCTTTTTGACTGGTGAACTATTAAGTATAATTTTAGTGCAATGAAACGTCTGCTTCGCGTTGAATCTACTTTATTACTACATATTAAAATTACAACATAATATGACTGAACAATTCTATATTAAACTATAATGTATTATATATATTGAAATATATATTTTATATTTTATTTTCGTAAATTCCATGTGGCTTAATGCAACCGATCCAATATGCGTGAAATTTGAGCCTGAGAACTGCGGGCGGTTCTTAGATGAATATTTAAAACCAGTAGGATTTATTGGGGATCATACACCTTTAAAGACATTGTCGAAAAAAGTGAAACAGAAAGTGATGACGAAGAAGATTCAGAAGTTGAAGATCGTAGTTTTATGTCCTATGACTCGGATTCTGAATAATTAAAAAAAAAATTGTATTTTTAATTTTTTACAATAAATAGAAGTAATTTTTTAATTGTTGTTTTTGAAGTTATACTTCTTTAGGCGCGTTATGAAAAAATTATGAGAGTGAAATTTTACGATGCGCGCGCACCGTGACACTAAATTATCAGTATGGGCGCTGAGCGTGCGCGAGCGAGATGGAAATAAGACAATCTACAAGTAGAAAGAAATAGAATATGCGTGAAGTTAGCAGCTATGCTAAGAATTTTGAATGACCATAATGACATTTACCTTTTAAACAAATAAAGGAGTTTTAATTATTTTTTCAAATAAATTTAGGAATGCTTTTTCACAAAGCCCTATTGTTACTTAGTTAAAAGGTTATGAAACATACGTAGTTATTAAATTGAATGAATAATATAATAAAATAATAAATAATTATTAATATTAATTAATAATTGAATAATATACTAAATATTAAATATTATTAACGTTAAATATTTGTTATTAATTATTTAGTATTTTAAAAAAATAAAGAAAGCCAAAGAAGTTTAACTTCTTACGCGCGTACCTACATAAGTACACGCATCCTTTTTTTATTTTGTCTTCTTATAATAAAAATAAAATTTGCAAAATTACCCTGATTAAAAAAAAAACACTTTTATGGGTTTTGAATTTTTTCCAATAGTTTCAATTGATTTCAATTTCTCTGTTTACATTTATAGATTTATAATTTGCATGTAGTAGGTAAATTTTTTAATTTTTTTCAATCAATATTTTTAATCAGGGTATTATTATATATGAATCACTACAACCTTCTTTTTTACTAAAGATGTATATATACTTTAGTGTCACATAAAAAATATACACATAAATAATTAATTGATTCATTAAAAATTCAATAACTATTTCTCTATTTAAATAATAAAATACTCCAAAATGATGCATAATTATACGAGTCCATCGCTGTCCTTTGCTTTTCCAAGCCCAAATAGCATGCGCACTCTCATTATTTAAGTGGGCGGACTTTAAACAGCTGCTATGCTGTGTCCTCTTCTATCGCATGGGATGGTCGGTTGGGACCTCTCAGTCGCACACATTCACTTGGAGCAATATTTTACTTTTTAAAATTCGACAACCGCAATTCTGGACTGATTTTTCGCAGACAACCCTATACCACCGTGTTCAGAATAAAATAATCTTTAATTTCATTTAAATTTCATTCAATAAACAGACCGTTGCAAAATGCTAGTACAGATTTACCTGTTTATACCAGGCAACCCGATAGTTGTGACCGGAAAAGAATGGGCAGCATAAAGTTTGCATATTCTATGGGCTTCATACTTTCGATTGGTATAGAATTTATCTAATAATCATACCGGTGAAATGTTTAAAAAAATATTTTTTTTAAATTATTAATTAAACATACTCTGGACTGAAATTTGCTAGACAACCCATATGGATTATATTTATTGACATATTAAATTTAATATAAAATACGTTTCATTAAATAAGCATCTCGGTGAAGGTCGTTGTATAGCGGGATCTTATACTATCCGTCTATCTATCATCCCATCAAATTCTAGCGGCTTTGACAAACTGAAATCTACAAAAAGAAACTCTGCTTAATAAAGCTACTACATTTCTCGAGCGACCGAGTAATCCATAGGGACAGGCTTAGTTTGTGACTTTGATGAATGTATATTATTAATTAATAAATCTGTAATTGGATAATTGGACTTCAGTTTTCTTTTATTTAATTCATTCAAGAAAAAGTGTAGACAACTTCAATCAATTTTCAACCAAAAGCTAAGTTTTTTTTAGTCCGATATTAGATTATTCTATATCATAATTTTGAGTAGATATTTATGATAACTTTTATTAAATTGAGAACTCTTTCTTTTGCGAACAAAGTAAGCGTTTTTTTCAACCGTAAATAATTGGAACTTATCAATAATTATTTGAAACAAGTTCCGGGAATGTCAATCGATTAACATGGGCAGCTATAACTAGACTACTACCAATAAAAGTAAAATTACGCCTTCTCATTGAGGAGCTTATGTTACGACTTTTATACTCTAAATGCAATGTTATTTAAGAAACATTAATAAAGCTACGTTCTACACCATACCAAAAGCTCGATACACTTTTACGCGCCATTCTGTAGGACTTTAAAATCGTATCCAATAGGATCGAGTAGGTTTACGAGTCCGACCGCAATGAAATCGAGCTGAACGCTCGGACAAACAATTTGTGAGTAAAATAGAGCTTAGGAGGGTAGTTTTACTACAACATTTATTAAGACAACCTCGACTCTTGCGAGATTTATGGACAGTAACAAGTTTCAAGGTACAAATTGCTTAAATTAAGTAGAAATGTAATTTTCTAAAATTATCAAGACATTAAAGATGAAGCATTAGTTGACGTGAAATGTATTGCGTTTTCTATTTATTCTAAATCTACGTATTTCTATGTCTTAAGCAAACATTTTTCACTACACAAATGGGCCGATCATTTCAAAAGTTACCTTATTTACCGTATGCGCCATTGATTGTACTTTTTTGTTCTACTAACGTAGCTGTTGAGTAATTATGTGTACTAACACAATTCTCTTCTCCGAGAATCGGTTCACTTTTTATGGAACAGAACGCATCACAAAGTAAAGTAGTAAAAAACAAATCCGCTAAATCTTTTTTGCTAACGTATACAAAATCTATTGAACAACCTTTACGCTACCTTAAATTCACGATTATAAATCGCAACCTCACGTCTAAGAATTTAATGAAGTGCGATTCGGTTCTTCAAAGACGTTAAAAACGCTACAGCCATCAATCAAACGCTTTGAAACAGTGAAATGGGATTTCACACGTCTTTAATCTACGTAGACGTTTACGTATTTTTCTTGTTTTAGGTTTTTGAGGAGAACTGTACTAGAACATTGCGTAGGTGTGTCCTTGTTTGCTTAGTTGATCTTTAGATGTCTTTAATTGACACTATAAAAAATAAAAAAAATCATTATTATTATTGTAATAGATGGATTCTTCCACGTCTATCATATGGATGCCAAACGTGGGTTTTTAATAAGGCGCTAATAATGAAGGTTGGAGTATGCCAAAGGGCTATGGAGCGTTCTATTTTTCGGTTGATAATTAAAGATAAAGGAAAAAAACAGAGTAATACGAAGCCTTACAAAAATAAAAAACGTCGTAACACACTCAAAAAAGTTAAAGTAGAAATGGGCCGGTCACATTGCGCGCGTTTTTGATGACAGGTGGGTCAAAAATATTCTTATTTGGAATGGCCTTATGCGAAGAAAAACGGGAGGACGCCCACCAGAAACCTGGGAAGATAATATAAATAGCGGGGAAAGATTGGAAAATAGTCATAAATAGCGAAGATGAGAGACAATTGGAAGAGGCTTTCACTCCGTCGGAGGTTGGATACTAATATTAAATATAATACACATTACTTAATGTATACATTGACTTAATGTAATCCTTATTATAGTACTCGAATACAGGCTATTTTTATTTTGTTTATTGTTGGATTGTTTTATTGTTATAAGAGCTACTAAAAGCTAGCTCCCTTTTTTTCCGTGTCTGCAATGGCGGATATTATATTTGATTACATAGTTCAATATTCATTGTTGCAATATTACTTAGATGGCGTTTTAAATTAGGTTACTAAGGGCCAGTTTTTTGATCCGTAGTAAAAAATGGTTTTACCATTTGTTACATTAACTATAGTTAAATGAATAACCATTGGTAAAATCGTAAATGCGTTTTTCAATGCCTTTTTTAACTATAGTTAAACTTAACAATTTGTCAATTTTTGATAATGAGCAATGACATCCCAAAAAATGTGGTTCTTTTTTGTGGGGAACATTTATTTTGTATGACAACACTAGACATATTGAGTGAATGAAATCCATTTTTGCCATCTTCATTCGTTATTTGCGCTTTGAAGAGTTTGAAGTGACAAATTAATCTAAATAACACGATATAAATAAAGTTGTTTTTCTGTGATTTAATACGGTTTACACTTTTTACGATACTTAAATATATAAATAACGATGTTCGCAAACAGCCAACGGTCAAATAAGTAAGTACAAACATATTTTCGTGTTATTTATTCCGGTTTATCTTGTGTTTCGTAATAGAAAGTAATACATTTATGTTTTGTTAAAGGGACCATACTGCTAACTTCGCCAAAAAGAAACTGCCAAACTGGTATGTTCTAAGGATTACAAGTCGTAACCTGCAAACAACTGATCACTGCAGCAATCTACAAAACGATGCACTTGGAAATCTCTGTGACTTTTCAACTCAGATGAGTCTAGACACCGAAGTGTTAAATTTAATATAATTTAATGAAGGTGTAGGCACATTTTTATATTTATTCTTGTATAGCTGTGTCCTACAACAAAAGGAAAAAATCTTTTAACCCTTTGGAAACAAGGAAGCGGATTATGATCCACAGGATAAAAAAATTGATTTTTGAAACAAAGACAAATAAGAGAGGATGATTTTCAATTATCTAAGGAAGAGCATCAAAAACATTTGTGACCAATGAGAGGCCCACCAAAAATTCATACTGCATATAGAGGAGGTGCACCAAAAAGTGATGCAGAGATGGAAGAAAGGCACAATAAATATATGTAGCAGCAAAAGATTGCATCAATTGAGGAGAAATGCAAGAAGAAACAATTAGAAAATATTTAATTGCTACTTTAGGGTTTCATGTAAATTTTGTAATTTTTTTTAATAAAAATGTTTGTATTTAAGTTATAATTAAACAGTTTATTAATCAAGTCAAATTTTTATTTATAAATTCTTGTAATAAAGTAGGTAGATGCTAACTCACAAATGTAATAAAAGCCCTAAAGAATATCATAGGTCCCTAACTAATGTGTACTGTATTTTTAGTATAAGTAATACTTGTATGTACTTATAATAATTATAAGTAATATTATTAGTAATATATAAATAATATTAACTCTAATTATTATGTATTTTATTGCCTATAATATTAACTTATAATAATTATAAGTTAATATTATAGGCAATAAAACACATAATGAATTAGTAATATACTTAATTATAACTGCTGGGTACTGTAGTTAGTAATGAAGCAAAATAGTTGGAGAGTGCTTTATATAACTCTTGTTCATTGGAGTTTAAGATCATTCCCAATTTCAGTAACATCAGAGCACTTTCCTTCGATAGGGGTACAGTGACAAAAATCTAATCATCCGTTTCTATGGATAATTGCTAAAATGCACTAAACACATTCTCATAAATATTATCGTCTTCTTCATCTTCATTAATTAAAGTATCTCAATATTTTAAATTCATATTAGATAGTAATAAACTATTTATCATAGTTTGATTTCTGTGACAAACAGTGTTACTATATAAATTACCAGCGGCCATCTTTTTAACCCTCCGATACTGAGTGTTAACTTTTTTGACTAATGTTAGATATTTTACCATTGGATGCTCTTACCACGGATCAAAAACGCATTTTGCTGATATTTAACTAATAGTAACGATTTTTTACCAATAGTTGAGTTAACTACGGATCAAAAAACCGGCCCTAAGTAGGCTTGCAACACTACGTAATAAACTGTTGGCAAAGTTATACTTGATAACGTCATACAACTAGTAACTTTGTCGTATGACGAGAATCGTTTATATTAAACGTATCAACCAAATTATATTAGTAAAAATAAACCGAAACTCAACAATAATAAAGTAAATAATAATTAAATTATGATAAACATTTGTGACTTGTAAAGTAACTGAGTTTTGTTGGTGCAGTAACTTCTACTTGGGATTAGGTAGGTTGTTAGTTAGTTATCTAGTCACAAACTTCTAGATAACTTGGGTTTATAGATAATTTAACTTAGGGTATTATAATTAGTTTAATATATCTACAAATGGACTAGGATAGATCAGAATGAATATTGAGAATATGATTGATGATATCGTGTACATTATGTTTTATTTATTTAGTTATTTAGACAATCACGTAAAGATCTGACGCATCTCTCTTGCTTCATCCACTTATGGGTTATCTGTATCTGTACTTTTGACCTGTCCCTTCTCTGTACGTCCTTGGTCCAGGTAGGTACGTCAAGGCCAGACCTCACTATCCACGTTTCCTTCATCCAACTCGTAAGCCACTTATGTTTATGTAAATGATATTTCTATGGAAAGAATTTTAATTTTAGCGGGATTATATCTAACATCGTCGTTACTCACAAAAATCGAGGACATGTCTGACGTTCGGGCTACGTAATCTTGATCATAATTTTTTTCTTTTCCTCAATAAGCAGGAGTTATCCTTGCCTATAAAGTTAATGTTTAGGGAACAGATACGCAAATCAAAGTTGTAATTTTAAGTGATCCTCGCCATTCGCCATGGGACTTTCAAAACTTTACTGTATATTCTTTTATGTATGCGTTGCAGTATATCGCTGAGGTGTGGCCACAGACGAACCCTTTGAAGTATATCTTACGCCTGTCTGTCATAATTACGGAAATGTCATATCAGACCAGTAGCAGACGATAACGTTGACATAATGTTTACGTTAACGTTTTGTTGATAACACCTTTATTTATTCAGCGGTAATGTTAATATAATAATAAACGATGTAATAACCTTCTTCACAATGGGAGGTGTGATTGATATCAAACAACTGTACACTGATTGAAATGTATTTTAAATATGATTTAAGCGCTAGTATTATTTGTTATTTTTAATTTTCTTTCAAGGTACAAACTGTTTTATTTATTTGTAACAGTGTAACCAATGTCATTAAATAAACAATTGAGTTAAATCCCTGGCTGGGTGCCCATGGACTTTCTGTCTATGTGCGGATCTAACGACACCAACAACCTGCGCTTAAAAATCAAAAATCATTTAGGAATATACATTAAATGCTTCTAATTTTATATTTACTGCCAGCTCTTAAATCAAGGGCGTAGAACGGAAGAGAAGAACTGGCAATAAACTCTCCGCCACTCTTTTTAATAAAGAACGTAAGAAACTTACAAATTATCGCGATGACGTCATACCCTGAAACATATATATACAACTTCTCGACATTAGCCTTACTGGGGCTTTCGGACCGGCCAGTCAGTGGTAAGACTGGTCGAAGATCCTCCCTTTAGGTAGAGGAACAGTACACCATTCTTACTCCACACGTATTTAACACTAGCGAATGGTAAAGACATGCCTTGTGTCAGCGCACAAGGCTGATAATCTACTTGCCTATAAAGAAAACAGATACAGAAATCTGAACAATCTTACTACTTCGGTTTGTGTAGGAAATAACAGGACAGTGGCTTTATACGAATACATTGTTTATTTTATGTATGCAATAATAAATATGCTTGTTTGAGCTTATTTAAAAAAAAAATATGGCTGATTAACTGACATTGTAAGCTCTAATTAGCATTTATTTTTAAAATGACATGTATCACAGATTCAAGACGCGGCCAATGAACGCGTCCGGGTGTCATTTTTTACATTAAGAATGTTTACAATATTACAAATCACGCATGAAGTGAGGTTTACTTATATTAAAGCTCAATTTAAATTCAAAAATAGAGAGAGAAGGTTTATCAACACTGCTTTTAAGACAATGGTTCCGCAATTAATCGGTAAAAAGAGGAAATAACATAATAAGGCAATCAGTACGTATCGTGGGCTCAGGCTATTATTATCTATTTTTATTATTATAATTATCTAGTACAAATAAATAAAACTGTTTTTATGTACCTGTGTATAAAGCTTTGAAATTACGTGAAGTCACAGAGTCGAATAAACAGAGCATTTAAAATCACACAAATGTATACACAGTTTATTAAGCCCGATTATCCCTTTTACTGTGAATTTACCTAACGTTGAATTCGAAGTTTATCTTCAACGCAAACAAACTTTTGACATCCTCAGATCACGTCAATCAGACGTCGTTTGCGCAGAACGTAATTTGGAAAATACTGGAATATTGCCAATACAATTTGTTCCGTTATTTTATTTTGTAATAAAATATTTTTTATAATCATAATAAATATCGGACGCATATGCTATGTCAAGGGAAACATAAAATCAATTATTAGTTTAGCATAAAACTTCCGATTGTAAAATTATAATGATTGCTTACATTTCTGGTTGTAAAAAAAGTTCCGCATTTTATATAACATCATAAGTAACTTTGAAGAGTAGAAGGAAAATATTAAAAAAAATAGATAAGAATTTGACACTGACAAGATTCAATAAACTTATTAATTAAAATATTAATATTAAATAAGATAATTTGCTATTAATATTTAAAGATAATGTACTGTAGTCTTTTTGGCTGCCATCAATAGAGCACCGAAATCTATTGAATAAATAATCTTTGACGTCATGAAATACAGAGTAACACAATTTTTTATCTGTAATAACAGTTGGGCTGAAAAGTTCGTAGGCTAACATATAAAAAATACTTTTTTATAGAATTTGATTATTCAATATACTCGTAGTTGCCTTCGAGACCGATACAACGATTATAGTAGTCATACAATTTCTCGATGCCATTTTTATAATACTATTTGTCTGTGCCTTAAAATAGGCTTCAATTTCGGCTATTACCTCTATATCAGCGCAATATTTCTGTCCAGCATTCTTTTGAGGTCAGCGAATAGGAAAATGTTGCTGGTGGGCAAATCTGGAGAATACGGTGGATGCAGAAGCAATTCAAAGCCCAAATCATGGAATTTTGACATCGTTTTCATTGATTTGTAACTTGTGTATTGTCTTGATGAAATAGAAGAAAACTTTATATTACCATAATATAACTACTTAACTTCATTATGGGTTTACAATTTTCGTTTGACGAAACAAATAAAGTGTTCCTACAATGAATACTTGATAAAAAATATACAATAACCATGGCCCCAATAAAAGGTGGATAGAAGAAATAGAAGCGGGAGCAGGAAGCCAATGGAGAAAGAAAGCCATAAACAGAGTCAGTTGGAATGTGAAGGGGTTCAGATCGACGGTACTGAAGGAAGCTAAGATATAGGATATATAGGGTAACAAACATAAATAATGAATAAAATGTAAAAATTCTAAGCTGTATATTATAAGTTTATTGGTATGATTGGAAATGAAACGGGCTTTATTATTACTACAGACTTCATATAACACTTAATTTAAAGTCCATCAGTATATACTGACTAGATATCTAGCACGAGGCCATTTATGAACTTATAACGTGCGATATTTTTTCTCCGTCAACGATAATAAATGGCTTACTTAATGCCTGATATCCCCATCATATCACGTAACTTATATTTTCCGTGATTAATACTCTTTTCCCGCATATTTCACATTGCTTGAGTTTCTATGAAAATACATAGTTTCCCATTAAGTGTCTAACATCATTAATATAAGAAAGTAAATTTAAGGGAACAATATATTGACAATTGATTCGCGAGTACTTCACTAAGAAAGAATAATTTGCTAATAAATAATGAGGTAATATAAAAAGCTGTGTCACAGAACACTTTTGTAACGTTTTTCTAAACTATTCTTATCTTTTGTAGCTTAGTAACCATTTTATAGAGGGCAAACGAGGCTGAGTTAACCTATAAACATCGCATCTAAAGGGGTATTGCTGGCCGTACGCAGGCCGATCTATGCCGGTATCTTCATGGAGAATCTTCGCTGCGAGACGATGCTCACTCATTCGTAAAATGAAATGCGTTATTGACCGAACTGAGATGCGGGCCGAATTTTGAGTTTTGTTGTTCTGTGATAAAATTTTACAGTGAGTAATTAACAAATCACTAAATCGTGAGAAGTGTTGGAAATGTGGCTTCATCGTGCGACTCTCATCTCTGAGGTCGTAGGTTCGATCCACGGCTGTGCACCAACGGACTTTCATTCTATGTGCGCGGTGAAGGAAAACATCGTGAGGAAACCGGCTTGCATTAGACCCAAACATTCGACGGCGTGTGTCAGGCACAGAAGGCTGATCATCTACTTGTCTATTAGATTGACAAATTATCATGAAACATACACATACAGTTGTAGCGCCACTGATTTATATTTTTTAAAATCGTGAGAAGACTCTTCGGAACAAAACCACGCTTAAGGTGCGCTTACACGAGGGCAATAATTGCTCGGCGACACGAATGGACCGATCTGGAGCAATTAATGGAGAAATTTCAATACATTCAAAAAATTTCAATAAATTATTTCGGCGATATTGCTTCTAATTGCTCCAGATATTACATATCGCTCAATGTCGCAGATACGAATTGACGAATATCCAATGGACTTGGAAATTCCTAGCAATTTTTGTATATGTCTCATTCGCACTTGTTTGTTTTGCGGCTTGCCGTCTTGCTGCCGCGGGGCGAGCGAGAGGTCGGGTGGAAGTAGGATAGCGCGCGGCAAGAGTCCAGCGCGTAGTCAGCCTCTGTTTGTTGTGTTATAAATAAATTAAAAATAATAAATTAAAATAAAAGTTAAGTTAAGTTGTAATTTATAAATAATTAAATAATATATTTTATAATTATTTATAAATTACAACTTCATTCTGTTTTGGTTCACACAACGGTGTTCCTTTTTTTTTTTACCGTCTAGTCAAACATAGCCAACAGCTTGATTATTTTATGTCGTATTTTTATATTTTTGTTTTTTTTTTGTTTTGACTGCATTTTAATTTTTTTTTTTGCATTTTAGTAAAGTTTTTGAATAATATATCATCTAATTCTTTACATAATGAAAATTTTGTCCTCTTTGCCAAAAACGATCGCACCCAGATACGCCTATTCCTTTTCTTTCTTTTTTGTTTTTGATTAATAATAAAAAAAGCAATACAAGCAGCCGCAGCAAGAACAATGTCGTCCATAGCGAGCGAAAACTGAAATGCTCGTGTATGACAGTATTGCCTAGTTGATGAAGTTGCGCCATATCGCTCAATATTGTATTGCGCAGTATTGATGCTTGTTGCCGTTGCCGTAAATTGCTTGATGTAGTCGTGACGTCATAATTGACGAGTATTGACTGGAATTGAGCAATTTTAGTTGCCCGTGTAAGCACACCTTTAGAGATGCAATGTAGTGGCATTGCGTCTCTAAGCGTGGTTTTATCCTCAAATATCTCAGAATATAACGGCAGATGTCTTTTGTCAGCAACGTGTCCATGATGGAAAAACTAGCTGCTAAACAACCAAGGCAAGTAGTCATAGGCCACTGCTGCTTCACGACAACACCAGACCACACACTACATAACAGACTGCTACCAAATTAGAGGAGGTTCAATTGGATGTCAAAGACATACTCCCTGGACCTTGCTCCAACAGATTACCATTTTTTTCGAAATCTGGATAACTTCTTGCAAGGTAAAAAATGATGGGTAGTCGAAACAGCCTTCAAAGATTTTATTGTTTCCCATCTGAATGTTTTTTTTAGTAAAGGAACCTATAAGATGTCAAAAGTGCATAGATACTAGAAAGCAATGGTACATACATTGATTAACTAAATATATTCTATTTAAAAAAAACCTACATTTTGTTCCTCCCATACAAAAAGCCAAGTTCATATGTAAGAACCTTATATTTAAAAAGCTGTCAGAACAAAATTAGCAAAACAGAATATTAAAAAGTTAAAAAAGGTTTGATTTCAAAACAACCACAAAACTTTTCGAAAACAACCTGAATTTGAAACGGTACGTACAAAGTTTTTCACGTCTTGCAGCTGCGAGTTATACTCGTAAATCTTCTGAACCATTCGGCGATCCTTAATCGATTATTTGACCCCTGAAAATACCAAGCTCGGGACAGGAATTTCATCATTTCGTAAGCCGCAATTATCTTCGGTATGAAACTACTGTCAAATGCTGTAATATCTATGCTTTTTGGGTAACCTACTCAAGTCTAGTTAATGTCATATTATGGAACTTACTTTATGAACTAAGTTCTGCATTGCATCCGTTTCTTTGATTTTTATTTTATAGACAAATTAGTGTTCAGTCTGATACATGACAGCGTTTATTGGTTATAGATATACTGGTTTTTTACAATGCTTACCTTTACCATGCGAGTAAAAAAACATATCGCACAGCTTCAAAACTGACAAATTGGCAAGTTAGTCTAAAAATCAACATGTTTCAGCCACTGGAGGCTGATGCTGAATGCCGGCCATGAACAGGAACACAGTTTAGAAGCAACACGGTGCTCACAAAAGTAATTTAGGGCCCCGAGCCCAGCGGTAACTCCTGATATTAACAGCTAAAAGCCTCTTCCTGGCCGTGCATAAGTTAACTTCTACTCCTCTTAAGGAAGATTCTGTTTTTAAGAACGTCACCAACTTCTTACATATACCTGGAAGCGTATATGTAAATAGTCGGGATCAGTCGTTTACACTGGCCTCAATCCAATTGAACAAGTCTCGGATGTTCTAAAAGACGAGTAAGATCAGTGCAATATGCTCCACAAAACATCAGGGAGCTAAAAAAAGGTATTTCAGAAGAGTGGGAACGTATGCCTCAAAATGTTAGTTATTAAAATATCGCAGGAAGCATGCCCAAAAGGATTCAAGCTGTGATTTTGCCTAGAGGATGTCACACTCAATATTAGGTTTTTACATTTGTAGCTAGATTGAAAAAAATAATTCTCGTCGTTGCCGACCACTTCTTATTATTTGGACGTGTACATCGGTTTTAAAGAATTCATAGAAAATTAATAAAAAATGCTAGAATTCACTTCACGCGTATTTAGTTAGATTAAATCGAACGTAAATTTCCTTAGATGCCCGTTTTCTTGCTAAAAAGTTTATTTGTTGTAAAGTGGAAGAAAGTTAAAAATATAAATTTCTATTACATTCTAGATAACCTTTGTGCAAAGGAAGGACCGATAAATCGATCAATTCTTGGAAACCTTAGTTCGATTTAAAACATTTATTGCTATAGGATAAGTTAAGTAATACTTTTTTATTTATTATGCTCGTGAGCCGCGAGATTATCAAGCACGCTCTTTTTTTGAAAGAGTCTGATAACAAAGAAAATAAATTATGCCTTTAAAAATATATAATTATGAAATCCTATTTCATTATTATATCCATACAACTGATTAAACGAAAATTAATTAAACTTATTACCCTTCAGAACAATGACGTCCTTGAAACGCGAAAACAAAATGAAATATGAAACATATTGTTAATATGATAAAAGTATCCTACATTTTAACATCGTGCAAAGCTCGTACCGTCAATATTTCCCTCTAATGAAGTTAATGTCAGCTGCAAATCGTTGTACAGAAAATCAGGCTTTATTTTCGACGGGTACCAACGTATGTACCTACTAATAAATTTAAACCTTCTTAAATATTCCTTACTATTATTTAAATAAATCTCTCATATCATAATTAAAAGTAAGTAAGAATCCGTGGTCCTGGGTTGCTTATTGAAAGAATTTAAAATACAACACATTATAATATATAAATAACATTATTTGGAAGTCGTTAAAAACAATCATCTTACCATATTTTTATTTAGTTGATATTAACGTCATTGAGTGCGGATTTTTATCCAATCTCCAAGGGTCAAAGGCAAGCATAGCCAATATACAAGACCCGCTTATTGTATTCTCGCCTATAAAGAAAAGTTTAAGTGCGGTTAGAGGCTCATAAATGATTCCCTGGACTGCTATTCTATGAAAGCCGTGTGAAGCCGAGTTTAATATGAACATGTTTACGGTTAACGTTGAAAGGAATTCAGATATTTTTGTATGCTTTTACGATTATTGAGATATTTCTGTGTATCTATATTTAAATTGAATATCGCTCAATATTATTTGATTCTTTTTCATTTTGGATAAGGTATGAAAATTGGAAAAGGTTGGAAGGCAGGCAAGTAATAAGTGGGGGAGTTAAATCCCCTTTAATGCAGTTTTAGAGTAACCGCTAAGTACGACTATCGTATGTCAAATTCTAAAGAATTTTGATAACAACTATCGCACATATCGATATACTTTTTTCCTTGCCCGCTCTACGCCCTTGCGAACTGGTGGTAAATGTAAATTTAGAATCAATCTAACATGTTGACTGTTGACGTTCATAAGTGTACTTGGTTAGCTATATGAATAAAGTTATTTTAAGTTTGAGTTATAGTGTAAATGTCTTGAACATTTTTAAATCACAGTATACCCCCAAATACGCTTCACAAATAGCTCGCTCTTCGGCGAAGAGTCGAGAAAACAATTAAGCTACGAGAGAAACCGAGAAACCGAGAAATAATAAAATAAAAGTTTGTCAAAAACCAATTGCCAAAAACCATTTCAAACAATGGTCTACTATAAACGATGTCGGATCAACCCATTAACTAATGTTGTTAGTGGTAAACTGTTGTGTTATGTATTGCGTACTTTTCAACATCAATTACGTCGAAAATGAAAATTAATTTGCTAATTAATTGCCTTCCACCCACATCCACGGTATAAATGAGCCGTTAGAAAACAAAGACATTATGCAGTGTATTTTTAATATATGAACTTCCCTAATGAGGGCTGAGTTGAACTAGCAAAATGTGCGGCTCATATCAGCGAGGCCGTGATCAAATTACTGTGCACTAATAAACTTTTCGTATACAAAACATTTAAAGATACTTTCCTTAATCAACCGATCCAACACGACTTTGAGTGTAGCACCACGCTGTATTAAAAAAATAGATACACCATGGCGATTAAACAAATTCATTACCTTCCCAGAAGTTACCTCACAAAGCTTTCACGGCAAGGAGCACAGTGTATATATATATATAATATTACTATAGTATCGGTACATATAATATACCATAAATAATTTAATTAAATAATAACTTAACTAAGTTGACTTAGCTGATTGTGCATATTATATAACTTATAATGTTTTTGATATCCGTTTTCAACATTTGAGTGTAGCACCACGCTGTATTAAAAAAATAGATACACCATGGCGATTAAACAAATTCATTACCTTCCCAGAAGTTACCTCACAAAGCTTTCACGGCAAGGAGCACAGTGTATATATATATATATAATATTACTATAGTATCGGTACATATAATATACCATAAATAATTTAATTAAATAATAACTTAACTAAGTTGACTTAGCTGATTGTGCATATATAACTTATAATGTTTTTGATATCCGTTTTCAACATTATGATGATTTTACGTACCAATACCACCACGTACATTGAAGGAAAATATAGTGAGGAAACGTCTTCAACCTAAAAATTGCAGGTGCATAAGTACTACAAAGGAAAACAATACTTCAAAATGTTGCTACAATATATAATTTATACTAAAACATGACAGGTTTTCAAGTCTGCCAACCCACGATGAAAAGTTCTACAACTTTACCTTTAGTCAACGTCAAATTTCTTTAGCTAAGATACCTTGACTGTCAAAAGTGAACTATAATCGAAGTTGATGTCGATAACAAAATTAACTGGCTTCTTTTATCTATTAAAACAACTTTAGAACAACACGAGATCAGATATTGACGTGACTTCAAAGATTTTATTTTTTATTTCAATACAAAATATACCGTAAATTATTATTTGTTGATATTAATAAAACCTGGCAGCGTAAAATATCAAAAGTGTAAATAATCAATAAAACAAATTTAAAGAGGTTATGGCATTATATAGATATTATTTATTTATTACAGTAATACATACATTTTACTATGCCAATACGATAATTTCGACAAAAATATAATATTAGGTCCTTACATATGAAATTGGCGTATTTCGTACTGGCCACTTTAATCACGATGTTCTCCTCTTTGGTAAGGAATTACAAATTAAAATTTGTACAGCTATTTACTCATGTATTTGTGCTTCGATGACCGTCATTCATTTGTTTTTTTCTTCTGTTTTTTCTGTTTGCGTCACTCATTTTACAAAATGGAAAACTTAAACTTAGTACGAGTTCCGCCGTGGCACTAGTGCTGCGGAAACGACTCTAAGAGTGAATGATGTGTATGGCGGTCATGTTGCAAAAGAAAACACAGTTCGTTTTTGGTTCCAAAATTTTGGTTCTGGAAATTTCGACCTGCAGAACAAGCCCCGTGGACGGCCTGAGACCCAATTTGATAATGAAGTATTGAAGGCTATTGTGGAAGCGGAACCATCGCCCTCCACGTCCAAGTTAGCTGCAGGCTGCGGTGTTAGTGATAAAACTGTTTTAATTCACTTGAAGCAAATTGGGAAGATTAAAAAGCTTGAAAGATGGGTACCTCACGAATTGACTGAAGCAAACCGGCAAACGCGCGTCGACTGCTGCGTTACATTACTGAACCGGCACAATATTGAAGGTATTTTAAACCGAATCTTTACCTGTGATTACAAATGGATTCTGTACGATAATCGGAAGCGCTCAGCGCAATGGTTGGATCCTGGCCAGCCAGCCAAATCCTGCCCCAAGCGAAAATTAACCCCAAAAAAGTTACTTGTAAGCGTTTGGTGGACTAGTGCCGGTATTGTTCATTGCAGTTTTCTCAAATCTGGCCAGACTATTACGGCCGATGTCTATTGTCAGCAATTGCAAACCATGATGGAAAAGCCAGCGGCTAAACAACCTAGGCTGGTCAATCGCTCCACGCCACTGCTACTTCACGACAACGCTAGACCACACACTGCACAACAGACGGCTACCAAATTAGAAGAGCTTCAATTGCAATGTCTTAGACATCCTCCGTACTCCCCGGACCTTGCTCCAACAGATTACCATTTTATTCGAAATTTGGACAACTTCTTGCAAGGAAAAAAAATTAAATCTGATGGGGCAGTCCAAATCGCCTTCACAGATTTTATTGATTCCCGTCCGACTGGTTTTTTTAGTAAAGGGATCAATGAACTTCCTATGAGATGGCAAAAGTGCATAGAAAACAATGGTTCATACTTTGATTAATAAAATATATTATATTTAAAAATATTCGACTTTTTGTTCCTCCCATACAAAACGCCAATTTCATATGTAAGGACCTAATATTGAACACTGAATATACTTACACAATATCGCTACTGGAAATGCACTCTGCGAACATATAAATATGTCGATAGTATTATAGATCACAACGCTGAAAATTCTTAACATAATTGTTTTTAGTCAAAAATCATCATCAGATGGGGATCTATTGACCTTAAAATTAACATTGTATGCTATGTATAGATAATTTTAAATAGAAATTAACACTTTGTAAAAGCGTCATTAAATCAGCAGTTTCAAATTTTTCCATTAGCCAAAATAAAAGCTAGTCTGACAGATGTCGACAGCTGTTAAACATATATGATAAATTAGGCCAACCAAGTTGTTTTTATCATACATACGCATTAAAGTAATAAAATATTTAGTATCGTTTTTGAAATTTTACTGTAAGATAACTTTATTTTATAAATATAACAAGAGGAAGAAGCGATGTCTTCAATAGTAAGTTTATTGACATACCCCATTTTGATTTCATCAAACAAAAAACCTAATTGAGATTTGAAAAAAAATTAATACTTTGTATCGTATTAATATTATACTCAATGTAAAAGAAAACTTGTAATAAGGCACGCACGTTTAACCGAAACTCAGAACTGTAGCTTTATTAAATCATCTCAAAACTTCGCTAAGTACGGATTTGCGAAAGTTCGAGATCATTACATTTTCTTCAACATTCAGAACATGACTTAATATGTTTTAATACAGCGTGACTAAAATTCGGTAACTATAGTTAAGAATTGTAAAAAAAATATTAATTATCTATTAAATTGTTTACTGCAAAAGCTCATTGATAAATAAATCAAATCAAGACAGCGCTGAACTAAAACGTACGCTCTCCTCTCCATAAATGCTCAAGAAATCAACAAAACACTCCAACATGATTGAGACAATCACGGCCGGAACGTAGTAATTATTATCTATCGCGTAACGATTGAGCTTATGTTAGCCGACCTTGTTGTCGGAGACCAGTAGGTCGGCCTAGGTACCGCTGGATCGATAGAGTGGAGGGGAACATTCCGAAAGCCAGCAATTGGTGGTAGGTGGCACACGAAAGCTGGAAGTTTCTCGATTCGGAGGCCAAGATTTTTTTTTATAGAACAGCGGGCAAACGGAAAGGAGGCTCATCTGATGTTAAATGATAACGCCGCTCATGGACACTCTCATTGCCAGAGGGCTCGCGAGTACGTTGCCGGTCTTTTAGGAATTGGTACGCTCTTTTCTTGAAGTACCCTAAGTTGAATTGGTTCGGAATTACTTTAGTGGGCAGCTGGTTCCGCTTAGTGGTGGTGCGCGGCAGAAACTGCCTTAAAGACACTCAGTTGTGGAACGACGGACGTCGAGATAATACGGAGGGAATTTCGTATTCTGCCTGGACGTCCGAACATTATTTTTGGGTTGCAGTGCCTGTGGAGTAAGTAACGATTGAGAAGTGAAAGAACAATAACTTTTAAAGACAGTCAGTGACATTGTCACCAAGTTTCCATTGTGCACAATTAAATAAATAGAACAGAACGATAAAGGAGTCATTTTCGAGCAATCCCAAAAATAAAACAGATATTGTATACAATTACAAAAGTCTAAATCATTTATTCATATAGGTAACACAATGTACACTTATGAAAGTCAAAAAAATAAATACATATTAATAGCTTCTTATTTTACATTTACTGCCAGTTCTCAAATCAAGGGCGAAGAACCGAAGAGAAGAACTGGCAATAAACTCTCCGCCCCTCTTTTTAATCGCCAAGTTTTTTGTTTTACACAATGTTTGAGGAGCTGCAACCATTACACCATGTTCCACATTACAACATATTCTTTTATATTGTAAGGTTTTTTATTATATTAAAGACACTGATTTTGATCTGTGAACATTAACCAGTCGTATTCATCCCAGCTCTATATTTACTGTAACTTATACTTCTAATCTAAAGAAAAGGATATCCTATCAATTTTCAAATTATACAGAATTTCAAATTATAAAATCACAGGAACCACGCAATCACTGAGAGCAGATAAATCCTTGTCTATGGTAGATGTTAATAATTTCAAGACGTCATAGTGAGAGATGATTTTGCACGTGAAAAGCATTAGATACAGCCATTTATCTTGTATAGTAAATAAAGCGAAATAACGATGATTGCTTGAACGTAAAATTTTAAATCTGCTCACATGTTGGGTGTAGGTGATTAGTTAAAAGTAAATTAAATTGAATTTTACAAATGAATGAACATTTATCTTTTTCCAATGTAAAATGTTTCGTAATAAGGAGAATAACTCGTTTGCAGTACACTAAAAGGATTGTCGATGACGATATAATTGGTTTAAGGGGAAGATCATTTTAAAACGTATATGTCAAAAAGAAACGCAATTAAAGAAAAAACTTTTTAACCGGATTAAAGTTATGTATTATTATAAATTTACAATTATTTAACATAATTTTAAATTTATCCGACGTTTCGCGTGCTTTACAGCGTGCGTGGTCACGGTGACTGAAGACAAAAGGTGTTGAATGTCAATAAGTATCACAGCTGTTGAAAAAGTTGCATTATCTGTATTTATTTCCCCGGAGTTGGTATCGACTAAGAGATGGAGGGTTTTGGCAAAAAAAATAATTGTAAATTTATAATAATACATAACTTTAATCCGGTTATAAAGTTTTTTCTTTAAATGTGTAAAGGTTATGTTAATCAAAGACTATGAACAAACGCAATTTTAGCGTACGGAAAATCTTACGTCCAAATCTTAGGAGACTTCCGATTGTAGCGACTTTAATGACTTTCAGGAGTTATGATATGCGTTAGATTACATTCTTATTTATTTACAAATAGCCGCGCCAATTAGGCCACACAGAACAAAAATTTGTTGTCTGTAAAGTCGGTTTACTGACGATAGTTGAACGTGACAACGTCATAAGAAAATACTGATGGAATGGTTGCATTTTTAAAAGAAAATGTTTATTTTATTTGTTTGATAGATATTTTGTGTGGATATAGAAAAGGAGGTATTTATCTTCCATTTGGAAATCACACATTTATTTGTACGCAATAATAATACAATTATCTCAATTTTTTAACGAGCGAACGCTCTGTGTCGCTCGTTCCGAGCTCTCGCTTGCACTTCAAGCCTTAAATGGAACGCCTCAGAGCGAGGTAACGGCGCATGAGTCATGTTTTTCGTGCGTGCAGCCGGCTCCATCGAATTATAAGACGTTGTCACGTCAAAAACACAAAACAGCCCTGCGATTCTGTAACTCACTTTTCGAACTCACACAGCGGTTTTCGCATCGACGGTCGCTCTCAAATCAGTCGTGAAGCAGTCATTTTATAATTTGGTATTCTGATAAACAATAAACTACAAGCTCCCACCTTTTCAAAGTGAGTTAGAGAATTGCAAGGCAGGAAAGAAACAAGTTATACAATTTATAACCAATATATGGCCTCCATGGGTGCACAAACATAATGATTTCAAAAACTAAGTTAACATAAATAACAAAACTAAATATTTCTAAAGCGTTCCATAAAAGAAGTCAAATTATAAAGCATAGCTAAGGTGATTACAGAATGCCTTTTCTATAATCGGATGGACGATCCGAAAAACTATAAAGATTGTTCGGGCCCAGCAGCCGATTTCACATTCTAGACATTCTGTTTAGTGGAGCGTAGAACCCCGAATAAGACCACTTAGTGGAGATAAAAAAATCCGCTTTCTTGCAACGTCATAAGCCTCTAGGAAAAGAAATGCTCAATTTAAACAAGATATGAGGTGAGTCCAGCATATTGTTGCACAGTTTATGAAGAAACATAGCATCCAACAGATCCCCACGACAATGAAGTGGCCTTAAGTTGTAGTGCTCTAGAGTCTAGACGATCGCTATACGATGTTTTTATTTGCAAGTTTAAATTTAAGAGAGAAGTGCCAATTGTTAGTAGTTATTGTTTTGTGAAACATATGTAGAGCGAAGCGTGCAATGAAATCAACATTTTTCATAACCTGTATATTTACCTGCTTTAGGTAAAACAATATTGTAATACATTTTATAAATCTAAGATTACAAGTCTTTAAAAGTTTCCTTTATCTTTAAAATGATCCAACTAAAGCAAATATATCGAATAATACATCAACAAGTAAAAATAACCTCAAGGTAACATGAACGCTATGGTTAAACGAAACCTGATACAAGATGAATCGTTTCATATCACGAATTTTTGAAAATATATTTCCAATTTTATGATAAAGCACCAGAACGTGATAACTTGTCTGTTATATAAGAAGTAATATATGAAAATCTACTATTTCAAAAATACAAATTTATAACCAAAAAACAAGAGTTTGTTAAAACCATGTTCAAAACAATATTTCGCTAAATTTACATATTGTTACCTTTTTATTTAAAAAAAGGTCGCAGCAATGTATGGTCACAATTTTTCCATTCACCGAACAAGCAGACTATCGCTAAATTGACTTAGATATTATCAATGTCACCTAATTATAGTAAGCTACGTCTGTCTGCACAGCACCGACTTAGAAGTCAGAAAGAATGTTTCATAGCGGCTTAGCACGCCAAAAGTTCACCTTTTATTTCACCTTCGACCGTCCTACCCTGCATTATTTTGAACAACTATCAATATAAGTAACACTCCTAAAGGTCTATGTATCTGTTTCTTTGAAAATGTCTGAAAAGAGAAATAGGTGATCAGCCTGACACATGTTTTCGATTGTTGGGTGTTTCGCGATATTTACCTTCACTGTAAGAGTGCACAGCCGGGTTTCGAACGCAGGATGAGTTTGAGCTCACTGCTCTAAAACCTGTCCATACAAAAAGTAATAAGTGGAAATCGCGAAATCGGCATTTCGGCATAGATCAAAGACTATGTTATAAAGTTATCTCATCCGTGTCTAAGCAAATACAGTTTATATCCGCATAATCATAATATTTATTTAATGATAGCTCTCAGTGTGCAGTGTAAACGTTTTCGAGAAACACACTACAAATAAATTAATACAAAAATTATTCAATATCGAACCAAAATTTGTCAATTTTAATTTATGGTAGATTTAACAATTTAAAAAGTAGATTACGACTGATAAAGATTTATAAATAGTTTTCGGCGGAAAAAAAAAGGGTCTGGGCCTCAGATTTCTGTACCTATTTCATTATCATTGGTTAATCTAATAGGCAAGTAGGTGATCAGCCTCCTGTGCCTGACACACCGACGATGTTTTCGGTCTAAAGGTGGGAACTGATCAAAGTTACGAGGTGTAATGTAACACGTTACACAGCGAGCATTCGTGCAGTCAGTACGTCGTGTTACGGGGAAGCCAGCGAGCAACGAGCGAGAAACGAGCCGCTCGTTACTCGCTTTGAGTGCTCCACCCGGCGGTCGGTTTTACAGCGAATCCTTTCACTGTTCGACGCGTTCTGACTGAACGTGGTTCAGTCAGAACGCGTCGCACGTCTTGAGTGATCATGATTATGATTTTATATAAATTGTGTATTTTTTAAGTACTTTTGGTGGTTTGTCATTGATAGCACGTTTAAAAAACCAAATGATTACTGGACAGTATAAAAACTTTGTACGCATGTCTCCTATCGATTTTGAACAACTCGTGAATTTAATTGGACCAAAAGTACTTAAAAAAGACACAATTTATAGAAAATCATAATCATGATCAATCGCGACGTGCGACGCGTACTGACTGAACCACGTAACAGTCAAATGATTCGCCGAAAAACCGACAGCCGGGTGGAGCACTCTAAGCGAGCCACGAGCGGCTCGTTGCTCGCTGGTTTCCCCGTAACACGACGTACTGACTGCACGAATGATCGCTGTGTAACGTGTTACATTACACCTCGTAACGTTGGTCAGTTCCCACCTTTAAATGAACATATTAAAAGAAAATCCATTGGCCCACAGCCGGGGATCGCACCTACGACCTCAGGGATGAGAGTCGCACGCACACTGAAGCCACTAGGCCAACAGTGCTCCTGTTATGTTTCGAAATAATTTAAAGTAAAAGGACAATAATTTATTTAAAACTAACTAACGCGGCGAATTTCGCACCGCCTAACATTCAATGAATTTCGTGTTACAAATAAGCTGCACTTAATTTATGATCTTATGAAAGTAATAAAATGAATACAAAATGATTATTAGGTTCACTACCATCACCGAATTGCAATACCTAAAATTACAATGTCCCTTGCGTTCTTGTTTATTTTAGTAGGTAAATCTATTTCCCTTAGATCACATGAAATAAATTTCACAACGCACTCATAAATATTTGACAACAAATATATGTCAATCCTGATATTAAACTTTATAACAATTTTAAATACGCCATTAGAATATCTTGTCGATTCGAAATTTTGTCGACCTTTATTTAAATACGTTCTTTAATTAGAAGTGAGAGTTGACCGTATTGGCGGGATTGAAATTAAATGTTTGACAGCTACGAAACCCCTAAACATTGTTTTCCAATGGTTTTTATAATTATGCTATTCGAGGCGAATACAATTAGTATAAATAAAAAACTCGACTAACCCATGTCGATAACAGCTAGATTTTGTAAACAATTTGTTTTGAAGATATGAATAAGCGAAATGTATTACGATAGATAATAATCATTAATGGATTTAGTTTTTTTTTATAATTGGACTATTCCACCAATTGACATAGTCCCTTGTTAAGCTGGTGAAGCTTGTGTTATGGGTACTAGGCAACGGATATACATACATATTATACATAGATAGACCTAACACATAAATACATATTTAAACACCCAAGACCTAAGCAGAACACCAAATGCTCATCACATCGATGTTTGTCTCAGCCGGGGATCGAACCCGGGACCCATGGATTCGCAGTCAGGGGTACTAACTACTAGACCAATGAGCCGTCAATTATAATAAAACTAACACATTACAAAACAAATTACTAAAGATACTCGCTATACTTACATATAAATGTAATACATTTTAAAACCAAGAATTAACATTTATTCATGATATTCCTACAATTAATTAAAACTTATACAATAACAATTCTTCGAAATTATTAAAACATATTTAGTTTGACAATTAGTAGTAGGAACGTTCGTTGATGAGATTTACTGTGATAAAGAAATATGTTTAAAATATTACATACTTTATACTTTTAATAAGGTATTTTGTATGAGAAAGAAAAGTCTATTACCTACAACGAGCTTTTAAGTTTTAGGTTAAGTCATGTATGAACTTCGATTCAGCCAATTTCACTTCGAAGATGTAATTTAAAGTTAGGTACTTCATTAAAGTTTACATACTTTACATTTTTCCGCACAAGGAAGACGTGAAGAGGGTAAACTTTTAAAAACGTTTCCTTCGCGTGTACGTCGGAGTTAAAATCAACAATTTTATCTGCGATCTTGTGTCTGTTAAAACTGTTAATGGAATTTTATATTTTAACTTTATGTATTTATTTACTTTTTTCTTTCGATATCAGCTAAAAATATATATCAGTTCTCGCGAGTTCAGCGAGGCCTCTGGCATTAAGAGTGTCCATTAAGGGCGGTATCACTTAACATCAGACTGGCAGGAGGCCCGTTTGTCCCGTGTTCTATAAAAAAAACTAAGACAGTTTGTATTTCTTTAAAAATTAACTTTATTTCTCAAAGACAAAAATGTCACTAACATGCGAATAATACTTAAGATTAACGGTACATTATCGTCGTTCTTAAAATAATCACAACATTATAATTATAGCCGTACATGCAAAAAACTTAAAAGTAACCAAAGAAATATGAATTTAAAGTAATTATAAGAAATGAATTAAAAAGTAATTTTGTTTGTTTGTTTTTTTTTTTCACTTAGATTCGATTTGAATGAATTGAAAAGAATTAATATTTTTTTATATTTGTGGGTAATTTATTATACAACTGTGCGCCTTCGTAGGTAAACATTTTTTTGTTAACTTCTCACAAATAACACAACAATGGCTTGGCATATTCGTACTATACCTTGTTTTTAATATTAATAAAAAAATCATGCATGATATAGGTACAGGCTAGCTTAGTTTATTTAATGTTGTTACTTAGCAAAAAAACGCCCGCTATCAACGTACGAGTATTTAAAGAATCAAATCCCGTGAAAACTGCGTGGTGGTTACAACGTTGACAAATGGTACCACTGACATTTCACATGTGTGCCATATAATCATTATTATATACACCTATACAAGTTTAATATTCAGCTTTTTTATCTCATTCATTTGTATTTCCCTTGAATTTTTACACAAACAAAAAGCTTGGCGATTAAAAAGAGTGGTGGAGAGTTTATTGCCAGTTCTTCTCTTCCGTTCTACGCCCTTGATTAGAGAAGTGGCAGTAAATGTAAAATTAGAAGCATATACTTATATATTTTTATTGATTTTATTAATAAGTGTACATTGCGTTACGTACATGAATAAATGATTTTGACTTTTGACTTTTTCGTTTAAAAATATGTGTGTGTAATCCACAAATAGTCTTAAAATCAAGTTCTCTATTTATAAAAACCTTACACATAAAGCCTTTTAATTCTAATCTTACGCCTAGAAAATCTGTATGAAGATTCAGTCGGAATTGAAATTCTATATTGTCTGTCTTTAAAGTAAATAAGTTTAAACCATAAAAATTTTAAAGTTTTACAAATGTACCTATTTATTATATTAATTTACTAGCAATTCATTCTGGCTTTCAATGGAATAGAAACATTAGCTTATTCATAAACACCTTAAATAGCTATTTTAATGTTTAAAAATAAACGTGATCAAACTTAATTAAGGCAAATAATAAAATTCTCATTTAGGCATACGGACGCGAATAGTTCATTAATTCTTTATTTGGTACATTTTCCAAATAAAGTACTTAAGGTAATGAAATTGTTTCCGTGATTTCATTAATTTTCCGCAAAATACAATTCTTAACTGCAATTTTTTCATATCTTTTGTTGCGTACTATAATGTTAACTATTTTTATCTCATATAAATCAGATAAATTTGACAAAACATTAACTAACTTTAACTACTTTATGAAAGTATGTGTGTTGAAATACATAATGAGTACTTGATTGAACAATTTATGAATCAGTATATAGTACGGTTCCTGGGTCAAGGGGGATGTTTTAAATAATGTATACTATTTATTAACAAAACTAAAATAATTTATAGTTAAGTGAATTCTTTGTAATGAAAATGACTACCGACTAGCACTCGGGATGAAACTCCGAAGTTTTAGGAAATAGCCGCGCTTTTAAATCTATGAAAACCTCAGTGAGCAAAATCTATAGCACTGTTAGTACAATTACTTAAACTATTTCCTATATAAATTTGAATATAATTAATTAACTGATGTCAATATTACTGTTCGTAATGGTACGACACAGTACCGTCATAGTTTTCGGCATCCATTTTGTCCCGAGTTAAGCGGGTGTAGTTACCAAAGGGTTAATATGTTAGTGAGGTACACGGAATTCCAAATGTTCTTAACTGACGTTATTCGTACTTTACTTTTTATCGAGAGAAAACCCAGGTACGATAGGTATTTAAGTTATTTCTTACTACCGTTTACGGTGAATCAAATGTTTCAGCGTGAAGTAATTACGTGATTTTATACTGGTGAAGTAAAGTTATCTGTATAATCCAGCGGCCATTTGTATTACCGATTACATTTTGCGTATAGGCTTTAGTCGTATGAATCTCAAATTAAATATGTTCAGAAAAATATGTACAAAATTAACTAAAAATAATGCAAGATCAATAAAATAAAATATAAAAAATAAAATATATTTATTATGGAACACGTCACTTATTCCACGTCATTAAATTTGAATCTGTAGGCATCCCTACTCATCGGCAAAGAACACACATACGACAGAGGGTGTAGGCCGAGAGAAAAATCCGGCGTAAAAACCTCTCGGTACTCTTTTAAAATAGCAAATCACCAAACAACACTAATCAAATATCGGAAATTAATTAGAAGTAGCCTGTCTAGCACTAGTCTCAGGCCTAGCAATATAAGATCGAGGCGTCTTTAAGACTTGTATAATTTTATGCCTTACGAAGATATATATATATATATATATAATATATATATATATATATATAAATATGGCTGCGGCTTTTGCTCTCACCCGTCAATCCGTTATTAAATGTACAGTTGGAGATACAAAATAGATTGAAACAAAATACTCAGAACGTGATCAAGAGCTTAAGCTGATTTTGAAAGGAGAGTTGTTATCTGTTAGTAGTTACCGGGCGTATTACGCCCAGTTTTAAATTCTAATAACGTAAAAGATACCAACGTGTAGACAATGGCTTTGTAAGTCGACACTAATAGAGTTTTGTTTCAACATTGAGAAGCTGATTTAATAGAATGCTCTAGGAGGTAGGTATATAAGATCTTTCACTATGGGTGTAACTAGGTATAAATAATTAGCCAAAAATAAATAAAAAAAAGTGTTTCGTGCATAAACATAGTTTTTTTATTCCCCTTCAAACCAAGATTTATATTAATGTATTATGTTTCGTAATATCATTTCAATAGGTTCGTATATTGCAATATGTCTTTTACATAAATAGTTTAAAAAATCTTCTTGGAGTCAAACAAAATCGAAGTAAATACTGTATATTTGATTGTTATGATTACTAATAAACGCTTTATAATTTAAGAAAATATGTATTAGAGAGAGCCAAGCTTGCGGGTTGGCCATTAAATGTACCGCAGCCCATAGACTGACATTGTATTAGTGGATGCTTTACCGACCTTTGAGAGACCTTTACAACAAATGCCTACAAAAAATATTGGTAAATCAAAGCATTTCACAGTCTTCGTCACCAAAACGTCGTAAAACGAGCACGCATATATAAACAATAATTATTATTATTTGACAAACTATTCCTATACTATACAATAAAAGTAAGACAATGCATTATCCTTATGTTACTTGTAATCTAAATGACAATAAAAACTATACAAGTTGTGCATATGTCGAGAATCGGTGATCGAGACGCAAAGTTAGAACATCAAGCTAATGTTATTCAGAAGTGTCATTTGATCCTATCGTAAGATGTTTTCCATGTGGATACGAAACTGCGCTGATAAATATTTAAATTAAGTAAGGGAATCTTACATCTAAATGCTAGTTATGTAAAAAATACTGTGTACGTTACATTGGGTTTTATTAACACGTGAAACGGAAAAGCAAAAGGGTTTCCTTACAGTTTGTAAACAATATTTTTCCGAGTATTTCAAAAGCCCTCAAGAGACGAGAGCTCAGTGAGTGAACCCCTATTTATCATTTGGCTGAATTTATCGACATTTGAAGATCGTTAAACAAAATTACACAGTGAATGTTAAAGTTTTCAAGATTTTGTTTATAAAACAGCCTTGCGATTCTGTAACTCACTTTTCGAATTCACAAAGCGGTTTTCACAGCGGCGGTCGCGCTCAAATCAGTCGTAAAGCAGTCATTTTACGATTTGGAATTCTGATAAACAATAAACTACAAGCTCAGAATGCCAAATCATAAATTGACTGCTTCACGGCTGATTTGAGCGAGACCGCCGCTGCGAAAACCGCTGTGAGAGTTCGAAAAGTGAGTAACAGAATCGCAAGGCTGGACTCGAAAAAATAATCGCAATCGTCTACGAGATCTTGAATTTCACTACGAAGAGATGTAATGCATTTGTGCACAGCCGTTTTCGTCTACAGGCTACGAATCGTAACGATAACAAATCGTAGGGTTGCGGAACTCACGACGTTGATTCAATTTTGATAGGCAGAGCGTACGCACTTAGCGTTAATGACTTAATACTTAATACACCGCCAACAAAGCGAGCGAAGGCTTATGTAGAATACACTTAAAACTTCCACTCAATATAAGACTAATACTTTAACTTTTATAGTTATCTCCATTATTGAGACATATCTTAAGTTGTTGAATAAAAGATTAAGAAATTGCCAATAAACTGCAGTATCTCCGTATTGTCTAAGTGTCTCTTCGGAATATGGAAAGATAATAGAATGTTTAAATCAATTTGCTGCATCCAAACAGATTTGCGGATGAAAATAGCTTGCTTTCAATCACTTAAGAGCTTGAAACCCAGTTTACAGTACTAAAGAAATTTGAATCCTAGTATTCAAAAAACTTTCCGAGAAATCTTAAGAAAACATTACTTTGGTAAAAGGTATGTTTATCCCATAGCCGTTATAGTGGGGTGTGATACATTGCAAGTATTTTATAACATTCATTACGAATTTTATAAGTCAAACGAAGTAAAAGCGTTTATAAAATGTTATTAATTCAAAGCAAAGCAAAACTTGACTTACAAATCTTGTGAATGTTTAGATTTTAAATTACTTATTAATAAAATACTATTAATACTAAAATTAAATTTTTTAATTAATAAAAAAAAATTCTTTTTAATAAAAAAAATTACCTTGACGTTTATATTCGTTAAAGTTTTATTGAAATGATTAGTTTTTTGTTAAGTAATACGAACACAAGAGCAGTGTTGGCCTAGTGGCTTCAGCGGGCGAGTCTCATACCTGAGGTCGTAGGTTCGATCACCGGCTGTGCACCAATGGACTTTCTTTCTATGTGCGCATTTAACATTTTGTCGATGGGTGAAGGAAAACAGCGTGAGGAAACCGACATGTCTTTGACCCAAACAGTCGACGGCGTGTGTCAGGCACTGGAGGCTGATCACCTACTTGCCTATTATATTTAAAAATGATCATGAAACAGATTCAGTAATCTGAGGCCAAGACCTAAAGAGGTTGTAGCACCACTGATTTATTTATTCTTAATACGCACAAGATAGCGTTGAAAATAAATTAAATTTAACATGTCTCATCGTATACCGCTTTATTAAATTATATAAAACTTTATTATTCATACTTAAGGTGTAAAAGTTATGACGAACCCTAACTTATAATCCTGTCGCAAATAATTTAATTAAAAGTATGACATTGTCATCTTAATTGACTTGTCAAAGTAGGCATTTTTATTACTTTATCAAGTTTGAAATTTATAGAGCTTTAATAAAATTGATTTTAATACTTGCTAATGAACTTGTATAATTACATTTCAATAAGTATTTCTAGTGATTTAAACGTACTTAATATAATAGGATGTGTCTTTAAAAACAAATACGTAAGGTGTTTCGCAGCGAATCCCTCATAAGGTGAAACGCATTCACCTAGCATGAAAAAAGTGAGCCACGGCCACTTACTTGTGTGTGTAAGTGAGTTCACGAAGCAGACAAGGTTATAATAAATATCATAAACGTAGTCGGTTATTTCATGTGAAAATAATAACGATATAAGCTCTTGGAAACACATAAAAGATATAATTCTGTAATTGACAAATCTAAATACTTGAATAGATTTATATTTTTTTGTTGTCACTGTAGATTTATTATAATCGAGCAGTGTTGGCTTTCAGCGTGTGACTCTTATACCTCTAGTTATAGGTTTGAACCCCAGCTGTGCACGAATAGACGTTTCTCGCGACGTTCAGTCGCAGCTCAGTGAAGGGGATCATCGCCAGGCTAACGTAATGAAGTTGCCTATACGTAACAGATACAGAAATCTGAGGCAACGACCATGGGTACTGTCAATGGTTTTTAGCCCAATATCTATGCATTGTGCTAAAGTTAAAATAAAAATGACATGTACCTCAATTATATAACAATATATTTTAGTGATTTTAAATGTAGTTTATGTAAAAATTCCATGTGGTTAACGTAGCTGTGCGCACACATAGCGGTGTGTAAATATACAATGTGTTAGTTAGCGCATAATTAATTCATCAAATATTGTGTCTATTAAAATATGCATATAATTGACTCATTAACACTTAATTACAGATACAAGAATTAAAAATAACAATAATAAACTTAAAAACATGGTGCAATGCCAAATGGCTATCTATGGTCCATGTAAACCTAATTGAGAAGAAAGAAGAAACACAAAAAACAAATTGTAATGAAGCGCAAGCGAGCGTAACTTTTACAACTTTTCATTACCTTCAATACAATTGTAAAGTAATGTAAGCAAAATCTCTCATCTAAACTAATATTATCAAGGTGTTAAGTGTGTTTATTTCGTTGAACGCTCTACTCTAAGTGTCAAATTCTTGATAACTCGGATAGTCTATCTATCAAGGATGGATAATGGATATATACACCTTAGGTTCTTGTCACGTCTTTGGACGGCTGGCACTCATTTTAAATTATTTGCAAATAAATATAGCCGATGTTACGAATCCTATTTAAAATAATTTTTAAACAGCCTAGTGCTTGTAAATTACAAAAAATCTTATAAGTATATATAGCTTTATTGCTCCACTCTTCAAAGTATACTGCTAAGTTGACAAACATTCAATGTAACATTAAACCATCTTATGTGATATATAGTGTGCAAAGTGCAATATTCAAATGAAGAGCAGGCTATGACGAAGTTACGCTGGACTGGAATAGTTCGCACTTAGACGCTTTAAGCTTAGGTCATCGGAATTCTATGAATATGTGAATAAGTAATTTAATTTCAATAGTTAGGTTAAATTGAACTTCTTTAAGGGATAACGAGGATTTATGTATCATTGAAAACATATAGAACACTGTTATGGTAATAAAAAGGAATGGTGCCGTCAAAACATAACTTGTGAAAAAAAACAAATCTCGCAACGCAGTTCTTCTACCGTAAAATGTGAGATCCATGAAATACCAAGACATTAATATATTCAGTTGCTTCTTAAGGGACCTTCTGTCTTAAGTTATTAAGTAATTAACTCACCTAACAACACCTTTTAGTAATTATATTAATATTACAAATCGTTTTACAACGTTTTAAATAAATACATTGACTTGGCCATCGCATGAAAACACAATGTGTATTACAAGTAATACACGTTGCAGTCCGCGAGCGCGTACAATTTTACCATTTACGCATGCTTGCGAACCCTGAATATAATGTGAGAAGGATATATTTAATTGCACATTGGCTGAATTCACAAGAATTGCATTATCTTTAATAAGTAAAAATATGAAAAGGTGTTCTTAGTTTAATTTTTATATTGAAAAGTTTTCTGTTGTATTAGTATTAAGTAACTGCAAGAATAGAAAATGAGGAAATAAATAAATAAATGTTATATTCATTTAGATAGTTTACTAATTATAATTCTTAAACTACCGGTTCAATTTGAATTTGAAATATACCGTGTTTATACAATCCCTGCTTGGTAACTAAAAATGTATCTTCTAATTTTATCCACACCGAAGTTATAGGAGTTTTTAGGGGGTCGAAAATGGCTCGATATGCTTCGAGATTAGGATAGTACGGCCGTACCGTTTTTATGTTTGACCTAGTGGGCGCACTGCCGTGACCCCAGATATTGATATTTTATGATCAAAAACCGTTTTGTGACATTTCATTACAGAAGTCTTCGTCACCGAAAGATACATAGAAATAATGCTTTAAGTTCCCGTCCTTTGATTAATTATTAATTTTATTAAGTCTTCTTCTTCTTCTTCTTAAAGTGCCTCTCCACTACTGGAGGTTGGCGGTCAGGTCGTCAAACTCCTTCTTATTTTTCGCCAAGCGCATCAGCTGTTCTACGCTGGCCACTCCCGTCCATTCTCTAATATTGCGGAGCCACGAATTCCTCCTTCTGCCAGCGCGTCTTTTCCCCTCGACCTTGTTCATCATGATTACTTGAAGAAGTCGGTACCAATCGTGTCGAAACACATGTCCCAAGTAACTTATCTTCTTCTTTTTAATGTTCAACGTGAGTTCTCGGGATTGTTTAACGCGCCGTAGAACTTCTTCGTTCGTGACTCTATGGACCCAAGCTGGGTCCATAGAATCATCCTCAGCATTCTTCGGTAACACCACATTTCAAAGGCGTCAAGTTTCTTAATGGTTGCCTCCTTCAAGGTCCAAGCTTCGCAACCATACATTACAACTGGCCAGATGTAACATTGAAGCATCCTACTTCGGAGGTGCAGCCTGATGTCTTTATTAAGTATGTCATTTTATTTTTAAATTTTTGGCACAGAACCAGAAAACAGGTTGATTAAATACATAAGTTATTACACACTAAACAACATTTGTAAACCTGAAGTCCAATTACATCTGTACACAGCATTTTAGTGGAATCTTTAGTGCTGGTTTACTAAATAACGGGTGGCGCAAAAGTAATGGTACTAAAGAAAATTTGTTTATTTTTTTTATATGACGATAGTTTTCATTCTGTTGTTGAAAATTGTGTAGTAAACAAATGTAAAATACACTGAAAATAAACATGGACCGTTTTACTCCCCAAGAACGTGGAATAATCGTGTCAATGTTCTTACGGAATAATTCATCAGTGATAAAAACACAACGTGAATTTCGTCGACGATTTCCTGCAAGATCACCCGATATTATTCATTTCAATACAAACGTGTAAGATCGGGGAACCCTTTTAAGTAAAAAAATACCGAATGTGATTCGAAACTTGAAAAATGCAAAACCTTATAGGCTTTAGCTACGAACTCGTAATGAATTTCCACAATCGTCTGATCACTGAACTGGCAAGGCCTGATCAGAATGTATTATTGTTTGGGACCAATATGTTTTTCATCTTTTACGAATCGAAGCCAGAAGAATTGCCTCTCTAGATTTAATATCGAACTATATAGAAAGTTTCTTCTTATATTACGTTATTATTTCATAACTTGTTTTTTTGGTTGTATTTTCTATCTATCGATTGCAGAATCGATATCAGACAGTATGCTAGATCAATAAAATATGCCACTGCGCAACATGTAGTAGGTACTTGATAAAATAACAAAGAAGCTTTCATTATTTCTCCACTTTGATTTATTTAACTTATGTATTGCTATATGTAATTCAAAGAACAGTTATCTTTAACTTAATCAAGTTCTTATATTTGGTATTTATCATAACCTAAAAATAATGTCAATGCTTTTTCCTTTTTTATATTTTCGTTATTTTACTCTTCCTCAAGGAGCATATGTAGGGTTATAAGCCTCCTCCAAAGATATTCTTGAATATTTTTATTACATTCGATATTGTTGTGTTTCTTTCCTTGTGAAGTTACCGTTTATAATCACGAAGATATCAATTATTTCATATTTTACGTTTTATATAGTTTATTTATTATATGGAGATTTTATATGGAGAATTCTTCCATTAAAGCGCTATTTTAATAGAAACAACACATTATACATTTTATATTAAGTACTTATTTGCGTTTGTATAACCATAGTGGTTAAGGAATAAAACCCCTATTTTATAATTCTATCGTATTAAAGAACGAAACAAAAGCAAAAAACTGTTAATACGTTTAGTTCAAGTTATCCTAGGATTATAGTATGAAAAATACGCAAAACAATACCGAGGCGTTGCATAGAAATTATTTCTTACGAAACCGTTCTCTTTAATTTGAAATGCGATTTCAAAGGAACTATTGTAACCGCGTTCAGTAATCACAATATTGTAGTCTCCAGGTATTGTCTGAAAGCCACAAAGTTCACTTCAATGAGTGCATCACTGAGATTCCTAATAACATGTCTAGTTTAGCCATTGAAATACCTCGGTGACTTATCGACTACCACCTATTAACACGTTCACTGCGTTACAGGCCGATATCAGCCTGCCGCGGTATTTCCGCTGGTGCGGACGAAGAAATCTATGTCCCTCTCGCTGGTGCGTAACGATTATCTCAGGTGTTTGTAAAAATTCGACAGGGACAAATATATATTTCATCTTGCGGTCAAAATTGTTGTGCTATCTAACTGATCTAACATAGCGTTCGATATTATCAACGATGGCAAGCAATACAAGAAAATTACAAATTTTGGAAAATAGAGTAATTCGCCTTGCAGTTATTGACAGTGATAGTGACAGCAGTGAAGAAATATTTTCCACTAAGAAAAATAAAAAGTATTTCTGTTTCCAAGACAGGCATACATAAGTAAATAAATACATTTTTCAGTTCGTTTACGATAATTCTGTTTTATTTTCGATATTTCTCTGTCCCATCACTACTAAAAATATATTCTAGTGCGGTTCAGGTCGATATCGGCCTGCCGCTTTTCCTGCTTTATTTCTCATTTCCTGTTTGCCAGATCCCGGGGCGAATCAAACCTAAGGAAGTTGGGTTCAAGGTCATTCTAACAATATAAAAAAAAACGTATACATTATGTTTCCACAAAGTTATAGCAATTTAATCTATCCTAGTGCTGTTGGGTCTAGAAAGACCTGCCACGCACCGGCGGAAATATCATTGGGGGCGCCGCCGCACCTGATGAAAAATTATTATTTTACTTGCCGCAGTGAACGTGTTAATAACAAGAATTAAACAAACCCTACACTTCTTGAGCTCAGCATATCTAATTTAAAAAAAAACATGTGTGTGTACTTACGTACACGCGTTAGAAGTTATACTTCTTTGGCGTTATAAGATAAAAATCTTTTTAACATCTTTATATTTCGCCTTATTCTACGTTTGTTTGTGTCATACAATAGAAAAAAGGTATTTAATACATTGAAAGTTTTATTATATTATCTAGTTAAATAATGTTTATTTAAATATCACAAAAAATATTTCTACATAATTACACACAAAGAAATGGACATTTTTTATTTTAAAATGTTTACTATCCTAACTTCAGAGTGACGGTGTGCGGGTGTCGGTTTTTTGTGACGGTGTGCGCGCGCATCGTACTCTCATCATTTTTCCCTAACGCGCCAAAAGAAGTATAACTTCAAAAAGTGGTCACAGTGGTTGCCTGGAAGTGATCGCTCGAAAGCGATAAAACCGCCGGGTAGTTAGGAGGGGTCCTATTTATTTAATTATTTTAATTGTACTGTATTTTTGTATTACTGCAACGAACTGTAAACAAACCCTTATACAACTCAGAACGCTTTGTGTAATTTCTGGTCATTTTTCGTTTTAGGCTAGTAAGCCCTGTTATGCCAGTCAAACGTCGGTGATTCTTTAGCAAAATAAAAATTTGTTTAAAACCGAGCTACAAAAGTGCGATATCAGGTTTAAGGAGCGTTGTCTCTGCTCGTTAAAAACTTTATATTATTCTCAAAAAGTTAAAAAGTTCTAGCAGAAAAACTAATAAAATTCACTAAACCTATAATCTATGATCTAAATATTGGTCTTAGATTTGAAGTTTTATCTCCCGTCGAACCACAACAAAGGCGTAGGTGTCAACTGCAGAGGTATTGACATAGTCAGAAATCTGTCCTGATTATAAGTTATCTACAGAACGTAGTAATTATTAACGGATATTAAAATAAGTCAAGTCAATGATGAAGTTTGATGTTTGATGAAGCAAGAAGTTTCCATTATAATTTTTGCCAGGAGGCACACAACTTATTATAGTCTACATTCAAGTTTTACTGATGTTTGATCGTCATATATAACATATCACATAGCTAGTGGCTACTATACTAAGTACTTTTAAATAATAATAAAAACTCAATAAAATAATGTACCTCGCAATAAAAGAAAATAAGAAACAATTTATCATGTATTGTTCCGAAGTAGTGTGCGTCGGCCTGTCGTGACACAATACAATTCAACAGAAGTTAACTTTGCTATCAGAATCACGTACGTGTCTAAATAGTCTCATTGCTATATCAAGAATCTTATATTGTAAGTCTAAAAAAGGAGTTTTATAGTCAACACTGAGTGCTATCGACTATGTACGTTTCTAGAACAACCATAAAAGCGTTACGGATATGTTATGACTAAATTAAGTTGGATTAGTAAATTTAAACATATGTAGAGGCGAAAATGTTGATGCTATGCCGTCACTTAAAGCAGATTTAAAACAAAAGAAAGTAAAGTACGTAGTAATTACTCAAATGAAACGTTTCGTGCTTTTGATTCATTAGACTAAAAACGCTTTTGTCTACGCGATATGATCCATGGTTTCATTTTGAATACAAAAACCTCTATGGCATGCACTTTTACAAATCAAAACGTTGCATCGCTTGATTTTAAGTCAACAGTAAGTTAACAGTTTTTTCTGCCAGTCAAGCGACACGATTTGATTCCCTTTTTAGTCGTACATCGTACAAGGAGTAGATAATTAAAAAACAATGTAGGTTATGTTTCTTTCGTTTGAGTTTGTGGTCTGAGAATTTTGAGAGAGCCAATAACTCCTAACGTGCAAGACGCTTTGGAGGGTTCAGAGTCGCAGGCTTAACTGTTATACGACTGGTCTATTCTAATACTTAATAAAAACACTCTCAAATTCATAATTGATCCTTAATTCAGTCGGTTAATTCAATTTAAACCTAGTTGAAAAAGAAATATGATCACCTACTTGCCTATTTGATTGACAAATGATCATGAAGCAAATACAAAAATCTGAGGCCCAGACCTAAAAAGGTTGTAGCGCCACTGATTTTTTTTAAAAAGTACATATAATTTTGATTTAAATTTCTTAAAAATGATATCATATTGAACTCCATTAAAGCCAACAACGCATAGTCATGAGTAGATGACGTGTACGCTAATGATTGTAAAAAAAAAATGCATAATATTTAATAAAAAAAATTGTTAGGTTATGATGTTCGCATACAACTGTATAAGTTATAACCAGTGATTAGCGTTAAATAGGTAGCACCGGACGTGCTCACACACTCAAATATAGTACCCATAAACCTAAAAATTTATAACATCTATCAATTTAAAGCAACTTTTACCACAACAAACCAAATCTCATCAAAAAAACTTCAGGCCTTGTAGTTAGATAAAGTACAATTATCTTAAGACCTTAGTTATTAGTAAATATTGTAGGCTCTACGACCTTGACTTGCGAAAGTTGGTAGTGAAATATGTAAATTTAGTATCAATTTATCATCTTTTCCGTTGACGTTCATAAGTGTACTTGTTTACCTATATGAATAAAGTTATTTTGAGTTTGCGTTTGTTTATTAAAAACTAAACACAACAATCAAATATACAGTAGGTATTTACAATTTTCTTAACTAGTAAAAATAATGAAAAATTAATAAAAAGAAAATTAAAACAAATTTAATAAGTTTGGTCCCTGTGGCCTTTAACGCTGGCAGCATTTCCTCAAACCTTAGTTTTTAACTACCTAACACAAAACCAATACTTGTATAAAAATAACACGTTATCAAGAAAATCCGTAATAATTTTCGTAATTACTACAAAAACAACTATTGTTATCGGATTCGTGAAAGTTTCCTTGTTATATGAAAACGTGGGAATTGGAAGTGTCGAACTCAATTGGTAAGAGAAAATGGACGTGCGCTGTCTTTATTGTTTTCAATTAGTGGTCTATCAGTGACCAGACATATAAATTATCTCCACGTCGGATAGTAACTTTTATTTCCCTTCATGAAGACTTTTACTATTGGATTAAAGTATTATTTATATTATAAATTAGAAGCTAATTTAAGCTAAGCCGTTAAGCAAATTTTAATCATAACCTAATTAAAGGCGAACTAGGCCTGTGTCTATGGTCCCTGTGTTTCTAAATCTAACCTTTAGATTTTTAAGGCAGTTCCCGTCACTTACGGTCAATGCTGGATTTAGAGGTCAAATAAAATGGACCATTTTTTTCAGTCAAGGTTTCCAATAATTCATTTATTGTAAAACCAAGTATAGATTATTTTATTTATAAAGTCTCTAGTGTGGCGTGTCCCTCTTTAGTGGAGACCACAGGGCTGTTACCCTTCCCTAAATTAAAGGTTGTTTATGTTGGTAGTCATCTGTCAATTGCTAAGCGAGATAAACCATAATACGAATTTGAATTATAAATCAAAAATTGTTTACATTGTAAGTATTTCTATAATATATGATATTCGAACCACACCTTTAAAGCTTAAATACTAGTGATTATTATTGCGAAATAGATAGACAAATTAGCGAGTGAACTAAGAGATAGAGATAATAGTAATAAGTTTACTGTCTAACAAATTAAATTTCTCCTTTGATTATGAAAAGTAAATTCTTTATCGATCTGTAATAAAAACTCTATGGACTTAGGCACTTTACATGAGTTATAGAGACAAATCTGCAAAGGATTGAAACAAATTGATGGCTTTATTCGTAGAAATCCATTCGGATTTCAAAAGCAGTGGATTCAGATATCAGTTCACGCGGTGGAATGGAAAATCGATTAAGCAAAATTAAAATTCCTGACTTAATTATTCAGAAAAATTATGTGGACTCACACTCAATTCGTTGATTAATGAACGTTTGAGATGAATTATTAATGCTTGTATAAATCATTAAAAAGTACCGACGTTATGTAATACGTTTTTTATATAATAGGGACACTCACGTTGCCAGATGACACGCAAGTGATAGTAGTGCATACGTAGCGTAGCTGTAACACTAGTTAGTTGTACAAGTTAAGACTTCTAAAAAGCATTAAAATTCGGGGCGAATATTATTCGATTTTAAAATTAGAAAACGTTTGTCTTTTGTTTTTATAGATTTAAAAAATAAATGTAAAAGTAGTATGAAATGTAATCTGAGTGATAAATACTTGCAATAGATACTGAGCATCTCTGGCGTTACCTATTAATATATAATTAAAAATATCATAGACCTGAGGAAAGATTTACGTTAGCGGTAATTGATTTATCACAGACAGTGTAAATTACGTTGGGCAACAACTTAGCTGTATGGCTAGAGTATTTATGGTAAGTCAAGGTTCTATATTTAAAAATCTTAACGTACTCGCAGTCGTGAAGTTATGTAAAGAAAATTGTGAAAAATAATATAAATTAACGCCTTAATTTAGGATCTTTTAATTAAACAACATAAGACAATGAAGAATATGACTGAGATAAATATAAACAGAGAATAAAGCGAGCTTTACTTGATACTTCACACTACAAGCATAAAAAACGTAAGTACAAAAAATTTACTGCTTGAAACAGTTTCTAACCCGAAATTGGTAAAGAATAACAATGAGAAACATCAAATATAACATTTCAAATATTTCAGTAACAGGAACTTATTATCGTCTCAATATAACATATTAAAAGTAATGAACGCCTTTCAATACAACACTGTGTAAACAATATATAAAATTAATCTCTATATATATAAAATTCTCGTGTCACAATGTTCGTTCCCGTTATTTCTATGAATTTTTCATTCATATCAGTAAGTCTGAGAATCGGCTACTATCCATCTTTCAATCCCCAAGGTGATAAGGGATGTCCACCCCAAAAAAAATATTTTTATTTTTTAGAAAAAAAAATTGTTTTTTTTATGATACAGCATAAAAAAATTCATACAACCCTAAATCTTCACCCCTCTACGATTTTTTAGTATAATAAATAGTTATTTTTATTGAACTTAAAAAAATGTTTCCTAGAAATAATATACATGGCAAAACAACGTTTGCCGGGTCAGCTAGTAATTATATCACATCGAGAACTAATTCCAGAAAATAGAACTAAGTTATCGCTTCAAGTTCAAACTTCCTTCGAAGTTTAAAACTTAAGAGGCTTGTTTATATATATTATTTTTCTTATTTCGGTATAATCTTGTCCTATCGCTATCAAACTTCGCACAGAAGAAATGGCTTGACAGCTCTTAAAACTAGATTTAGGTGTAGCATTAACGAAAAAGAACGGGCCTAAGTTCCAATTCAATGGAAACAGTATAAAAACGCAATTACATAACAACTATAGTTTTATTTATATTCTATAGGTTAACTATAGTTTTGTGTTGGTCTTTATTTTCGCACCAGTAGTGTTACACTTTAGAAAATCAATATATAGATAAATATGAACATTAATATTGACTTATTTGCCTGAAATTGGCAATTTGTTAAAAAGTACCGAATAATAATAATTTATTGAAACCCAATTTCTGTGTAGTTTATTAAATATAAAAAAGAATCCATAGTTTATACAACGACTTAAAACGATTGGCTTTGACAATCCAACGAAAAGTAATTCAAAAATATAACAATGCTGACGCGACGTAAACCAATAATTTATATATCTTGTTTCCACATACTCAGAAAAATAACTCATTATTTTCCTTTGTAGAGAATTGGTAAAAATATGTATGGAACGTCATTCACATTCGACAGACAATTCGTTATTGTGGAATAACAATATGATTTTGAAAACAAAACTGTTATCCTGTATTCTTTTTCGATAATTTCCTTTGATACATAATTCTTTGATGAAGCTATTTAATTTTAAATAAATAAAATAAATATATTTTACGGATGCAAACGAGATGCGGGTTTTGGAAACAGAAGCTGAATGTAGTTCTTAAGATGAGAAGCGTCAGAAGCGTCAGATTTAAATAACCGAGATTTCAGATATATGACATTTATTAGTACCTATAAGTATTGCAATAATGATTGTTTATTCTCACTAGACTTTTCTCTACTATAATATATTGTATTGTATTGTATAAGACCTTCTGTCGATCTGAAGTGGTGGAGGCCTGATGACCTGTAACACAGGTACTCTTACCTTTAGCAGGCATCAGTCTCACACAAACTATCTTTTTCCCTAAACAGAAGTAAGACAATTATTTATTTATCTTTATATATATAATTCTTCTGTGAGTGTGTATGTTACTGAACTTCTCTCAAACGACTGGACCGATTTTGATGAAATTTTTTGTGTGTGTTCAAGGGGATCTGGGAATGGTTTAGATTCACAAATCAGCGCGGCAGATGGCACTGCAGTCGGTACTTTCATACTTTGCTTAATATCCTAATCGCTTTAAATATCATGCAGGACAACGTCTGTGGGGTCCACTAGTAATAGTATATAACTGTCACTTGCTTATGTCCTAAGTTTTTGTAAGTTTTTGTGAGAAATAAATAAAGATTATATTATTATTATTAGTTACTAGCTGGCCTGGCGAACATCGTACCGCCTAACAGTCGATTCTTTATTTTTTTTAAATACTTATTCTGCTATTCGGGACACCGGTCTAGCTAGTAAGATAAAAAAAAGAAAGTTGATAAGACAACAAATACATTATGTCAAAAAATAAAAATTTACCTTCCCGGAACCCCTCCCCTAACACTTGAACTTTATGATATGGTATTAAAGTTCAAATTGACTTTTAAGTATAATTACGAATATTTTGTTTGGGTATATTGAAAAGTGTTGTTTATAGACTTTTTTACTCAATTTTATTTTTTTTCTCCGTAAGAACCATCCTCGTACTTCAAGGAATATTATAAAAAAATAATTGGCCAAATTGGTCCAGGCGTTGTTGAGTTATGCGCTTACCAACACATTTTGCGACTCATTTTTATATTATAGATATTAATAGAATGTGTTTACATATGTGACCATTGACATGTGTGCGTGAATTAACAATATTAAAGTACCACAAACTATACGTATATAAATTGCCAACTAATTTCCTAACCTATAACAATCCAAATATCATACCAAGACAAACATCTAACAAAATTATTTTCTTTCAATACTATACTTAGGTAGATATTAAAAGTAATTTGATGTTCGGACTCCTATAATAACAGCCAGTTGATAAGAGCTTTGTGAGGGCTTATTTTACGGACGTCTAAGAAAAATTAAAATTTATTAACTTTTTGGCGGAAGACGTAATTATTGTAATAAATATTATATAAATAAAAATAATAACAAATATAATAAATACTACATATCGCTGATCGCCGTAGGCCTGGTCTTAGAATTGAAAAGTATCGCTACAAGCATTGGCCTTAGCCTCAGATTTTTGTGTCTTTTTCGTGATAATTTTTTTTCTTGGCAGGTGTGTGATCAGTTTTCTATGCTTGACACACATTCTTTTGTTTTCCTTCACCGTAAGAGCGTGTTTAAAATTTGCACACAATGATACGAACTTATGACAGATTTGAGGTTCGGTCGTCCAATTCATGAATTGCCAAAAACAGACTCAAAACGATTTATATAGAGTACTAGAAATGTGATATAGATGAGCTGAGCTTAATTTATGATGTAATGTCATACGATATTAATGTCACTCAATTGTTTTTACCTTCCCGGAACCCCTCCACTAACACTTAAACTTTATAGTATTAAAGTTCAAATTGAATTTTAAGTATTATTACGAATCTTATTTATTTATTTACAATTTGTTACTTTATACAAAAACATACATATAAAAAAAAGCAGGTTACATTAGTTATTAGGCAACGGGCGGCCTTATCGCAAATTTCTTCCAGGCATCCCTAATATGAAACATTAGAAAGGGACACCTACAGAGGGTAAAGTACAGGAAGTGAAAATGAAAAAAAACTCAAAATAACATGTAACTGTAACTAAAATAAAATAAAGTAAAATCTTAAGAAAAAAGAAAAATAATAATAAATAAAAATAATGTTTTGTCTAGGAATATAGAAAACAGTTATTTTAGACTTTCTCAGGCAATGTTTTAAATTTTTCTCTCCGTAAGAACCATCCTAGTACTTCAAAGAATATTACAAAAAAAAATAATTAGCGAAATCGGTTCAGCTGCTTTTGAGATTCTCGCTTAGCAACACATTTAGCGATTAATTTTTTTATTATAGATAATCTCTTTAGATCTTGGCCTCAGATTTCTGAATGTGTTTCATGATCATTTTTAAATCTGACAGGCAAGTAGGTGATCAGCCTCCAGTGCCTGACACACTCCGTCGACTTCTCCGTCGTCTAAGACATATCAGTTTCCTCACGATGTTTTCCTTCACCGTTCGAGCAAATGTTAAATGCGCACATAGAAAGAAAGTCCATTAGTGCACAGCCGGGGATCGAACCTACGACCTCAGGTATGAGAGTCGCACGCTGAAGCCACTAGGCCAACACTGCTCTATAGATAAATAGACTACCACAATATCCCGACATTTACCTTTTGAAATAACCATATAAAAGTTACCGTCATTTAGGAAATTAACCCCTATTGTGGAGCGAGGTTAGCACATCATCATACTTCACCCCCACAGCGTTTCCTGATAGTGACTGGAATTTTCACATTGTTATATTATCCACGCTCCATTAAACGCGTAGCTTTCCCGTAAGTAATTTTAGCTACTCTAAAATGGTAGTAAATTAAACGAGATTTCAGTTGAAGGAAAAGCAATGAATATTTTTACCAGATATTATTATGACGTCTTATTATTGCTTCCGCTTTATGAAGTTTTTAAATGACTTGTAACTCGGAGGTTCAATTCTTAACGGAATAATGTCTAAAGGTTGATCTATCCTGCTTTATGACTGCTACTATTTTATCTGTTTCTGACAACTTGGGTATTATTTATGACTAAAAGAAACAGATAGTTATTCTTACGATCGATATTATTATAGTATAATCTTTTATTTATTGAACGAAATAACTTGCCATTACGGGTCACCTCAATACGGAAAGTATTTGTAGTTATATAATATGCGTAACATATAAGAAAACAACTACAAAAAATCGATGCAAAACTATCGTAATAAGTTCGCACTATCGCTACAGTTATATTAAGTTAACCGTAACTTATTGGCTCTTATCTGACACATTGTTAAGTAAGTAAAAGTAAATGAAATACATATAACGATAAAACTCCAAATAATACGAAAGTAGATTTACGTAATACGCAATAAAGAATCAAAGGAATGTAAGAAATACCAAGAAAACAATTTGCAAACTCGATTCTTCGAATGTCGTATGAATTGAGTTTATAAAATATGATTTGTAGTGTTTCAGATTGAACTGATCTATTTCTGGATACATGAAAAGAATACGGGATATACTGTTCAGTACAAGAATAGAGAATATACGATAGAAACTATAAAAATAACACATCACGACTAATAAATTATTGCCCGGAAGGCGAAGCCTCGGCACGCTAAATTAAGATGGTTGGTCTTGAGCAGGACCTCCAAGCCATAATCACGAACTGGAAGCAAAAATCACAAAACAGGACCGACTGGAAGTTCTTGCTCGACCAGGCGAAAGATTCATTAGCTGTAGCGCCTCGATGATGAAAATAAACACTCATTAAATCTAAGAAACGGTAAGGTAAACGAGACGTTATATTATAGATAAATCATTGCTTATGTTAGGTGTCATAATTGATTTAGTATCTGTTAGAAATTTTGAGTAGTTATATTGGGAAAGGGAAGAATGTGAAATAAGGCATAAAACGTATCAAAAGACTGTCGTAATTTTATAACCGAAATTCGGTTAACGATCGTGTACACAAATTTTATCAAAAAGCTATCGGTCACACTGGCAAACTCTGTTTTGTCGCCAGCTGCAAAGTCTGCCCAGTTTAGTTCGACAACGCTTCACACATCAAGACACTTAAAGCAATATTATAGGTCTAAAACTGTGATCGAAAATTCACAATTAACAAGGTGGAGTAGCAATTATTTTTAAGTCAAACAAATACACGAATGATAATGATGATGATGAACATTATATATTATACTAGCGGACCCGACAGACGTTGTTCTGATATTTCAAGCGATTAGGATTCTAAACAAAGTACAGACTGTAGCGCCATCTGCCGGGCTGATTTGTGAATCTAAACCATCCAGGGCGCCACCCAAATGCATAAAAAAAATAATTCAAATCGATCCAGCCGCTTAAGATGAGTTGAGTGACATACACATGTACAGTAGAATTATATATAGATGATGATGAAGAATGTGTCTTAGTTTATTTATATAAGCTTGCCAAAGCTCGGCACACTGATACATTGGTAAAAGAACAATAAAATACAATGTTTTATGTGACAAGCACTTATAGGCAAACAACATACACGATGAGTTTATAAAAAAATTAAAACAAAACAATTGAATTATAAAATCTAAACGACAATCGATTTCAAAGTGTGAGGGGAGCAACTATGGATATCCAGACCTAGCTCGTTTATCAGAATGCTCAATGCTGGCCGTGTTCGTGTTCTTCGGGAAGGAGGGATAAATGGAATGATCTAGAGGGTACACGAAATTTAAATTTTGTTAAAAGGTTGGGACAATCAACCTGATTGTTAAATATCTTAAATCAATTATATCAATTTGATTTTCTACGATTCTCCAATGACAACATTTTAAACATTGTCTGTCTATTAACGATGGAAACAATGATAACGGAACGACAAGTTTTTTGTGTAATCTTTATGTTAATTAGATACGAATAACTTTTTTTAAAACAACTTATAATAGTCTAGTAATGTTGAAGGAAGAAGTTTCCTATAGTTAAAAGTGGGGAAAGACATCCCAGGAGGGCCTCAAAAGCGTTTCCTTACAGCATTTCCTCCTCTGATATAAAAAATGCAGTTCGTCTTTATATATTGTACCATTGTAGCCAAGAGTAATAAAATCATCCAGACATCTCGTACTAAAACTCTAATAAGCCGAGCAGTTTCTCATAGCTATACTTTAGAATGTAGTAAAAGTGGCATTGAGCAGTGTTATCCGAGTAGCTTGAGCTTGATTCTCACCCCATGTCCTTGGTTCAAACCCCGACTGTGCACAAATTAACTTATCTGTGTATGCGCATTTAACACTTGCTCATCGAACAAAAATATGGTGAGGAAACCGGTATGTTGACCCCAAAGTCGACGGCGTGTGTCAGGCACAGAAGGGTTACTTTTCACGAAAAAGATACAGAAATTTTCGACTTGGTTTGTAGCGCTACTGGTGTTTTTAATTAAGAGTATATCATATTTTTATAGGGGTATTTTAATAGCAAGCGTCATAACCAAAAGTCGACGGCGTGTGTCAGACACAAAAGGCCTACCTTCCTATTGAGAAAACTATAATGAAGACGAAAAAGATACAGAAATTTCCAACTTGGTTTGTAGCGCTACTGGTGTTTTTAATTAAGAGTATATCATATTTTTATAAGGGTATTCTAATAGCAAGCGTCATTACCAAAAGTCGACGGCGTGTGTCAGATACAAAAGGCCTACCTTCCCATTAAGAAAACTCTAATGAAGATGAAAAAGATTCAGAAATTTGCGGCTTGGTTTACTGTTTTTTTATGTAAGAATATATCAGTTTATATATCTTAGCCAAGCATCGTAGTAAACTAATCGCTCAAAATTGGTTAGCTATCATTCAAATTTTGATGTTTGATGACTAAAGGATTAGATGTTCGGTTAGCGAAGTCAATTATATTTATATAGTTAGTTCCCTAGACAGTAATAAATTCTTATCGAAGTAATTATACAAATTTCTATCCAGTGATATGTATGTAAAAAGTACGTAGCGGTACAGTGGTTATATGTGGTGGTGGTGCTATATGTCCTATCTTGGTACCGGTATTTAGAATTAATGGTAATATTATTTAAGAGCCCATCAAAAACACACTGAAACAACGCGTAGAATAAAAATGTGGAAGAAAATTACACTACGTAATATAATGTACACCATTTCACAAAACTTTCCGATCTACCTATTATAAATTATACAAAAAGATATTATCTGTTTTTCATATGTAGCAAATATTGAAAACCTCGGCTGGATTTTTAAAATATTCCAAAAAAGTATACAGCCTATTATTACACAAGGGGATTTTAATAGTGAAAGAATTTTCCAATCGGTGCAAATTCTGTCTGCATTTATTCATTTTAACATACAAAAATGCAAAGCTTTCCTCATATTAAAAAATATATGATTACTGAGATGTTTAAGTACAATATAGCAATTTGGCTTGTACAAATTAAGGTATTGGTGGTAGGTTTTTCGAACCAATTGGGCCGACCCGTGTGACGTAAAACATTCCGACATGACTAATTGCCTAAGTTTAACATCTGCTGCCCAAGGGTTAGTGTAAATACATTAATAATAAAATAATTAAGCTAATGAATAATAACTAAGCTGTATATAAAATACAATTAAAAATATAAATGAAACATTATTTAAAATTTAACATAGATTAAATTAGGTAGGTATATTTTTTTTATAAGTCGTAACCTAATCGGGAATGAAATTTTATAAAACTTTGTATCTAAGGTCTACTTTAGATATATAGTTATAACTAACCATCTGCTGGTATTTAAATGGCGACTCTGAGTACAAGCGTAAGTCCTTGAGGAAATTTCTATTTACAATTAGCTTAGCCGGTAGATTTTTTAACAATAAATGTAGTAATTATTTATTTATTTATACTTCATTGCCATAATTTAGTTAATTTAGTAGTCACTCCAATTAAGATTTTTATTTTTTAAGAACGGAGAAAATTTAAAAATTTAATTATGTTAATAAAATTGCTTAAATGTTTTTAAATTAATTAAAATAACAAAAAACTCAGTCTCATTTAGATAAAATTTGTTTGAAACTTACCTCTAAACAACTGCTTAAGAAATTTCGCCTACAAACTATAACAATCAACACAATAAATAAAAAGTTACTGCAAATAAAACATCACTTCTAAATTCAAATTTTAAAATGCGTCACAATTATTTCCCGCGAAAAATAAACCACAGATAACTTATTTTACGCAAGAGCGTTGGATGCGCGGTTTTCAGCCGTATCTCGTGAAGTCTGAGGTATACTGGCAACCGGCGTTTCGGCTGACGCGAGCTTGTATGACGCAGCGGTAGAAATTCGTTTGAAATGCTTTGAAAAATCGCGAACGCAAACTTGAACTTGGAATGTTCGTTTTAAAATATGCAGCTGTGCTATTTTATAAACGGGTTAAAATGAATAACGTATAAATTATTACTCTTTAGTGAAGTTTATTCTTGAATGCTATTACTGTTTATATTTTTAACAGATTATTCAGTTAGATTACGATGTTTTTATATAATTTTAAATGATAAGACAGATAATAAAAGCTACAACAATGCAGCACTCAATTCGAATCGCAGTAATAACGTTTCATTTGTATTAGTATCAACATTTTATTATTTTCCCAACGATAATAACGCATAGATAACTCCTTTTAAATGACGAAATGGTCAAGTACAGCGGGTTCGATTCACGGAGAAAAAATATTTGACTCTGTTTGTATACAGGATACAGATCGATTAAAATTATCAGTGTCACATGCGGAAAACTATGGTTGAGAGCACACTTCAGGATGCGTGATTTCACAGAATCATATAATGATTTATTATATTCTCACATTTACCCCTTATTGTAATATTCACAGCGCGTAAAGAAAGTCAATTTTGAAAAGTCATCTTGTTCAATTTCCATTATCACTCGCCGTCTTGTTCATCTCAAGTCGAGACGGCAAATATTAAATGTATGCAAAGGGCTCGACAATGTTGTTTGATAGATTCCGTAGTGCGAGTACACACTTACATTCGAAATTTGAATGACGAATTTTGACTAAAATTCCTTTTTAAATTTTGGAATGCTGAACTCTTTCGTTTAATTCTACATTTGTCTATGGATCTGTTGGATATTTATAGATTTTTATCGGAATCGATGCTAATCGATTTGTGAATATCGATGACACATGACGCATCATAATCAAGTGTCTGGTTTTGTGATTTTATTTCCTCCGAGTCCGTTTTCCGTCCGTTAAAAGGCCCTTTATGCATACAAAATAAAACACACTCGACTAATACATACACGGTGTACTTCTCTCGCTATCGACGACATTCTTTGTTTTCTGGGAGAATTTACAAGAAAACTAATTAAACGACGATTACGACCCAGTCTAGACTTAGCGCAAATTATGACTATCGTAGGACAAAATTCTCATTTAAAATTCTCAATTATTATTATTTTCTCCGACTTGGTCACCATGGCTAATCTGTATTGTGGCTGGACAAGAATATAGTAGTGCACAAATGTATGCGCAGAGACAACTGCTGTATTCCATTACTATCATACTCCGATGGGACGGATATCCGACACCACCACGCAGAGTACCATGAGTGCAAGGGAAAAACTGACAGCTTTACTGGATTTTCTGAGGCTCGAGGTGTTCAAACGGGATCATAAAATAACACGTAAACTCCATTATTCATGAAGGTATACTATTGTTAACATTTTAAATTAAAAAGATTACTACAAAATTACAAATTAAACTTTTCCTTTTTGATCAAAAGAATTTTGTTTTGAACAACAACGGAATTTTGTGGGTAACGGCTGCAAATAATGCCTTTTTTTTCTGCTTCGATCTATGTTAATAAAAGCAAGGTGTAACCTTGCTTTTATTAACATAGATCGAATCATAATAATAAAAAAGGCATTTAACCTCTCTAATCGTAGACACGGCGCATGTGTGCACGATATATATATATATAATATAATATAATATAATATAATATAATATAATATAATATAATATAATATAATATAATATAATATAATATAATATAATATAATATAATATAATATAATATAATATAATATAATATAATATAATATAATATAATATAATATAATATAATATAATATAATATAGATATATCTGCATTGACTAATCTAATTTTGATCGTTCACAATTTTTCGCCACGTTATTAGTGCGTGTCATGGAGGACGAACACGAAAAACTCTACCACTTTTTAAGTTGAGAAAAAGGAAAGGAACGAAAACATTTCTTATGAACGCTGCATTAACGATGAGAGATATATCATTGAGTTGTAGAGTATTTGTAGACCTTGTTTATGTTGTTGTTTAAGTTTTATATTGTACTAAAACAAGCCCTCTGCCGCGTACAGCTGTAGATGTTCAAGATAAACTCAAAAACTACTGCACCTAGTTTATTGCCGTTTTCACTAATATATACTATGATTCATGAGGAAGATAGGTATATAATTCAGGGTTGTCCGTACGAAGTCGATCAGGTGGCGTGTACTTAACATTAATCATTGTTCTATCATAGCAACAAAATAAAATAAATATTTTCACGACAGTATGAGATACGCTTAAAAGTAAAGCAATTATTATAATCACATAAATACCATCTTATTTTAACATAAGGGTCCGTATAAAACCATCTTCTCGGGAATAATGGGATATAAGGAAAAACAGTATCAAAAAAGCTCTTTATTTATAAAGTAAATAATTTGGAATTAGTATTTACATTAATAAAAATGAATCGCGAAATATACTGCCGATTTGTTTCTTGAACTCTAAAGTGGTTTTAATGTTGAGATTTTTTTAAATATATGAAATAAAAATTGAAATATTTAGTTTTTAGTACTTAGGTTTTTATTAGCGAACAGCCTCTATAAGGAAGCATAGCAAAATGTTTCTATATGTATGTAGCTACTAAATGTAGGCTACTAGTTTCAAATAAAATCAAACTTGCTTTGTAGTAGTTACCCAATATCCTAAATTCGGTGCTGTGAGGCGGACTTCGTAACATATTTGGTTAAATTCCTGGTCGGAGTGCAAATAATACTCAAATTAACTTAATCAGTTGAGAACTTTACCGATGACGGAGAGAATTTGCTATACACAAATTGCCTGTGAATCCTGGATTCGGTGACTCAGAAACCAAAATCAAAATCATACTCTAAAAGATAGTTTTAAAAGCATTTTAAAACTATCTTTTAGTATTTGACCGTAGTGTCATTTTAATACATTTTTTACATAAGTTTGAATTATTGAAAATCTTTTTTTAAAAATCAAAAAAGTAGTTTAGTAGATATTGTAATAGAAGGTCTTGTAATTGAGATCTTTTGTCGATGAAGGCTCATAAACAAAAACGAGATGCCCAAATATATTTATTTATTTATTTACAGAAATACATAATCCTTACAGATTATGCCAATACGATAATGTCGAGAAAAAATAAATATAACAAAGTAAAAATTATATTGAACATATAAATATGTCGATAGTGCAGGAGACAGCATTCAGTGGCGCGACGTCTTTGATAATGGGGATCTGTGCAACAGACTGGTTCTGGCCCTTGGTATGCCACATATCCCATAGGTACAAAGAACCGCAGTTCTTGGAGCACACTTGAGTTGCACACTACCAGTACATAGTAGGCCAACTGTAAGTCCCGTCTGGTTTAAAATTTCTTGTACCCCGCCATCTCAAAGACAAATAAATGTAATAATATGTATTATAACTTCCCAACGAGTTCACCGAACTGGATACTTTCCTAAAGGGCAAGGTTTGTATAAAATATAGTTAAAAAACGAACAGTTTTATACATTTCGTACCCTGAAAGCGAGTAAATGATAAGACAGATGGTCTTTGAGATAAATGTATTGAAAAAATAGTGAATAGTTCAATTATTAAGACAATTTATATGGTAATCGGTACTATGACCGAACGCGAATAACATGCATAGCATGGCTATGAGGTTTTATTTTTTAATAATATGTCACTCACAAAGTGCCAGACGTTCAATAACACTTTCTGTATAGATTCTTAACGCCCGGGATTCAGTATTCAAAGTACTAGCCGTAATTGTTACGATTGTTCTATAGAAATATGAAATTGACAGCCTTTCATGTAGAAAAATCAAATTATAAAAAGTTGTGAAGCATTTTTTGTTTCGGCTATAACATTTCAATTAGCTTTAATTAATGAGACACAAATTAGATGTGTCAAATTAAATAAACAAAAAAAATCAGTGGCGCCTCCTTTAGGTTTGGGCCTCAGATTTTCGAATCAGTTTCATGATTATTTTTCATTCTAATAGGCGAGTAGGTGATCAGCCTCCTGTGCCTGACACACGCTGTCGACTTTTTGGGTCTAAGACATGATTCCTCACGATGTTTTCCTTCACGGTTCGAGCCAATGTTAGATGCGCACATAGAAAGAAATTCCATTGGTCGCCGGCGATCGAACCTACGACCTTAGAGATGAGAGTCGCACGCTGAAGCCAGTAGGTCAACACTGCTCCAATAAAATAAACATGTCGAATCAATCTCCACTTTAAATATCATTGGTAATGTTTGTACGCTAAAAATATTTACCTACTAGCCTTAGAGAAAAAGTAAACTTTTAGGAATTTTAAATTACAGTGTTTTAGATAATTTGTGTGATAAATACACAATATATGAAACCGCTAAATAAACGCGTGAGAGATTCCGTCATTTATACTGTTACCACAATAAATAGTCCGTTGAATTTGTTTAACACACCGTGTTTGGCATGAGATTTGATATTGGATCGAGCTCCAAATGATCTTGGGGTCGTGCGTTCAAACCACTTTCGTATGAAAAACATCCAATAATACGTCTGTTGTCTGAAACAGGATTAAAATATATTCAATTTTAAAATAAAGAATACTTTTTTTTATATCTTTACTGTCCATGATTACCGCACAGTTTTAACTACTATCTGCCAAAGCCAAGTGCTATAGGTTTTCGTATATTTAAAATTTTTGAAGTTATACTTCTTTTGGCGCGTTAGGGAAAAATGATGATAGTAAAATTTTACGATGCGGCCGCACACCGTCACAAAAAACCGACACCCAGAAGTTAGCTATAGCCAACATTTTAGTTTTTATTTTTTTTTATACAACTATTGATGCTGTATTTGTACGATGTTTCGACAAGAATATTTGTGTCATACTTTAGCTATCATAAGCCTATTGTAACTCGCATTTCTACGTAACTCCAACCAATGGACGTGATTTAAATAGTAAATATCAATATGTATAAGTTGCATGCTACAATAAATAAATAAACTTTATTTAACTAGATAATGCGTTATAATAAAACTTACAATGTATTAAATACCTTTTTGCTAATGATAGTATAGTTTTTTCTACAAACGTAGAATAAAATGTTTAAAAATATTTTTATCTTGTTACGCCAAAGAAGTATAACTTTTAACGCATGTACATAAGTTCACACACATTTTTTTATATATAACAGGGGAGGCGGCTTACGGGCAACGGCGGATGTTAAGTGATACCGCCCATGGACACTCACATTGCCAGTGTGTTGTCGGCCTTTTAATATTCATATAAAAGTTAAGAGTTATTTTCTTTGTATGTTTTCCATGTTCTTCACAGCTGTATTATGAAATTGAAATATTAAGTCGTAGATAATTAATACAATACTAACAACGTGGAAAGCTGCCAAGTCGTTTGTTTCAATGTCGCGATTGCGTCGTTTACTTTTTCGTTAACTATTCGCAAACTCGGTGCTATTCCTCGCTTCAATTTAATTTATCTAAGAACCTTATTGAATCGTAAGACCATTCTTAATTTTAATGAAGAATTAAGATCTTTCAAATAAATAAATTATAATCAGTTGACAAAAGAATCTCAAACGTTTTTAAAGTTTAATGTAATGTAATGTTGTATTTAAGTATAATGTTTGGTTGCCTGGAAGACATCGCTCAAAAGCGATGAGGCGGTAGTAGTCCTTCTAATTATTAAATTTTAATGATTCTGATTTTTGCAACGAAGTGTTAAATAAATATAACTGTTAAACTTCAGAAATAAATTAATGCATTTATTAAATAGTGACACATGGACAATAACATTTCCAGAAGGCTCGCACATGCTCTTTTCTTGACGGACCCTAAGTCGAATTGGTTCGGAAATACTTCTGTAGCAGCTGGTTCCACATTGTGGTGGAGCGCGGCAAAAACTGCCATATTTTTTAAGGCTCGCTCAGTTGTGAATCGACGGACGTCGAGCTGATACGGGTGGTATTTTGTATTCTGCCTTGACGTCCGATAATGAAACTGTTTCCCCTACTTGCCTATTAGAAAAACAAGAAAGAGACAGAAATATACAGAAGTTAATTAGAAAGATACAGAAATCTGAGGCCCAGACCTAGAAGGTGGTCACGCAATTGTTTTTTTATTTTTTAAATTGTACCGTAAGTAAAAACACAATACCAGATTAAATTACAATATTCTGCGTAGAACGAACTAAAAAGTCTGTATATTTTCGATAAATCGCATTATCGCTTACATAAAATCTCTGCCTCTTTTCAACTATGGAATTAGTCAGGTAAGTTTCGTGTCTTCTAAACTGAGGGAATCCAACTCTCCATAAGTCCCATACCACGAAAGGCACACAATTTTTCGTCCCTTTTCAGCTTTTTACTAACTTGACATAACGTTTGGGCCCAAACAACTATCCCCGGGAATCTGACTTAACAGGGGCGATACTAAAACCAGTAAAGTTATTTTAAATTGAACCTATTTTTACCCTTAGGTCAAGGGGTTGTCAACAATTTAATCATTTTAGTTAAATATAATGTTAGTTTGAAAGTGGCCTAACAAAGTTTGGCACCGAATGTTACTGCGGACCACTGAAAGATTGATTGAGTTATTAAAGGATAAATTTGGTTTTAGTTAATATTGTAGCTCCTTGTTGTTTCGCCTAAAGCTAAACTACTACTTTGAAGTGGGTAGTGTATAAAGGGTGTGATACTCTGGAGTCGTACATTCGAACCCTGGTTGAGCACGTATGACTTAATAAACAATTGAGTAAGCAATCCAGTTTTGGATTTGATATTGATCTTTAACAAACTTATACTATTTATTTGTATTTTATTTCTTGTCTATGGTATGCCGTGGGCCCCTTAAGTAATACCTAGATTGATCCCTGACGACTCTTTAGAGAGGCTAGAGTGGGCAAAAACAATTTGTATTTGAAAATAGAAATCTATACTATTATTATTTTATTATTATTTTATTTATTATTATAAAGCATCAAAGGTATTTCTTTGAACGCGCTAATGTAGGAACTACGGGGAACAACTGGAAAAAAATTTGGATCTTGATATTTTAGTGCTGCATTGTTATTTTTCGAAAAAGACTATTACTCGTATTCGATCGAGGAGCACTGCTTATAAGCATAATTACATTGTAATAGGAATTCATTTTTTATCACTTTATTTGCAAAAATAATGACGCAAATTACACCACAGACTGTCCTAATTTGATATTATCCCTCTCCCCGAGGCTTATTTCAGATCATTTCCATAAAACGTTGAGATGAAAAAGATCAAATTCCTCATCAGTCATCTTATTTGATTTTGTGGCTTTCAAATAAACGAATCGAATTGAAAAGCTTTTGTTTTATGCAGAGATAATAATTTATATAACGTAAAATTTTTACTGTTATTATTACAATTTTATAATTGACTAGAGGACCCGACAGACGTTGTCCTGCATTATATTTCTAGCCATTATTGATAGCCATTAGAATATTAAACAAAGTATGAAAGTACCGACTGTAGCGCCACTGCCGGACTCTGATTTGTGAATCAAAACCATCCAGGGCGCCACCCAAACGCATACAAAAAAATTCATTCAATAGGTCCAGCCGTTTAAGAGGAGTTCAGTGACATACAGACGTACAATAGAATTATATATATAACTAGCAGACTCGGCCAAGCGTTGCTGTGGCTAAGGTTTTTGTTATATTACATAGTAGTAAACTATTCAAGGGAAACGGTAGGAGAACCAGTCATGGGGACCACCATGCTTTTTGGTGGTTATTCCAGTTAATTGTAGCTTATGTGAAACGTTGGTACTTTCATCACAGCGCCATCTGTTAGAATTGTGACTGTCAAATAGTAAACAAATAATTTGCAATAAAATAATGTTGTTAAATTGAGATGTAAGCTATCCTATCTTTTAAGTTAGATCAAACTGCACACGGTGTGCAAATTTGATTGAAATCGGTTCGTTTAGGAGTCCATAGCGGGCAAACAACGTGACACGTAATTTATATATATTAAGATTTAAATTCAAAACGACACAAGAGGAAAGCACGCGAAGCATAGTAACAATTAAGGAATTTACCACACTATGTCTTGGTTAGTGTTAGACGAAATACAATCGTTTGTGTGGAAAAGTTGTCTTTGCTTACTAGACCGTTCCAACACCGTGCCATACAAGAAGCATACGTAGAGTCTATTTAGTTGTTAAAACAATATTTTCAATTAATTCAATTGTTTTTTATTATAGAACAGGGGGCAAACGGGCAGGACGCCCACTTAATGTTATGCGATACCGCCGCCCATAGACACACCTCAATGCCAGAGGGATCGCGAGAGCGTTGAAGGCCAAAAAAATTTAGGACAATAAAAATATTTAATTATTTCTCCGATATTTCTGTAATTATTACTAATGAACAATTAAAACTCATATTTCCAATTAAATATCACAGAGATGCATAAAGCGTGGAACGAATGTTGTTCATATCTTAATATATATAAATCTCGTGTCACCATGTTTGTCCTCAATGGACTCCTAAACTACCGAACCGATATCAATCAAATTTGCACACCATGTGCAGTTCGATCCAACTTGAGAGATAGGATAGTTTAAATCTCAAATTATAGTCGCAATTTTAATTTATTGCAAAATATTTGTTTATTATTTGATACAATTCTAACAGATGGCGCTGTGTTAAATTATCAACGTTTCACATAAGCCGTCATCTACCTTTCACATAAGTTCTCCTACCGTTTCCCTTGAATAGTTTACTACTATGTAATATAACAAAAATCTTAGCCAGAGCAACGCTTGGCCGAGTCTACTAGTACTTTTATATAGATATAAAATAAATTAGTCTTTATTTTATATCAAATTCTGTATGTAAATTTCTTCTGGTAGTATACTCTATTAGCGTGAATAGTTATCGATCAGACTCCTTTATATTACCAAATTTCATATCATTATGTGATTGGTCAGCATTCTATACCATCAAGAACCAGACTTTTATTTTTCCCAACAACATAAACCTATTCATGTGCATAAAATACAAAATGTGAAATCAATCTAACTAAAACTGGCTTGTAATGCTACAATAATATTTATTAAAATCTAAAAATCTTAAAAAATATAATATATTATGAACTAAAATATATTATTAAAAGAAGTCCCTTTAGGCAAGGTTCCGAAGATACTGGCAGCGTTCCCCCTTTAAATAGCTAGACTAATTCTTTGTCCAAGGTAGCTGCCAGCTCTTCGGTATCATGTGATGTCGACTAACCTTTTAGCTATTTCCGATTTTATTATTATTACATTTGAATTTTACTGTTGAAAATAATGTCAAATTTTCTTCGCACAATTTTTCATTATTCACGCAACTTACATTACGTTAATTGCCCCAAATTCGAGTAATAAAAGGCATATCGTTACAAAATTACTACATTAATTAATGACCAATTGACGTTGAACTTTGAATTCCTAATACAGTTATCCGGTCTTACTGAGAATTGCCTTGAAAATTCACTGAACGGACCGTGATTTGATAGTTTCAAGACCAAACAAGTAAATTGAATAATAGCGAGAGCTGTTTCACAACTATTTTGCTTGAATCTGACTTCGTTATTTAATCGTTCAATTTGAATAATATGGCGTAGTAACTGTGACTACGGACTCGCTTGTGTACCATAATTCGACAAAGATTACCTCATATTTTGGACATACAATGCGCAGAGGCGATGAGAACTTGGAGAAACTGATCGTGGTTGGTAATACAGAAGGTAAATCACGTAGCCGTTCACCACACCAAACCAAACCCAACTTTCATTTCACATTGGTGAAAGACTCACACGATTGTTCGCTCCAAACGTTTTCTTGTTAACCACGACGCTCACACATGTTCTGCCGACTGAAGAGAGAGAGCTGTATCTACACCTCAATTTATCTTCGTACCGTTTAACGCGGTCGGCTATAGCACGGACATTAAAAAAAATCACAAACGTGTTACTTAAGTAAGCCGTATATACTTCATGATTAAGCGTAAAAAATCGGGCATATTTTTCATTACATCTAATATATAAAATTCTCGTGTCACAATGTTGGTTCCCATACTCCTCGGAAACGGCTCGACCGATTCTTATGATTTGTTTAATGCAAATTCAGTAAATCTGATAATCGGCTACTATCTCTTAAACCTAGGGTGGTCACCCCTAAATTTTTATTTCTATTTTTATATATTTTTTTGTATTTATTTTTATATACAGTGTACAAACACCACGATCAACCACTATTTTTTATTTGTTAGTTAAGAACTTATAACTTGAACTCTGAGGCTTAAATAGGAAAAATCACAGAAAAAACCTAAAAAGTTTTCATTCCGGAAAAGCGTCTCTGGGATAGCATAGCAAAATGTTTCATGTTGGTATGTACTAAAAAGGCAGGCTAAGTAAAATCACATTAAGGAGAAACGAAGTTCGCTGGGGCAGCTAGTTTTAAAATATAAATCAATGTTTGAAACGTTGCGTTGATATTCAAATTCAATATTTTTAACTAAAAACAAAATAACGCGGTAAATCGTAATTTCATTTAAAATATTAGTTTATGTTTAAGTTTAATTATTAGATTTAAATCCAATATCTGTTGACTGTTATTGGTAACCTAGTACGGAGTAGGTAACCTCTTCTTATATATTCAAATCATATGATAATAATAATCAGTGGCGCTACAACCTCTTTAGGTCATGGCCTCAGATTTCTGAATCTGTTTCATGATTATTTTTTTGAAATCTAATAGGCAAGTAGGTGATCAGCCTCCAGTGCCTGACACACGCCGTCGACTTTTTGTGTCTAAGGCATGTCGGTTTCCTCACGATGTTTTCCTTCACCGTTCGAGCAAATGTTAAATGCGCACATAGAAAGAATGTCCATTGGTGCACAGCCGGGGATCGAACCTACGACCTCAGGTATGAGAGTCGCACCCTGAAGTCACTAGGCCAACACTGCTCTTCTGCTGCATCAAATATGATATGTTACAATAATATATGTATGTAACCAACGGTTTATACGGGACGTAGCGCGTGCTAGTAACCGCATTCTCGCCTCAATACGCCTCCTTGTCTTAGCTTCCTGTTCCCTTTCAATTGATTAAATTAGGTCCTTGAATATGCATGTATCAATACGCTACAAGTCAGGTAATATTGGTACGGGCTAAGCAAATATTATTGAATTTGGATAGCCACAAATGTGGTAATCATATGTCACATTATAAGGATAATAAATAGTAAAATGAAAGCCTAAAATCATACGATTCAATTCTCCGGTCCGTAGCTAGGTCACGTTGTCTGAAACCCTCAGTATTCTGTCCATGTTGACAGAATCGAACGAATTAACCGCCATTTCTCAAAGCATCTAGCCGTTTAAGTAATGACATTAGCTAACTAAAACTTGCTGAGTTTCTTGCCCGTTCTTCTCAGAACAAGGACTCCTGGTAGTTTTGCGAACGGGTGGCATAGTCTTGCTCTTTCGCGAATTTTGTAAACGTTTTTGACATTCATAAGCATGCCCTAAGACGCATCTTAATTGAATAAACGTATTTTGATTTGATTTGATTTGATATAAATGCGAGTGCGAATGAAAAAAGACTGGCTTTCTTTCAATTACTCCGTGATAGACGCCACCTGATTGACATTTTCTTTCTTTACAAAATTTTAAATGGCTTGGAAGATTTACCAAATGTTTTATTTAAGTGAATTTTCCCTAAAAGAGAAACACAAGAAAAAAATCAGTACCTTTTTTACGTTCAGGCATTGAGGACCAACGTCGGTTGTCCTCAATGCTCCTCTAAACAGATCTGTATCTGCAGTAAACGACGCTTTGAGTAATTACGAAGCATGTCCATTTAATGATAGTCTCCATGTCTTCAGGCGTAAGAGGCTGCAGCCACTGTTAATAACAACAATTGCAAAATATAAATATATTAGGTCCTTACATATGAAATTGGCGTATTTCGTACTGGCCACTTTAATCACGATGTTCTCCTCTTTGGTAAGGAATTCCAAATTCAAATTTGTACAGCTATTTACTCATGTATTTGTGCTTCGATGACCGTCATTCATTTGTTTTTTTCTGTTTGCGTCACTCATTTTACAAAATGGAAAACATAAAGTATCGCATTATTTACGAGTACGAGTTCCGCCGTGGCACTAGTGCTGCGGAAATGACTCGAAGGGTGAATGATGTGTATGGCGGTCATTTTGCAAAAGAAAACACAGTTCGTTTTTGGTTCCAACGTTTTCGTTCTGGAAATTTCGACCTGCAGAACAAGCCCCGTGTACGGCCTGAGACCCAAGTAAAGTTGATAATGAAGTATTGAAGGCTATTGTGGAAGCGGATCCATCGCAAACCACGTCCGAGTTAGCTGCAGGCTGCGGTGTTAGTGATAAAACTGTTTTAATTCACTTGAAGCAAATTGGGAAGATTAAAAAGCTTGAAAGATGGGTACCTCGCGAATTGACTGAAGCAAACCGGCAAACGCGCGTCGACTGCTGCGTTACATTACTGAACCGGCACAATAATGAAGGTACTTTAAACCGAATCATTACCTGTGATTAAAAATGGATTCTTTACGATAATCGGAAGCGCTCAGCGCAATGGTTGGATCCTGGCCAGCCAGCCAAATCCTGCCCCAAGCGAAAATTAACCCCAAAAAAGTTACTTGTAAGCGTTTGGTGGACTAGTGCCGGTATTGTTCATTGCAGTTTTCTCAAATTTGGCCAGACTATTACGGCTGATGTCTATTGTCAGCAATTGCAAACCGTGATGGAAAAGCTAGCGGCTAAACAACCTAGGCTGGTCAATCGCTCCACGCCACTGCTACTTCACGACAACGCTAGACCACACACTGCACAACAGACGGCTACTAAATTAGAAGAGCTTCAATTAGAATGTCTAAGACATCCTCCGTACTCCCCGAACCTTGCTCCAACAGATTACCATTTTTTTTTCGAAATTTGGACAACTTCTTGCAAGGGAAAAAATTTAACTCTGATGGGGCAGTCCAAATCGCCTTCACAGATTTTATTGATTCCCGTCCGACTGGTTTTTTAGTAAAGGGATCAATGAACTACCTATGAGATGGCAAAAGTGCATAGAAAACAATGGTTCATACTTTGATTAATTAAATATATTATATTTAAAAATATTCGACTTTTTGTTCCTCCCATACAAAACGCCAATTTCATATGTAAGGACCTAATATTAAACTTTTAAATTGCACACTTGTATTCCTTGATCTAGTGTATTTTTATAGTATAATTTATTTTCTCTTTTATCATTGTAATTTTTCCCTCTAAGTGCACACTTGTCATTGACGCATATGCATGTATTGTGTTTTTTTTGTTTCGTTAGTGTGCCTTTTAGTGTCACGCGGATTTGCTCACGCACGCGGGATTGGACCGCATGCGTAAAATTTCACGCTGCGGATCATACGCAGCATGAGTTTCAGTTTTCTACGGGCTGCGTAACGGTACAGACGTGTTCAAAAATGATCAATGTCAGAAGAATATGTGTCGCTTACATACTTTACAAACGACGAAACAAGAAGACAAGAGTACATGTTGATCCCTTTCTTGAAAATAGGCTTCTTGCTGGGGCGTTTGTTACACGCTTTGGAAAACTACAAAATAATGAACGTAAATTTAAAAATTACTTTCGAATGTCCATTCGTTCTTTTGATGAACTGTTGTGTAAAATTGAGAATAAGCTACAAAAAAGCAGTTTACGAAGGATTACAATACAACCGATTGAGAGGCTCGCTATTACATTAAGGTAAGTTTTAAATTTTAAATATTTAATTTCCTGCTATGATTTAGTGGAAAGGGATTTGAACAGGTAGGATAAACGTTTTTTGACTTCAAATTACTGTCATGTGTAAATTTACATGTGCAAAAAAAAATTTTGTCATGTACTCTGAAATTTCATTGTTCATAATTTCATTCAATTTCATGTTGAAATTTCATTAAATAAGATTATTTCACTCATAAAATGTCGCCATTAAAGTGGAATCATTCCTACCTTTCATCACACGCTACTTATTATAATATAGATAAAAGTTATAGGTTTGCACATGACAGTAATTTAAAGTCAAAAAAAGTCCTTAATTGGTTTGGGATTGGTACGTTCAACCTACATACACAATCCTTTTTTTATCTGATAAAGTACACATGGCCACAGATCAAGTTACCCAAAACCAGCATAAATGGAACTCGCGCCTTGCGTATTATCATACTTAGGTAACCCGTCGGAGTCCCGCTTATACTGGATTTGAGTAACTTGATCTGTGCCGTGTGTACAACCGCACTCATATGACTAAACAAACAATTAGAGAGAAACTGGAGAAAAAAAGTTAATCGTACTCATTTTAATAAAAAGAGTTTTATTCATAAATTAAAAAATCAAATTTTACATCATTCATTTCTTTGTAAATTTGTATCCTGAGCGTTGACATTACTTTCGCCTGTAGATGATGTTGTTGCTGGGGTATAAATTACGTCATAAGACGTGATATTAAACAGGCCGCTTTCAGTCGAAATAAGAGTTTCATTGTCATTCACTGCAGCAGAACTAATAGCATTGTCGTTAAGACTCGAAGTATCCTGGATTATACTATTGGTTTGGTGACAATTTATCGGTGACAAACTGTCAAGCTCAGTAAAAGCACTAGAACTTGTTGTAGGTATGGGACTGTAGTATGCAGGTTGTGTTTGACTTTCCATTTCCATAACTATATTTAACACTTTTGTTCTGAACATTAGTTTTTGATATCTAGTGAATCTTTTTAATGAAGGCTGCAGAGACTGAAAGAAAGCCAAATCCTCACTTTCTAGCTCCAGTTGATTAGACTTTAAGCATTCTAATAACTGTGCCTCAAATTCAGATGGTGCTTGCTTTTTAGATTTTACTTGTTTTTGTTTTGATGTTGGGTGAGAACTTTCTTGACGTGAAGTATCTGGTTGCGTGGACTCATTAGGTGTTTCTAAATTACTTTGTTCAGACATTTCTTCACAGAGTGACTCTTCTCCAGCAGTTTCCGTTGTACTGTCTAAGAAAGTCAAAATGTCATAGTAAGAATATTTCTTCTTCTTCTTCTTACTCCCAGAGCCGGATGGCTGATTTTTTTCAGATATCTTGTCTTTCTGGTAAGTGTCCCTTGCTGTTCGCCAGCGTTGTTGTATTTTCTTGTCTGAAATGACAAAATATAATAAGTAAGTGGCAAAAGTACACACAGTTTCAGATCAAGTTACCCAAAACCAGTACCAATAAACGGAACTTGCTAGGGCCTCGCCGGGCGCCGAGTCGTCTACGATAATAAACAACGCATGAGTCCTGTTTATACTGGTTTTGGGAAGCTTGATCTGTGGCCGTGTGTACAAATCTGATATTAGTTGGAAATTTAACTGCATTCGATTAAAGGCCCTCCTTAATTCACACATGTTGTCAACTTTACACTGTCTCATGAAGCATTAGATAAATCAAGCAATATATATATACCTATACAGAGTGGAAAAATAAGGCCGCAGTTGAAGGAAAAGTACCCTTAGGCGCAACGCAAACGGCGGGCCGGCGCAGGCCGGTCAATTTCGCCGCGAACGATAGCGCAAAGTGAATCTTATACTAGACGCAGACGGCGCGGCCGGGGCGGCGCGGCGCAGACATCGACGAAATAATTCATTTTTTACAAAAATAATTAGAACTTCATTTAAGGATTTTTGGAAAAACACCGGATTGAATCGGGCAATTTGTTTATTTGTTACAGTAAAATTTGCCATCATCAAAATTAAGGTGAAAACTTCCGGAAGTCACTAGCGCTGTAAGTTTTTAATTTGTTTTAACAAAAATTTGCTTTATTTGCATCTGTCAACCTTCATGAAGGAGGACATCTTGTAATGTAAATATTGCCTGAAATAAACGATATTTCATTATATTATATTATATATATTTATTAGATTCCTTTCATTTGCCGGAAATTTTACCATAGGGGTTAATTTATACAGAGAAGATTTCTTATAAAATATTTACAGCATAGTTATGTGTCTCAAATCTGCTAAAAGTGGCCACTTTTAGCAGATATGAGATACATAACTATACTTCGAACTTTTCATATGAAATCATAACTGCATAAATACCCCCTATGATAAAATTTTCGGCAAATCATAGAAATCTAACGTAGCTATAGTACTGTAGTTAAAACGAATTAAAAACTTCTAGCGCTAGCTACTTCCGTGCCCTTTCACCTTAAGGGTATTTATTTTTCTTCTGAAGTAAAATTCGAGCGGTGCATGCTGTCTTATGTCTGATGTCAGCATTATTAATATATTATGTTATCATATTATTAATATATTGTTTTTGTTTTCAGATATTTGGCAACTGGTAATACATTCACTGATCTACACTATTCCTATGTGATTGGAATTGCAACAATTAGCGAAATAGTAAGACAAGTTTGTTACATAATATGGATTGAACTAAAGTCTGAATGTATTCCACAGCTTAATGGGATCAAATGGAAAGAAATCGCAGAGGGATTTCTCACATATACAAATTTTCCTAATTGCTTGGGTGCAATTGATGGAAAACATATAAGAGTGATTCGGCCGCCGCACAGTGGATCACTATATTTTAATTATAAGAAATATTATTCTGTAGTGCTCCTCGCAATGTGTGATGCTGATTATAATTTTACATATATTAATGTCGGTACCAGTGGAAGCAACGCCGATTCAACCATCTTTAGAAGGAGTCAATTGTATACGAAACTGGAAAGTAACACGTTGGGTATCCCTGACCCGCAAGAGTTGCCTATTATTTGCCCCGAAGTAGCTTATCCATCTAGTGTAAGAGCAAAGTTGCCGTTCGTGATAGTGGGAGACGAGGCATTTGGTTTATCATCACATGTGATGCGGCCTTATGCTCGTGATAATTTACCTTACAAAAAGAAAATATTTAATTACCGTCTGTCCAGAGCTAGAAGGTACATAGAATGCACTTTTGGAATTATGTCAAATAAATTTAGAATATTTCACAGATCCATGAATGTCAAGTTAGATCTAGCACAATTAATAGTCAAGACGGCATGTGTACTTCACAATTTCATAAGGAAACGGGATGGCTACAAGGTCAGCCATACATTTGTCACAAATGGTTTTACGGGACCACTACCCAGGCAGCAGACTGAAAGTAGTAATACGTCGGCAAGTAATATCAGAGATATATTTGCAGATTACTTTATCAATGAAGGAAAAGTCTCCTGGCAACACCGATATATAATTAATTAACTAAACTCAAAAGGTTTTAGAAGGTTTTTGATGTTATTTGTGAATTAAATAATTATGCTTATATTAATAAAGTAATGATGCTTGTATAAATAAAATAATGAACCAAACACATACCCGCCTCTTTTCTTTCCTCTTCGCTCAAATTTTCGTAGTTAGGTGCCAATTCCTTCAAAATATCTCTCCATGCAGCCTCCCTCGCGTCCCTGTTTTTGTATAATTCATTGCGTTTATCCCACAAAACGGGCCGCAGATGAACTTCAATGATTACTCGTTCTGTATCGATTTTCATTTCGGTAGTACAATACGGCGCGTGCGCCCCGCTCGACTCTAAAATGGGCACTGAAGTTGTAGGCAGCGCTTACGCATGCGGATACCCCGCACCGGGGTGACGCCCCGCACAGCGCCCCGCGTCCCGCGTGCGTTTATCACGCTTTACAATAGATACCTATATGAAATTGTTCTTTGCGGATGCTACGCATGCGGTCCAATCCCGCGTGCGTGAGCAAATCCGCGTGACACTAAAAGCGCCCTTAGTGTGCCTTTTTAAAATACATAAAACTATTAAAATATTAAACACATGAATCGGTGACCCTTCGTAACACTTACATATATTTGTGTCAAAACAAAGTTTTTCGGACGAAGAGATCGAACCTCATACTAAGGATAAGAAACACAAATTTCTGAAGGCATCTATATATAGATGACAACCGAGTGTCAATCTTTTCCCAGCTAGGAACAGTTTTATTTTTGGAAAATTGTCCCTTTAAGTATTTTTCTTTACTTATTATTTATATTTCACAAGTTTAAACTTTACCTAAACGTACACTAATATTTCAAGATCATGATTAGCCGAATCGGTCCAGCCATTCTCGTGTTTTAGCGAGACAAACGAACAGCTGTACCCAGCCACGTTTCGCTGTGGCACATTGTGATTGAATGGTTGAGAAATGAGAAACAAAACAAAGAATACATTTCATATAAGTTTAATTTTGCAATACTTGTGAAGAATTAAATAAAAATAAAACAAACCAAAAAAAAAAATAGATAAAAACAATCCTTGATGCAGATTATATATATCATGCTAAAATTTCAACTGAATCGGTGCAGAATCGTTAATATGACGCCATATTTTTTTTTTTACTATAATAAAACACAATTTTGACCGGATTGAAGTTATGTATTATTATAAATTTACAACTATTTAACATAATTTTAAATTTATCCGACGTTTCGCGTGCTTTACAGCGTGCGTGGTCACGGTGACAGTCACCGTTTTATTAAATGAATAAAAGTTATGTTAATCAAAGACAATACTATAGGTATATATATTATAATAAAGTATTGTACGGTATTTTAGGTAATTGTACTTATGAGAATTGAGAACAATAAAGTATACGAAAATGCATTATTTCACATGATGCGATTTCTCTAGTCCTAAACATTCGTCGATTGGCCTTCAATCGATGTTGCCACTCGCCACTAATCGCCAGTTCCACACGGTCAGATCACTTCAGTGCTTATTTTCATATAATAAAAAATACATTTATTATATTTTTAAATATAATTAATGTATAAAATGTATATATTTTAATTGCAAAAAGGTGGCACGCTTAGTTACTAGCCCAGGACAACGCTGCTCTAAAGCCTAAAATTCCCCTCAGTTTAATTTTCAGCATTAAATCGTTAGGCTTGAATAACAATTAGTTCACGAAGGTATATTATTTAACTATAAACAACGAGACAACAAAACAATGAGGGAGACGTGACGCGTACAAATCTTGCGTTAAATTGGTATAAACAAGACCGTAAGTTGTTGTTTTGTGGCGTGTAATTTCACCGAACGTGATGTATGTCACTAAAATATTTAAACCCGTTTTAGAAGAGTGGATCCAGCGATAGTGGAGATCTTTGACACAGTTATAATAAATAAACCTTAAGCTTAAATCTTTTCATGATTTCTAGAACTAGAAGAATCCTGCCAAGGCCAGCAGGTAAGCTGCAGTGATCTACACTGAATATGCACTTGGCGTAGTTATACATCGTGTATAAGGTACATGTGATAAGCGCTTGAAAAAATTCATTGCACAAATGTATATTCAAGGTCAGGTATAGAAACTTATTGATTCAAAATTACAATCCCCTAAGCTTTAGTCATCTGTGCAACCTCGCAGACGTCACGAAAACTGACAAAAAAATAATAGTTTGGGCAAAAAATCATTAAATAATAGCCTTGCATTCAAACATAACGGCGCGCTCTGGAGGGGGCGCAGACAAAGCTCCGCTATTACCGCGCCCCGTCCAGAGCGAGCATTTGTGGCGCAGTGGGGTTATAAACCTTCCAAGCACCATGGGAGTTTCCCCACTTTAAAAAAGGAACAAAACATTTGAACGTATAAACGAGTTACGGTCTTTGAAAATATAACGTACGTCTTGTAAACGACTCGATACACGATCATAAAGAGATTAACGGGTCTAACAGAAACAACACAAAACCTTTTAACAGAAAAATAAACAAATTAATCCCATATTTTCTATCATAAAATATTTTATTTCTACGTAACTTTTTAATTACAAACTTATTCTAAAAAGTCTAATTCCTTTCGTCAAGCTCCATCGAATTCACCGAAAAGTTATTAATAACTATTGAACATAAATTTAATGACTTCTTCGAACATCATGCTAATATTATTTTGTAAACATTACGCAAAAGTGTTTTCGTCTAATTTTTTAATATAATCGGTGAGCTGAAAAGTTAGGCGCTACTAGTATTAAATTAATATTTTATTAATATGTTTAGCCCTAACCTTCAAAATACACGTGTATAAATTTAACAACCGTCGTATTATTAGTTTGTGAGATTTGGTAATTTGAGTGAAGGAACTTTAGACGCCCTAAAAAGGCTGCTAATTTTGGACAACCGAAAAGTGAAATTGATTGAAATCGAAAGGAACGTGTTCGACATATCCTAGGTGAATATTTGGATATCGAAAGGTCTGTTCAAAGTGGGCGCCGCGCGAGCACATCGAAAACCAAAAACAACAACGAATTGTCAATTCTGAGCAGTGTTTGAAGCTGTTCCGTGTTCGTAATTGTTTTTTTTTTTAGACTTTTTCCTGTTCTAAGACCTCAAGAAAATGCTGGTAATCACCGAAACTGAAGCCTATTTTAAGACTAAAGACAAGTCGTAAGTACTATAAAACGGTATCGAAAAAATGTATGACCTCTATAACCGTTGTATCGCATATTGAATAATCATATCAAATTCTAAAAAAAAAATGTTTCTATGTTAGCCTACGTAGGCTGATAAGTACGTACTTATCAGCCCACCAGTTATATAAACCTAATTTGAAGATAATAATTGTCTTATATCATTCCAAAATATACAATATGATGATTAAGATAAAACAGAGAATTGTATGCAACCTCTGGACTGATATGCATTTTTAAATAACATCGTAGGTAAAGCTGCAAGGCGCTTATTTACTTTGGAATTACTTGTTATTAATATAAGGCCGTTATGGATATGATTCTTAAAAGGACGGCAACTCACCTTCTATTACGACGGCAATGTGAGTGACCATGGGCGGCTGTATCACTTAACAACAGACCAGCCTCCTGCCCATTTCCCTAATACATAAAAAAATAAGGTAGAAAAATACATTAGCTCAACCCATGGTTGTAGTAACAATACAACGATACAAATATGTCATACTATGAATAATAATCGAATTGTCTTTATCAATAAATTATTCAACTATTCGCTAGTTATAGATTAATAGAAAAGAATTTCATTTTTAACACTTAACAATAATTAATAACTATTATGATAAAATAGTAAATACAAATATTTTATTGCTTTTATTTTATATAAGATATATTTGTAGAAACCCCCCCCCCCACTCCACTCCCCCTAGGAATGTCTTTTAGCAGTTTTGGAAAGGTCCAGCTCCCATTGCATTTGGGATCGTCATTTGCGCCGTTTGTCTTTTGTTTCTTTTCATGTTGAGACTCTTTTGATCCATCTTTCATCCTATAACCCTCTCTTGGGATTGATTCGTATCAGTGCTAGGTTACGGAAGAAGTCTAGGGGAATGTGACACTCTCTCTATTTACTCTGCTACTCTTAGAATCTAGCAGTTTTCACTAAACCAGATACAACAAGCTGTAGTTTTGAAGTTACTTGCAAAAATCATTAAACATTTATAAGAGAATTCAAAGTTTTAAATACCTTGATTATTGAATGTAATGGGTATTATAGTTCGATAAAGACTAAGCCGCACTAAATTAGAGTCACTATAAGCCTGGAAGTTACAAACACTAGCTGAAATACGGTAGAGGCTTATAAAGTACTTATACTGTGGCTTTGCACCGATAAATAAGTATTGAGCACTTATTTACAAAACAGTTCCTTATAGTAAAATTGTGTGGCACATTCAATTCAAGCTTTTATTTTATTTAAAAAGCTTAGTAACACTAATACATTGGTACTTATATAATGAAAACTAAAATACAAGATTTAATTTGAAAAGCACCTATAGACAAACATTAAAGAAACAGTAGGTGCATCGCAGAGAGTGGCACAGTGCAGAGAGGAATGGCGGGATTTGGAGGAGGCCCATGCCAAAAAAGGGCACACAGATACCTAAAAGAAGATTGATATAGAAACGTATTTAAATGTAAAAGTATCTGAATTAAAGGCTATTATTATTATATGCTATACAACATAACAATCACGAAGATAAAAAATATACTTCGATTCAAGTCTTACACTTCGAGTCTGAATCAAAAAACTATTATTATTAAGTTGGTTGGGTATGGGATCAAGTATCTCCAGAATGGTTGGGTTACTAATATCACAGGTTGATACTCAATTAGGCGATTCTCTTAATAAAGCGCAGATACGTTGCGAGCTTTTCTCCTATTTCATCAAAGCTCTACAAACGTTAAACTACCCGTGCTCTGCGGTGAACCCGCGTGAATTCCGTCGTAGCTCGATGTATATAGCCTTTTTCCATGCCCATACATTGAGGGAGGCTATATAAACTAAAACTATCCGCTATTTGTCAATATATTGAACATCTTTTTTCTTCTTATCTATCGCTCCGAAGTTATGCGCGTACACACATTTATTTATATAGATTTTTAAAGGACACCAACCCCTTCATTTATCTTGCACCGTCTTTATTTAAATACTCATATGTTGTATATCTTTCCATCACAGCATAAACATAACTTAACAGAAGAAGACGAAAGAGTAGAATTAGACAATTTTTATAAGTACAAAAAAAAATTGCTAAAACTTTGCGACAAAGCGAATTAAAATCGTGCTCATATAAAGTGATTCTAATATAACATGACCGTGTTAATGTGTACTCCAGTTTTATATTTGTAGTTTTAAGTGCTTAACATTCATAAAATTTATGTTTTGCTAAAACTTTTAACGGCTTGCATAACACATGAATATGCAATGCAGTTTATGCGCAAACATTTTAAAACGTGTTTATGACGATTGGACTATTTTGATACTTTAACGTAAGAAATACAACATGTCCAGGCTTTTATCGTAAATTCTATTTTATGAGGCTTTTGTGACCTCCATGAAATGGCACAATGAGGTTTCCACGTTTTCAGCTTTACCTTGACAGTTCGTGACAGTACGATCTTATCAAAAGGGCCGGCTCACAGATGTTTGCAATAATAGTGAGATAATGGAATTTGTTCTTTGCGTTTGTGTACATCACTTATCTTCCAATAAAAGTGTCTATGAAATAATATGTTCACTTTCTTATCAAAATGTAATACACGTGGATTTATCGCTAGCTAGATTAAATATATTTCATAGTAAAATATGCTCACGACACTTATGCGCAAACCAGGAAACATATAAAATAGATTAATTGGACCTATAAATGGAATTGGGTTTTCTTCCAAATAAAGATATTTATTTAAGTAAGCAGGCCCTCAAGCAGTCTTCTGTTTTATTAAAAGCCTCCTCCCGAAACACTATGCTATAGCCGGGAAACGAACTCAGGATTCAATACGTGGTTCCTCGAAATTGGGCACCTTCCCGAGTCTGTTGCATTGGTGACAATTTCACCAGGAATCAAACTTATAGTAATACTCAATCGACTTTTAAATTATAGTCAATTGTAAGCTAATTTTAGATAAACTGTCAGGATGAAAAGCCCTGTGGAGAAAAGATAGAGATACATAAATCACCCGACATCGTTGGAGCATTATTTGATAAGTGAACAGCCTCATGTCGACCTGTTGAATACTCAGCCTTATCTCTTAGTTGTGTATTTGATAAACTGATTGATGAGCTTAAGTATTGGAGCTTATATATAAGCTTTTATATTAGAATAAGTATTGCACGTTTTGTAATTTCAGTGAGAAATCAACGGATCCTCGTAACAATTGTGCATAGTATCTGTTATATGTTACAGAAAAAACTGGAAAATCAGTGGCGATATTTTTAGGTCTGGGCTTCTTCTGTTTCATCGTCAATTGTTTTTTTTTAATGGGCAAGTAGGTGATCAGCTGTCGGTGGCACACCATCCACTTATTGAGTCTAAGGCATGCCGATTTCCTCACATGCGCACATAGAATGTCCATACACAGCCTGGCTTATGACCTCAGGGATCACAGCACGCGGAACCACTAGTACAACACTGCTTCTTTAATCTAAAAGTAAGTTCTGTCGTTAATTGGAATGTGGTGGTAATCAATAAAATTATTATTTTAATGGCTGGTACAGCATTGCTAAAAGATTGTAAAATAGGATAACCACAGTAAGTACAGACGCTTATAATTTTTGCCGCATATTCTTTTATATCGGGTTTTGCATAAAAGGTTTTGTATTATACATTCATTAGATTTTCCATTTTAGCGGTATACAGATTAATTAAAATTAAATCAAACAAAGCGTTATATAAAGATTCTCAGACCTTAATTAAAGAAGCAAATTTTAATTAAATCATAACAAGAAGAATTAAGTTATATGTGTGTTTTCAAGTGGATTTGAGAATGGTTTAGAAATTTACAATTAGACATTGTTTTTTGTATCCAAAACATGAGTTCAGCTAAACAATAAACTACAAGCTCCTACCTTTTCAGAATGCCAAATCATAAAATGACTGCTTCACGACTGATTTCAGAGCGACCGCCGATGCGAAAACCGCTGTGTGCGTTCGAAAAGTGAGTTACAGAATCGCAGGGCAGGACGTCTGTCGGGTCCGCTAGTATTGTATATTTTTTAAAGACTCTCTTATATAATAAGTATTAATATAACCAAGAAATATTTTAAATGACGCCTCGGGAACGCAGTAGTTCCAAGAATATTACCTACGGCGCATCGTAGCAGAAAATATATTTATTGAACTTAGAAATTAATTAATTTTTTCATAACACTGAAGCATTCAAATAAAACTTTATTATTAATATAACTTTTCATCGTGTTCAGCGAAAAACAGTGGAGACATATTATACATGTGTTATTTCTTATAATACTGAAATTGTTTGAAAAGAACTTAGAAATGTTAAAACCGTATATATTTCTTAAATCCCGCATTTAAATAAATAATATACTTCGTATAAAAACTGTAAACTTTTTTCTTAAAAGTCTTATCTGCTCAACATAAAATCAGCATCAATACAAAAGCTTATTTATTCGAGAGCTCACAAAATAAAAGCACAAAAGAAATCCCTTATGCATTAAAGTACTGAGGTTACTTTTATAGCCCATAAAACAGTATTGGTCTATGTTTAAACCTATTTTGACACCTGTCAACGAACTTCTTTACGTGAGAAGATACCAATATAGATTCTATAAAAAATCATTTCTACAATAAAATATTTATAAAAATATATTCAACTAATGAAGGGGAAAATAAGTACTAGGCTATCATAAAACATATATCGTATGTTTCCTAAGGACAAAATCCCGAAACATCTTCGATATGAAATATGGTCCATAAAAGGTAATGGGGTACCACATCATGATAGAAGGCATTATATTTAGTTGACATTACGTACAAAATGTCCGACTATTTTTGTACTCGAAATTCAATGAAACAATTCCTACATTTGGAAGAAATACAAAATAGGTAATGTATAGGTGATAGGCAACTTTTAAGATTGTTATCTTGGAGGATCTCTAAAGGAAGGATGCACTGAAGACAAGTAAGTACTAATCGAGTTAAGTACTTTAAAAGCTCAAACGTCGTTATTATATTCAAAAAAATAGTAGATTTATAAATCGCAGTGCCTTTAAAATGGTTTAGCGACATAGAGAATTTTAGTTTTTATATTATATTACTAGCTAGTGGTTGTTTTGCTTTGAATATTATTTCTAGGAATAATTTTTTTTAGTTCAATAAAAATAACTATCTACTATAATAAAGAATAGAGTGAAAATTAAGGGTTGTATGTATTTTTGTATGCACAAAAAAAAACAAAATATTACGTCTAAGAAATAAAAATATAGGGGTGGACCACCCTTAACATTCAGGGGGATGAAAAATAGATGTTGTCCGATTCGCCCTCCTAACCGATATGCACACAATATTTCACGAAAATCGGTCTAGCCATTTCGGAGGAGTTTCATTACAAACACGAGAATTTTTTAGATTAGATAAGGAATCTATATGAAGTCAATGGCTTATAAAATTTTTAGAATACACTTTAGATTCCATAAATAAAGTTGGAAATAATTTCACTTTTACTTCACATATTAAATCTATGTAGTTTGATCATTTAATTATGTACTCACCTTTATACTTCCAATGCGTTTGCGGTACTTACTCTTTATCGAATCTCTGCTTCTAATAGACCAAATATAAGTAGGGAAACACGAAATACTAATATGGGTAGGAACAATGTTTTCTGCTGAAAACAGATTTTTATTTTTTTTATTTATGTAACTTTAATGATGTTGTGGTTTATGACATTTTCCTTTGAATAATTGTAACGTAGAGGGAGGGTAAAACTTTCTGAGTTTCTTGCCCGTTCTCAGAACAAGGCCTCCTGGTAGTTTAGCGAACGGATGGCGTAGTCTTGCTCTTTTGCGAATTTTGTAAACGTTTCTGACATTCATAAGCATGCGCTAAGACGCATCTAAACTGAATAAACGTATTTTGATTGATTGCTAATCGGAGTTTCTCTCAGCTATAGGCTCACGCGAATGAATTGAACAAGCCTTTGCCAAATAAACAGGATATGAGAAAATAGCAAATTAGTAACACAATAACCGCCGTGTCCTAGTTTAAAACCACAAAGAGTTAAGTAGAAATTGACAATTACGTTTAAAGCGTTCTCGAAGTTTTGCGACTGTCATTTCAATATTACAGCCTGACAATGTCTGTGGGGTCGTTATTAACGAACTGTCAGTGTTTTTGATGGAAAGTGACTGTCGTGTAAGATTTATTAACTGGACGTCGACTTTGTAAACAGTTTGTGTTATGTGTAACATGTTCGCGCATAATATTGGCGTAAATTATGTTTTTCCTGTTGGGTAGATAGCGCATATCCACAGATAATTTTCTTTCCCACATTTAAAAGAAAATATACTTTTACTGGATTTAAACGTTGTTATGCCAAAGCCCTTTTATGTGTATATTCATTTGCCGGTCTTCTGGTGTTGTGAGTCTATGAGCGGAGCGTCACACACGAGGAAAAGAGCTACCAATTTTTAAAAGGCCGGCAGCGCGCTTGTGAGCCTTCTGGCAGTGTTAGTGTTCATGGACGGCGGTATCACTTAACATCAGATGAGCCCGTTTGCCTCCTGTAACAGTGAGCCTACCCTTATCACACAGCTATAAAAAATCTATTCTATAAAAAATATTTGGTGGATAAATAAATTATGAAGCCTGCACAAATATATTTAAATATTTTTATAGATAGAACCTAAGCAAATTTGAATCCTCTAAATCTACAACAAACCATTCCTGGAAATTTACTGTTGTAATTTGTTTTTTATTAATAATGGCTTTGTTATTCTTCCTTTATATTAAATATATATTATAATGATCAATGAATTTTAGAACTTAGAATTTAGAATTTACTATAAATACATATTATATACTTTGTTATATTTTTTGTATATATAGGTGAAACTGTGCTTTGTTTATGTTTGAATGTGGATTCCGTTTTTGGCTTTTGTGTACAATGTAAATTTTTGGATATTGTTTAGTGAGTAGCTGTAGGAATACTGTTGAGCAAATAAATAAATAAGAATACAATCAAATCGAAGACCTCTTCTTTTTACTACCATAAACAGCTTACATACTGTCCTTGTTTCTTCTTCTGTCCATCTTTCTTTCCATCAGCAAGCGTGTCCAATATTTTCTGTTTTGTATCTGGGAGACCGGAGACGTATGAAAGTCCTGCAGAAAAGTTACCTTCTTAAGATGAATGCAATTTTATTAGAACGCAGCTTCTTCTAATTAACAGTGTCATTCTCAAATACATCTATATATATATAATAAGTTCACCATCTAATAAAACGCAAGCTAACCCAATGTTTCCCAAGGTGGGGCACACGCCCCACAGGGGGCAAGTTGATTGTTAAGGGGGCTTACGAAAATTTATTAATTTTTTTTGGTATTTTAATTCAAATTTATTAACTGTGTGTCGTTAACAATTACCTAGCAATTGTCTTCCTTAAACCTATCATTTAAGTTTCGTAAGTGAACAATTAGATATTTTAATTTAAAATTTATGTATGTTACATAGCTTCCAATTAAATTTAGAAAAAAGATTAAAAAACACTGAGCTAACCCGTTATTTACATAAAAGACGCAAGTACTAACATTTGTTGCTGCATTCATATTATTCCGTATAAAGTGACATTCCACACCAGAGTGAATTCTACATTTAAATTAGCTAAAAACAAAATCAAATTATGAATGCACTTAACATTATTTGCTTTACTGCGCTGTTATAAACACGTTAGAGACTTTTCCCACAAATAGCGTGCAATTTCATTTTAGATACATCATCGTTTTGTTGATGTTATTTAATTTCCTTTTACTATATTATTTAATATGTGTGACGTTAATTTTTATCTGTCAGATTCTACGTAGCATAGATACTTATAGCCATATATCGATACATACGACAGATTTTTTCTTTACTTACAACTCTGTGCCTATAAAACTTACCGGCTTTCAAAGAGCATCCATTAAGGCTTTATAAAAAACTGTCAGAGGTCTATTCCCCGTAAAGGCACATTCGTATCTCTAATTCAATTTTATGAGTGCTGTTTTTTCACTTGAATTTACGCCGCTGACCTTCAGGTATTTTTCGCTTTAATAAATTGACGATGTCTAAATTTGTTTTACGCATTTTAAAAGGTCTTATTTTGGCTCACATTTCTTTGTAAATACGCTATCAGACATTAGCCTAATCCTCCTGTAGATTATATTAAAAAGATACAAGCGTTATATTCTGTGAAATTAAAACTTTTAGTTAAAGTATCATTTATCATACCAGGTGTTTTTTCCATATAAAAGAAATATATAACATGTCGTGCATTCATGTTTTATCCCTAATAAGCTCTTTCGCAACCCAAAATAATCAAACAAATGTTATTTAGTTAAATGTTATTGGATTTCATGCATTTCATTTCTTGCAATTAAAGATACGTAGTAGCAAAATAAGTTCTCAAACAATACACTCACTCAGTCACTCAGAAATTATACCAACATTCAGACGGTTGATTATACACGGTGTTTAGCGCTTCAAACCAAAACGTAGCATATGTTAAAGTCGAACATTATTGACAAACAAGGCCCTCACTCTGTAACTTCCAACAACGATACCGACAGAGATCCTGATCTCAATAATGAGTTTTTGTCTCGATTCTCTTACGACATTAATGATTTTCGTCGCGCTTCCATGATTGCGACTTCAGGGCTATGGATTAAGATAACTACACCGAACTTGCATACGAACGTTGCGATCGGCTGTCGGCATCATGTCGCTACTGTAAGTTGAGTGCCATACTTAGGATCATAACTTATCCCTCATGTCCGTATCTTACCCTTAAATTCATAAGGAATATTTTATTGTTTAAATTACGGTACAGCTAAAAACTTTAATAACTATAACACGTAATAACAACATAAAAATTTACTTCATATTGGGTACCACAAATGTATAATTTAAAATTCAAGTTTCAAGCATTTCTGTAATCTCCTTTTAAATTAGTCTGTCACAAAACCCGGACTTAACGTCAAATTTTTAATGATCTAATTTACACTTCTGAACATTTTATTTACTTTGTGGAATAATGAAGTTTCGTTAACTAAGACTTTCTATAAAGAAGATCCTAAAAGGACTAAAATAAATAAGGAAATATCTTTCAAATAGACTTTGCTTAGTTTGTATATTCTTCTTATAGTGCCATTCGAAGGTTGGCGATCATTATGGCTACTTTATTTTAAATGCCGCGTTTCTGAACAATGACTTGGTGCTTTGACCAAACCATTGCCTAAGGCTCTTAAACCAAGAGGTAAGTCTGCGGTCAGGTCCATCTGCCACTATGCCTTTATTAGTTTAAGTAGCTCGTATTGTAAGACGTGTCTGAAATATTGAAGATTCCCTCCAAATCTTCATAAGCACTTTTTTGCATTCTGTCCAGCCCTGCGATTCTGTAACTCACTTTTCGAACTCACACACTGATGAGAGAGCGACCGCCGATGCGAAAACCGCTTCGTAGTAGCTTCGCAGGGTGAAGACACAATCACCCTTGAGGTATATTCTTTTATTAAAAGTATAAATATTGTATAATCGTAATCGAAATGTTTCTTTAACTAATGAATAAAGTATGACTTAAATCGTTGTGTTTTGAAATTATATTTTGTGCCTCTTCTCTTGTCATTGATAGCCTTTCACTATCTGTTGTTTTAAACGTCAAAGCTACCAAACAATTCAAAACTGAATTCTACGCTCTCATCTCAATCACGTTTCACAATCAGTGCATTGCTCTATTTTGTCTGATTAAACTATCAGTATTAACCACAAATTAGGTATTTCAATTAATTTTAGAAAATATATGTATGAATAGATTAGAAAGAAATGTATGGATTTTGTATTTTAGGCTTAAAATCACGATTCTTAGGACGTTCATAGAAAATGTCCTAACTGAAATAAAACTAATTGCCTAAAAATCAGTAAATATTAAAAATTCGATAGAATCAATAGTTTTCCAAATTTGACCAGACTTGAAGTCGCTTTAAAGGCAATGTCACTCATTTCTTTTCAAATAATTAAGTTATACAAAAAATAATTTTGTTGTAATGAAACGCGACAGCCATGTAAGTATTCAATGAGGGATTTTTCTGACAGCTAAGAAAAGTAGTTCCAAATTAGTCAATAGATGGCATTTTCAAGTAAGGGTTTTTGTTTTTTTAATGGGACTTGCCAGTTTATTCTGTGGTCTTTGCTCTTTTATTTTGGCTCTTGCATTTGATTGTGATTGGTCTTTGGGCAACTTTGGGTGCTAAAATCATGGAAAAAACGTTTCATCATCCTTGTATTGTAAAAACATGTAAAAGAATTGGTACGCACCATTTCCCTACCAATGAACATCGAAGAGTACAGTGGCTCCAAGCAGTCCAACAAGTAAAGCCTGGGTTGACCAAAGGAAAGCATTCTAGAATTAAAGGTAATTGCGATCAAGCGCCATCTAATCGTAGCTTTTAGAACTATCTTTTTTTTAATAGCTGTCAGAAAAATCCCTCATTATATGGTCATATAGAAGGCAAGACATGCCACTACCCCGTAATGTTGTCTATGCTTTGCAAGTGTTAATTGCAACCTATTGATACACATCCAGGTTTCGAACCTCACCTCACGTTTGTTTGTACGCACACTGCGTTTCTATTAAATACATCCGAACAAATAGCAACACATTAATTGGAGTCATCGAATCAATTCCTGAGCTGTAGGAATTCGTCCTTACCTTGGAATTTCTGCTGAAAGTTGAGATAAATTAAATACTTGAGATCCTCTCAATTGTATTTCTAAATTTATTTGTGTTTATTTTATTCATGAGGTTTATAATGCAATCTATGGAAGATGCTATAAAATAAAAATATCTTTGTGTAATTCAAAAGTATTTCTTCGTCGTCTTTGATGTTATTGTTTACAAATGTATATCAAACTTATGGGGAACTTATTGACTCGAATATTTAAGTATTTGTACTACATCATTTTTTTTTTGTTTTTTTATAGATTTACCTGATGTTAAGTGTTACCGCCGTCCATGGATACTCAATGCCAGAAAGCTCGCGAGTGCGTTGCCGGCCTTTTAAGAATTGGTACGCTCTTTTCTTGAAGTACCCTAAGTCGAATTGGTCCGGAAATACTTCAGTGGGCGGGTTCCACGTAGTGGTGGTGCGTGGCAAAAACTGCCTTAAAAACGCTTAGTTGTGGAACGTCGGACGTCGAGGTGATACGATATTTAATATTTCTCTACATAAAAAGTGTGAGTACACATGAAAGAAAAACCTCTATGCCGTAATGTTTGTCTCACAAAATGTTGAAAACTTATTTCTTTTTACGTTACTAGGCCTAGCCTGTATCTTAAACTAGCGTTAATTTAAACGCCAGTGCTCATAGAAGTATATTATGTATAAGGTTAACCACAATGAATATCAACGATTCTTAGCCTAGTGTATGTTTACAACCTTTTAAATGTAAGTACAAAATGTAATGTTTTTGAGTCTCATAAAGTATTTTTTTTTATTTATTATTTTAAATATTAACATTCATTCACGTTTTTCGTTTTTAAAAGTATAATAATGTTAGTTATTTTTTCTGACCATTGATTCAGATTTTATTAAAACAAGCTGTTGCAATAAATATATTTAAAAAAATATCTTATGTCTCTTCCGAACTGAACTTTTTCTGTCTCTTACAAAATCGAATCTAGCTCTAGTACCAAGAAATTTATGTAAATACGTTATTCATCTAGCCTAATATGGTGTATTAAAATGAAAATATATATTAGAGCATTTCTCTCCATCAACAATAATTAAAAATGTATATAGTTAAATCTCGTAATCCAAAGTAGTACTTTAGAAACCTATTACAGCTGAAAATTTTCGTTAAAACATTAAGTCTAAGTAGGCGAAGTTCGGACCAATTTGTCCAATTTATAAATGTAAATCCACTTGTCGCACTGATAAAGTACCGGACTTTTAGAATAGATATAGATTTATATGATACATTTTAAGAGATTTAGGTTCTTTTCGTCAAATGTAGCTATTGTTATGTTATATATTGCGATAATCTTATTCTTTCTTATTTTAATTAATGATTATTAATTTATTGAAATAATATAATATAAGACATCCAATAAAATGTAAAAAAAGGATTTATTTAATCATATCATATGAGTCTTACATTTAAATAAAAAAATTGTTTTTTCATAATCTTAACATAAACTATATATTATCTGATCCATCCTTTGCCAAAAGGTATTCAAAAAAAATACTTGATGTTAACTTAAGTACTTCTAAATTATAAGTGGGCCTGAAGAGTGTAAAGCTTGGTGTATTTTAGCATACGCTAATAAATGACAAAATCTGCGTTTTCAAACCGAATATATTACAAATTGTAAATAAGTATTAAAGGCTCATATTTTTTTTCCTTTCATATTCTATCTATTCATTGGGGCCAGTAGCTAAACGCTAAATGCTAAACTTTTTTATGCGAATAACGACATGAAAGTTTTTGCAGGCTTTACGGGGTAAACTTGCAAAACTTTATTGTGTCCTTTAGTGTTATCATAAATCTATAAAATCCCATACAAGTTTCTGACATTTCGATAAGAATGTTCGGTAGATTTATTACACCCGAGGGCTACGAATCAAATTGTTGTGTCCATAACGCATTTTTTTTTAAAACAAAAATCAAATGTGAAATGCTAATGTCAAATAGCCTTCGATTTGAGAGATAAAATGGCGGGAATGTAGGGATTAATGTGTGCTTGTCAAATAAAACGGTTCGGTGCCATCCACCAAATAAATATCGCAAATATATCGCATCAAGGACTCTGGAAAAATTGCCTCTTCCACATCGATAAACACTTATGAATTGTATTCAACATTCATAGATTGAAAGCCGTTAAATGCAGATTGCGCATAACTTTTTCCAACGGTGCATCATACTCGTAGATTAAATCACGAATACATTTTAACTATTATATTTCAAGTTTATTTTTGTATTAAAAAACAAAATAAAAGTGATTCTTTTTTTGTATTCGTTTAATTCATTTATTTTGAAATTATATGCTCTATATGAATTTATTGTGTGTATTATCTGACGAATTTAAGACAAAAAAAATATCATCTTTTATTGTAGTCACATAAAAATAAATCAGTCGCGCTACAACCTTTTTAGGTCTGGGCCTCAGATTTCTGTATCTGTTTCATAATCATTTGTCTAATTTGCAAGTAGGTGATAAGCCTCCTGTGCCTGACACACGCCATCGATTTTTTTGGTCTGAGTCAAGCCGGTTTCCTCACAATATTCAATTTCACCGTTTGAGCGAATGTATTTAACATAACAGCGCACATAGAAAGAAAGTCCATTGGTGCACAACCCACGACCTCAGGGATGAGAGTCGCAAGCTGAAGCCACTAGGCCAACACTGCTCATTGCAGTCACATAACTCACAATATTATTATTTTCACTTAAAGCGATAAACGTTTTACGAATGTTTCAAAAGCGTTTGTCAATGAAAACTTATTTAAATTATAAATTAATTTTACTACGCTCAATCTGCGGTAAATTGCTTTCAATCTATGAATATCGAGATTTATGTCGTCGATATTTTAGCCAGTTTAGTAATTCAGAATGATAACAACTATAAAACAGCCGAGCATCTAGCCACACGGTTTATAAACGTAGTTGCTTGCAACCCTGAGATTTAGATTATTAATACTTACACGTTAATTTCTTTTCAATACGGAAGATATGTCACTTCAATAAAACGACTTTTTATGTAAATTTGTTCAGAAGATTCATAGACAATATAAACAATGAATTTATATAGAGCATATAAATTTCAAAATAAATGACAAATACAGAAAGAATTTTCAATTTTAATAAATTGTTTTTAATACATAACCGGTCTTACTAATAAAAAATCACTATGCATGAGTTATAACAAGGTGGTAGTTATTCAGTGAATAGAGCTTGTACAGGGCATAAACACCTCTTTGACCAATAATCGATGTGTATTGGTTGAATAACTAAACGACCCTTATTTATTGTTACCCTGGCAACCCGCCGTGTTTGATTGACGTTTGACTTAATAATTCTGATAGAAGTCATAATTCAAATATAAGTTGTATTTATTTTAGCAACCAAAACAATTATATTCAGACAAAGAGGACTAGAATTTTACATAAAAAGCCGTTCTGCAGTACAAAAGTTGGGAGAGGTTAGTATCAATGTGATAGAGAAAAGGACTATTTCATTCAAAAGCCCTCAACGATCATACTTAAATTTTTTAGACATCTCAAATAGTGGAAAGTGCCAAACTCCGCAACACGGCAGTGTTCCAGTGTTTGCAGGAAGAGCATGAAACCAAACTAAGGCAAATGGCTGAAACACATGAGCTCAAACAGAAGCAACTTGCCGAAGCTCACAAATAGGCTAGACAGGAGCATCTTCTGAGGCTCAAACTATTACAGCAGCAATATAAAAAAATAAAACCCCTGTTTTAAATGAAATATAACTTTTTATTTATTTCACGTCTAACTATCCACACCTATGTAAATAAAACAGCTTTAAAAATATGTTTCAATATAAGCAGCTCTAGCAGCTTGTCCAGCCTGATTGCTTGGGGGCGTCTAGGTTGGCCTTGGTTCTTCTGGAGCATTCTCAGTGTCATCATACGTAACATCCAGGTCTTCTTTCATATCAATAGCAATATTGTGGAGGATTGCCAGTGCTACTATATATAATTTGGCATTTTCTAAAGACACTGAGAAGCCATGAAGAAGACACCTAAATCGAAAACCATCCACCTCTATTACTCTTTTCGACATCAGCTCGCACTGTCACAGATCTTCATAACATACTTCTTTGAAAAGCGGTATTTTGTTTTGAAATCGCCATCCGAAAGTAATAACGGATTGCACCGAGTTTGGTATGTTTTGACTTTCCTTGGAGGCGGCAAATCTTCAATCGTATGTATTAGCTGCATATCAATATTATCTAAATCTTCCTTCCATTTGATCTATAAAATCTATTTTCAAAAAACACAAATACCTACTAACTTAAATCTTTCCTTGAACTAAACAGTCAAAAAATGCTGTCAAACGCGAAATCAGATCAAATAACGCAATTTATGTCCTATACACCCGTTAAACTAGGCCTCGGCGTTGTATAAGCATTGTACAAGTCTTCATACAAACCAGACACTTGTTATAACAGCCGTATACATCAAACGTGCCAATTCAGGAATTATTAGTAACATTTTTCTTATAACAGGCTTATACGATGTGCATAATTCTTTATTAGTAAGACCGAACATAAGATTCCGATGTCTCAAACATAAACACTATTTGACAGAAGGAGACAAAAGAGTACTTATTTATAATATAATAATATAATATAGCCTTTAAATTCTTATTTAGATAATATAAAATAATCAACAATTTCAAAATAAATGATTGGAACAATAACAGAAATAATTTGCATTTTTAACCGTTTTTAACATTATTTACATTAATTCTGACGTGTCTCATAATAAAAACAGGTCGCTAAAGCCAACTAGACTTTTACTATTTACAATTTACTCCCAAATCCAAATTTCACGTTAGGCAACCAAACCCCTATTAAATTATATCTCTTTTTTACTAAATTAAAATAGATTGAATTTTAGTGCTACGTGATGGAGGATATGTCGCAGCCAACTAGCTTAATTAGCCGTTCAATCAGCCGTAGCATTTGTTACCACATTTAATAAACTGGCTGGCTAATGCTTAGACCATTCGTACGATAGGATTACCATGTGACAGAAATAAAAAAGATGAAACATCTTACATAAAAAATCTTTATTTAATATATTTAAAATGTTACAAACTGTTCTTTGGAAATCATGAGCTACGCCATATTGACAGTTTGGAATGTTTCCGCGTTAGGTGGCTGAAAGTGGAACTAAATTGAAATGAACAGGCTAGGCAAGTAATGAAACGTCATCGATTCAAGTAGTTTAATATTTGCCTTGCTGTTTGATCAAATGGCTGGATATCATTCAAGCCGCTAGTTAAACGGCGCCGTTTAGTAAAGAGGCTAGGCTTTGAACGGCTTTTAAAAATCTATTATTGATATTAATTAAAAAGAGTGGCGGAAAGTTTCATGCCAGTGGTTCTTGCCCGCTCTACGCTCTTGACTTGCGAACATAGTAAATGTAAATTTACAATTAATTTAACTTCTTTTCTGACGTTCATAAGTGTAATTGTTTACCTATATCAATAAAGTTATTTTGACTTGACTTGGTAACTAGTTTGCTGCGACAGATATAAGGAAACTACTTACGTCGTACACCCAACTTGCCGATTAGAAAAAATATCAAGTAGACAAATACAGCCCTGCGATTCTGTAACTCACTTTTCGAACTCACTGAGCGGTTTTCGCATCGGCGGTCGCTCTAAAATCAGTCGTGAAGCAGTCATTTTATGATTTGGCATTCTGAAAAGGTGGGAACTTGTAGTTTATTATTTATCAGAATGCCAAATCATAAAATGACTGCTTCACGACTGATTTGAGAGCGACCGCCGATGCGAAAACCGCTCAGTGAGTTCGAAAAGTGAGTTACAGAATCGCAGGGCAGGTCTTAGAATTTTCCCAATATCATTTTTAGCGCAAATTGTAGCATAAATTACAATATAATATGCAGTAGGTAAAATCTCTCTTGCATTAGGGTTAAAAATGAGATTATATGTTCAAAGATACACTTAACCTTCAAATATCGTTATTGACCTTAATCAACTCATGAATAAAAGAACAGTTTGAAAGGGTTGATCGACACTTTTTATAATAAAACGTTGTGCAATTTCCCGCCATTAGACGTGACACTAAACAAAGGACGTCTAAAGATAAATTAACTGTTTAGAATTTGCTACACAATTCCGAGGAAATTTTAACGCGTTGTAGTATTTAGGGTTAGAGTTTAAGTACTTATGTGTCAAACTGTGTTCTCTGCTTGATTTGTGTCGGTAATGCTTCGGTCCACAGCGGATGTTTAATTTGTGATCTTAGATTATATGTTACAGAATTGTTTCGATAATACAATTCATATTGAATTGTATTATGTATATTGAATTGTAACATATATTTATGTTAATTTAGTAAAACAGAGTAATAAATTATTGAAATCGTCGCATGAAAATTCAGCTACTGTTTAAACGATTTGTCATCCCCTTCTAATCGGAACATGGAATGTGTGCGGTCTTAATCAATCAGGCAAACAACGAATTATATCATATTTCTTGGAGAAACGGATCGTTGGTAACACACAAGGCAAGACGTGGCCGATCACCAATCAGATGGATCTATCAAGTGAAAGACTCATCGTCCTCAAAACTATACACTGTTATAGAGGCGGATCAGAAACTGGTGAAAAAGATTATCCGTTCCAGATGTTTCCATACTGACCACGACGCTTAGTCATGAGCTACCAACTGAAGATACAATCTGAAATACTTTCAGAAATAAACTCCAAGAAAAATTCCTTTCCTAATCCTACTTTCCTGAGGTTTGATATCCTTTATAATATTGCGACCCAAAAGCAAGAACATCAATAACCTATAAGCCGGATAAAAACGAAAGATAAATTTATCTTTTGCTACCTTGGGACTTAATTGGCAGGAACGAATTACGTGGGATTATAATCTGTACCCCTTTGCGATATGAATTCGCTGAAGGGTTTAAATTAACATATTTTGACAGCAAAATACCTTGTTTAGGTATCCTTTGTTAATTCGAATATGAATAAAACTTTTGGGTTACAGATCTGAATATGAAGATAGACTATGTATTGTTATAATATGTAACATAATGAACAAATACCGCAGATATACCCATATGTATATGTCTTAGATATATTAAAAAGTTTTTTTATGAGCTGTGATCGTCATTACCTGCGCCTGCACGCTGTAATTACAACGTTTTATATGCAAGGTCGTAAATAAAATAAATAAATCAAAGACGGTACAACCTTTTTAGGTCTGGGCCTCAGATTTCTGTATCTGTTTCATGATCAATCTAATAGGCAAGTAGGTGATCAACCTGTGCCTGACACACGCCGTCGCATTTTTTGGTCTAAGCCAAGCCGGTTTCCTCAGGATGTTTTCCTTCTCCAGTCAAGCCAATTTTAAATGCGCACATAGAAAAAAAGTCCATTGGTGCACAGCCGAGGATCGAACCTACGACCTCAGGGATGAGGGTGGCACGCTGAAGCCACTAGGCCAACACTGCAAGTTCCATGTAGTTCTTTTAATATCCGTAGCTCTCTTGGCATCGCACGGTACAAAAACTAATAATTGAGACCTGGATCGCTGTCGGCATCGATATTGAGAGTTACAGAGTAAAATCCTGTTAAGATTTTTGGTTGTTTTTTATATTTTTAAGTTCTTATAACAACCATCTGTGCAGATTTCATTTGAACATTGACCAACTGCTGACATGGATGACGTGGGTGTTTCAATTTTTTACAGTTGAAGGCGCGTGACATTAGCTTACGTGAGTAATTTTATGCATGTGTAAATAGGTGTAAGTAGTATTTAAGATGTTGCTTTAGTTTTAAAAATATAAAGATTAGTTTTTAATTTTTATTAAGAATAAGTTGAAATGTATACCTAATTTATATAAGTGTCTCAGGAAATAAATTAAGAAATTCTTATGCTGCAAAGGTTTTGTATGAGTGCTTCAGAATGTCTGGAGGACGACCTGCTCTTACGGTTAAGTTCCTACATAGTACCGGAGTAAGACCTAGGATTTAGCGTGTAAAGGGTATTCCCTTTATTGACTTATTAGTCAAAAGCAGTAAATGACACTGAATGATATGCCGTCTAACGACAGGAAAGCAAAAACAGGAACCGATTGTTCACAAAACAGCAAACATGAACATTGACCAAACATTGAACATATTATAATCAAATTTTCTGGGTTTTTTGAATAAAATAGACGCAAAAAATGAATTTGGGGAATTTTGTAAATATCAATTAATATTTAACATTTTGGGTACGGTTTCATCTACATTGAATAGTTATATATACAAAAGTTTGTAGGCCTTTATTTTTTTAGGACAAAAACAGCGAAGCCGCAGTATTCTTTATCATTTTCGTTATCCTTGTTTTCCGCTTAAATTTCATTGTAAGAGAAAAATAAGATAATTGTATGAAAAGACTTGAGATCGCCGTTTCATTGCAAGGTAATAACGATAAAAGCGCTACGATGAAGAATCCGGCCTATTTCAACTTCTGAAGAATATAAATTTTCATTTAACAATATTTCCCTTAAATGTAATTTATTACTCTGTACATACCGTATTTTGTATTATTAAGATATAAATAAAACCTAAGCAATACAATCAAATATACAGTATTTATAATTTGTTCACGTACTCGTACATAGTAATAATAAAAATAATGTAAAAAAATATATATATATAATATATATATTTTAAGTTTGAAACTTGATATATTTTATTTTAATATTATAACAAATTTATGGTATTCACAATTTTCTTAACCTACACGGTAATAATAAAAATAATTAAAAAGAAATAAAAAGTAATTTAAAAAATTTAAAACGTTTGGTCCCTGTGGCAGTGTACCTTTAACGCTGGCAGCATTTCCTCGCTGTATTGCGATACTTATTCGTTGAGCGAGGAAAGCACCAGCTCTGGGCTCACCGGTACTATCTACCAGGTGCCAACTTAAATCTTTAATAAGTGCCTGTGCACTTGAACACTACGGCCCAAGAGTCTCTACTCCAAAGGGATCAAAATCGAAGTTGGAGAAAAGACTCTTATATTTAAGCCGTTTATTATTTTACGCCTGCTTGTGGCTACCCCAGCTTTTTTGCTTGTCCGAGGGAGGAGAGACGGGTAACGATATATACGATCTTGGAATTACATTAGGACCTTAGTTAGTAGCCAAGATATAAGTCACTTCCTCAGCATAGTTGCTTGTACAGCCCTGCGATTCTGTAACTCACTTTTCGAACTCACACAGCGGTTTTCGCATCGGCATGATTTGGCATTCTGATAAACAATAAACTACAAGCTTTCACCTTTTCAGAATGCCAAATCATAAAATGACTGCTTCATGACTGATTTCAGAGCGACCGCCGATGCGAAAACCGCTGTGTGAGTTCGAAAAGTGAGTTACAGAATCGCAGGGCAGAAGTTGAAGGACAAAGAAGACTTACGATTCTTATATTTCTATTTATTAATTTTCTCAACACAAGGCTTAATCATGTCTTAGAATCTTATTCGGAAAATTGGCGGTCGGAACATTTTAGAAAAATATCAATCAAACTTTTGAGACTCGCCCTGAAACACGCCATTGTTTAAATGTCACTACCAAATTATATTTAAAGATTTAAAACGAGAGCCTCCTATTATATAATTTTCTTAAACACGCCAGAGCGGCAAATGAACCTGAAATCCTTAAATTTGGATATGAAGATAAAATAAAGTAGGATTGTTATGTGTACCTGTTCTAAATTTGTTGTGAGATTTATTAAACCTTTAAATGAACATATAAGAAACGTACACATTATTACCATTACACACTATTATCTCACTCATTATGCATGTAATCACCAGTTTAAAATTTTAAGTAGAAAAAAGTAGAACTGAAAATTCTGCGAATATAACTACAAATATGTAACAAATGCAGTCTTACATAACATTCTGATATTGCCATTATCTCCGAAGACACACAATTACTTATGAATAAGGTTTTGGGTAAGATTTAGAGTCGAGACTTAGCGCTAAGTACGACTTCCGTATGTCCTAATTTAATACATACACACAGGGCCGGATTTCGAGCAATCTGGGCTACACTCCCGTGCCCTCTACAATAGAGGGGCTTCCCATAATAGAGACATCGAAAAAGAAAAGTTTTCAAATGCGACTATTTAACAACTATTCTTTTGATAAATGTTTATATGTTTGTTAAATACTAAAAGAATCAACTTGGTTTCAAAGTATATTATTCATTCAAAAACTCTACTGAAAAAAATTGTTTATTTTATTTTTACACTCCTCCGTTGCCCCGTGGCCTCCAGACGTTTAAATCCGGCCTGGCATACACGGATTATCCTCAGAATAATCAGTTTATATTGAGTAAGGTGTAAATCATTTATATACGTATATTTCAACATCAAACTGTTCTACTAGTGAGGTAATAACTATATCCTCTTATACATAACCCTTTTTTCACAGCGCATAAGTATTTTCCGGTTTGTCATTAGTATACTTGTCTTTTGGACGCCTCTTAATTTTGACATATTAAATAAGTTCAAGGGACGTTTTAAAACCTTTCTCGTGTTTACGTAAAGTGCTATAAAGTATTTTGGCTTGTCATAGAATTTGAATTGCAAATAATTGTAATTTATTTTGCGTAACAACAATCAAATATTAGATAACATAGTTGCAAGTCACGTGGAAGCCATTCCATAAAACTATTATTTTTACTGCCTATCGTTTTGTCAAAAAGCTTTTATATTTGTACTGCAAATTACTAATTCAAAAATGAATTTACAGTCAAGCCTTTTGTAATTGATCGATAGACTACTGTTATCACCTCTGGACTTCCACTTGACCGTATTCAACAAAGAGCGTCGACGACCAATTCCTTTCGAGCGGCCTTCCCTGCATCTTCTACAGCATTTACCATGGAGGGTATTTGGAGAAGTTGTTTGCATAATGCACTATCGGAGAATACGATATTCCACCCGTATCGCCTCCACTTCCTTCCTCATCAGGCCATCTGTCCACCTAGATGGAGACCGTCCAACACATCCCCGACTGGTCCTCGGCATCCTTTACAGGACTTTAAGGTCCTATCAGCCGTCGATTGTACATGCAATGGGGAACCAATTGCCCACTTAAGTATTTCCGAATCAATTTGCCTTAGGGTCCTTCAAGAAAGGAGCGTACCAATTCTTAAAAAGCCGGTAAAGTACATACGAGCCTTCTGGCATTGTGAGTGTCTATGGGCGGCGGTATTACTTAACATCAGGTAAGCCTCCTGCCCGTTTGCCTCCTATTACATAAACACACACTGGCATGTGAGCTTATATACCTACTGTTTCAGTAATTCTGGTTTTTCTGATAATTTTATACATGGAAAAATAAATACGTAGAAGAAATCAAAACCCGAAATCAAAATATTATTTTCAATCTAGCTATTTTCGGTGCTAATAATTTGTAACAAAAGCATTTTGTTATATGCTATATAGGCTACGAAAAACTACTAGAATTTTCCACAAAAATATTTTGACTACTTATACTATGTGCGCTGTAGCATGGTGCGGCTGACGGTTGCTTAATTTTTCTTTCAATTCGATTTTATTTGTAGACTAGAAAATTCGGGTTTGGCTGAATTTAAGTTACTACGGTTATTAATAATTTAATATATTACGAATGTGGGACAGCTGAAATACTAAGTCATAATTTGTAAATCGCGGTAACTTTCAAGGGACGTTACGTTTTCACGAACGTTATTGAAACTGTCACCCACACCTTACTACAGTGCACGTACTATAATTAAAAATTATAAGTTACTAGCGGATCCGATAGATGTTGTCCTGTACACACGTCCTACATACAAAAAAATATCTAATAATGCGAATCATTCTCGACCCTACTAGAAGACACAAAAAGTTTCATAAAAATCTGTCCAGCCGTTTAGGAGTTTAATTACGAACACATGCACAGAAGATTTATATACCAGCTGTTTATTTGCTTTATAGATAAAAAACCTAGATACCGACGGCAGCGCCATTTGCCGTTCTGATTTGTGAATCTAAACCATCCAGGCCACTATACAAAACATCCAAATCGGTCCAGCCGTTTAAGAGGAGTTCAGTGACATACACACGAACAGTAGAATTATATATATATATAAACATAACACAGTAGCTATATGAATTAATAATTACTAAATGAAAACGTATTAGTACTTAAATTACAATTGGTTATAAATTAACTCTTTTACATAATACTAGCTGATCCGGCAAACGTCATTTTGCCATGTATGTATATGCTTTTATAATAAAAAATAGGGGTTGATCGTAGAGGGGTGAAAATTAGGAGTTGTATGTATTTTTTAATGCTGTATCATAAGAAAATAAAAAATAAGTCATTTATCTTAAAATTAAAAAAAAATATTTAGGGGTGGACTACCCTTAACATTTAGGGGGATGAAAAATCGATGCTGTCCGATTCTCAGACATACCCAATAAGCACACAAAATTTCATGAGAATCGGTCAAGCCGTTTCGGAGGAGTTAGACTACAAACACCGCGACACGAGAATTTTATATATTAGATATAATCCAATTGAAATAATTTCAATCGGAGTCAGATGTTGTCTAGACTCCTTAGTTCTTTTGGATGTCTGCGTTCATTCTACTATTATTATTGTTATATACATACGCATAGACCACAACACAATATTGTTCAATTTATTGGCCATTTCATTCATCGTATAAAACGAAACTTATCTGACATGTCAATGACCTTAAGTACAAGTTTATAGTTAATATAAAATTTAGTTACCTCTATTGTATCTTGAACAATATCTTAGCTGTAATGTCATTGTGTACTCTCATATAGGTTTAAATAGTCTAGTAGTAATGTTGACTGAAGACTGGGTTCGATTGCTGGGTAGGGCAAATCATTTATTTCAATTAGGCCTATTAAAAAGGCGATTTTGAATGTCAAAATTATAAGTTATAAATATTAAAAATAAAATTACTCAAGTTGGGTAGTTTTATATTAACTCCATATATATTAATTACTCTTTTAAAAAAGATTTTACAATACTTTGTATAAATTGATTTGATAATTATACGTGAAGACTATTTACCTAGAACAAAAATACTACTATACTAAAATAAAATAGGCGCATAGTGTTATAAAAAAACAATACAGCAGCTAACTAAATTATTATTCTAGTAGTTACAAATATTGCAACTTTAGATTTTACATTATTCTTTATAAAAAATAATAATTCACATACACTCAAACAGTGTGTGAGCTACGTCATAGTTGATTTCTTTATCAAAAAAAAAATTAAAAGCAAATATAAACCTTTATAACTAGATTAGCAACCAGTTGATTTTGTCTAGTTTGATTCTCCTATAGAGCAGGACCAGCACGTTTCCACGAATTTTTATCTTGAATATAATTCTCTAATTTGTAATAATTCACTCGAAGTTTAGATGTCGGATGATCACGTAAAGCTGTTATTCTTGCAGGTGCGTTCGTGATACTGTCGTCGTGTCGAACAGTTGTTCAGTATGAGAGTTATGACCATGAAAAATAATAAAATCAAAATAATTCTGCGTAAATGGTAAGTCTTAATAGAGGTAATTATTGAAATTAATGTTTAATTCTATTAGAACCATAAAAAAAATTAGAAATTAAAAATAAGATTCGATATCACTGTCTCCTTAATAAACATTTCTTTGCCCAAGGCGCGACAGACAGTCCCGTCTGCAGAGGCTGTTTCAGTGCAGAAGAATCAGTCACCTACGTAGCCCTGGAATACTGTGGCTTCCCAAAGAATAGAAATCCTCGGAGCAGTGAGGTCGCTCCGTGAAGCTTGCGAAGTGCCCAGGATACTTACGAGCTTCTAGAAGGAGCTAGGCAGGCTTAATCAGCTAGGAGTTTACGAACAACGGACCAAATGAGCGTCTAAGTGGGGCAATTGAGTCCACACTACATACATACATACATAAGATTCTATAACACCAATTACCTCTATTAAGTTTATGACTTTAATAAGATGTTGGTTGTCAATGTAACACACCATGCGTATTTTCCTTGGTTACTCGAAATCACATTTTTAAAAATATATTTCCTTCCAGCGGCTTAGAATCCGACTTGTAACAAACTTTTTACGATTTCCGTATTTGTTTACACGCTGTATTTGTTTTTATGGTGATGAAATGGAGATCATAGATAATCTACTTTGTTTTCTCTCTCACACATGTTAAATTGAGGACAGTCAAATACTTATTGAAATATGTTATAAAAAGGAAATACAGTGTGAATATGACATGAGAACTTAATAAGACGCAGGGCTAACCAGATCCATACAACTTCCTCACAATCGAGTATCCCGTAATATCGCAGCGCACTCCCGAGGGGACGTTTTGTATCGAAGAAGTCGCATGGGTCCAAGCATCCGAGAATATACAATGTACATAAATAGTAATTAGGTAGGAATATAACAAAGCAAAAGAAAACAATAGTAACGACTCGTCGAAAGGTCTCTATGGAGTTGCTGAAAATTTCCACCGAGTCATTTTTCATCACAGTTTTATTGTAAACCAGACACAATCTATTAACCGAACCATTAAACAATGAACTCAAACGTAAGACAGGCGTGTAAAAACAGAAGTTCGACGTCTATTAGAATAGAATAAAAGAACATTTTAAAAGGGATTTTAATTTTTAAATTATTTGCTTACCTTCATGTTTTAAAAATAAATAGTTTCTTACGCCATTACGGGAATCTAAGATGTCATTCTAAGTAAACCACCAGCTTTGCAATTCCATATATAATTCTCATAATATTTTACAGAGGGTACATAAATATTGTTAAGCCGACAAGCAGAGACCATTTCTCTTTACCTGGTTGCTCAGTGCTATATTTTATCTACAGCATCTTGACGTCACGAGACAGACAACAAATTGTCCAACGGATTTTCCTTTATTGAGTTTGTTCATTTCCGCTTAGAATACGTGATAGTCTTTTCATTAAATTCACTTTAAGTATATAAAATAAATCACCTATATTGTTTTTGAAGTTTCTGTTCAAATTGAGACCTCTTTTGAGATCGATTTAAATTATTATTTATTATAAATATGAAAACTGTTACACTGATATAAAATAAAAAAATATTTATATTAAAAGTATGATACCATAAGATTTTTATAATTAGTAATTTAAAATAGAATCTTAACCAAAGTAATAATAGTTTAAAATATTACTAAATGAATAGCTAGCTAAATAAATAAAACAAGCTTGGCTTATACTTACAAGCAGAGATAGCAGTGTGGCTTCAGCGTGCGATTCTCATCCCTGAGATCGTAGGTTCGATCCCCGGCTGTGCACCAATGGACTTTCTTTCTATGTGCGCATTTAACATTCGCTCAGACGGTGATGGACGTGAGGAAACCGGCTTGTCTTAGACCCAAAAGTCGACAGCGTGTGTCAGGCACTGGAGGCTAATCACCTACTAGCCGATTAGATTGACAAATGATCCGGCAAGTGAGGCCCAGACCTAAAAAGGTTGTATCGCCATTGATTTATTTATTTTTATTATATACTATTAATTCTGGCAGCATTCCGTGACTGTGTAGTGATGCTTATACGTTAAGCAAGATAAAAAATATTACTTTTTACGTTCTAAAATAAAAATACACGAAACCAATATTAGATAGTCATTTACCATATATATGAGTAAAGTAAAAACTGAAGTTGCTTTATGCAAACTAATTTATGCTTAGAGAGGGATAAACTTTAGAAGATTCCACTACACTACGGACAAAGTCATTGAAAACGGCTGCAAAGTTATACTCAAAAGCATTCAGTCAATACGTACACATCTTACAATCTTTTTAAGAGACTACATCGTATGCAGAAAAATCGTCAAATTCCAATCTTCAATGTCAAAAGACGAGGGAATTTGCGATATTGAAGTATTCCATTGCTACAAAGTGGACATCAAGAGTCAAAAGTGACTTATCGTAAATATTTACAACACAATATTGCACGTAAACGATTCCCGTACGTACATTTGGATGTATGAATTATAAAAGAGTATGTAAACGAAGTGAATTTGTCGGAAGATGTTTGCGTGTGATTTGAAGATCGACCTTATTTATAATAAAACTAGTTATTTTTACACCATTACTGTCATTTTTAAAAAGAAAATCGTTAAAAGCAATGCTTTATTTCGTAAAATTCATTTTTATAATTTTTTTTAAACAAACAAAAGTTCCTTCACTCAATATATCTCACAAACGAATGGTACGACAGTTGTCAAATTTATACACGTGTCTTTTGAAGGGCTAACTAAAAATCATATTTATTTACCTAATATTAAGTGATACCACGCCCATGGACACTCTCAATGCCAGAGGGCTCGCGAGTGCGTTGCCGGCCTTATTTAAAACTAGTAGCGCGTGTAATCTATGTGTCAGCCTACGAACTTTTCAGCCCAACGTTACAACTATTATAAATACATTAAGTTTATCCGTTAATTTTGATGAAATCTAAATTTCTCATCATAGCCTCCTTGCGCAATTTAGGCTGTTAGTGCCTATAGTAGTTAATTTTTTGTATTTTTTTTATTATATAAATGTCAATTTGGGTCACTTGTTAGGACACGATTGTTTTTTATAAATAAATAAATGATGGTTTAACCAGTTAGTATAGCTTTTTTAAAAGAGATCTCGCATTATTTTACTTTATTTTTCTCAATAAATACAATAGGTATAAGATAATATCTGTCATATCTTTAGAGCAAAAATGAGTTCAAGTTCAAGTCGAGATTAAATATTTTAATAATTTTGCCGTTACTACCCTGGTAACGCCTTGTGAAAGCATTGACGTAAATCCCGACCTTCGTAGAGGTTCGTAGACGCTCTACGAAAAGCGTAGTTATTTTGTTGTTGTCATCACGAGTTCATGAAAATAAGAATTAACAAAACTTTACTTATTACGATTTTAAAAATTAATTATTTAATGAAAATGATTGAATACTTCTAATAACATTATTAACAAAAAACGAGAACTTCGACTTCAAATAAAGTTAATAAAATTTGAATTCATGTTTTAATCTCGTAAACTGTGTCTTATGGCATTGTTTCAAAGGTGTGTATCATGGGGTCATTTTAATGTCTGTTTCACCGATCAGTTTGTTGACTAGAGTCGCCATTTAGAATAATTGCATTTACAATAAAACCACAGAATAAATAATTTATACTAATGTCAAAATGCATATTGTTTGGTATCGTAAATTATTCAAAGCGCTCCCCAAGAATCTAGGCCAGTAATTACAAAGATTTAGCAAGAATTTGCGGCACATTTACTACAGTTCGTACATTTATATTCCAGTAAACACAAAGTGCTATAAATTACATTAACTTTTCATTTAATACAAGCACAATACAGACTTCTTCGCGATCTGTGCATACCCACCAAAATCCCACTGCTCCCACCAACACTTGCTCTAGAGTGAGTAACGGTAGTCAATCTTGTCCGCGCCCTGCCACGCGATCTACCACCGTTTAACGTTGGTTCTCCGCGGGCATGAATGGTTTAACATGTTATGATGTTAATAAAACAATTTTTTACCGGATTGAAGTTATGTATTTATAATTATTTTTCATAATTTTAAATTTATCCGACCACCACGGTGTCACCGTGACCACGCACGCTGTAAAGCAAGTGAAACGTCGATTAAATTTAAAATTATGAAAAATATTTGTGAATACATAACTTCAATCCGGTAAAAAATTGTTTTATTATCAAATGTGTGAAAGTTATGTCAGTAAAAGACAATACTATGTTATGATGTTCTTGACGTCATTCAAGATGGATGAACGAGGTTTAACAGCTGAGACAGGACTTGATTTCACTGCTGTGTTTTATATTATACTAATTTGTAAATAAGATGTGCTAAAATTTGTATGTTATTTTTCATATACATAAAAGTACAGGCGCATTATTGCGCATTTAAAGGCTATAATATTGTGACTGTAAATTGATGTAAGCCAATATCAGTCTTCTCTCCCTTCGTATGCGAATCAATTCTCGAAGTACAGAACCGTTTCATTCAATATCTCAAGACAAAGAGACCCACGAACGCCGTGAGTCTCTAGGTAAACGGTTCGAAATTAAAAAGTTCACTTAGGCTAGCTTAAAAACCTTCTCTAAAGTGCGGGAGTACACATTAATTTTACTATAGTTTATTCAAAGAGCTTTGCAAGTCAAAGAAGTATTTGCAATGCTAATATAATCTGTAACGAAAAACTAATTTACACACTGAACTGCTTTCCGCATAAAATATGAGTTGTTTTAATTGTACTATAATCTTAATGAAGCTTCAATTCGAGGTATTTTATTTGATTTTAAAATCCTAAAGTTCTAACTCTAAAATTACTCAATACATTTTTCTTATTTATAATGTATATTTTGTAGGTATCAAAATAGATCGTACTATACTTTTAATCCTATACAACTAGGTGGTATGACAAGGGTGTCCCTATCCAGATTTCAGATGAGCAGTGTTGGCCTAGTGGCTTGATCGTGTACCTCTCAACCCTGAGGTGCGCTCGAATCCCGGCTGTGCACCAATGGTTTGGATGAATGCATATTTAGCGCTCGCAAAAGCCTGGTGAGGAAACCGGCAGGCCGTAGACCCAAAAGTCGACGGCGTGTGTCAGGCTTACCTATTAGAAAACACAAATGATAACAAGACAAATACAGAAATGTGGGGCCCAGATCTAAAACGTTGTAACGCTGTTTTGTTATACAAATTATCGTATGTGATTTAAAATAAAGATAAGACTTTATATCCTTTGAAGAAAATCTTCATTTATAATTAAACATGTTTGAATATTTTAACCCTGATATGTAAACTAATTCCACCATTACGTTAAAAGAGAATTTTAAATAGTCTCGACATGTGACGTACAACTCGTCAAATTGCATTTATTTCCGACATTTATAATGAAGGTAGCGTTAAATGTTTCTGACGCGTAACCCTGAAGTTCGACGCAATCCATTTAGGTGAAAACCTATATGTGGTATCGAACACATTAATTATTATTTTTACGTCTTCTATGTTCGAACTCAGTTTACTTCACCGTTTAAGGGAGGATATCTTCAGAGGAGTGGTTCGGATTAATACCTGCAGCTGAGTTTCACTATCGGACGGCAAGGCAGAATACAAAATCATCCGTATCACCTCGACGTCCATCGTTCCACAACTGAGTGTTTTAAGGCAGTTTTTGCCGCGCACCAACACTATGTGGAAACAGGTGACAACTGAAGTATTTCCGAATCAATTCGACTTAGGATCCTCCAAGAAAAGATTGTATTAATTCTAAAAAGGTAATTCTAATAATTCTCAATTCTTCTGCCATGGGTCACTTAACATTAGATGAGCCTCCTGCTCGTTTGCCTCCTAAAATGAAAAAAAAGGTGAACTTAACATTTATAGATCAAATAAAATCATATATAATTTATATATATGTAAAGTGTAAATAAATAAATAAGACATCACGGAATTGACAACTTTCAACTTCTAATACAAAGCTCGAATCGCCGCTATAACTCCACTCATTTCACCCGGCACAAAAATCTACAAATCTAGATCTCGCGGCGACCGCAAGGATAATTGCGGTACATCACCATCTGTTCCGTTTGCGTAATTAGTCAATATAAAATAGCTTTTACGACGAAACATTAATTTACAAAGTTACAAACCGGATATTAGTAAAGTTATAAAATCGTCGTTTATAATTGAATACCAATCGCATTTCAACCGTCCTTGGCCTATAGAACCTTAAACTAAATTCATTAAACTTACTCCCGAGGGTGTTAAACAAGAAACACTCATTAATTGTACGTTCAGTATTGTCTTGAGGTACATTAACAGCCTTACTACGTTTAACAGTGTCGTCTCTTATCTTCAATAGAAGATTAACATATAACAGATTTTTCTGTTTTAAACGGTCTAACCTACTTATTAACACTGCTGGCCTTCGAGGCAAGAGAACGCCACTTTGGACGAAAGTAAACCAGAAACCATGTCTAGGATTATTATGGCTAGTAAATTTGCCAAGATTTCGCTGCAAGCGATTTTTAAAATCGCTAAATCAGGTAATACCTGACATAAAAAATTATTGTGCTCTTGAAAACCTTTTGAAAGCTCTGGCCATAGCTAATATATTTAATAACGATTGATTAAGCATTATAACAATTTTCTCTTCTTGAATGTAATGTAACGTTTTTTTAATTATTTAAATAAAATTTTAATAAAAATACCTTTTATACTTTAAACATTTATTAAAAAGGTCTCTTTCCAAGAGACGCACATATGAAATATTTTTGTAAATTAAATACTCCGTCGTACATTTACGAAATATTTTATAAAAGAAAGCATAATTATTGTATAATGAATAATTTTCAGTTAAAATTAAACTTATGCCAGTATGAATTAAATTGATTGCAAATTGAGTTTTAAATTACCATTTAATCAATGTCCCGTTATAACAAGATTCAACTATGTTAAAATAAATCTACATGATTGGCCATTTTCAAAGTCAATAGATTTAATTATCCTTGAATCTAACTGAAAAATCGATAGGTGTTAAATGTCGTACCCAGACCAGTTCATTGTTGTATAACTAATCGTAGAATTGAGATTGATGCATGGCAAAGAAAATGAAAGACTTTTTTGAAGTGAAACTTCTTTAGGCGCATGAGGGTAATTTTTTTACGGATGAAACGTAATAATATAAGCGTCACGAAGATGTGCAGCATTTTTGTCAAAGAAAAGGGAGAGAGCGATTGAGACCGATTGAGAGAGAGTGAGAAGGGCGAATTACCTTATAGAAATTCTACTTTTAAAATTAAAATTTCGTAAAGAGAATTTATGAAATTTTATAGTTAATGCAAAATAATTTATTGAAATCTCAAATGACGAATTTTAAATTAAAATGCCAAATTAAAATTTTATTTGTCATTAAAATATTAAAATGTTTTTAATATTATAATGACAAATAAATTCATTAAATTCCTAACATATGTATCTTCCTTTTTCCCTACCTCTAAGTCTCGGAAATCTAAAGTTTTAGATTTGTATAAATATGATCAAGACTTAAAAATTAGTTTGCCAAAGAAGTTTCACTTCTGACATGTGTACTTTGTACGCACGCAGTTTTCTTAGATTTCAATTTTATGGTCTCTTCTAATCGTTAACTGTTAATGGACTTTATTAAGTCAAGCTTTTCGACAATTTTTTTCTTTTTTGGGGGGTAAAGGTTCTTGTTAGTTTTACTTTTTGTACTGTGGTATGCAAATACGAAAATGTATAATAGAAAAACATAAATAAAAGTGCAATTATTTTGAGATCAATACAAAATGTACTTTGCGAAAATCCAACAAAGAAAGAAGAGAGAAGGAAGTTAGTAGCATTTAAATAACTAAATTTTGCGAGGTAAACATTAATCCTCCAACAAAAGAAGGAACCCCTCCAACGCACACGCAAGCCTTCAATTGTGGGCCCACGGTTGACGGATAATCTACATCCTGTATTTTCTTCATAATATCCACTAGATTGGTACTGATGAGTCCTTGCGTTAAACATACTATTTATAGTTGTTTATTGAGTGTATTGAAGATAATATTAAGTTACACGATATACAAATTTTTGACCATTCTGTATATACACTCGCGAGCAACTAAATCGACTCAAGCGCTACCTCTAGATTCAAACATGGTTCTAAATAAAAGTATACAACATTTAAATAAATATAATATGTCATTTGAAAGCTTGAAACCTAAGCTTTAAAAAAAATATCAACATCATTAAATAAAAGAAGTACCAAAATGTTAATTTGCGCAATTAGGGCGTATGGGACAAATTACTCACTACGCTACCAGCCAGTTGCGCTACCCTCTACCCCTATAAAAACCCCCGTTACCTTTCCACCCTTATCAGTCGCTTATAAACAGTTGACCGATACATATCTCAGCAACCTGCATTCATTGTTTTTAAGAAACCATGGATACCACACCTCAAGAAGCCGCTCAAGTTGTTGCCTTATGGGAACAAGGACTCAGTCAGCGAGTAGTCACTTCCCAGCTTTACTTGAGTCAGTCTGCTGTATCCCGAGTATACAGACAATATCAAGAGACTGAAACATTCACTCGGAGACCAACAACCAGTCGCCACGGTTGTACTTCTGAATGAGACGACCGTTTCATTGTTTCAACCTCCCTGCGAAATCAGCACCTTACGGGTGTCGACGTGCAGGGCGAGCTGAGACGTGTTCGAGGAATAGCTGTCAGCGAGTGGACAGTAAGAAGACGTCTGATGGAAGCCAACCTGACTCCAAAAAGGCCTGCAACGGGCCCCAACTTGACTGCAGGCCACCGGAAAGCTCGGCTACAGTTTGCTCGAGAGCATCTTAACTGGAGCATTGGGCAATGGCGGTCGTCCTGTTGACTAACAAGTGTAGAATGTGTCGTTATGGCAGTGACAAGAGAGGCTGGGTCTACAGGCGTCCGGGAGAGCGATTTTCCCAAGGCTGTTTCGCAGAAACCGTTGCCTATGGCGGCGGTTCTTGCATGATGTGGGCGGGTATCTCGTTGGAGGGTACAACCTAGCTCGTTTTCATGCCTGGAGGAGGCCGAGGAGCAGGACTGACAGCTGATGGGTACATTACAAATATTCTCCTGGAACATGTTGTGCCCTACGCAGGATTTATTAGCGAAGACTTCATCCTTATGCACGACAATGCTCGATGCCACACAGCGCGGCTTGCTCAGCAGTTTCTTCGAGAAGTCGATTTGCGCACAATGGACTGGCCTGCGCTTAGTCCAGACATAAATCCCATCGTGCATGTATGGGATGAGCTCAAACGAAGGGTACGAGCAAGGAATCCAGCCCCTTCGAGCCTTGAATAATTGAAGGCAGCTTTGTTAGAGGAATGGGAAAGTATTCCTCAAGACACCGTCAAAAATTTAATAAGGTCGATGAAGAACCGAATACAGTCTGTAATTAGGGCTAGGAGGACAATACGAAATACTAAACTAATAAGTTTTATACTTCTTAAGAAAAAAAAACATGTTTGAATACAACTCCTTTACCCAAAATCACATTTTTCCCCCCATTTAAGTTCAGACATCAATAATAAAAAAATGTATAGATGGATATTAATAATGATGTCATCACATAAAAGCTGAAGTTTTAAGCTTTCAAATGACATATTATTTTTATTAAAATGTTGTATACTTTCACTTAAAACAATGTTTGAATGCAGATATAACGCTTGAGTCGATTTGCTTGCTCGCGAGTGTATAATTAAATTATTATTATATATATTAAGTCCGTCCATCATAATAACATTATATATTAACATAAAATTATGCTCCCAAAAATGCTTTACACTCACAAACAAATCCCCAAGTGACCCATATCCGTGGACGGGAAACTTCATAAACACTCGCGGAATACAAAATTCACGCGATAATAAAATTCTTCCTTAAACCCTTTTATAATTTCATTTCATTTTAATACTATTCATTTAGTTTAAATTGCATAATACCGGGATTTAATTAGTCTTGGAAATAATTTGCATAATTACTGCGATGTACTTTTAGTGTACAAACTATTCCATAGATAATTTTTAATTTAAAAGTGTTTGTTGTGAAGTTATTAAACTACCATTTTAATAATTAAAAGAACGTAATTCAGTTATTTATAGAAAACTTTAATAGTTTCGCAAGCAAAGTAATTTCTAAGTCAGTAATAAAAGTTATTTAGCACTATTAGGTATCATGATAGAAGTAACGATAGATTTGTATGGATTGCAAAAAAGCCCTGTGTGCTCTCAAGAATACGAGTAATATTAACAGAATATAGGTCAAATCGACTTTTTAAAAACGTATAGGAATTATGATCAGTTTTCTCATTAAACAATTATTATTCCTCTAGGAACCGGTGTATATACCATATGCCTTAACCATTTATTAAGCCTCTTACCGGCTTTTTTTAACTATACTGGAAGTAGAAAAGACCGTACCATTTCTTAAAAGGCCGGTAACCACTTGCGAGCCGGGCAAAGCGCCCATAAGCGGCGGTATTACTTAACATCAGATGAGCCTCTTTCCAGTTTGCCCCCTATGCAAATAAAAAGTGGCTCAATGGTGGTATATCGTAATTTTACTTTTTAGGGATAGTAATTTATTAAACGTCAAAAAATAATAAACTTTCACCGATTAAACACACACAATACACGAATTAATATCACGATCTTAAAACTATACAAACTGTTGAATATTAATTATAATATTTCAATTGGAGCACGTTATAATCGATAAAAAATTTCACTTGTCTTTTAGTACTGCATTCGAACATATGAAACTGTATTCACGATGAACGTTGTAAGCCCTAATACAATTCTATCTGATTTAACCATCAATCAAGTGAACTTAGGGGAAAGCTCTAAAGCTCGAGTGCGCACGGCTTTATTCAAATTATATCAATAACACTTTCTATTACTATCTACAGTAATACTACTTATATTTGTTTATCAATTCGGGAATTGGGAATTGAATCGCTAGCTTACCACGAATCCCATGTTTCTTTTACCGACACCTGTCTAAGCTGTGTATCTTTATTCGAACGGACAACTTATAAACATATTACTGTACAAGATTAACTTCATTGAACACATAACAATATTTAACATATATCCAAAAATGTATAATACAATTAATAGTGGTTAAGGTTTCATTTGTAATACAAAATGTTAATTTGTACATTTAAAATAGGTCAATAGATAGCTTACATATCTAAACATAGGTACTATGCACTATGAGGTATAGGTTCTGCCCTGCGATTCTGTAACTCACTTTTCGAACTCACACAGCGGTTTTCGCATCGGCGGTCGCTCTCAAATCAGTCGTGAAGCAGTCATATTATGATTAGGCATTCTGATAAACAATAAACTACAAGCTCCCGCCTTTTCAGAAGAGCTCCAAGAGATGCGTTTCTTTGTACCTATGGGATGTGTGCGACGGCGAAGCCCTAGGTTATTTGCGATACCAAGGGCCAGTGAATGCTGAACTACTGAATGCTGTCCCTGACACAATTGGCATACTAATACGTTACCAAAGTGAATTCATAGTAGCGATATTGTGCATATTATGCGGTTAATATTATATACTTTATTTATTTTATTTTTCTCGACATTATCGTTTTGGCATAGTCTGTAAGGATACATTATGTATTTCTGTAATAAATAAACTCGTAGATTTTTGGATCTAACTCATGCCAGATAATTAAAATGTTTTACCCGTACTGTGTGTACGAGTAGAAGTGTTAATTGCGCTCGTAGAAAAAAGTCGAAAAATTAATCAGTGCACAGCCGGGGTTTGAACACCCGAAAGAGCCGAGACAACTGCACTAGAAATAGTATAAGCATTTACAAAGACTACTTAACATATAACTCACAATTAATCATTTCATTATAAAGCTTGCCTTTGATGAATTTAATATTAAATATATTTATTTATATTAGAATTAGGAGAAAATTTTACACGATTATGACACTAATAATTTTTTGATAAAACAAAATAAATAATCCAAACTTGTAATTAAAATACCTTCGTTTCAATACGATTTTTATTTTATTTTAATATATAAAATATTTTGTTCGCACAATTAAATATGCAGGTTACAACAATAAAAATCTGTCACGAGATTCCAGACTGAATAAATAATTATTTAGCGCTACTCGCAACTTGGTAACAAGTCGATTTGAGTAAAAATATTGTATCTTATTTATACCGCAACAACAGTAGACTATAGTATGTAATACGTACAGGAAAATAACTATTAATAAGATCACGTCGAAGCAAATTAATACACAACAACTAAGTAACAGTTAAGTGAGGGAAATTCCGCGGAAACTGAATGTGTTTAGTAATAATTAATCGAATCTTCCACCATTAATGATGTTATCTAAGACACGAACCTATGTATAAGTTAGTTTTACCGCTAAAGAATTATAAATAGACGAGAGTTTTAAATTATGTCTATTTATGTGTGTAATAATAATCCTTTCACGTGTGGTGTAATTACAATTACATAGAAAAAGGCACTGGTATATTTCAATACTTTGCATTGAAAAGAAGATAATTTTAGCCGACTTAAAATGGTAATTCCCCTTCTCAATTCAACGGGGTCTTTTTTATGTATGTTCGCAGATTACTTTAAGACCACTGCAACAATTTCGAAAATTAATTTATAGTTTTAAAGGATTCTCTACTCCGATAGTATGCTAATGTGATCATTGGACTTTTAAGCTTTGTATTTTATTTTTTGTAGACAAATAAGAAATGATTCGGTTATTTATTAACCCAATTCCCAAATCTTCCACATTGTAATGCATATGTACTTATAATGAATAAACACAATTTATTTTTATTTAATTTTTTTTAATTCAATAAACCTGAACGAGCTCGTTTATAATTTAAAATATATTCGTATAGGTACTTTCTTATAGTGACTGCATTCGTTTTTTAAAACAAAATTCTGTGAAACTAATATTTACGAACAAAATAACTTTTTAATTGCATTTTGACACACCAGCTTCACCAAACAAACTAAAATTACATCGACAAAATAAAACTCTAATACAATACTGTAATACTGGACATAAAAGAAAAATCTCAGAGAAAGAATGCTTTATCTTCTATTCCATTTACTTGGTTGATGAGGCGGCGTCGAGCGAATGTCTCAACATTAGGAAAATTTTTCAAGCCAGTCACGTCATCGCTATAACGAGCCTGTGAAAATACAGAATAAAATAAATTAGTCCCAAACGCCCGTATAACGAAACTAAACGAGGAGAATAATATACCAATTGTTAAATAATTATTTATACAATTAATTTAATAAAAATAGCTTTGAAATAAATTATTTGGGTCATATTAATACTAATAAGTTACTTATTAGAATATATATCGCCAGTCACTCACCTAAGGTAATTGTTTATGAATTTACCTTCCGCCAACGCCACTTGTGAGTCTTCTGGCATTGAGAGTGTTAAGGGGCTACTGTATGTTTTTTATTATAATAGTACTCTAATTGTATCCAGGGCTATTTTCTATCTCTTAAATTTTTACTAAAAAGATACAATATATTAATTACAATTTACAATAAACTAGTTCACGCATGACGCGTTACGTGTCTCGCGAGATACGCTCGACTACATCGGTAATATGTTTATTAACAATATTCATGGGCGAGCCGGGTCGCAATTCATTGCGAGACCCGTTCTATGATTTTTGTTTGCCGCCTTTAGATATTTAATTTTTTTATTCGCACATTCGTTCCAGGCACGGTCTGTGCTTTGTTAACATGTCCTGTAGGCCGTTACGGTCTACAGTTATCTGTATTTGTTGCTCCAGGTCTGCCTGAACGGTGCGAATATAGGGCAATGTAGAAGCACATGTTGGGCTTGTCCTAATTTTAGACCTTATCACATTACCTTACGGTATTACTTAGCACCAGATGAGCCTCTTGTTCCTTTACCCCATGTTGTATATAAAAAAGAATAGAAATCCTATTCGCTTAGCTCCTTCTTTGTCTTTCACCTGTCCACGTCGTATCCCTTGTAGTAACTGATCTATAATTACCGTGATTCATGTGCCGCTTTTTCCTTTTCTCGTCTCGTTTATTTTTATAATAGTCATGCTCACTTTTACATGTTTTTAATTTCTTTGTTTTGTTCCATTAGTTTTGTTTAATTAGAAATAGACATATATGTCTTATGTATATTTTCACTTCTTGCGCTCACCTTATCTAATTTAATTGTTTTTTTCTCACTAGTTGCCTGGAAAGCGATAAGGCCCCCAGTTTTTATTAATGTGTCTATAAAAAAATTAAATGATAAAGTGACGGAATGGGTTCTTTATACAGATATATCTATAAAAAAAGCTGTTTTACGACTATTAATTAATTTTGAAATAAGTGGAACTCTGATCAGCCCTGCGATTCTGTAACTCACTTTTCGAACTCACACAGCGGTTTCCGCAGCGGCGGTCGCGCTCAAATCAGTCGTGAAGCAGTCATTTTATAATTTGGCATTCTGATAAACAATAAACTACAAGCTCCCTTCTTATCAGAATGTCAAATCATAAAATGACTGCTTCAATCAGTTACAGAATCGCAAGGCTGGTCCTACGACCTGGATCCTTCCTTGATTGGATCATTATGTAATTAGGAATGTTTACATGTACACAATTTTTGTCATGATTGCGCTCTGATCAGTACTATTTCCAAGGAAAATTAAATATCCCAGTGAACCATACCAGACGAAGCAAGTTCTGCGCCAAACGTTTTTTTTAAATTTTAAACTGAATTAGTTCAATTGTGACAATTAACTTTTAATCTAGCAGTGAAGTTACTTCTAAACAAGACTGATATTATCTATTAAAGTAGAGTTATCGTAGACGGACTATGGTATAGACCAGGCATCAGCGTACAGCGTGTGAGATAGCGAATGATTGACATAACTTCATAATGTATATCTATATGCCACAAATATTGTCGTATTTACAGTTTTAATTAATTGAAGATTGCTTATTATTGACCAAAATACACATTCGAATGAATAATTCTTGAACAAACTTACTGAGTCGTGACAAAATAAGCTACTTACCGATGAAAGGTTATGTTTGGTTCTTTACGTTCACTATAGCTTTTACAGCAAATTATGCAAGAATTCACCAAGACTGACACTTTAAATACACCTCTTAAAAGGATAAAGTATTAAAATATGGATTTGACTTGGGTTACACAGATGTATCAGTAAGCGGTGAAAACTTGTTTACCACCAAGGGCACGGTGGTAAACAAATAAAACCCGATACGCAAATAGAGACAGAAAAACGGATATTCTGTTTCGCTCGCACTTAAGTATTTCACGTTAATGCCTTCTCTCTTTAGTTATTATTGTTATTTTAGAAGCTCATCTAGTTCTATACTCTATTTACGAGAGTTATAAAGATCACTTAGGATGACAGATACAGCCACAGTGCACATTTTTTATTACAGAGCAGCTTGATTCGGAATTATTCGCATTCACTTTATTTCTTTGAGCTGCAAGATAAAATAACTTGGCCACAATATGTCGCCTTTAATAAAACGGTGGCAATTTATTGAGATATTCTTTTTATTCACTATTATGGAGTGAAACTAAAATATATATTATATAAATTGGTTTATAATGCAAGTTAAAGAGACTTATGTCCATTGTAAGGTTTTATTTTGTTTATTTTTCATAATTCACTGCAAAGCTTACGCTTACTGCTAAAGTTTACAAAAGACGTTTTTTTCTTAGACGTAATTCTGTTACGTATCGAGTTAGAAAGAAAAAGTGAAACTTCTTTAGGCGCATGAGCGTAACATTTTTACGGATGAAACGCAATAATAATAATATTAGCGTCACGAAGATAGGCAGCGTTTTTGTTGAAGAAAAGGGAGAGAGCGATTGACACCGATTGACAGAGAGTGAGAAAGGGCGAACGTAGCATGAAGCAAATAGCCATGGAGCGAGAGTAGGGACCAAGCAAGTGAGAAAGATCGAGAGAGAGAGTGAGATAGAGCAAACGTCGCATCACGGTGCCATGGAGCGAATCAAACAATTTGTTCTTTATATTAAAATATATTGAATAGATTTAAAAATAAATTGAATTGTGTAATTTTACCTCGAGGTAACAATGAACTGTGATTGTACCAATAGAAAATAAAAGTCGATTCAACTATAGATCACCAATTTGTCCTTTCAACTTGTCTCATTATCGCGATCGTGCTGTTATTGTAACATTCAACATTTTTCACAATAGTAGCTCATTACTAACGGATACGAAGATGTCTATACTTTTAATAACTAGGTACTAATAATAGTATATATCTTTATACAATTTGTTCTTTCTTTTAAACAATATAAATTTATAGCCCCTACAGAAGGTGTCCTGTACACGTCTTAAATACAAAAATTTTATTAAAGCAAACAAAAACACTACCTAATTGTACATAATCTGAACCATTCTTGAATCCACTTGAAGGCGATTTGGACTGCCCCATCAGAGTTAAATTTTTTCCCTTGCAAGATGTTGTCCAAATTTCGAAAAAAATGGTAATCTGTTGGAGCAAGGTCCGGAGAGTACGTAGGATGTCTTAGACATTCCAATTGAAGCTCTTATAATTTGGTAGCCGTCTGTTGTGCAGTGTGTGGTCTAGCGTTGTCGTGAAGTAGCAGTGGCGTGGAGCGATTGACCAGCCTAGGTTGTTTAGCCGCTAGCTTTTCCATCATGGTTTGCAATTGCTGACAATAGACATCAGCCGTAATAGTCTGGCCAGATTTGAGAAAACTGCAATGAACAATACCGGCACTAGTCCACCAAACGCTTACAAGTAACTTTTTTGGGGTTAATTTTCGCTTGGGGCAGGATTTGGCTGGCTGGACAGGATCAACCATTGCGCTGAGCGCTTCCGATTATCGTAAAGAATCCATTTTTCATCACAGGTAATGATTCGGTTTAATATACCTTCATTATTGTGCCGGTTCAGTAATGTAACGCAGCAGTCGACGCGCGTTTGCCGGTTTGCTTCAGTCAATTCGTGAGGTACCCATCTTTCAAGCTTTTTAATCTTCCCAATTTGCTTCAAGTGAATTAAAACAGTTTTATCACTAACACCGCAGCCTGCAGCTAACTCGGACGTGGTTTGCGATGGATCCGCTTCCACAATAGCCTTCAATACTTCATTATCAACTTGGGTCTCAGGCCGTCCACGGGGCTTGTTCTGCAGGTCGAAATTTCCAGATGGAAAACGTTGGAACCAAAAACGAACTGTGTTTTCTTTTGCAACATGACCGCCATACACATCATTCACCCTTCGAGTCGTTTCCGCAGCACTAGTGGCACGGCGGAACTCGTACTCGTAAATAATGCGATACTTTAAGTTTTCCATTTTGTAAAATGAGTGACGCAAACAGAAAAAAACAGAAGAAAAAAACAAATGAATAACGGTCATCGAAGCACAAATACATGAGTAAATAGGTGTACAAATTTGAATTTAGAATTCCTTACCAAAGAGGAGAACATCGTGATTAAAGTGGCCAGTACGAAATACGCCAATTTCATATGTAAGGACCTAATATATAATTAATGAATTACTGAGTGAAAGTATTGCTCTTGCCGCAACGTATAGGGAGGATCCTCGACTTCTTACCACTGATTGCACCGCCGCAGGACTAAGTGGCTAAGGTCAAGAAGGTGGATATATCCTTAGCGGTCGAAATAACTTTGTAAGCGCGATTCAGCGCATTAGTAATGGTGCTACACACAAATAAAGTAAAAACCTTACATGCTATTTTTTATCAACACTTTTTAAGTTATTCCCATAAATATTCATCGAAGCACAAAATTATGTTCTGATTTTGAATTGTAGTTGTAATTTGGTTTTTCGATATAATGAAACATATCCCGTACTTAATTGGAAATGACGAATTGTCGGCCCTCATTAACACAAAATCAATTATTACTCACAAATTACAAATCAATATGTAGAAATTTCATGAGAGGCTTAGGTATTCAGTTCCATAATAATTACAGGTTTGATTACCGCAACTCGAATCTCCGTGCTTTAATAGCAACATGCAATTAAAACAAGGAGATTCGAGTGTTACATCGACAATACCGTTATAATAGTTTAATTTATAAATCATTACATTTTCATTATTATTTAATTATACTATTTTTTTTTATAATTCTGGTATATTTTTAATAAAAAAGTACACACTATATTCAAAATAAAGTGTTTTTATTCAGATAAACGCCATCTCAGTGCAGACTGGAGATACCAGACATGTTTGATATGGTGAACTTCAAATATATCAACATGATTTTAATTAATCTTACTATTATAATGCATAAAGTTCGACTACTGCAAATCCCTTTTTTCATTTATTTAAAGCAAGGATTTGGAACTGGTATATGACATAGGTACCATGTTTATGTATACATTTTGACATGATTGATTGACGGATGAAGTATTATTTAATGTCAACGGCATTGACAAATTCAATTATGACTTAGAAGTAAAAAATTAGTATAAAAACTGGAAACAAAAATCAACAATTTTGAGATTGCAACAATCATAATTCATAATTTCATCAAAACTTCTAATTCCATTAAAATTGTTAAAAAATGTCTTCGGAAAGTTCGCCAGCTAAGCATTCGAAATCGTTAAATATACAAGCATTAGAAGACTTTGAAAACCAAGTACCTATTAATCGAGTTTTCACCATTACCGCCTACTTTTTAGTAACAAAATACATAATAAACAATGAATTTTTTAGGATGCATTAATTAAACATGTGGATATTACTATTGTGGAATCTGAGAAGAGAGCTAATGGGACCCTGCATGTTCGAGATCATTACACAGTGTATCTAATAGATGTGAAGTAAGATTTGCAATACTTTCACTCCTTAAAAACTTATACAAACTCCCTGACTAATTTTTTAATTACTTAATAGGCTGCTAAGTATCTGTGTAGTTGATGAGACAATTTGTTTAATAGTAATACTCTATTTCCTTATTAATTATTCAATATAAAACAATGTAAAAATTCTTTACTTTTTTAATACATATTGTCCAAAATTATTTATTCAATTATTATTTTGTATTATAATTATTTTAATTGGGTAATCTAATCTATAGTCTTGCTTTAAATTAAGACTGACTGCCACCGCTAGATGTTTTTTTTCTAGAAGATTTTCTGTGTTGTATTCCCTTGGCTACAAATATAGCACATAAATGCCCAAAGATGTCTTACATTGTAATTTATTGCTTATACAATATTAATGTATTATTTTCAGAGTAACAGATTCTGAGTACAAACAGCTTCAGACTAAAATCAGTACAATATGGAGAAGGTACACAGAGTTTGAGCAGATTCATGATTACCTACAAGTGACTTACCCACATGTTGTTATCCCACCATTACCTGAGAAAAGGGTAAGTATTTGTTTTGTTTAAATAAATAAGTTTTCACATTTGTGAATTGTGTCCAATCCATAAAGTATTTTGTAATCATTCATGGTGTTATTTTATAAAAAATCTTAACACTGACACCCGTATGCTAGCAGCTTTTGTATTACAAGTGCTTGATACTTGACGCTACTTTCTGTAAAGTCATGTAAACCTTGTATAAATGACAAAGTACATACTCTTCTTATAATATATAAAAGAAATATCTAGAAATTTAGCCCTTGTATCTTTATCATCAAAATGAAATATAATGTTTTAGATAATCTATGCCTGGCGAAAAAGTGATACAACAGATCCTGAATTTATAGAGCGTAGAAGAGCTGGCCTAGAGAACTTTTTACTGCGAGTAGCTTCACACCCCCAACTTTGCTTCGATGATCAGTTCATAAATTTTCTCCAGCAGGAGCATGGATGGCGAGAAACTATTACAGATAGTGGTGTGGTTTTTCACTATATAATTAATTGATGTGAAGTTTAAGCTGTTGTGAAAGGGACATTAAATAATTTATCTAGTATAATTATTGAAAGGTTAATCTAAATAGTAGAATGTAAATTAAATATTAGTTTCGGAGTCTAACAAATTGTCTATATGAAGTTAATATTTTTTAAATAGTCAAATTCAGAGTTCTGTTATATGTGTTTTTCAAAGGATTCTTACACCCTGCTGTTTGTCTTGCCATATGTTACTAGTTTTGTTTATAAAATTGATGTTCAAATTTTAGTTTTCTTTTTCCAGGATACCTCTTGCAGGCTGAAAACAAAATAAAATCTCTATCTCTATCAATAAGGCTCAAGAAACCAGATCCCGAAATTGATGGGGTTAAAAACTATGGAAAGCAATTGGAGGCAAATCTAGGAAATTTTCTTTACACCAGGTAAATATTTTGTATTTAATTGTAACTAAATAATGCCGAAACTTCTGGTACTAAGCAATTAACATCAAACACTTTTTATATTTCTACTATAAAAGAGTTAATTTACATATAATCATACTTCATGCCACATTTCATATATTGAATATGATGTGATTTCTACCTGATTAATTATGTAGCCTTGCTAACATTAATTAATAGTCAATTATTCCTTAATTTAATAGAGAATTTAAATATAGAAGCCTGGGATTTGAGGTCAGAACAGTGCCAAATTACCTTTCTTGTTATGTTGAAAAAACTTAAGTTGTTATAGTTTGTTAGAGGTTAACCTTAAGGGGTTTAAGGCTTTTTTACCTTGCATTGCAGAATACAATGTACTGGTTTTGATATTGGATAGACACATTAACTAGTAGTATTAATACAAAAAACAAAATATAGTGCATTGCGATGGAAATCATCAATAGAATCTTTAGTTCAATCAGAGTCTGTGGTTTTCAATATTTCAGATCAAAGATAATAGAGAAGAACTATGCTCTGTGCAAGTTGCATGCAAACTATGGCAAGCTGTTTAGCGAGTGGAGTGTTATTGAAAAAGAGATGGGAGATGGTCTTCAGAAGGCTGGACATTATTTCGGTAATAACTTTAAATTTGGTGTCTATTATTCAAACATATTATTACAATAAGCACATTTTGATAATTCGATAAATCATTAATTAATTACTAGTAAAAATCTTTGGTACAGATACCGTCAAACTTCTTGAGCATTAATAAAGGGAGTGGGGGAAAGTTTGCGCATCTGGGACACAAACGTCAACTGATTTACCAATCACGCGATCGACACGTTAGTCTGCCCGCCGCCGCGCACCACCGCCCCCCTCCCAGTGATGTTTGCCGGTATCTGTACCAATGATTTATACTAGTAATTAATTAATGATTAATTATTTAGTTAGAATGTTCTGATTTGTGCTGTTTTGCGTATATTTATATTATATCTTAGTTTGATGTCTTTCATTTTCTTCAATCTATATTGTTAAATTTTTTGTATGTACAAATACACAATTTGTAAAGTTATATTATTATTGTCGTGTTTTAAAATAAATAAATATGAAAAATCAATTCTGTTATTATTAAGGAAAGATTCAGAATCATCATCAGAATTGTAGCGCTAAGCTTCCAGGTATAAGTATAGGATTTAGGGGAAAATCCAATAGATTTTTGACCTACGGAAGTCAAACCTAGCGTAGACTTTTACTACAGTACGTAAAAACGTTGGATACGAGAGTCGTAGTTTGCGAGTGAATCTTACACTTAATGATGTTGGTCTGCTTGTTTATATTAAATCATTTTATTTTTATTTTTATTGATATATTTTACAGATTCAATAGCAGATTCAATAGAATCAATAGCAGAGGATGAAGAGCAATTAGCAGATCAGTTAAAGGAATATCTCTTTTACGCGGCTGCATTACAACATCTCTGTGCTAACCACGAAGCGTTACAGCGCAATTTGGAGAATGCCAACGATGCGTTAACTAACAGGTACTTAATAAATTGTCAGTTATATCTTAAATACAATGGGTGGAGTCCTTTGTGTTTTGTATTTCAATAAATATTCATACTATCTATCAACATCTAATAAAAATCATACATTTGTATGTAAACACGATGACTTGATACTATGAAATGCGCTGACCAAGTTTTTTCCGATAAGGATATTATATATAATTTCTCGAACTTAGGCACTGGGTCCTTCGGGACAGTCAGTGGTTAGAATGATCCAGGATCCTCCCTTTAGGTTGGACGAACTGTTGTTTCGTTTTTAGTTTTAAGAAGTATGAAAATTGTAATTGTGGCAATGCCAAATCGTGAGTTTGGATGACATTATTTATTATTTTAGGTACACAATAAACACAATATTTAAACAAAAAAGACATTTCGTTTTATTTTTACACAGAATAGCGGAACGTAACCGTGCAGCGGCCGGAAAGTCCGGGATAATGTCACGTTTATTTGGCACCACGGAGCCGGACATAGTACGCGATCAAAGCACGCGCGTGCTCGACACGAAGATACTCGCGGACACGCACGCCATTGAACGAGCACGGACAGATCTAGAGTATGTAAATATAAAATATTTAACTAATATTATCCAGATAAATTAATAACTCGAAAATGATATCATCATGCAAAAAATGCGTTGCAACTACTAAAGTAGTATAATAATGTAAAGAATATCTATATATAGATATTCTTTAAATTTGTTTTATAATTTAATTTATGGGTTTTCTCTGATCTGAGACTATTGGCTGAGATCTCTGTAACGCCTTCTAGCAATTGCGATTCAATATCGAGGTTTTGTACCGCGAGATTGTAAATTGCGTACAAAAACCTTAGAAACGATATCGTGTTTGACGGGCGCTGTTTTGAAAATAATATGACGAATTCATTTCGGCTGCTGTCAAGTGCGCAGGCAACGAATAAACTATTTCAATACGTTCTTATTTATAAAATTCTTAGACTATTAAATATAAAATATTCAAATAAGATGTAAGGCTTATACTGTATTTTATAAATTTCAGAGAATTCAGAAAAAAGGCTTCCGTTGAGATTGAATACTTTCAAAAGCAAAAGGATAAAGATTTGCACGAGTCGCTTGTAAATTTCATCGCATTGCAAGTGAAGTCTGCTAAAAAGGTATGCTATTTGTAATAAAATTGAATTAATTTGTTAGATTTATTTATTAAAGCAAATATCATATTGGACATAATTGTGACAATTCCATGATTTAAAAATAGTTTATAAAATAGACATTGAATCAAAATCCATTCAAGTGTTGTTAATTGTAATAAATAAATTGAAAAATAATCTTACGGTAAATTCTTAATGATTTTAATATAATGTAAAGTCAATCTTACGCTCATGGGCACTTAAAATACCTGAATGGGTCGCAATTTTCTGAATTACATTCCCAATTCTAAATGCTTTAGCACTTATGGACAACGAGAGACTGTCATCAAATCAATGTATCGCATTTGTAAAACATATTGTATGCACTGTAACACCTGTATGTGCCCTATCCAATGCCAAAAGAAGCAACCGCAACTAAATGACAATTTACTTCCAGAACCTCCAAGCCTGGACACAGATCAAAGAATGTCTTCAAAATATGCCTTAACTGTGCACGGCACTAACATATCCTAAAGATTATATTTTATACTGTATAAAGAAAATTAAATTTTTATATAACACTTTTTACGTAGTTGTTTGTAGACATTAATAGGTTCTATATAAAACACCAGTATTTGGTACAAGTCGTAATTTATTCTATAGAAAGCTCATTTTATTCTCTAAAATTTGCACTAGGCATGTATCGAATATGTATGACCGGGTACATGGAATTCTACCTCCATACGCTTTATGGTTCGTTTATATCCACAGACATTTCACATAGAGCGTGACAGATGCGTGCATCATAGACAATATAATATTCTTCCACTTATATAACGTATACATCTAACGTCATAAGGCTGCGCTGATGATTATGCAGCCGTGTCTGACCAATATTCTCTATAAGGCATTTTGTCAGCGTATACGTGTCTGTGATCATATACCGGACACCGTGAGTAGAGCATCAAATTGCCTTGATGTTGACCGCGTCTGACCCCGATTAAGGTGCATGCGCAGATAATAAAATTCTCATGACCATAAAATGTCTGTCAATATAAACGGACCTTGAAAATCAAAACATAAGTTAATTTGCCTTAAGTGTTTTGCAAGTATAACCTTTTCACGGAAATAAAAGATTTACCAAATGTTGAAATTTCAAGATGCTTATCAGGGCTGGAGTTTTAGATATAGCAACTAGGCATTTATATTTTGAAACAAATATCATGTCAGCTCTTGAATTATCAATTGTCTTTGAGTTTAAACACATTGAGAATTGCAAACACGTGCCGCGTTCTTGCTAAGTGAATTGCCGTTTTTTATATAATTGTAACGTGGTGAGACAAAATCATGCTATGGTATTCGGGAAAATAATATTTTGTCTGTGCGGTTCATATCTGAATGTGTGTACGTATTTGCCGGAATGTTTTGTTTGCCTCCAATGGCATTTTCTGTCATGTTGTATATAAATAAACAATTGTAACCAGTAACGCAAAGACTTCTAACTTACTGCGTTATTAAATTTTGTCACAATACATAAAGTGTTAAAGAACACTTCACCGCATCAAAACGCGTTTTTAATCACAATTTTCCTTATTGTAAATTTAACAACTCCGGGGCAAGCAATCGCTTTAATCCTTCTGAAACAAAGAATCAAAAGAAAAAAGACTTTAAATAAATATTTATTTTCATCATTATTCATAAATACTTTTAATATAGACCTTTGAATTGTTTGTAAATTATTTATATTTAAATACATCAATTCGTCTAAATATAATTGTTTATAATAATTCTTAATTAGTTGGATAAAAATCATATCATAAATTAAACTAAAGGCAATAGTAATTTTAAGGCCGCTTTGTTCGTAGCTATTTATAAAAGTACCTGATTTTATTTCATACTAGCCGTTTCGAGCCCGCTTTGCTGGACGAATTAAAATAAATTTTATTCATATTTTATTTTTCATATTTTATTATTCTTCTTTTTAACTTCCCGCTAAGAAATTTAAATATTTCGAAATCAGTTTTTAACAGATTTGACGTTTAGAGGTTCTAGGAAGCCTCCCGAATTTCCGCGGTGAAGTCCGTATGGATAAATTTTCATAAAAGTAAAACAGCAATTGAAGGAACGTTGAATTTAATAAATAAATAGCCATAACCACTAGGAAAAATTTGAATGGTGGTAGTTTCAGTCGATACGATCAGGGTTTAGGGGAAGGAGCCTCAAACGAAGACCATTTTTCTTTTATATATATAGATTTCACACTGCTCTGCGATTATTCTCAATTATAGTTAAGCGTAATTATAATCAGAGACTGGATGAAGCAATAAGGACCTATCATGCAATTAGACAGCTTACAAATGTGTATAAGCCATACCTAAGGAAAGTTTGAAAGGGCTTTATAATTTTCAGTCCTAGAGTTCGGAAAGAAAAATATTGTCATAACTTTGAGATAAAAGGTTTTATAACTCAAATTGGTGTGTCTCTTCATTAAAGGCTTTTTTGTTATTAGCTGTAGAAGGTGATTAAGGAGCCTACTTCATTGATAACCATTGGAAAGATTACACAACAGACCAAAGTTAAAGTTTAATGGTCGAATCTATAATGTTGGAAGTGCCTTTCAATTTTGTACTAGAACCGATATCGCCTTTTAACTAATTACTTTACAGTAACGCAATATTTAATAAGCATAATTGTTTAGGCTTTACAGCGTTTACCCGTGGACCCCCGTAGACGCTTTTTGTAGATGTCATGTGGTTAAATACGAAAATATTTCTAAAGTTTTGTAATGTAAAACAATTTATTAGAATATATAAAGGTATGGATGAATATTTATTTTTGTTTGTTTAATTTTAGAAGATATCGTCAAGAATTAGGCGCCGTATTTCCCTATGTCGGGGCGAGTCAAACCCGAAGTCGTAATTCAATTCAAAATGGAATCACCTTTTAAAGTTTCAATAAAAATACGGAATCTAATGTCACTTCAACTGTCAAACCAAAGAACTGTCAAGCCACAGTCATTCTAATAAATCTTATATCAGTATTCTTCTATTTGTGTACACTACCTGCTTAAAACGCGTATTATAAAATTTCTACAAGCGTTTTGAATTTAATTGTCAACCCGTGACCATTATTCTGTTCACGTCACGTGTCACGTCAAACTTCGAGACAATTCAAAACAGTGATCATAATTAAACGCGTTTTATTTGATACAGAGTAATCATCCCAACGTTCTAAATACATGTAGTCTCAACACTTTTATAATTCTTGAAAAAAAATCATAGACTAAAATTTCTATTGAATTGAATGGTCTTTACCACTCTGATAATAATTAGTCTTAATTTATACATATTTGAGGTTTATCTTGTCAATAAAATATGACCATAAAAATCTTTAATCCTCTTGTCCCCTATCTCACAAATACACAGGCATTAATATAGAAGGAGAGAATCCTTGTCACTCTCGTGTCACTTTGCTAGTAAATGAACGTGACAAAACGTATTTGATGAAGGCCATAAAAATCAATAATCCGTATTCCAGGGGCCATGCTGTATGTTTTTCCTAGTAATTAAAAACAAGACTATTCATTCCAAAAAGTTTTCATTAACTAATTAATATGTATAATATCGTTTGTAAATAACTTGAAGATTAAGATTTTTGTATATTAAGACAGAATTATCAAGTCAATATTTATTTTTGTTTTTGTTGTATATAATGGAATATAATAAATACTTTCTTTGTATGATGGTTTTTTATTTTCGTACCCGAATTATTTAGTCGTTAACTACCAATTGTTTTATCGTTCTGTTTCTATGACTGGAGTCTTAGTAAATTCTGACTGGATACGGAATACCACTGGCAGTACGATGAGGCTGTATATATATTCTGATGCTTGTATTTGGACACTATGTACTTCATTTCCTACTCATATATATAATCATTTTCTTTTCGTTGACTTTCCGCCTCTCCATCGTGCCATCCATTGAATGTTTCGGTCAATTATCGATATTTGCGTAGCGATGGAAGGCGATCTGGCGGTTATGGTAAGATATAAGAAATCTAAATGTATATACCAGAAATCCTTACACCTATAGGAAGCAAAATAACAACCTGCCAAGTTAAGACAATGAAATAACCCGACAAATTATAAACATACTCATAAATTTTTAATAACTAGCAACATGGTAATTGATGTCATACACAAAGTCTACAATAAAAGTTTTTATTTCCAGCAATTACTTCTATTGATTTTTTTCCGAAACCTTGTAGACAAATGGCTTTGTTTGCGCAATTAGTGGACATTGTTTTTGAGTAGTTTTTTCAATAAAGTAAAAAGCTTAATAGTTTTTTTTTTAAATAAAGAATTGTCATTCATAAAAGATCTTGACAAAAATCGTAAGAACTTTGCCATATGAAAAAAATAAATCAGTGGCGCTACAACCTCTTTAGGTCTGGGTCTCAGATTTCTTAATCTGTTTCATGATCATTTTAAAATCTCATAGGCAAGTCGGTGATCAGCCTCCAGTGCCTGACACACGCCGTCGACTTTTTGGACCTAAGACATGTCGGTTTCCTCACGATGTTTTCCTTCACCGTTCGAGTGAATGTTAAATGCGCACATAGAAAGATCAAGAAAGTCCATTGGTGCACAGGCAGAGATCGAACCCACGACCTCAGGGATGAGAGGCGCACGCTGAAGCCACTAGGCCAACACTGCTCAATGAAATTTCCATATGAAACCGAAGTATATACTCGACATATTCTTTTATAACAAGGTGCTACTTATTGCAACCCACTGGCGATTCTAACAGTTTGAATGTCCATGAGCACCTTGTCCATATTTTTTATAAAACTGCACGTTTCCTGTTTTTTAAACGGTCCGTTTTCAGCTTTTAGAATTTTTTTTTCTTTTAAAACGTTTATAACCATACACGTGCGAGCCTCCCCAGGGTCATTAATAATGACTACGACATTGACTCGATGGGAAATGGGCCATCGGTGGACATATTACGTCCAACCCCACATATGAACGCGCGTCTTTCATACTTTCATTCGATATTATAAAACTGCTATTATGAAACGCCAAGAAGTGAGCGTTGATTACTGGGCGATGCTGAAGAGCATGTTCACGTATGGCATCATGACAGGCCTCGGATGGGTTATGTTAAGGCTTTTTCATGCTGTTTTTATGCTACCAAGGCGACTACGGTCACAACAAAATGATATGCAGAATTCATTGAAGGAACTGCAGGTGAGATATTACTTTCCGTTGAAGGTTATTCTCGTGATGTCGTGGTTTGGATTTATTTCTCATTAGGAGTAAAATTAATATGAGAAAGAAATACTTGAACAAGATCTCTTAGTTAGCAAGCATTTTATATTAAATCAATTGTATGACTTGTAAGTAAAAATAAATCTTTAAAATACTCATTAAAAATTATCATTTTAAAAGGCTGGCAACGCGAGTTGATCCGGTTTGATTACCACAATTTCCAACTAGTGTAGTTGTATTTAGTATTATATAAAAACTATCCTTATTAAAAAAAATCGAAACTCTCTCCTTTATTGCATTTAAATCGCTTAATCGTTATAATATCTGTTGTCACATTATTGCATGGCAGGCATTTAAAGAGCGTTTGTTGTACTAATAGTTTTCCTTATAGGGATGTATCACGTAGGATTACCTACGTCCCTATCACGTTGGCTTATACCAAGATACTATTCGCAAGATAATTTCTAGAATCACCATGAATAAAAATGGCGTTCAAATTGTTTTAATAATATGTATTGTAGAATTGTCTTGCTTTATTAGTACCTCCCGATGCTCTTTGCTCTATTACCTGACATATTTACTGTTACTTAAAAATCGAGCCTAGAATCTTCAGATTCACTGTGCGAAACCAAATTATACAAACATCTTTTAGAGACAATACTCGCTGGAAAAATGCTGACAATCTGTTTCACATTGTAATACTAAACAAATCATTGTTTTGTATCAATATTTTCCTCCTGCAAAGTTTACAAAGACGGTTGCATCTCTGCCACTCAAACAATAATCTTATCTTTCGTATTTCAGTAAACATATACGTACTTCTTTGATAACATTAAAACAGTTAATAGTTTAATAAAACGTCCGTCAAAATTTTAAAGCTTTTGCATCTATTTCGGGCGAAGCAATTATTATATCGGCTTCACGCCCAGAGGGCTGATCACATGATCCTATAAAATAACCAATTAAAGAGACCCATAAATGTGTCTATCCAATGGGATGTATCCAGTTGAGCGATTAAGGAAAAAATATAAGCAAAAAAAAGGCTTCAATAATTGTAATTAAATTTTAAATTATAGCTTTTTTTGCTTATTTATTTGTCTCGACGTATTTTATATAAATTTGTTTTTTATAACGAAGAGTGAAGGTATACGCGAGTATAAATTTATAAGTGACTCGGGATGATAGCAGACTGATAAAACAGTATCGTGAATCTTCCAATAGTAAAACAGAAGAGCAGTGTTGGGCTAGGGGCTTCAGCGTGTGACTCGTATTGAATCCCGCCTGTACACCAATAGACTTTCTGCTTACACTCGGCTCGGTGAAAGATATCGTCGTGAGCCAAAAAGTCGACGGCGTATATCAGGCACAGGCTGATCAACTATTTTCCAATTACAAAAAACAAATAATCACGAAACACATACACAAATCCGAGGCCTATTGGCGCTATTGGTTTGTAGCGCCTCTGTTTTTTTTAAATTATATTTTACAGTATAATAAACACTTTATTTACCTCACAATGTTTAATAGAGGACTCATAGTAGGTAATAAAAGGTAACAAATGGTGAAAAAGGGCGGTCTTATTATTCAGAGCGGTGTAAAGATGAATATGGTCTATAATTTTATAAAAAACTAGCTGGCCTGGCGAACATCGTACCGCCTAACAGTAAATTTTTTATTTTTTTTAAATACTTATTCTGCTATTCGGGACACCGGTCTAGCTAGTAAGATAAAAAAAAGAAAGTTGATAAGACAACAAATACATTATGTCAAAAAATAAAAATTTACCTTCCCGGAACCCCTCCACTAACACTTAAACTTTATGGTATGCTATTAAAGTTCAAATTGACTTTTAAGAATTATTACGAATCTTTTGTATGGGAATATAGAAAAGTGTTGTTTTTAGACTTTTTCACTCGATATTTTTTAAATTTTTCTCTCCGTAAGAACCATCCTCGTACTTCAAGGAATATTATAAAAAAAAGAATTGGCCAAATTGGTCCAGGCGTTGTTGAATTATGCGCTTACCAACACATTTTGCGATTCATTTTTATATTATAGATATATATTTAGTAAAATCATGATAAACAAATACAAGTAAATATTAAAACTAAATACTTACAACCGATACAATTTAATGAATAGACAAACCAACATATTTCAGAAACGCTTTCCGGACCTTAACCTTACTGAAGAAGACCTCAAAAATGCTGAAAAAGAACTTGATGAGTTGATCAAGGAAGACAAGAAATCTGAAGAGAACACCGATGAGGAAAAAAAAGAAAAATAATTTTATTGTAAGAGTTAAATGTTTGGTTAAGTGTAGGTATATATATCTTCTTGCTTTTTCTGTTTGGGCAGCCAACATATTGGTTATTATACGGATTATAAAACGTAAAACCAAAGTAAACATTGACAGAAAAAAAGAAGTGTTTGAAATATTTATCTCTTAACTTAATATTACTGTTTAAAATGTTTATTTAGCTAGTTGTACGTAAATGTAATTGTGTAATCCGTCCGCGTAATTAAATAAATAAAATTCAAATTAACGCAATGTTTCTAAATCTATTGAAAGATGTCTTGGAGCGGCTAAATTACTTTAATCCGTATTAAAAATATTCATCAATAAAAATAGAAAGGACAGATGCTATTACCAAGAGCCAAATTAAATACCTAGAGAAAAATAAAAGTTGATAACAGCACATTTATTTGCTAACAGATAAATTTTATTACTTTTTCAGCTGCTATAAAATAATGCATTTATATATATATATACGATCATATAAAAATATGTCCTTATACCTTATACATTGCGACACATACATATGATAAAAGTTATCAAACAGGTGATAATTGTATTTGCTAAATAGGTAGCAATGCCGTTATCTTTGTATAATAATTCTAAAGAGGAAACAAGGAATAGAAGTGAACAGCCACTTGAGACATTTTCAATTACAAAAGCGTCTAGCAATCCATAGCTTCTTGTACAGTTCTCTACTACATAATTTAGTACCTCTTAGGTACCACTTCCTTAGTACCGCAATTGTATCAAAGATGGCGCGCAAACAAATTGAATTCGCAAACCGGCCGAACGTGTGGGGACGAGCTTTCACCCCAAGCTTAATTTTATTGATCGAACCATTCACAAAGCTCATGTAAATAATTTTACAAGCCGTTTTCGACGTTTTATTTATCTACAAATGCATTGCAATAAACTCGTTCCTCGTTTATATTCAATAGATAGCTTATCAAGTGAATAAACATCGCGAAACAATACTAGGCAGTTGTTAGTACGTATCGTTGTGTGTCAGGCGTGTCGTGATCAATTGTACGTGACGTGCGATAAATAGCTATTATCCATGAGAGAAGGTGCCGTTATTCTGATGAGGGGAACCTGCTAAGTGGTAAACATGACGAGATCCAGTTACCGGCCACTGGTACCGCGCTCGTCAAATAACTCCTTGGACAACCGAGAAATTGGGTGAGTTTAATCAATAATAAAAAAAAGGATTCTAATCGATTCTTATATCCTAAACGCTTATACTAAGTAGTGATATCTGCCATTATGAATTACACATATATTGTATCGATTATGTAGATTACAATTAACATATTCTATATAAAACATATTAATTAGCTTGATAATTACTGTTTATTTGCAAATACGTAATTCATTGTTATCATATTTGGGTAAATAGAACACATAGCAGTTCGTAGAAATACTCCTCTCAGTGCCCATTATACAGTATCTTTGTCAATAAGTACATTGCTATCTATGAGGTGATAAACGAAATATTCCATATTCCGATAGAGAATAATGTGCATTCAATGCTTATTTATTGTAGTAGTAAATTATATTGTAATTTGTTGATTTAAAATATGATAAACATTAATTTATAATATACTAAGTAATACAGATTATAAATGCATCGTGTATGTTTTTGCCTCCGTCGAATGTCGCGTCAGGTTTTTAATCACTTGTGATTAATATGATCGCTAAAAGACATACTTTATTTTAAAAAGGCAAGCACAGAGTAAAAAACACACAAAGACAAGGGTCTACTTTAAAACTGAATATCAAATTTATGCGTCATCGCATCTCAGGTCTGAATTTCCTATATTAAAACATTCCTTGAAAACAATTTATTTTTAAAATTATATAGACGTCTTGATTTACGATAAATCACACAATGAGACTCGCCTTTGTGGACGCAATGAAAACATATGTGACAAGATATGTAGAACTTCTTGGTGACCTTTAATGATATTATGAAACATAATACAACAATAGCAAGACAAAGGTGAGACAAGATTCCGTTCTATGACGAACTGTTAAGGTTAGCGATTTATTTATCAGAACTAAATCATCTTACGAATCATACGAAATTCCAACCGTCTCTACGTCCGTAGTTCCACAACTGAGCGTTTTTAAGGCAGCTTTTGCCGCACACCACCACTATGTGGAACCAGCTGCCCACTTAAGTATTTCCGAAGCAGTTCGACTTAGGGTTCTTCAAGAGCGTACGAATTGGACACTCGCAAGCCCACTGGCATTGAGTGTCCATGGGCGGCGGTATCACTTAACATCAGGTGAGATTACTGCCCGTGTGCCCCCTGTTCTGTAGTAATAAACGATATAATTAACATTCAGTAGAGATACAGCTGTTTCTGTCTTGCATTTGCAACAGTTTCGTTATCAATAAAATTAGCATTTTGGTGTAATTGTTATACTTTTCATAAGCCGTGCATCTTTTTTATTGTTATAATTATTTGTATTTTTTGTCGTCTTAGTATGTGCGATTTTCCAAATATTGTATGGTCTACATGATTTTCCCGTCTGCTGTCATGTTTGTATATATTTATTCTCTTATTCTGTCTGTTGTAGATTGCCTCCAATACTCTAACTTTATGTTTTATTTCTTACCGTTTCTACTAAAGTGATCAATCTGATAAATAAATAAATGAGTAAGTGTATGCTCATAGAAAGAATTTTCTATGTTTCGGACTCACGATAGCATTCAAGAATTGCTAAGAAAATATTTCTCTAAACAGTCTTAACCAGTTCACTCACCTACCTCTTATCAACAAAACCTGTTTACTATGTGATAATAATATGCGTAGTAGTTTTTAAAACAGTTATTTAATATTTATTGATAATAATTTATCCACAAACCGTTGGTGCATATTCTTATAGATACTAAGAAAGTTCTACTAAAATTCAATTTACTGTCGCAGAAAATTTTATTTAGATAATCAGTGCTAACTATATGAAAAAGATTACAATTAGAGCCAAGGTAATACGGAACGAATATTGTATCAGAAGTCTTATCAATGCGACACTCACCTACATAATAGCAATTAATGATACTGCAATAATATTATTCACGTGTTGATAACCAGCTTACTTTGTACGGTAGAGTTGGTATGTGTTGTTTAGAGGTAAGCTCAAAGCATAACCGAGAAAAAGACAGACGAAATATCATAAGTTTGACAAAGAATTTAACGCTGTCGAGAGTTTATCAGGAAAATTTAGTTTTGCGCGTATCTGCATTGGTAAAATTTTCATACAAACATTGACACAACTTTTATACGTTAATAAACGGGATATATACTCTAAATAATCATATATTTTTAGTCAGCATTATCAGCTGTCAATTTTAAGTCACTACAAACATTACCAAAACGTCTGCATTTTACCGATTTTGTAATAAAAAAGCGAATTTAAGTATTTACATATTTGGCAAGTATAAACCGTATTGACGACGCTAAAGTATTGACTTATATCGTCGTTGTGACAGCTTGCTGAGGGGCAATTCAAAACCCCGGATTCTGGAGACCTGCCAAAAGGTAGCTGCCGAGTTCAGGTCACGGCTACTACGCTACGACAATCAATATTCGTATTTTGGGAGCTACGAGCTTGTACTACGTGCTAAATTTCTATGTATTTCACGAGTTACTAGTCTTAAATTTTAGATCATAATTCATTCACGATCTAAACCCACCTTACGTTAGTTTTCCTATCTCGTTAAGGCCGCTCACCATCACTATGTGGAACCAGCAACCCACTGAAGTATTTCCGAACCAATTTGACTTAGAGTCCTTCAAGAAACGAGCGTACCAATTCTTATAAGGCCATCAACATAAGCCCTCTAGCATTGAGAGTGTCCATGGGCGGCGGTATCAGTTAACATTTGTTCTATAAAAAAAAGTCAATAAGGTCAATAGTATTGACTTTTCATAGATTTTGTAAGTACCCGAATTTGATTCGAACGATGCATGGTCTTCCGTATATTTTCAAACAAAAACATGTCGTATAATGTTCTATAGGTAATTTTTTTAAATTACATATTCTAACGTATTGTTCAATCTAATGCGTCCGTCTCATAGATTTCAACAAGCCCTGAAATTTTCTGAAAAATATACACTCCAAAAGTCAAATACACAGTCCAAAGAATTTTATAAAAAACAATAAAATAGAGGTACAATTTTTACATGATTTGGCTACATAACTAGTGTTACACATGTATTTATAGTTTCCTAATTTAGTAAATATCAGCCGTTTCAGAGTGCCAAAGTCTGACGCAGACGTTCTCGATTTGGCTACCTAACGATTACACAATAAATTCGTAATTTTTTACGTATTTCAATTGATTACGTTTTGTAAGGAATGCTTGAAGTAATTTTAATCTAATATAACCGAGAGATCCTGTGTTCCTGCAAAACAATAAGTGTTTTGAGTTCTCTAAAATAAAAGGATCTACTTTTTGATTAAATAAACTAAATTTTCTTTGGCGTGGGACGTGACGACCCCATCGCCCACTGGTGAAATAACCTGTGACAGAGGTTATTTCATCAGCGCATCAGTCAACCCCTTCCTAGTGGGAGTGCCATGCTGTTGCCTTCGGCTTCAGCCAATGGGCAGGCACGACCGGGGCAGTACCACTGTCTCTCAGAAAACCGGCGTGAAGTGATGCAATAAGTTCACCTTATGTACTCGGTTTGTGGGTGAGAGAGACTCCGAGCCCACCCCACTCCCCATGAAATATGAAGGTGCAGAAAAAGAGAATCTACCCCAGGGGGTACCACACGCGCTCGCGGTGGAGAATCCCCCTCTGGGCGTCCAACACCGGGACATTCAGCACCTGGTGGTGGACGCACAGGCTGCCCTTCGTATTCTGGGGGGCAATTCTGCGCTCAACATCAAAACAGTTATCGTGGGGCAAACGGAGCAACTCAACAAAGGCACCCCGTCCACGCTCGCTGTGGACTTCACAAATGTTAGGGGCTCAATTCTAATATCAACGCAGTCCATAATTTGAGACTGCGAAGCGGCCTTGCTCTTTCTTACCGAGACTCAGATTTCCTCCCGGCTGATACTTCCTACCTCTCCTACCCGGGGTACAAATTGGAACATTCATTTGTGCCGCGGGCGGAGTTTGGTGTAGTAGAGAGGATATTGTTCTGTCGCCTCGGACGCTTGAAGGAAGGGACCTATCTAACCTCTGGCTGCGCGTAGACTGCGATGACCATCCGCGATTCTATGCATGCCTGTATAGGTCCCATAAGGAAATACCGAAACTGACCGACTCATTGAGCACATCCAAATGGCTACAGATTCCCTGCTCGAAAGGGTTCCTACCGCTGAAATGTGATACTTGGTGATTTTAACGCCCACCATGCCGATTGGCTCGGCTCAGAAACCACCGATCATGGGGAAGATCCTTTCACGACTTTGCTTTGGCTTATGACTTGACGCAAATGGTCCCTGCGATTACGCGAATACCAGATGGGATGGTCAAAACCCTCTTTGTTGGACCTTCTGTGACTTCAATCCGGAGAACTACTAAGTCTCTGTTGAACCGCCATTGGGTTCATCAGATCATTGTGTGTCCGGAGCATTGTGCCGTTCACGCGCCCTCTTCGGCTAGTTCACGGCTGTCGCCGCGTGTGGCATATAAGTCAGCAGATTGGGATGGATGGGTTTGGTCTACCTTGGGGCCCATTTGCTTTTCGTCGATACTAGATCCGTGTGACTTGTCGGAGGTGGTCTGAGGGTATGGAACTCTTTATTCCATTCTCTGCGGTGCCGGTCGGTGGAAGTCCCAGCCTTGGTTTAGGCGTTCCTGCAGCGGTTTGGCAAGCGTGAATGCTTTAAAGCTGGAGAAGGGTGACATCTGGGACTATCGGCGAACGTAAAAAGCATACAATTCAGCCTCCAGGTCCTTCAAGGAGAAATCGCTAAAGCAAAGTCAGAGCAATTGCCAGATTTGGTGAGAAATTGGCCCACCTCCCTTCGGGAACTCGAGCCTTCTGGTCTCTTGCCAAGCTTCCAGGAATTTTTCAGCCCTCAATTCCACCATGAAGGGAGGATATCACTTGCCCATACGGAAAGAGAAGGCCGATCTTCTAGCTTCTCTTTGGTCGAACTCCACTTTGATGATCAAGGGAAGGAACCACACATTATTGGGTGTGATACTAGACCAGTTATATTCGGAACGTGTATCGTAAGCTTGTCTTCCTTGACATCCATAAGGAGCGGTCTGATGGATCCCCAAGTGTGGAGGCCTGATGGCTCGTTAAGCGCCTTTTGGTACCTTTACACTGGACTGTTCGAAGTCTGGAAGATGCTTGATACATCCGATCCTAAAAAGGCGATCGTCTTCGTCAACTACGCCCAAAGCTAAACCTCCTTGTTCTCCAAAATAAGGAAACCATTATTCAGCCGCCTTGGGTATCTAGAGCAAGCTATTAGGATTAGTAGTTCGTGTGTGTCGCTGGTGACCTCCTTGTATACCTTACACATAGTGAGAGGCAATTGATCAAGGGGGAGGTGGCGGTAAGTTTGGACATAGCGAAAGCCTTCGATGGTTGAAGAGACCTAACTTAGCCTATGGGCTCCTGAGAAATTAGCAACTGATTTAGCTTTTGTGATGGAGATAGTCGTATGACGAGACTCGACCTGACCTTGAATGCTGGTTCCCAAAGGCTGTGTCCTATCCCGACCCTGTTTATTCTGCATATAATAATTTGCAGCTTAGCAACATTATTGCTGGGACGACAGACTGGGGATACTTTTTACACTGGCCGGGCAGGTATTCTCGGGCTGTTGTCGATGAGTACGGAACAAACTTGTTTGAAGTCGAAACTTATTCGACTGGGTAACTAAATCTAGTCCAATTTAACCAAGAAGACAAAGTATGGTTTGTAAAAACTCCTTTGTTACTCCTTTGAAACACTTCTTAGTCAGCTAGATGAAACGGTTGACATATCGAAAACTTCATTTCGCGGTCATTGAAGGAAAGGTAAATTAGCTCAAAGGTAAGGGAAGGACAGATTGACTAAAACGAATTGGCCCCATAGGAGTACTTTGGACCCAGTACCAGCTCACAGGAGCGTTAGACCAGTCACTTCGTATCTTGGCTTGGTAGAATGATCTGATCTTCTACATTTAAGAATTTAAGGAGTTTTTGACGTCAAGGCAAAATACAAAATACCATCCGTATCACCTCGAGTCTCTTCCAACAGAGCGTTTTCTAAGATTTTTGGACCACCACTATGTGGAAACTGCACAGAAGTATTTCGAACCAATTCGATTAGGGTCCTCAAGAAAAGAGCTACCAATTCCTGAAAGGCCGAAACTGCCTCTGATGGAGTTCTGGGCGTATAAAAGGAGCCTCCTGGTGTCTATAAAAATAAACTAAATTGATTCGGAATTTGGAGCCTAGGTAAGAATATGATAAAAAATCTTTCTTGAATTTTTTAAATGTTTTATTTCTCTATAAAATATGTATTACATAACTCAATGTACTTCCCAGCATGCGCGATCGCTTATTCATGAAAAAATAATCAATCTTATTTCACCCCTTCTATCAAAGGACGCTTTCGTTTTAGTCAATTAGTATTTATGAACTGATAAGACAGATGAGTACTTTAGTTAAGACGGCGCAATTAAACTTCTTAGATTTTCGCCAATACCACATAAAATTGAGGTTTATTTAAAAGTATGGCTCGCGGAAACAAAATTCAAAATCAGACGGTCAACCTATATTACCTGTATTATATATTCCTTCGTAGGCAACTCGTAATGTGTTATATAACGTTAATTGAATTCTAGTTGCTACACAACTTAAAGAGAAAGTTACTACGTATTTATCACGAGCTTTCCATTAGTGCAATTTCCTTAATGTCATCATACTAAAGAACTGCATTAGGATTAATTGCAAAGAGATTGAAGAGAAATGTACGCAAAGGTTTAATATTTATACCCAACTAAGGGATTGGACGTTAAGAAAATGTTCACGGTGAAGTTTTTTCTAAAATTAGTTGCGTTTATGTAGGCATAGTAGATGTCATGTTGTTGTGTCGACATTTGTAAGAGAGGAGATCTTGGGATTAATACCTGCAGCTGAGTTTCATCATCGTACGTCCAGACAATATGAAATCAACGTCCGTCGATCCATAACTGAGTGTTTTTCTAACGTGGTTTATGCCGCGTACCACCACTATGTGGAACCAGCTGCCCAATGAAGTATTTCCGAACAAATTTGACTTGTGAGCCATCTGGCGTTGGGAATGTCCATGGGCGGTAATTGTAATCGGTAGCAAATACAAAGTAATCTACATCGTGCTATTACTATCACCAGGTATTCTATAAAAAACGGTGCAAGCTCTAGCACCATATTTGGTGCACTTTGTGTCTGATTCATTTCTTAATTTCACTTGGAAGCGGGTTTGCAACTACGGACAAACAAAACATTTAAATCCTTAATGCTAGTAAAAAATTTTACAATATAGAATTGTATTATACTTAAAGAATTACCCTCATATTCACAAATAGAATGAAATTCCACTGTTTGCTAAATTGTGGGGGCATTTAGTAAAAACGAGAGTATATTTGACTAGATCTGTATAACTACGTAACATATTATCATATAGTATACTGATCGTAGAATAATAACAAATTGTATTTAATTGTAAAAGTTCATCAGCGCTCTGTGGCCGTATTTATAACTAAACGGAAGCATTTCGTCCTTTAAACAGGATTTTAGTATACCAAATGTGCTTGGATACTATACGCGGTCTTACAAATACGTGACAAAACTATCGAAATGTTTGTTGTAAGATTTGTAATCAGTAGCAAATACAATGTATATGCCTCGTGCTATTATTATCAAATTGAACTTTGTATAGCTTGGATCGTTCAATAACCTCTAAGATAAACAATTAACATAATATTAGAGTGTTATCTAATATCAGTGAGTCTTGAGGCTTTTTAGTAATTAAAGTGTCGCAATGTGTGTGTATTAATGTTTCGTTTATAATAAGAAATAATATAGCAGATGTAGTACCTAATACAATAAATATAATAATTAAATATTGTGTAACTCCCTAATGGGGCAGTGTGGGACGTGCCCTACAACCAGATACGCACAATGTATCTTTAGAAGGGCAACGGTGATTCATTTTATCTTCATTTCAAAGAAAAAACTAGTTTTTCTCCAGAATTGAACCCCAATTCTATGTCCAAGATGACTGAACCACAGTTGTATTTTAGACTTTTGAATAAATATAAATCATTAGTGTCGCTCATTAGAAGGCTCTTCTAGAGTCTAGACTTGTTTGAAAAAGTTTGTATTACTAAAAAGAACACTTATTAAACATACCTATCATTTAAGACAGATTACTGACGTATAACATTAATTATTCCTGATTTGGTACAAATCCAAATCGCCTACGTTAAATTAGTAATTGGAAGATAGAAAATTATGATTCATACCTACCTACTAGATATCACCTAGATACACAACTCTTGCTACCGAAGTCTCAAAATCTGTATACAAATTTGAGTTTATATTCCTTTTTTTATGTAACAGGGGTCAAATGGGCAGAAGGCTCATCTGATGTTAAGTGATACCGCATACTCACATTGCCAGAAAGCTCGCAAGTACTTTGCCGACCTTTTAAGAATTGGTACTCTCTTTTCCTAAGGGACGATAAGTCTAATTGGTTCGGAAACAATCAGTCGGCAGCTGGTTCCACATAGTGGTGGTGCTCTTTTAGTTTTTACAAGTAGTTGTAACACTTTAAACTCTCTCCAATGCGTATCCATCCATAACCCTTCCTATTGCTATGCAGACTACTAACAGGTATTACTAAATCTTGTGGAAAAGAATGTTCGCATTCCTGCCTTAGAATTGTATTATTTTGACATGTTTTTTTAAACGTTGTCTTTCTTTATATATATATATTAATTACTAATAACTGTGCCAAGTTTCACTCGCGTTAATTCGATCGCGGTGTGACTTTTCTCGATGAATGCACAATGCATTAAATAAAAATAAAACCCAACACATTTTTTTTTATATATATAAAAACATATTATTTAGTCACAATTCTGAAAATAATATTTATTTCTACAAATTACACTTTGATACAAACCTGAAAACCGAATTTCCTTCTGAGAAGACAATTTTGGTTTACGTGATTTCAAGAAATCTTGGCACTTCACCAAAACATGTGATATCATTTTTTAGTTTTTCCTGCATTGTTTTATCATGCGTCGACTTTTAATTCAATTTAAATAAAATAGCAGCGTTGGCCTAGTGGTTAAGCTTTCATATCTTAAACCTAAGTTCGAACAAGAAAGCTTTTGGACCAGTGAAAGAAAACGTGATGTGAAGCGGCATGTTTCCGAACCCAAAATCGAAATATGTCAGATATAGAGTTCTGACGAACACTTTAATCTAATAAAATTCAAAACTTAATTATTAATTAAAAAGTTACATTGTTGTAGCAGGTATCGGAACCCCTGAACTACGTCTAGAGAGACCTGTACATCAGGATTCTTCGCCCTTCCAACGGTTTAATGAAATTGTAACTTAACAATTGTTACCATAATACTATTTAAAAAAATAGAAAGCTGAGACTTATTACTAAAATTCACGTTTGTACATACCAGAAGTGAATGACTGATAATGTTAGGCAAGGGATGGATGGGATGGGAGTGGAAGTTATCTAATTACAATTCACCCCTTTTAATCTCTTAAAAAATAATGATCACCCACAATAAACCATAGCCCCCTAACTTTAATATAAATCCAGTTAAAATCATTTAACCTGAAATTTGCCTCAACTTAGGAAGTCAACATGAACAAAATATATTGGCATTTTAACGAAAAAAACTTTAAAGATAAGTTACCTATAAAGCCACAGGACGCAACCACTGTAATATAAGGCTTTTCAAGGAAATAGCGAATAGGTTAGTCGACATTGCAGGAGACCAAAGAGCTGGCAGCTACCTCGGACAAAGAATTAATCTAGCTATTCAAAGGGGGAACGCTGCTAGTATCTTCGGAACCTTGCCTAAAGGGACTCCTTATAATAATATATTTTAGTTATTATATATTTTTTAAGCTTATTCACTTGTACCTTTATTAATTACTTGAATATACAAGTCATGCCCAGCACCGAAAGCTCAGCCTATTTAATTAACTATTATTATTTGATTGAAAAGTTGTATTTCAGCGCTGACAGGCTATTTATAGCGATTCCATAAACCACAGAGTCCATTAATACAAAGTTGTGCGGCCTTTTGATCATGCTTATTACTCATGTAATATTAAGTGAAAACATTACTTCACGTTCAGCGTTCTGCTATAAATCATTTAATTTGTTGTTACTCTAGAAATGTGAGTATCAGGTTTTGTATTCATCGTGTATTTTAAACTATATGTATAATAAAGTGAATAAATAATATTATCAACGATATTGAAGCGCTAGTTTTTAAATACAAAATTTAAAAAAAATCACAAAATATACGTGCAATTTATATTCGCTACTTTAAATAAATATCGTTTCATATAATAAATTTAAATTGTTGAAACATTATTTATATTTATAAAAGTAGGTTTCGTTTAACATTTTTTCTTCCGTATAAACCTTCATGTAGATTGAATCTAAAAATAGACGCAAAGAGCACTTCCTACTGAAAAGCTTGCATTTTCCACAAATATCGTATAGGAAAAGTAAGAAAATGTGGAAATATTTTGTCTAAAAGGTATTTATGTTTATTCCTCGTTCACATATACTAACACAGGTTTTATAGATTACTTAAAGCTAGTTGTTTTTTTTCCATATAACTGAGGGCTAGGCTCACCTGAAAAGCGTCGCCTATCAACTCTCACAATGCCGAAAGGTTCGCGAATGCGTTGTCGGCCTTTTAAGAATTGATACGCATTTTTGAAGGACTAAGGACTATGAGGAATATTTACGTGTATAAGGATCAGATTTCCGTACCATTCCGAAACAATTATTATTACAATGAATTAAACGTCAATTGCGTTAACCACTACGCCACGGAGATCGCATTATTTTCAATTCATATTGATATCTCTTAGCTAATCTAAAACGGAAAAATATTAAAAATATTACTCGTGTTTTATACTCTTGTCAATTATTGTTTCTACATTGTAAGAAAACAATAAATACATCACGAGAAGAAAACATTAAAAAAAATATTTTCAAGATGTACATAAATATACAAATTTTCTGGTCTTATATGAACCCAAGGCATAAATATTATATCGTTTTAAACGATTATATTAAATTACAAGACCACAATGATGATATAATTCTATATATAAACCGCAATACAAAGAATCTTTGTAGAATAAACCAGTTTGATGTAAAAGGACTTCCTATAGATCAGTAATAAGTCTAATCTATTGATTAGGTGACCTAACGTGGGAACTAAGGAAACAGAAAAAAAAAAAATGTATGTAATAAACTTCATCTATATATACTAATATTATAAAGAGGAAACATTTATGATTTTGTATGTATGTTTGTAATGATTTCACACAAAAACTAGTCTATTTCAAAAATTCTTTCCCCATTAGAAAGCAAAAAAATCTGTCATCGCGCGTTTTTTAGCCATGTATATGGCCTATCCCGAGTCGGAACTCCAAAACGTGAAATTATTTTGTTGCCACAAAACAAAACTACGTCAAATGTTGTGTAAAGTTCTACAAATAAATCCTTGTCTAATATTATAAAAGAAAGTTTTGCATTTTGAATTTTTGTTTTTATTTTTAACAATTTATAATAATCAAGCTGAAAATTCCTGGGCTTAAAAAAAATATTTCATTACTTACCTGAAATCAAGAATTTTTAAATTTACTAATGTCGGACATTCTACGTAAATGATGTTACGAATTTAAAAATGTATTAGATAATATACACATATTCGTTGTAAAGTAAAACCTGTTTATTGATAAAGGATTAAAAAAGAAGTAATTAAAAACTAAGAATACTAACTAAAATAAAACTTTTATGATAAATAAAATAGATCTATAGTCGACTTAGTAGACTTTCTACTACCACGAGATCGGTATCAACGCGAGTGGAACCGCAGGGCATTGGTAGTTCAATATAAATTGATCAAGAAGCTAGCATATTCTTCCGCATTCAGATCTCATATGGGGCTGAACAAATTTTATCAGTATACAATTAAATTTTGTTTTGTCTTTGTTTCAATCATAAAAGAAGCTTAAAGGCTCAAGTATAGGACCCGCATGGTCCTGAAGGACTTTTCCATATCGTTAACATTATTAAGGTATTAACATTGTATTATGAAAGCATGTCTTCGTCCGTAATGTCAAATTGTGCTTTTGTTTCAGATTGTTAGACAAGCAATGTTAGAGGACTAATTAAAAGTATGATTAAGAAATTTGTATCACGATGCTAAAACGCTTTTAATAAATAATAATCGGTTATATGATAATTTTCAACGTGTACGAACAACTTTTAATTGGTCATACATAAATCCATTGGTGCACAACCAGAATCGAACCCACGATTTTAAGATTATAAATCGCTGAACGCTATGCTGCTTATATAAAAGGATAGTATTTACGTCACAATCATCCCGCATATAAATAGCAGCTCACATGGGGCAGAGGTCATTCACCTTTCATATCTCAAATCAGAATTGTACTAATAATATGCGTTAATTAAGTCGTGTTGTGTGGGACGTATGCTATAATTATCCGAAAATGGAACAACGTATACATAAATTTATTTAATTCTGAGCAATATTATTGTTAGTATGAAAGTAATTTCAAAGTCATGCTTTCAAAGTAACTGTGTAAAAACTGAAGTCAATTTTTTTTCACCATAAATTTATTTTAATACAAGCACGAAAACAAGAGTTTATTGAACTGCCAAGATATTCTACAAATAATGCAACTGTATTGAATTTGTTAGTGTTATATTTGAATCGAAATCTTGAAATTATTTGATTGAATTTCATACACAAATGCACGTTCTAAGCAAAATAAAAAGGAACAAAAACATTTCTATATCAGCAAACTCGAAATGGGCTGTTAATACTGTTATAAGTCTTAAAGGAGTTCTAATTAATTAGTCTTTATTTGACCGTTAATAAGATATCAAACCTTTCAAGTTCACTCTATATAATAATACTTAATATTTGAGCATAAATCAAACTTGGATCTACTACAGACTGCAGAGCATAATAATAGTAGGTATAAGGAACTAGCACTGTGTGTGTACTAAGTCGAAAGAGCCAGGTGCGATGTGGAGCTCGGGACTGGAATGAGAGTATCCCGGGATGGGCTATCTGATATGAGTACATATCGCAGCTGGAAAAAATCTGCCATAGAATTGTCAAATATGTCAGTAAGATGAATAGCAGGTGACGCGGGTCACGCCTGGCCAGCGGGCTTCGACTCGGCCATAAATATCAAGAGTATATTTCCAGAGAAGTCGTCTCCCGTGCCTGCCAAGACGCCAAGACATCAGACACCATCAGACCTAGGTTTCGTAAATAAAGTTCCTTTTTAGGAAAGGGGAGATTGGACTGCCCTGCTGCTTAGCTTCTCGGCCACGGATCGCGCACCTGATTGGCTAATGTATCCTATGTATATATTTAAAAAATGTGTGTGTTACATTTATGTTATGATGACGTGCGTGAGTATTACGTTTTTAAATTAAAACCCACTGAGTTTTACATTATACATATTAAATTAGTCAGATGTCCTCCATCCAAAAATCCACATTCCAAATTTACTTAAAAACACTGATTCAGTTATATTTTTAGTGAACTTACCACAACTATAAGAATGACGCAGCTGTTAATGTTTGAGTAGGCTTCTAAGACCTGTGCTCAAATTAAAGATTTATTTCAACTTAGGGAATAATACAAGTTTTATTCCAAATCGTTTCGGTAATTTAACGATATTAACGCATTTCTGGAGTGGAAGATATCCCTAGGTAACCGTTAATTTTCTACTACTTTCATTATTACTAAATTGGAAGACAATTATACATTAAAATCTATCTGATACTATCTGAAAACGGTATCACAAAGCGATTTGAAAACGGATCAAAAACCCTACAAACGTTAAAGCCGCAAAAGAGTTTATAACTATTTTGTTCATAGTATTTCTGTATTCACTAACATTAAAATATATAACATAATTACGACACCTTAGAACTTTTAAAATTAAAAAATACTAAACTACAAAACCAGACTGCCAAACTCCGTACCCACACTTCTAGCCTTCGACTTTAAAGCTGCGGGGAAAGGTTTGAACCATTGTGTAAACCGTTAAACACAGTATATACGGGGAGAAAACCCATGTGCTCCAATTTAAATGACCGTTTTACGTAAATAATCTCGAGGATCCACAATTGTATTTAGCACATTGCGAATCCTCATTAAAAACTTTTAATTTAAATCAAAGGCTGCAGAAGCTGTAATCAAAACCTTATCCTTAATTATAACTTATTATTTGAGAAAATTATAATGAGAACTCATCTCCCTTCAAGAAGAGGGTATAACATATGGAATTTAGTGTTTCCATCGAAATTAACAATGCAATCTTATAATACAATAGTAAAATGAATATATATTAATAATCATATCTAGTTGCTAAGTCATTCATATCTAAACTGTTAAAAAAGTAAATTCATGATTAATTTGGTTAGAACTGTCTGTACCAGTGTTTCCCTACATGGGACCCATGCCCCACAGGGGGGCAATTTGATAGTTAAGGGGACCCTTTGATTTTTTTTAAAATTCTTTGGAAATAAAATTTCTGTTTTTATTATGTATATGTTTTGAGAATTTACTGTGATTTAAGTATTTATTCTTCTTTCTTAAGTGAATAATTAAAGTTTTTAATATTAAAAATTATGTTTTTTAAAAGGGGGGGCCTAATAATTTTAGAAAGGGTAAAAAAAGGTGAAAAACACTGGTCCTTACGGAACGGATTCATCAACAACCTTATAGAATATTTTGCAATTTACAAATATAAAATAGAATTAAATGTATTCTTAATATATAACACGCGCAATATGCCTCTATGGGACAAAACACGTGATACTCTACACGCCATTAGAACATTAATTAGTCATACCACGAGTAGCTCTGCTTCAGGTAGAATTTTTCAATTCTACTAACTAATCTACTTTGATGCACTAAGGGAGCGCTGCTACACCTGAGAGAGGTTAAACTAATTGTTCTATTTACCAAAGATAGGTTAAAAATCTTTAATACATATTACTAAAACATTACAGCAATTTTTTGAGCTGTCAAAAATTTCTGACGCTTTACTAACAAGTGTTAATTCTCTTGATTCTACTTGCTCCCTTTTTTATATTTCTGCATAATATCGATTTGCTTTCGGAACCAGAGCTGAAGAAGTTCTTGGTACTTATTAAGCAAATTGCGAACAACAGCAGCAAGCGATCGAAGGAGATGGATTCATTAAAACGAAATCTCCTTGATACAGATACCAAAAAGAGGTCATTAAATTTATTTTGATCTTTATAATGAACGCTATAAGTACTAAATTAAAATACATTTTTTACATCAAATAGAATCAAAGTAGTTCACTCGTCCAAACCGCGTTAATATTTATTTTTGCTCCACTTTGTAGAAGCAACAATCAATTATCATCATTATCAGTTTCTTTTGGAAGTAACACGGATGTTTATAATTCATTCACTAACCAGAATTTTGTGTTTAGTAAAATGTAGGCGTGGTCTCTGAAAATTACGATTACTGGTTATCGTCAAAATCCAGTCATACTTTTCAACATAATTTAACTATCTTGAAAATAAATATAGCCTATGTTACTCAAGGGTATGTTGTTATCATGGTAAATTTTTTTTGAAGTCAACCTCGTAGTTTTAAATAGTTAGTTCTTATTCGTACATACAATTCCCGCTTTATAAAATTATCGATAATAATACCTCACAGGCCTTCTTTTTCATATTTAGCCTCACTGTATGGGTCTCAGTTCCAAGACAATATAATCTTAGTTTTGACAGCTCAATCATCTCGGTTTTCCATAAAATTTGTGTAGTTTTGAAATACACGTTGTTTTTATTGTATATAAAATAGGCCATATTATGAAGTCATCTAATTGGTTTGCTGTGCACTAGCCGTGACTGGCACAAATGTGGTATGGGGGTAAAGAGCCATTTTGAGCGGGAAAAGGTCTTTATAAAATTAAATCATAATTATTTTCTACCTTTAACTCATAATAAGTCCCAAAGCCTGTCAGACATTTCGCAGCTTCAAGCATATCTGCATTAAAGTAGTTTACTAGCAACAATAGTAATAGAGTAGATATACTTGTCTATCGTGCATATTTCCTAAGGGACGAGGAGACACAGCTTTTCACAAACTTCGATCCTGCCAGACACCTTTCACCACATTCTCATGAAAATTATCTGAATATTTATCTTTATATTTTTAATATAAAATTATTTCACTTACGAAACTAATGCCCGCCTTCCACTACGATGATTTTCATACATTTTCATTTTTATTTCCGTGGGAAACTCGTTCAACTCGCTAACATAGTAACGAGTATAGCAGAGTCCGTAATGGGTCCGTTCCGCTCGCAGTGGAAGGCGGGCATTACACTTTGACGCTTAAACAGCTGGGTAATTTTAATAAAAAAATGAAAAACCAGTGATTTTTTAAGAGTTATAATGATGTAATGTTATCTCTATACACTACTAATGAAACTCAGGCGCAGAAGCTTAGTTTATCCGTTTATTAAGGTTATGTTTTATTCTGAAAATAAAACACTTGTGTGCTTTACATGAAAACCTGGTTTTAATTTCGTAAGCTGCAAAAAAAGTACGCACACTGTTTTTCTTCAAAGTCCCGTAATGCCTCAATGGGACGCAGAGATTTTTGTCGTGGGATTCAAACCCGTACATTATATGTCATGTCGTAGTGAACTTGAGTAACACAATAAGAAGTTAAAAAAACTAATGTAACAACTATTTTTGCTGCGGAATTTCATGTTTGGTATAGTAAATTACTATTTTTTCTGCACTTACGTTTATTTTTGAGTCACAGGTCGCTGATCGAGAAAACAAATAATCTAGAAACCAAGAGTTATAACGCAACGATAAAGATATAGGGGAGTAATTTATCGGAGTATATATACGTAAATAAATTTTTCCCGGCAAATAAATTGGCCGGAGTGATTGCGAAAATTCAGCTCAGTTACGTGCCATGATAAAAGAAAGAATCTCACAGGTACGGCAGTAAAATAACGTACAAAAATTCATAAGCCGCACTTGCATCTGTGGCAGGTCTTTCCACTAACTGCCAATTTGTAGCCTAAAATACAAAAGCGCTTATAAAAAGCCAATTATTTTTAACATTTGAAAAACATGAAGATCAATTTTTAACAGACACTGCTTGCAATTGTCTTTAGTTTAACTGATCGTTTTTATTTAAAGTTATCAGCTGTCTTTAAAGTTCAGGCTCAGGTTCAGGCAGTTTCGTTGTAGTCATACCCTAAGATTGCTCCGACGCATTGATCATATGGTTACCAACTATTCCGCTGAGACGGTTTGTATACTAAACCATTAAAAATTATGTCTGCTAACTATTTATCTTTTATAACGTTTCGCATTAAGCTAAAACAATTTAGGCACAAGATAAAAATGATATGTAATTTACGATAACATAATGTCATGCTTAAGTAAATATTTTTATATCTATGTTTGATTTTAAAATTCATAATATAATTACATAATTATTATTTAGTGGCCATGAGCTTTTTACATATACTAAAAGAACATAAAAACAACTCCGGAAGAGTCATTATGTTTATTTAATCTGTTCACGAACTGCGACACTGACCGCATTACGTATACGCTTTGCAGCATCCACGTCTACTTTCTATCTCTTGCACTTGCTAAGAATATAGCACTATCCACATCTAAATATAGACTCTATTATCCTGTTATAAAAGCTGAAATCGATTGTCGAGTATTTAGGGCGCGCTTACATCGGATGCCGACGTATTTTGAGCTGGGCAGACTCGGCAGTCGCGCGTCGCTCAGCGCCGCAAGTGAGCGTGCCGAAATCACTTTGTGATAAAGAATTTAAATACTTGTGCAGTGATAAATATGACTGGGTTGAATAAAATCGCGTGTGTGCGTTGAAGTGCGATGCACTTGCGGGCTCTCCTGTCTCTGGATCGTACAGTCGGCATGAAGGGTCAACCGGTTTGGTAAGAACACCAGTTATGAATACTGATTAGAAAGCATTTCTAAGCCGCTGTAATTGAATATTTTTAACCGAGCTTTGAAGCTTTGATAAATCGTCTCTTCTTATTTAGACCTACCCATTATATAAAAATATTCAGATCTCGTCATATGAGTAGTTTATTCCTGAGCATAATTTTTTATGCTATATTAATTTAAATATTAAAATATAAGTAATAATTATAGGTTGAGCTTAATGTAAATTGCTGTTTGAAGTAATATAACGTAGTTGCTAATTTTATTACAAAATATTACATAAATAACTCATTAAAAGTATCGTTGCGATATACAACGCGCGTGTCAATTTTAGTGAAAATCTATTCGTTTTCACATTTTGTGTAATCATCAAACAAAAACATTGTGATGAAACTGATTCCGGTGTAAAGCCATCTGTGGAACAATGAAAATACATTCACGTATGAAATAACTGAACTATTTACTAACACATCGTGCGTATGTTCTAGATTTTTTTGTGGTAAAGATATAGGACAGATCTTCGCATTTTTTAAACTAGGAAATTTTGTGTATAGCCTATACAATATTTGTATACAAATCAACCTATAGATATGAAAGTTGACGTGATGTTATGTTTCATCCAAATGTTTATGACTTTAATGACTCGTGCAAAGTCTTGGACATTATCAAAGATTTTAACCTAATTACTGCTGTGAAATACTCCGCTTAAATAAGCCATTTTAGTTTCTTCAATATATCACATTGAAAGGTTATATAAAGCGTTTTATATATATGATCATTTGGTATATTTTATACATCGCATTGGGGCAACTTATTTGCTCAAATTAAGAAACCATATAGGATCTTCTTGAGACTGAGTGATATATTTCACATGCAATAAATCACACATTCATTAGCTTTAATATTCCCTGTTACCCGATTATAACGGATGTCAAGAAACTAATCCTCAGATCGTCAAGTTGTCAGATGCATTAGATATGATCCATTATTAAATATAAAGATATGAGGCGACCGCTAGTTACCGTTTATTCGATTTTACAAATCACAATTATAAAAACCAGAGAAGCCACTACTTCAGCGTGCGATTCTCATACCTGAGGTCGTAGGTTCGATCCCCGCCTGTGCACCAATGGACTTTCTTTCTATGAGCGCATTTAACATTTGCTCGAACGGTGAAGGAAAACATCGTGAGGAAACCGACAAGTCTTAGACCCAAAAAGTCGACGGCGTGTGTCAGCACTGGAGGCTGATCAGCTACTTGCCTATTAGATTTAATAAAAAAATTCAAACAGATTCCAAAATCTGAGGCCAAGACCTAAAGAGTTTGTAGCGTCACTGATTTAATTAAAAAATCTATTATTTTCGCATAAAGCTTAACTACATAAAAAAAACTACCGTCGAACTGAAAGCTTCCTGACTCAGTTTTTTTAATTAGTTTATTTGCTAAAACTGCAGTAATAAGCTTGCTGTCACGGTGATTTTTCAATAATAAATATTACCCTAACGAATAACAATGTAAAGAACCATATAGCTACAGAGCACAAATTTTGTGAATAGAATCTATTCGGAGTTTTTTTAATCCTTGATCGTGTCTTTATCTCGGAATTTTCTCGACTATCGTATTTCTTCAATGAGTAAACAAGGCTGCGTCGTAATATCTTTGGAGCCGACGGACGCCAACATGTAGTCTGAGCAAACTTTCCCGGGAACGTGTTGACAAAGTCGACATTTGATAAGTTTACCTTTTACATTTTATGAGCGTTATTCGAGATACATTCTTGAATTAATTTATTAATTTGTTGACACACTCGCACTGCAGGATTCTGGACTGATACAACAAATTATGATTATGTCGGCTGTCGGTAAATGTCTCCAGTCGTTAACCATGAAGGATCTGTTACAATATAAATATTTTCCGATGAGTAGAAAATCTTTGAAAATTTCATAAATATCGTAAAGCTCTATAAATCCGAAACAGATAGTTGTTGCGTAAACAGGAGTGACTTTTCCAATTGCTAATTGGGTTGCTATGTCTACCACAATATTAATTTGTTAAAAATAGACAAAAATAGATCTATTCTGTTTGGTGAAATATGGTGAAAATTAATTTAAGGCGAACGGTCGAATCCTCATTCTTGTGAGTTCTTTATAAAAGAATTGGGTTAATGTTATGATTTAGGTATGAATGGCCATTATGGTGTATTATCTGAATACCGTCAGGTCGTTGTTCCCGCATACTTTGACCAAGTTCCTTTAACAATGGCTCGAAGTCGGCCTTTATTATGGATAATAACTCGAGTTGGTTCTTACAAAGTCAACGGAATGTACTAAGTGTTTACTAATATACGATATGAGTTACGTTTCTACTTGTAGGTTAAAAATACACATAGGTATATTATGATAGTTTTTGTTATAAAATCAGTTTCGATGCACAAAATATGGCGACGTTATACGTGATAACCTTTTCACACGACGTATTGAGCTCATTAATTATTCTATTGTGCACCGAACCTAATTAAAAAGCATAGACGTAGCTTAATTGGCGGTTCATTTAAAATTGATAAGAATACTTAATATTTTCCATCAAGACGTGTTCCCATACAATATTTTATTAATAACAAATTCTGAAAATAGAAAAGTGGGTCAAATGCGTTTTCATGGTGTGTCAAATGTCATACATATTTTCTTGTCATTACGTACGTTGACCTATTCCAATTAGGCTAATTTATAAAATGATACATTTATGAGGAGTTAGCTTAACAGGATTCTAAATAGCAAAAGAATTTTAATTTTGAATCGCCGACGATGCCTCATTTTTCTTACATATATTCCGCGTTTTTTATTCTGTTAAATAAATGTTGCTCAAAATAAACCTTTGTTTCCGTTACAAAATCAAGCTTTCATTAGCCTGAAGCAAATCGTTATTAAGAAATCTTTACAGTTTACAAAACAACACGGAAATGTATAATTCTCGAAAATCGCTGCAGTAAGTCTAATTTAGTCACTGTATAATGAAAATGATACTCTATTGTTTCAATACGAGATGAAAACACTGACTAATAGCTAGGTGCAAGTTCTTTAGAAAGATCTTGACACGCTATGAATTATTACTGAACTGTCTAGCTTTTGTTTAGTTGAAAAACGAAACATTTTATGCATTTTTCTCTTTCGCCTAAATGAAAGAATATTTAAACTGATGCAGTCGTGTTTATACAAAGACCTATATTTCAACTATACAGGCTTTGTTGATCATATATTCGCCTAAAATACCTGCTATTAACTAAATTTTATGAGCGTTTTCTTTCTTCATTTTATATTTACTACACATGCTAGCTCACCACACCCATATCAATTTCGGCCAGTATTATCAAGTCCCTAACAATAACTGTTTCCATTTCGCCATAACTTAATAGCACTTATATGTTTTGGCTAAAAACCTTTTTTTATAGCTTCTACCCGGCGGAAGTTGGTAGGACATTTACCTCGGAATGCCACTTCCGCTTTTGTCCCAATGTTAAATTATTAAAGATGCAACTTATGAATGCATAATTAATGGTTAAATAACAATGGTTTGATCTCATTTCCACGATAAAAACCATCCGGTCTCTCCGTATTAAATAATAATAATATAGGTGGGAAGAAATTATGTAATGTGGTTAAGAAATATATATTAAACAGTTAATGAGCCATTAGAATCTTCACCCGTATAATTTAATGTCTCAACAAGTAATGAATGACAAATGTAATCATGATAACTCTTTTGATTTAAATCCGGAGTTCTAAAACTTAGGGAACAGTTAAAGTAAGATTAAAATCGGTTTGGTACATGAATATTTCTTGAAAATTTTATATTACAATGAAACTGTCAATAATAATACATTTTAGTTAATATTATGCATACATTTCGCGTATGTGTCGCTATACAAAGGTCAAACATATCTTAACATAAGAAAATCCGCGAGTAACAAATATTTCATTGTACCAATTGACAAAAAAGATGAATATTTTAAATTCAATAGCTTATTATGGTTTGTGGTACGTTTTTTAATAACGACGTCTAAACTCAAGAGATAACAGAATAACTTTAAAATCATAGAACAATATTTACTTTTTGCATGGTTTTGAGATTCATTTCTTATTCCAAACTGGTAGTCTTTTCAATCTTCGCGTAATATATATATAATAAGGCAAGGTGCCTTCCCAATTCGCTTTTTGTGTTCGAGACCCGCATCGAAAACCTCAAATTCCTAGTGCGTGACTAATCCTCTGAGACTAGGCGAAATATCCTAAAAAACCAAACCGTTATAAGAAAATCTAGAACATGATATTTTAGCTTTTCAAAGTAGGTCGTCGTGATCAAAGGAAATGAAAAGAAAGACGTTCTAATTGAACGGATACGTCATTTGGTTACTAACCGCAGTCTGACCGTAATTGTTAATTAGCCTTAGTGTAACTGTTAATCGGGAGCTGATGAACTTTTGTATAGAATGTTCATAAAGTCTTTACTTTGAGCTTGGAGTTTCTCTGTACACTGGAACTTGTCAACCAATTCTGAAAGTTCTTTTACCAGTAAAATGCTTACAAAGCTAAGAGCAGTATTTTATTCACAATTTTTATTATGAATATTTGTGTTTTATTAAGAACAACGTCATACACCGACTGTCAAATTTACATTTTTTTTACGAATTTCGATTTTTTTGTTTATGTTGTGTTCAACAGGAACAAGACGCCTAAAGGAAATTAAACCTTTGGTGAATATAAGTAAAAATTTATTTATTTATTCCATATCCTTATTCTATCTTTACAGTACCTAATTACTAATTCGATAGAACGACACAATGATGAAAAATGCAGTATCTTGAACACGAACATAGTGTCAAAACATTATAACACTAAGACTGTTAATGAAATTGTCTTAATTAAACCTAATTAAACCTTAGTTTAAGCTATTCACTAGTATTGTAGAAAAGTCAAAATAATATTACTTATTAGCCATAATTATTGTATAGGCTAAATTGTAATTCATGTAAAATCGCACTCTGTTTTGTGAACTTTATTGTAAGAAAACAAATTTTGGGGATTCGAAATAGTCAGGCAATCGTTATAAAATCCTATACCTATACGAAAAAAATTGCGCATATTTTAACTGTAAAATGTAGAAGCTCTTATACTTAAAACAGCACGTTACCGGATTGTAAATGAAAACATTTACGTACCACACGTACATCGTATAAATATTTGTTAAAAATGCACACAGAAAATAGACCTTATATTGCACAATACAGGCTATATTAAGATTTCTAGGTCACTTATATATTTGACACGTCATTGATATATATATAAATAATAAATTCAGGTTCAAAATACTCTCCATAGATTTGCAGATTTTCTTTGGTGCAAAACTGTGTAGTTCTTTCCCAGATATTTGAAAGTTAGTTTAAAATGTTCAACAGAAGATGTTTTCGCAGGATATATTCTATTTGAGTCCATTATGAGCTGTCCTTAAGATTATCGTCTTGTGAAATTTATATTACTGATCAGTAATATAAATTTATTGGATATTTTTACTCAGCAATATCGGTCTTTTTTAAATTTTCCAAATTTATTTACAAACTGTCAATGAAACCTTTGCTGGTAACAGTAGGTTTTATTTATGAATATGGAAACTAGAAGGTAATACAATTGTTATTATTATAATTACTTGATCCACATATCGTGTCATTATTTTAAATTACGCCCATGGGTCACAATTAATTAATATTTATTTATTATTAATTAATACAATTAACTAATGTTTATCCGTACGTTTCCTGGAGTTGGGTTAAATAAAAAAGAAAGTGTTTAGTTTTTAAAATTATATAAATGTTAAATTACATTATACAAAGCTCAATGTTTCGAATAGATGATGCATACTAAGGGTCTGTTTCACAATATACGGATAAGTTCTACATAAGTTCCAAATTAGTTATTTATTACTTATTGGTAGGATAAACACTATTGTTGCGTTTCACGACTGTCATATAGCGCTATTCGTCACATAAAGTCCATCATAAGTTATGAGTCCGATGAAGTGTCAAATAGCACAATTTATCTTCCAAATAATTTATGTGTTGCATAGCTATTCGGTACTTTATCCATACATTGTGAAACAGACCCTAACACTTATTAAGTAGTATTTTACGCCGGCTCAATTCTAGGTCGTCACAGACTATATACGTTAATAACTTAGCCACAAAGGTTGTATATTAAATAAAATATGTGTCCAAACGTTGGCCTAGGTGTACCACATTGCTCATTACCATAAAAGCAATTCCAAGTTGCCGGTCAATCAACCCAACAAAATCCTGTTTATTTTTTGCAACCTTTTAGGCAACTTATATTTTGTACGCGATTTGGCGATACAAAAATCGTTCCGTCAATTTATTTAATACGTTTCTTGATTGTCGATTCATATTATTATGTAATAGTTATGTACTGAAATTCTTAGGTCCTTGCTGGTTTACCCTTTTATCAAGCCCATCTGTAAAAAAAAAGGTTTTGTATACCTAATGCATCATTTTAAAATATTATACTCTATAGGAAATGTTATAACCTATTGTCTTATTATATCCTATCCTATCTGTTTTATATAACATTTCTTTATATATTTTCTCCATTGCCTTTTAGAAATTAAAATTAAGAAACAATTTATTTCCTTGGTTTATTTTCCTTTTATTGAAACCAAACCTGATGAGGATCTATAATTTAAAATGTAGGGAATCTCTGAGTGATAAATTCAAGGAAATTTATATACTTACTTTCCCTCGCAATATATTTATCAAAATATTATGTATGTGTACAAAAATAGTCATAAGTTTACTAGAATAGAACATACGCATAATGTCAATACTCGGAACCAACGCAGACTGCAATTTCCCCGTACTAGACTATCTAAAGTTAGTAGTTATTTTTTGGGAAAAGGGATATATTTCTTTTAAAAAATGCCAAAGGCTCTTTTATCTCTGCCTTTTAATAAATTTAAGAAATGTATTAAAGAAAAGCTGTGTAAAAAGGCTAACTATAAAGTTAACGATTTTCTAGTTGATAAAAGGGCCTGGGATTAGTGATAGACAGGCTACTTCTAATTAATTTGCGATATTTGTTTTAAAATAAGTGTTGTTTGCCATAGTCATATTGTACGACGATTTGATATTTTAAAAGGGTACCAAGAGTTTTTTACACCGGCTTTTTCTCTCGGCCTACACTCTCTGCCTTCTTTGCCGATGAGTAGGGATGTCTACCGTGATAATTTAATAACGTGGAATAAGTGATACCTGTATCTTATATTCCATAATAAACCTAATTTTTTTAATAAAACTAAAGATAAAACGATAATATGTTTTGTTATTGGACAGAACTATCCGTTTGCGTGTCTATGCCTAGTAATTAGGTATGTGGACCAATCAGCGGTACTCCGCAATTTCCTAGCGATAGCTATCCTGACTTCAGTTTTTCTACCAAACGATCGACTACAACGAAATTGTATACGAAATCTCAATATTGAAGTTTGGTACCCAGTTGTGAGTTAGAACGCCCTGGAAATGGACCTGTCAAGGTCAATTATTACCTTAATGAGTCTAAAACCATTCCGTAAAGTTAGCCCTTGCACCATCCTTGTGTCATACATACGTTTCATTGTTCCCCTGGTATTATAGGTATATGGTTAAAATATTATTTGAAATATCATACTACAAATCTACCTGAGCCACAAATAATTCATTGCAGCATTTCAGAAAATCCAAGGATAATTTTCACGTGCACTCGCTCACGAATAATTAATGGCAATAAGCGCCTAAGTGAAAATCGGGTTAAGCCTAGCGTGCTTTCATGCAAGGCCCTGAATACGGTCGCGTATTTTCAAAGGACTTTTAAAAGCCACATTTGCTCTTATAAGGCTTTTAATAATTTTTAATGTCGTTATAAGTTTACATCTGTGCAATATTAGGACGAACTCTGTCTTGTCTGATTAAAAGTTCAACAGTTCATTGCTTTTATAGCGAAAACATAAAATAGAAAATTTTTATAACCATTATGATACATAGTATACCAATTAAGAAACTTCATCATTTTTTTATTTGAATTAGTCTTGATATATCAAATAATTAAACATATACAGATTTTCTTTTAGATCAATATGACTCTACTTGATCTACAGAAGAATGTGACAACGTACTCGTACATTGTCAATATGATATATTTAACCGAAATTAAAACGAAAGTGTCTCTATAATATTCATACTGCGAGGCAATTTTCGGCGCACAAACGATCGACATACCTACTAAAATTAAAATGCATTACTTTTATAATTTATTTAAACATGTTTCTACATCAGTATCATGACTATACAATACATCATATTATGACTATACAACCCGTTTTCATAACGTTTTCCAGAGGTGCGAAAAGCCTTTACAAAAAGTAACATAAAAAAAGTTATTACGATCGTCACAACTAGATAAGTATGCATACGCAAGAATTCTGTTATTTATGATTTACACTTGTATGTGTGTTTGTAATATGTAGTGTGGACTCAGTTTCCGCATTTAGTCGCTTATTTGGTCCGTTGTGCTTAATGTCCTTTCTAATTAAGCCAGTCTAGCTCCTTCCAGAAGCTCAGAAGTTTTCTGGCCACTTCGCAGGCTTCACTGATTTACACTTTTTTGTATTGAAAATAATAAACATACATGCTCAATGGTTAATAATAATAATAATAGAATGTGTATCCAATATGTCGTAAATCGTTTGATACAACATTATGCCAGGTGGAAATAGCTAACATAGCTGATGTTATAATTGCCAAGTATTTTTGCTTTCTATAAACTCACCCTCCAAAATACCTTAAAACAAATGAACTTAGAATTTTAATTTAGTATTTTAATTCTGATGTTTACCTACACTTACACAAAATTATTTGGCCATGAATAACTTTAGCTATGCTAGCTATCTCTATATGTATGTTTTTTTTTTAAATAAATTTTCTCTGCCCTAAGACAGAATTTAACATTACAATCCAGTGTATCCCAAACTTTTTTGTACCGTTTTTGACTTTCTAAAATTCTTATGCTTGGGGGGCATAAGATAACATACATAATTTTTAATATTAAAAATTAAATTGTTCACTTGAGAAACTTAAATGAAAACTTTTAGGAAGAAATTACTAGAAAATTGTTAACGAAACAGTAAATAAATTTTCAGAACAACAAAAAACTGAAATTAAAATTCCAAATATTTTTAATAAATTTTCGAGCCCCCCTTAACAATCAAATTCCCCCTCTGGGGTGGGACTAAAAAGTAATGTAAGACTTACCTAATTTACTCAAAAGGATATTTAACAAATGAAAGTGTCCAATAACACTACTTACATGACATGTATGTATAATAAAATATAATAATTATACAGACAGTAGTTTATATAACTATCCATAGCCAACTGGATGCATGATTTCCCTGCAACTATCACAATCAATGACATGCAACATCTAACAATAAATGACATTCAATAATACTTTTACATTACGTAATACTTAAGCTAATTGGCCTATGAAAAATTGTATTAATTTAATAACATAACTTGTAACATTAAAGGCAACATCGCCGGCTTCCACGCCCGTGACCTTCGTCTTGGTTCACGGTTTTCACGCAATACAACTTACTTCTCAAAATACCATATTCCTTTAACACGCGAATGTTTAGCGTATAACAAATCATGTACAACAAATACACGAGCAATTATGCGATAGGCAATGCATGTGACTTTACTAAGACATAATGGAACATTAGAATCAAGCCTAACTTCATTGTTTTTAATTTATGTTATTATTATTAATTACCTAAGATGTCATGTGGAACATGGTGTAATGGTTGCAGCTCCTTACAAACGTTGTGTAAAAAAAACATGGCGATTAAAATGAGTGGCGGAGAGTTTATTGCCAGTTCTTCTCTTCCGTTCTACGCCCTGGATTTGAGAACTGGCACTAAATATAAAGTTACAAGCATTTCATATACATTTCTTTTTTTTGACGTTCATAAGTGTACCTATATGATTAAATGATTTTTGACTTTTTTTAACTTAAGACTAATAAGTAATTTAAGTCTAACGTAGTTTACTAATAAGGATTTTATCATTAGAAAGTGTCCAATAACACTACTTACAGTCTCTATTAAAGGGGAGACCCTCTGTTCTTGTGCTCAATTTTTTTTCACTCACTGTATAGCACTTAATACTAACGTGCACTAACACTAAGTTCAAATGGTTTTGTCCTTTTTAGTCTTCTCACTAGGCCCGTGGTGTCAAGGAGTTAAATAGCCTCGACATTCACGTGATGGTGGAGCCTATGTTCGTGGGCTCCAGCAGTATTTTTTATTATTGTGGCGACGACGTCTAAATTTTGAACGTGACATTGTAAATTAAATATTAAACGTCATATGCGGCGAAGGTAATATATTATGTATATATAAAATCACGACTTATACATATTCTAGTAATGACTAGTAAATTTTAATAGGATGAAGCCGTAATGTAACTTAGATTTACATAATCATTCACTTCTGGTGTGTACAAATGTCTCAACCATGTAAACCTATAAATATATTTTAGTAATAAATCTCAGCTTTCTTTATATAGTATTTTGGTAACGATTGTTAAGTTATAATTTCATTAATAAGTTGGAAGAACAGAGCGGTCTCCCTAGAATTAGTTCAGGGGCTCCAACCTCTGCTAAAACAATGTACCTAACTTGTTATTGAATAAAGAAATTTTGATTTTTTGACATAGGCACTTCGTAAGAGTGCCACAGAATATTGTAGCCAATGTTATCTTATTATATTATGTATTATTTACTCATGACTCAATTACAGCTACATTACCATTATTTATATACATATATATTAAAGGTATTTAATGTACTAAAAATAACTACAGATATAATTATTTTTTTCCAATAGCACTTTAAATATTCAATTAGCAAAATCTCTATTCGTTTTCAAGGCAATTACGTGTTTATGTGCCAATTTATCGTAGAAAGTAACTCATTAGCATGATGACCCTGATAAAAATTAGCTTTCTTTCATCAATCACAGACCCACTTCTCATTTTAATTGTAATGTTTTACTTAACATAATACGGAACAATAATAATAATACTCTAATCTCTGAACCAATTACAACATTTAATCGGGTGTTTTGTTTGAAAAATGATTTATCGTAATACTTTAAAAATTTATTTGTTTGTGTGTGTTTCGTGAACGTGTCTAAGAAGAGCAAATATACAAACAGTCATTATACGATAGTATTAATTAACGGTACATGTGAAGTCAGCTGGTGTCTGCTTATACTTATCAGGATTATCTAACTAACCTCGCTTTCAGGATCTTTCACTATGAACTAGTTTTTCCCAACCTTTTTAGCAAGAAATTACTAGGAAATTCTTAACGGTACCCAGTAAGTAAAATATATAATGAAAAACTTAAATTCCAAAAAATTTAATAAATTTTGGAATAGCTCCCCTTAACAATTAAATTGCCCCCCTGTGGGGCGCGAGCCCTACGTTGGGGAACACTGCTCTAAACTGTGAGAAACTTTAAGGGATACTCTACTACTATGGTTATGTTATATTTTGCATGTTGTATGATTGTAAAAAATAAGCTCTCGTTCGCTTTAGGTTACCAATTAATCAGTAATCAAATCAACGAAGATTCACACCGGATACGAGTCAATTCAAAGAACTGCTTAAGACGATTTTTTGTAAGAATTTATAAAGAAACCGAAATAGATGTTTCGTAAATATTATGAGATTGTACAACGTAACATTATGACGTCTTTAATGCGAAGAGCCTCTGTTATTTTACCTTTATCCAATGATCTACCTGAAAAGTATCACGTTTTTATCCTGTGGTTTTTTGCATACAGATATGATTTTAATGACGGTAAAAAGGTATTTATGAATAAGTTATATACATATTATTGTAATAGTAGTCCTGTTAAATCTGATTTAGAAAAAAGTTTTTTTAAGAATTGTTCATTAGCTTATGGTTATAATATAATAAATTAAATGTTACAATATAATGAATGATATGATGATATGAAATTGACATTTGATTTTATGAAAGTAATACATTATACAATGAATAGAATATAAATATTAAGTTCACTAATTTACTGAGGTAATAAACACAACAAGAAATTAAAATGTTTGTATATTTAATTAGCTTGATATATTTTCCTTTGATTACACAAAATAAATTTCTGTGTGCGTTCATAAATATTTGACAACCAATATATATGTCAATCTTTTTCATTACTGACATTATTCAACATTTTTAAATACACCATTATCCGAATATTGTGAATATATTTTGTCTATTCGAAACGTTTATTTAAATACGTTTAATTTTAGGGTAGAGTTTACCGTATCGACGGGATGAACATTAAAGGTTTGACAGTTACGAAACCCATAAACATTTTGTATTGGATTTTTTTTTGTCTTTATTATATTCAGAACAGATACAACATATCAAAAACCATAAAAAGCAGTCCAGCTGTTCGCAAGTGTTCGAACAAACTTGACTTGGTTTATATATTACAAGATTAGAATTTTAAGTCCGTATTATCCAATTAGATTTTTATAGATGTTAAATTCTAATCTATTTTACTAAATCTTAAGTCATTAATTAGATTAACGAAGACATAAAAATACAGGCAATTAAATAAATAAACATTCGAATGGTCGAAGAAAGATCATTTGTAAGGTTTACGAATGAACCTACCAATTTTCGTCTCTATGAGAATATAAACTTTATTAAATTAAACAGAAAGCAATATTAAACTTCATGTCACTTCATTTTATTAATATTTTTATTGATAAAAAGGTCAGTAATTTGCACCTTTTAACTAAAGTGCACGAAGTGTCTCACAGCGTTACACAATTAGACAAAAAGAGTTCTTCGCTTCAGTTATTTTAATAAGACCAACCAACTCTAATCCATATTTTGTAAATTTTCCCAGAAAACTTTATAACAAAGAAATCCTCATCCTTATGCGACGGGTTGTTATATAAGAAAATAGCCACATATAACATATATATACATAGATGGGTCGAATCCGACATATATGTACTTTGAAGTCGCTTAAAAAGGTCACGAAGAAATGTAGGAAATGTTGGCAATTTCGTTGATGTGTGCGGAAAGTTCTTTGTTGGAAAGATCGCTGTATACTTCCTTGGAAGTATACAAAATACGTTTTGGGATCTGAAATATTTTTATCCATAAGAAACAATTAAGTAATTATAATGATTTTATGAAAAATACAATTTGAAACCTAAGAAAATTTTTAGTTTACAATAAGTTATTGAAGTGACATGACCGACTGAGTTTAGATGGTTTTTAATTTATAATATTTGACAAGTAACAGAACAACATCTTACAACTACCAATTCGAGATAATTGTTTCGCCGAAGAGCTAAAAAAGTACATACATATTTCAAGACAGTAGTTTTTTAAATATCTAATTAAATTCCTCACACGTAAATGCATAATCGGAAATTGGCCACAGACAATAATGACAGCTCATAATAGATGATTAGTATTATGACGGCTTTATTGTAGTGAGCCCACATCCGCTTAATAAGCCGGATGGCACTAATACACAGAATAACTGCAATGGAAACTACTAGAACTGATCTAAATAGGTTCTTTGAGCTCTACTTAGTTGTATTTGTACTAACAAATGCCCGCGACTTTGTATAGTAGCTGATGCTACGATAGACAAAATATCATCGCAGACTATTCGGGATTAGAAAATAGAAAAATGGTCACGTAACAAACGTAAGAGAATAATAAGAATTATATTGTCTATTGAAGAGGAAGATGTGCTAAGCAGAATCATCAGATGGAGATAGAGACCCATCATTTTAGGGCAGAAGCGCGTTCAGAGAATTGCTCTACTGATAATTATTTGGGACTCTTGTCAGGTTTATGGAATGTTTTAATTAATAAGGTGATGGAATTAAGCGTTGATCTCCACCGTTTTTAAAACATAGAACCAATGCAATAGATACGCATCAAACAGTATCTGATTCTTATAAATGTAAACGATTTGAATATAAAAACTCTTTATAAAATAAACAATAAATTTTAATTACATTATTACAGTTTTATTAGTCTGTGGTTAAAAACATGTCAGGCGTGATGTACTTAATGAAATAAAACACTCGAATATTAAACTAATGAAAAATGTACCGTCAATGTCATTACTTTATTTGTGCTTGATGTTTCATTCGATGTCCGTTCGATTTTATCGGTAATATAATTTATAGCTTTTGTAATTACAAATAGTATGTTCAACAATCAATACGTAAATATAAAATTCAACTACAAATTAACTTTTTTTTACTTTAACCTGTTTGACAATGTGTCGGTATCAACAAAACACACACACTAGAGACCTTTGCAAATTAATTAAGAAAAATAGGGAATCTATAAAGCAATAAAATGCTTTATTGATTCCCGATGTACAATAGCGCACATCAAAGCTAAAATACAAAAACGTTGGTTTCAAAATCGTGAAATGACGCACCTTATTATCAATAGTAAATGTTTTATATAAATAGTAACCAGCCGTTTACTAAATGTCCGTGTTAACACGAGTGACGACAATGCCACGAAAATAACTCAAATTATTTTATGATACAAAAATACACATAATAATTAAATCTCAAATTGTTTGTAATTGAGTTCGAAGTCCTTTGTTCGAAGCATAAGAACCTTCGAGATGTTCAGTTTGAAAAAAGAATCTCTAAAATTAATAATTCACAGAATCGACATTAAATAGAGTTTCTATGGTGTTAAACGTGATATGTGCTATACGAAACAAAGATTTATGAAAGTTGGAAAAATGGAATAGGTAGTTGGTATAAACAGTTGATTCACATATGGCCTCATCTCATGCTGACCTAGTTCTTTTCACGAATGAAAATAGCGTGAGTGGCTCCATTCCCAACCTTTGTCCATGTATGATGTATCAAGTTCATTGTTGTCCACGCGGTTGCTAACTGCGCTAACAAACCTAGGCATTTTCATTTAATTACGAGTAGCAAAGGATATATATTCAAACCATAATCTGCAAATACAGTTTCACGATAGCATACTAAATAAACTTATTAATTGTTAATCTATGAAACTAACTGTCACAATTAATACAGTATTATAAAATAAAAAAAATAAGGCGATTTAACATCATAGTAACTATTATTCCGCACGTGAAAGGATTCTCTTTATCTTTTTCATAATTATATCAACAGTTTGAATGTTGCCAATATAATAGGAGTTTTACTATAATAATTACCTATTATATTGGTCTTCTGGTTAATGACTCATATTTCTACAATAAAAACAACTCTTATTACTATCGAGGGAAGTTCACAAACCTTGTTTCGTGTTCGAATTCGATTTGCGAATATTCCAAAGCTAATTTACGAGCGATGAAAATGAAACCGTGCATTGAACTTATTCCCAATAGCATTAAATTATTGGGAAAATGAATACTCAGTCGGGACTTAATATATTTACAATATTAATTAGAGGTATAAAATTAAACTGGATATCAAATGCATTTGAGAACTTTCCTTTATGAATTTAATGCAATTCGTATTCAAAATATTCATTGCAGATAAATTTCCGTGCGTGCATTTCAAAACAGATAAACTTCTCGAGAGACCGGAGCAAGCTTTGACATATGACATTGAACTTCGTACGGCGAAATTGTTACGTACCAAAAATTAATAAGGTTTACCGACTATGCAATTATCTTATACAATTGTTTTATTTAAGTAATGTACCATCACCATCAATGGCTGTACAGCAACTTATGACCCTTAGCCTCCGCAAGTATCTTTTCGCCATCGCAATCTATCGCGTGCTCCTAGGATAGGTTTAAAGACATTTATTTTCTCATTACAGACAATGGTCACTTACATGAGACTTATAGACTAAAAATACAATTTATCACGTCGTGTTTAAGCGTCAAGGATCAATCATCGAAGTATAATTTGGGTGGACTGTCATTTGCGTAGGTAATTAGGATCACTCAGAAGATGGTCTTTTAGTTTAAGTTTAAATATCGCCAGGCTGCCTGCACTTTTTATATTTTGTGGTAGTCTATTGTAACGCAACACTCCCCCAACGCTCAATGTTTTTCTACCGTTATTAGTTCTAAACTTCGGTATAACAAGATTGTGAGGGCGTCGTGAAGTGCGCTTCTGAATTTGGCTTATTTTAGTAAAGGTAATGTTAGTATGTATGTGGTCGTTTAGAATTTTGTATATTAGTAAGCTGGTGTTATATTGGAATAATTGTTTAATATTCATGAGTTTTGTTTCACTGTAAATTTTTTGTGTAGAAGTTAAGTAAGGGTAATGAAAAAGCAATTTAATTACTTTATTTTGAGCAATTTGAAGGTGAGAAATATTAGTTTTAGTCGCGGCTCCCCAAATTTCAATAAGGTAAAGAAGGTGTGATTTTGCCAAAGAATTATAAATATGAAGACGAACTTCACGAGGAAGGCTTCGAACTATGTGTCTAAGGGAACCTCTTAAAGAAGATAATTTAGTTATTAAATGATTTATGTGCGTTGTCCATGTTAAGTTATTGTCAATATATAATCCAAGATATTTTTCACTTTTCTTTTCAATTAGTGGTACATTATTTATTGTTATAGGCGAATGTGGTGGGATTTTAACATTTTTAGGTTTAAAAATTAAGTACGATGTTTTAGCAGTGTTGATAGTTAGCAATTTCGATTGAAACCACAAGTAAAGATAGTCAAGGTCCTTTTGCACTCGAGAAATTATATCATGCACAGATGAACCAGTGTATAGGAGACAGGTATCATCCGCATACAAGGTTATCTGTCCATGCAAGTTAAGGTGTTGTATGTCATTTAAATAAATTAAAAACAATAATGGGCCCAATATTGATCCCTGTGGTACTCCACAAGAGATAGGTAAGAGTTTACTTTGACAATCATTAATTTTAACTACTTGGGATCTATTGTTTAAATATGATTTGAACATTTTTAAGGCATTGCCAGTTATTCCAATCGTTTCCAGCTTTTCTACGAGAAGCGAGTGGCAAACTGTGTCGAAAGCTTTCATTATATCAATGAATACTACAAGGACAATTTTCCTTTGGTCGGTATTAGTTTTAATTTTTGTAATGAGATTAATTGTAGCTGATAATGTATTAGATTTTGATCTAAATCCATATTGGTGTTCGTATAAAAAGTTTATATTATTTAGGTGGTCTAATAAGCGCGTGTATACAACTCTTTCTAATATCTTGGACATAACCGGCAATACCGAGATGGGTCTGTAGTTACCCGGATCATCTCTGGGCCCAGATTTGTATATTGGACTGACCTTGGCGATCTTTAAGTTATCAGGGAACTTGCCGTCCCTGAGTAATTCGTTAAGACAGGACGTTAAGTTATCAAGAATCTGACTTTTAATACATTTAATGATTTTGGTTGTGATGCCATCTATACCTGAACTACAGTTTGGGTCAAGATTGTTAATAATTTGGGAAATTTCCTGAGCTGTACACGGTCTAAGAATATTTAAAATAATTTGTATGTTGTTATTTGGTACGGTTAGATTGAAATTGTTTTGTTTATTACGTAGATGATTAGTGAGATTTAACCCAATAGTAGAAAAGAAATTATTAAAAGACTCGCAAATGAGAATGGGATCAGTTATTATATATGAATTAACATTCAGCTTTGTGGGAGCAATGGTATCTTTCTTTTTGTTAGCGGCAAGTTCTTTCAATAGACTCCACATTTTCTTGGGATTTGTGCATTTTAGAAATTGGCTGTAATAATAACTATCCTTAGTTTTCTTAATAACTTTAGTTACAGACTCTTTTATTTTATGGAATTCATTTTCTATACGAGAATTGTCTCTGTTATTTTTGTATTTCTTCCACAGGTCATTCCTATCATTTATAATATTAATTATTTCCTTATTAATCCAGTCATTTCGTGGAGCATTTAAAATTTTTGTCTTTGTTATTTTGTTGTTTTTAACGTTTTGCTTTATTAAGTCATCAAGAACTGTGTATTCAAAACCTGGATTCTTAATGTTGACATCTGCTATACTTTTGAATAAATTTTCATAATTTATAGCGTCATATTGAATTCGCTGCTTCGGAGTTGGTTTAATTTTTTTTAATTGCAAATAAATCTGTTTGTGGTCAGCCATAGGTAAATCCAATATTGATAAGTGAAAGTTGTCATTTAGTAAATCTGTACTGACATGATCAATTATTGTCTTTGATGTATGGGTTTCTCTAGTACAATACATCGGGTCAATTTTATTCAATAGCTTGTGACCTTGTCCCTGAAGCAGATTCTTGTATAAAGTGGTATTTCTGTTTCTAGTAAGTAAGTCTATATTAAAATCACCAAAAACGATGATACGGTTTCGTTTCTGTAACTGTGCTTCATATGTATCTATAATTTTTTTATAATTAGTATTACCAGGGTTATATATAAGTCCAATTTCAAGAGAATAGTTCACAAGTGTTACCCATAAGTAATTATTCCCATCTATGAATGTAGATTCACTTAAGATATGTTTTAAATCATTGTGTATAAAAATGGAAACACCTCCACCTGTTTTATCAGTTCTGAGGTTGTAATAGTGTGTATAACTATTAAGATGAAATGAACGAGCATGCTCTTCACTTTTAATCCAGGTCTCGGTTAACAATATAATATGTGTCTTGGATTTAATACACTTCAGTAGGCATTTCAATTCATCAAATTTACCTGCACGACATATACTGCGAACATTTGCATAGAAAAAATTCATACGTGAGGTTGCAATTTGTAGATCTTGATAGTTATATAGTAGGTCGTGTGTTACAAGTTTTTTTTGTCAAAGCTTAATGTTTGGAGTTTTTTGATTTTTGATTTATTTTTATAATCGTTGGTATGCCTCTTATGTATTTTATAGTTAAGTCAGTCTCCCCACTTGTTTGACGACGAGCCAGTTCATCCTTTATGCAATTTAAATATTTCTGCTGAGATGGAGTTTGATCTGAGTAAATTTTAATTCCGGTAGGTAACTTACTTTTATTGCGTAATAGTGCTTTAGGTGTATCACAATCATTGAAGCAAATTTTTAGAGCACGGTTTCTATTAGAATCTTGTTTTCCGATACGAAAAATTTTGGCTGGCTTGCAGAGGTCCTTAGATATAGTAGATATTATTTTCCGAACTTCAGATTCATCCGGGTGACGCTGAGTATCAGTACTTGGTAATGGTCGTTCAGGCAGTCCTACCAGAATAATATTTTTCTCTCGGTTGTTGCGTTCAAATAATTCCTTTAAAATATTTTCTTGTTCTAATATCATCGATTGTGTACATACGGATGAATTTGCAGGTGTTTTTAACGTTATGATCTCGGATTCTAAGGACTTAATTTTTTGTTCGCCAAAAGAAATTTTATTTTCAAGTTCTGAGATCTGAGATTTTATTGCAATTTGTTCGGTAGCTGCACCACTGGTAGTCGATTTTATAGATGCAATTTCATTTTTCAATTCCGTAATACTTTCACGCATAGCTGTCATATTTTGTTCGTTGGATCCAACAAATCTTTCCAACAGGTCAGTAATTCGTGATATCTCTTTTCGCATTTCCTGCACTTCTGTTTTGCAGTCACAGTCACGATCGGATGGTTGTTTCCTTTTGCGAAAGGTAATCTGGGCGTCACTTGCTTCGGTGGAAATCTTTGATAGATCCGGCTGAGAACTTCCTCTAATCGCATTATTGGGCGACCTTAAAACACTCATATCTATGAACAATTACTTGTAAATATGTTTTAAAGTCTTATTTATGCAGTTTGGTGTTTATATGCAATTTATGTAGATGTACGAACTTAATTATTTCATATCACTTAATGAAACAGCCGGTTTGAGTATCGCCGGTAAACAATTATGTGGCAAAGTATTATGCGATAACAAAGTACAGAGGTATCAGGGTAGTCGACCGCAATGATAGTGATATTTCAGTCCCACTAATGCACGTTGTATTCACTGTAGGAATGGTGAGATGGTGTAGAAATCTAGTTGTCCTGCTTATATTACACGGCTGAGCACAATCACGCGCAGTGCGTCATTTACGTGTTGGGTGTACGACACTAAAGGGCTTATAACTTACAGGGTTTGCCAGACGTAAAACCACTCTGTCACAACGATATAAGGATCACTTTAGCAAATCACAGTTAACTATTTTTCTAATAAAATTGAGCACACGTCCACTCTATTCAATAGCCGCACGACGAGGATCCAACAACGAACACCTATTGTTTCGAGGTCCTTGACAACTCCATCCTATCAACGCAGCCTCGTTCTACCGGGTTGTCTCTTACCACTAGTTTGTTAGTTGGGGGTCAGCCGTCCGCCATTAAGTGCACATGTCGCAACCACTTGAGCCTGTTGCATTTATGAATTAGACGATGTTGGCGTCATCAACGATGTTATTTTTTCGCAGAATTAAATAAAGTACAATCTTATAAAATCTATTAACCAAGAAAAACTTCCGCCTGCGGTAACTTTTTATAAGAATGACATTCATCTTATAAAGAATAAATCAGTCTCCTTTAGCCAAGAGATTGGTTACAACGGGACCTCGTCCGTTGAACTTGTGTTGTTTCCGCACCACTGCCCTTATCGGACTTCTTATCTTTATTACATACTTAGTTGCTTTATCTACTTAAAAGTCATATTGCACTTTAAATGTGAAATGGCTCTGTCTGTCTTCATTATATTTTCCTCATAAGTTGACAGAAAGAGGCGTATCTGTCAAATAATAGATACATATATAGTTTTGTATAAATAAACTTAAAAACAATTATTGAAGACCCGTTAATAGAACGAAAATACTTTTTTTAATCTCCACAAAATAGCGGCATCAGGTTTTTAAGTTTAACAATGTATTACGTTTATTAAATAATAATAATAAGCCTTTTTATTTCCTGTTTTACAATAGTTGGTAGTTGCTATATTACAGTAACCAAAAATATTGATTTTGTTAGTAGGTTATATACTGCTCAAAACAATTACGGGAACAAAACTTTAAAGTAGAACTAAACTTTTTACTTAAGGTTTTAATTATTACTGGCCACTAGATAATGTTAAGGCAAGGCAAGGACGTCTTTGAATTTTCATTACTTTCTAATCAGAGAAAACACATTTTAAGTAGTTTTTTTCAATCTTTTGAGTATTAATAGAAATTGAAGTGAGCCTTTTGAGTATTGAAATTCATTAAAGCGAGTGAGTTTAGGTCATAATGCCAGATCTGACTGAATTGCATGTCTCCCGAGCTATCGCTTTGCTTGAAGAGGGTCGAACTATGCGTTATGTAGGAAATGATCTAGGAGTAGCCCCTTCTGTTATCTACAGACTTTGGAAGCGATACCGTGAGACGGGAGAATACTCACGAAGGCGTGGTCAAGGTCGAAAGAGAAAAACTACACGTTTGCAAGATCGCTACATCGTCAACTGTGCTTTACGTAACCGCACCACAACTGCAAGAGATCTACAAAATACACTAAGGACGGCTACTGGTGTAGAAATTTCCGACCAGACGGTAAGAAATAGGTTGTTGGAAGCCAATTTGAGATCACGCCGACCAGTTCGGGCTGTGCGTCTAACAATTCAACATAGACAAGCTCGCCGACAGTTCGCGCAAAATCACGCTAATTGGCAACTTCGACATTGGAGGCCAGTGCTTTTTACTGACGAATCACAATTCCGTCTAACACGTTGCGATGGTCGTCTCCGTGTTTACAGACGCCCAGGCGAGCGATACAGTGCAGCAGCAGTCCAGGAATATGACAAATTTGGATGTGGCTCTGTGATGGTTTGGGGCGGAGTTAGTTTGGACGAGCGCACAGATCTCGTCGTTGTTCCCGGGCGCTTGTGTGCTCAAACTTACATTGAAAATGTGCTCGAAGATCATGTTTGGCCCGCAGCATATGGTATGGGCCCAGATTTTCTTTTAATGCAAGATAATGCCAGGCCGCATACTGCAGCCATCACGTCAGATTACTTACGACAGCAGGAAATCCGTGTAATGGAGTGGCCTTCCATGAGCCCTGACCTAAATCCAATTGAACACATTTGGGACTTGCTTGACAGGCGCATCCGGAAGCGTCCGATTGCACCTCAAACACTGCAGCAGCTCACTGAAGCGTTGATTGAAGAATGGGAGCGAATTCCACAAGAAGATATTCGAAGGATCATACGAAGCATGCCGCGTCGTTGTCAAGCCGTTATTAGGGTTCATGGAGGCCACACACGTTACTGAAAGTCACTAAAGACGAATATTCAAATGATATAAGAATATTTCTTTGATGGACCTTTTTTATCACCAATTAGTTTTTCGTCTACAATGCACATTTTAATTTTTTTATTAATTGTAGTAATTAACAAATTAACAAGGTAAAAAATAGCGTACAAGTTAATTTAAATCTAATTTTAGTTTAAGCAATAGAAAGGAGAAAAATCTTGTTCCGCTAATTTTTTTGAGCAGTATATATATATATATATATTATTTATTTATGAATTAACAGGAACCCCGGTAAAGGCCTCCTCCAAACATGCCCATTTTTGTCGGTCCTGTGCTATGGAGTGCCAGTTTTTGGCAGCTGATCTTTTCAGATCATCTTTCCAGCGGTCTAAGGGTTCCCCTTCCGCCTCTTGCCTGGTGGTCCTTTCCTAGGGTAACTCGTTTGGTCCACTTTCTGCATTACGTTTATTATGAGGTACTAAATATGGATCACCCAGACATTTGCTAACTCAATTAAGTGTTTTAGTTAAGGCCTGTTAGAATTTTTTAACCAAAACGATTGTTGAAATACAAAATAAACCAGTACTTCATATAAAAGAATGCCAGCACTATTAGCATTCGTTACATGATTCTTCTTCCGTTCCGAAAGGAAATCTGTTTATTTCAAATGAGCGGAACTTCCTTACGAATGGAATTAAAACCTCAATTATATTTCCTACCAAAACTTAATTATGCTATGGTTCAAATAAGAACAGGGAAGATATTCTCACTCGCGTTTTTTTATATTGCATATTTTTTTGTTATTCTATTACAGTCTGAAATTAACATATAATTAATAGGCATATTTTCAAAGTATTTGTCATAATTTAATCACCTTTCCAAACATATTACTACCAACAACAAATTATTCTGTCAAACGGCTTACTAATCGGAGCCAAGTGCATCATTTAACACGTATTATTTTCACATGGCCTTACACACGAAGCACTAATCTACAGCAGGATATATTCGTTCAAAGTCCCCTTGTCACTCAATTTGTGTGGGGGACGTCCTATTTTCGTACTGTCTGGACTACAGATTGCCCCCTACCGCTGACCAAAATAAAACTGAATGATCAACGCGTAAATTTTCTATTTTCATCATTTGTTGTTTTAAGTGGTTGAACTGGAATGGCATTTTTGGTCCTGGTAGCGGTTTAAATATAGGTTTGTAGCGTATAAATAGCGGTTTTAATAACGAAACTTTAATAATGGCTTATTTTTGAAAACTCTTTAAAATAAAATAATTTGTAACCGGATTGAAGTTATGTATTTACAATTATTTTTCATAATTTTAAATTTAACCGACGTTTCGCGTGCTTTACAGCGTGCGTCCCGGTGACAAAAAAATTAAAAATTGTTTTATTAAATGTGTAAAAGTTATGTCAATAAAAGACAATAACCCTTTAAAAGTTAATATTTAAAAAAAACAAAAACTTCTCATGCCGGATCCATAAACTTTTTATAGATAGAAAGAAATATTCTATTAAAAAACTAGCTAGCATTTCCGTTCTGGTAAAAAAAGAAACTTTACAAATAAAATAGACCGAAACAATTGATTTCCACTAAGGACGAATCTGATTCGGTCGCGGTCACTGATTCGGAACTGTGTTTGATATTTGTTCCTTTACCTTTGAGTTTTATTAATTTATCTATGATATTGTAGAACATTAACATTCAGGAGACATGGAATTAAATAATAAGAGTCATTTTTGTATTTATATATACAGGGTTTCAAGACTTGACTTGCGAGTCTGTTGCAGGTTTATTTAGAGCACATACATGAAGCTATGTGCAGAACGAAAAGTGACAACCGAGTTTTCCTCAAACCGATTACCCCAAATGCCACGCCAATATTGTAATCAACCCTTCTCCTGTCAAATTTACACAGCAATAGAATCCATTATAGTCCATCGACCTTTTCAAATTATAAAGATAATAAATAGGCTTTTTAATGTTATTCTTCGGAGTTTATTGCTCTCAATTCTTATGAGCTAGATTTTCTCCCTTTCATTTGAATGATTGGCACAAAAGGTTCATTAAACTTATATGGTATTAAATTAATTAAAATATTGTATCGAATCAGCCACACCTGTTTCATTGTTAATTTTTAACAAACAAAATACATATTTTTAGGCTGTAGGTAAAATATTTAGTGGATTAATGTGTAAATAAATTTTAAAATTAATTTAATGTAGGTATGTATCGTATCGTGTCGTATTGTGAACATAATGGTTACATTTCGGTACCTTATAAGAGGTATTTATTTTATATTGTACAATTTTTTTTAATATATATCCAAATGCCTTGTATATATATATATATATATAACTTTGTCATGACGTTTTATATCGTATCAACAAGTGTTAAATAGACATTCGCTGAGTTGTAACATTACAACACCTTTTGCTTTTAAGTACACCATTACCTGAGTTTTAGTTCCTTAATTATTTATTATTTGGTTTAAAATATTCATTGAACAGTGTTGGCCAAGTGGCTTCAGCGTGCGACTCTCATCCCTGAGGTCGTAGGTTCGCTCCCCGGCTGTGCACCAATGGACTTTCTTTCTCGAACGTTGAAGAAAAACATCGTGAGGAAACCGGCATGCCTTAGACCCAAAAAGTTGACGGCGTGTGAGGCACAGGAGGCTGATCACCTACTTGCCTATTACATTGTAAAATAACCATAAAACACATTCAGAAATCTGAGGCCCAGACCTAAAGAGGTTGTAGCGCCACTGATTTTTTTTAAATATCCATTACTTCATATTACAATGACATTCTTTAGATAGCTTAAATTTTATGTCGGTTCGGTCACGTTCTTCTATTGTTATAAACGTGACGAAAATAATTATTACATTGTTATTAACGTCACAAATAATTAGGATTACAGGCTTTTGCTTCATTGTGTATGAGTCCCGATGAATATTAAACTTAGTAATTTAAAGCGAGACTTACCTTATTTATAAAAACAAAATCACTTTTACACTGCTTAAACTTAAGCACTCGTTCGCCTCCTGACTAATTGCGCTGTAATGAAAAGGGACAGATGAAAATTTAAGTTTCAATAGTTCATGCTGATGTAGTTTTGAAACAGTTTTGTCTCGTAATACTCAAGTACAATAAACTAAATTACAGTATGACAAAACTCAACGGAAGTAAGCCTCTATTGTGAAAAGTAAATTGTCATGTTATTAATCTCCGTACATCGATATTAATATCCAGCTTTTAAAATATGAAACTGCTTAAACGGATATGCAAATGTATTACAATTTTTACATAACTTCTCGTTTCTAGTGCTTAACGGGACTGTGTCAGTGAAAGATTAAGGACATATGAATAGAAAATTAAATACAAACCCTAAAATTTCAAGTTACGCGTTATGGAACAACAATTAAGTACTTTTAAATGGCCGCCTTGTCTTGATGATCTTCTTTTTATGGAATATTCCGTAAACTACAGTGTAAATTTTTAGCTGCATTTTTATAGATGTATCCTTATTACGGTATTATAAAGAAGAAAGATGTATTTTCGTATAGTTGTAACGAACAGACTATTATATCACTAGAATACGTTAATGTACGCTTTATTAATTTCCAAAATATTAATAATGAGGCGGGACTGGTTTAATTTATTTTAATAATGCCATCCAACATCGCAGTTTTAAGATTTAATTGTATCAATAATTTTTGTCATCGATTAAAATATCGAATGTTACCACAATTTTAATCCTTTTTTTACCAGTTTTTAATCCATCATATTTCTCGCGACGTACATTAATGTCATTTGTACCCATTGGCTTGACACTAGAATTACCACTAATATCTTTTGATTGATCTTCTTTGTATTTTAATGCTGTTATTATCGTCATATAAATTCTATTTTATATTGCACCAAAATAGTAAATAATGACAGAAAAATAAACGAACAAATTATAGAAAACTGTCACACAAGAACTGTTATTACTAATACCGTATGTCGAAGATAATAATAATTAGTTTTTGTGTTAAGCAGTTTTACACTGCACAAAATTTTAAAGTAATTTTTTCAGCTTTGCCGTAATAGTCATAGCGACTAGACTTAGCACTGGACAAAGATATGAAGTATTCATATTTATGGCACAGCTCTCTTAGGTAACATAAACATCAACTAAAATAACTTACAAATGTTATTCTATATTTATTGAACTATAATTTCCTGTCGCACGTCATAATATTTGCTTAACTGTCATTTATAAAATTAATGACCGACAAAACTTTCTGTCCCTAATTTTCATAACTTTAATTTCTAATGCCACAAGTTCAAGGTTTTCGCTTAGAAACTACCGTTTGATAATAGAGTAAAATTTTAAAATAGATTGTAATTCGTCATAGTTTTCGACGTACCTATAAAATGTTATGGGTCATACGAGGTATAATTTTTGATAAGAATGTTTAATTTTCTCCGATATCTATAATAAACTATCGCAGCTATGGCTAATTCTTTTGTTAGTACCATATACTCCTAATATTCATCCAGATACTTTTAATAACGTTGGACAAGCATACGAAATACTACATTCAAACGATATCAAAATATTTCTGCGTTACAAAAGTTTTGTTATCTTTCCTGTAAATCAAATAAACAAAGGAATCTGATCCAACCACATATGATGTTCATAACCACAAAACGCTTATCAAACGCATGACATAATAAATATAAAAAAGAAAGTATCAACTCTTGTATATAAATAAATTTGTGTAATAAATACTTAGCGATTCATTAAACTCGGAGGAACGTCGGGGACGAAAGAGGGCGTCAGTATGTCGCCGCGAATTCCCAACACGTCCAAGATAATCACGTTTCTTTTCACGTGTCACGTGGATACGTAAGCACCTTAAAGCATTCACCCTGAAAATCTAATACGTATTACAGCTTAGAATTGTTAGTTTATACTCTATACTTAGTACGACGATAGTGTATACTTAACAGGCAAGTCGCGTGAGCTTTATCACATTGAACACGTATCACAAATAACGGACGTTCGCTAAGATTTCCTCTTGAGCTTATAAAATAAAAACTGTTCTGCACAATTGTTAGATTTGGGGACGCTTTTAAGTAAAATAGCTGTAACGGGATTCCCAGCTCCAACATAACAAGTTTAATACTATTCATAGTACTCACCTATTAAGATTTTACAGATTGTACTGTCTTTCTCGATGAATATAACTATCCAATCAAACAAAACAAAAAATTATACCCGTAATTTAGTACCCGGGAACAAGCCTAAATAAACTATTCTGATTTATAATTAGTTCTTATGGAACTAATTCAATTAAATAGATTACAGCCTCCAAGATATTTTAAGAACCAGCTATAATACAATAAAATGCTTCTACTGTCGAAAGATTACGCTAAATTGCACTTAAAAAGGATACGCTATTGTTATCGTACTACTTCAACACAAAGAAAACAAATTTCTTCATAAATATGTTGTTGGTTTTGAAGAGAAAGTCGGCTATTACGTTCTTAGATTACATAGTGATATTGTGATACTCATAATAGTGGTATTGTTTCCTTGGCTACAAACAATAATCGACCACAATGCCCACACCAAGCTATTTTAGTTTTACGATACCATTCTGCTTTCTGTAACTGTTTAACGTGTTTTTTAATTTTTCTTACGTCCATCGCATCTGTTTTCAGGAATTACGAAATATCTCAGATTCTTGGTAACCATTATTTAAGCCAATTTAAGAATCGAGGTTTCCGATTTCCTCTTTAGGAAGTCGTTGGTTTCAAATTCACCGTATCAGTACCTTCGGGGAATGAATTTATTGCCAAAGACTTAAGCCGCTGCTTGGTACTAACACGTACTTTATAACTAGATATAAAAGTGAGGTTTTCACTATTAGTACAAAAAATATGGACAAGCTAATTTAGCGTTAGAATGCCATGCGACTTCTTCGATACAAAGACGCCTTCTTAAGTTCTCATGTCATCGAGAATTGCACTCTTTTTTTTCTTTACCGATTTCTTGGCCAGCACGGTTTGTGTTGTTTGTATCATGTTTCACGTACATTCAAATCGCGTTCAATTTCTAAGACTAATGCTAAACCATTTTTTATATTAATCTTGTTAATTATTTTCCATCAGATAAGTCATTCTTGAGATATTTTCACAGTTTACCTTTATTTAAATATTTTTCATAGTATATTAAAAGTCAACCATTTTCATATTTTTCCAATATAGTTGTTCGAAATTGATTCGATAATTCTTCAAATCATCATGTCAAAAATATGCCGAGTAACAGGAGTCGACAATCGTGTTGTTTTTTGGCGGGCGGGGGGGTTCAAGGTACCCACAAAAATGAAATTTAAAAAAATGATTTTTGCCATGCTATACATTTTAGTCACGTCGGACAGTTTATTTGATGTTGATTAACATTATGTCGCGCTTATTCACAAACAGTCAAAGGAAAAAAGGGGGAAAGGGCCCGGCAGGAAAAAAAAAACAAAAAAAAATTTTAACACGTGTGATGTGACTTAGCATTTACAAAAATCTTGTAATGTTCTTAGTTTGAAAAAATATGTAGTAGAACGCTTTGTAGTAGACAAACTGTATTTATTATATTCTAAAAAAGTTTGCATATCACAATGTTAGAAAGCTGAACAAATGCAGCAGCCTCTACACGAGATTAAAATGTGAGCCAAGATTGTGTAATTGTTAATATCAGTCATTCTAAGCCAATATTAATTTATTAACAAAGTCTTATTTCTTTGTAGCTGCTAGCAACGACAATCAAGTATTCGATTAATATGAAACTTCAATTATGTATTTCGATTCCGATGGAGATAGTATTTAATGACATAATTTTGTTTCAAGTTTTGTTGTGGGTTTTATTATGAACATCTATGGGTTAGGTTTTAAATGTAATAAGCTCTAACATCTTCTATTCCTATATTGTTCAGTATAATTTAAATATATCAAAAGCTCGCATCATGATGTTTGGCGTAGCACTCCTATAACACAACAGAAACCAATCAGAGTTGGGAGGGGGAGGGGGGATGTATATGTCATATCACCAGTTGGTGGCCCACAATTTATTAAAAATGACAGTCTAACACATTTGATTGCAATCATAAAATATCATTACTATAATATATCACTGCTCTTCGGTTTAAAAATGATTAAGAAAGCAAAAAGAAAATAAAGTATAACACATACTTTCATTGATTGATGGAAAATGATATGCGGACGAATACGTATTGCTTTTCCATGTTACAATATTTTCCTTTTATTGTAATTTTTACTTTGTTACGATGTTATTGTGCAAAGAGATATGAGGTACAGATGTCTATGTCCGTTTCATCATATATATCTATACACGCAAGCATTGGCGGAACAATAGGGTGGCAGGGCTAGCAAAATGCCACGGGCCCCAGACCCAAGAGGGCCCCTGCCCAAAAGATATTATGTTCTATGTATTCATGTGAAGTCTCCAATACGCATTGGGCTAGCGTGGGGACTACAGACCATTCCCTCTCAGAGGGGAGGCCTATGGCCATTTGTGAGACATATACAACGTGTAATTGAGTTCTCTGAAAATCGTGAAAATTTATTAAAATAAAGCTGAGTACAACGTGACGATTTTACTGATAGGGCCCCATCAAAAGAATTTTCCACGGGCCCCAGATGGTATAGTTACGCCACTGCACGCAAGCAATATAAGCTTGTTTATCTTAAAATTTTGCAAGTATGTAGCCGAGTATCAAACAGACAAAACTAAATACAATACTATTAGTTAATTAATATGCTCTGTTTCCTCACATCAACACTAACTACGCAAAAAACTCAGTTTTGAATCGCGCAGCCCGGACATACAACGACCACTATTTAAGCCTCGACTTGTTTAAGCTATCGCGAATGTAAAAGGAGTATTAAGAATATTCATTGCGCTAAATAACCTGCATCAGCACACCCCACATACACACCCTCACGTACGTACCCTGACAGACACGCCATCCCACAACACAGCCGAATAAGGTATTACATACTTATATTTAATCTAATTTTATTGACTTTTTCTTTCATAAGTTTCGTACCTCGGACCTTTTTGTATATATTATGTATTCCATGTTTGCCTATAGTTTTAGTATATTTTTTTGTTATAAATAATTTAAGTTAGCTAGAGTACGGAAATGCTATAAGTCGTCGCCCGAATATACTATTGTTTATTATCTTTTATACATTTCTAGCATTTTTCTTCGTTAGTTGCAGTCTCTTTGTTAACATACGTTACAACTATAATTACAATTATGGCTCATAAACCCTGTTCAGCGTCTTTAATTACTGTAGTTTTGGAAAATTATAAGAACCGTTACGTACGTACACTTACGATTAAACAAACGGAACGTTTTTACTAACTTTTCATATAGAAATATAAATTGCGTAAGTCATCTAAATCTACGCAAACAGACCAGTTATTTATTACCTTTATAAATAAATCTGGCAACAAAATTAATTTGATAATATTTTTACAGGACAACATCGCCCCCTGGAGAGCCTTTAGTCCGTGCCCCAGTGGGCAAGCCTCGATGCCCCCCTGCCATTTCCCGCCTGCGCGTAGAAAAAGTTGAGGGCGGCTTAGCAGTCGCCGGCGTAGTCGTGGCTGCCAACTGTCAAATTGTCCTCCCAATATTTGGGTTCCTGTTTATGCTTGTAGGCTGTGTGCTCACAGGTAAATAGAACTAAAGCATAGATTACAAAATGGTGGAAGGGTCTTTATTCATGCATTATTATTACAAAATCTATTCAGTTTTTATTGTTGTTAAACTACGCATAACACTATACTTGTGGAACGCTTTCGGTACCTATAGGTTTTTTACTCCTTATTCTTGATAGTAGATAATGAAAATAAATAAACTGTACCGTATTGATGATTCCTCTCAGTAATATATAAATATATATCAAGAAAAAATATAATCTAAAGTTTTTTTAACATCATGGAACATTACGATCTCTAGAAGGAGAAAGACACTCAGTTCTTGTGTTCCGTTTTTCCACTTACCACTGTCTTTTCACTCATCTAAAGTAAGTCTATTGGATCCTATATTTAAGAAAATATCCTAGGCTTTGACTAATGGTAGCTATTAGCACAAAAACATTCCAAGCCATGACCTAAAATTATATGTATAATTGACTCTCGACTTTAACCTCAGATAATATCAACTCTGCCAAAAGTTCCAAGTCAAACCGCAAATTGTAATTTTGATTAACTTATTCCAACTACAAGATTCGTGCAATGCCCCTTTTAAATTTTAAATAAAGTATAAACATAATAATAAATATAACAAAGAAAACTTTGGTTCCTTAAAGTTGGGAAATAATTTAAGTTTACTCTTAGAAAAATCATTCGTACACCAAGTAATTTTCTCTATACACATTTTTAATTATTTCTATTATTTCATTGTAAAATTGTAAAATATAACTTAGTAGCAGATACATATCTGTTCTACTGATATTCTGATTAGTTGTTGATAAAAACCAGCCTGATTAAACTTATAAATTCACTGGTAAATAAGGTTTCGTCGGGATGACAAAACTTTGCGCTGTCTAAACAGAATCTGTTTTGGTGAAAATAGTACATATTACGTGAATGTACCCGTTATTGAACGATCTCCATGTAGAAAAGGTTTTAAAAAGTTCTGCCTACTTATTTCCAGCCGCATCATACCGTGGTTGTGGTGAGAATGAAGAACCAGACCATTACGCCGCTCGCATCGCTTTCACTGGAAACTCTCGCGTGCTGGGCCCAGTATGCATCGTTGCTGGGGCTCTTATGACCATAGCTGGTTAGTATACTTCGGAATAATGTATAAGAACAAATCCAGCTGCCCACTGAAGTATTTCCGAACCAATTCGACTTAAACTCCTTCAAAAGAGCGTACCGATTCTTAAAAACCGGCAACGTACTTGCGAGCCCTCTGGGAAAGTGAGTGTCTATGGGCGATGGTATCACTTTTCGTTACATAAATAAAATTAAAAGAGCCATTACAATTGTTTGCCGAGTGATTTTATTACATTCAATATACTTTAAAATTATTACAAATACATATATTGAAACTGTATTTAGTAGGTAACAGTAAGCATAGTTTAATTGTAGCCAACATTGAATTATTACTAACGTGTGCTGGAAAACAATTATACCGCTTCGATGGGCTATCTTAGATTTTAATCACCCCTACTCTAATCATAATAAACGCCAATCTATTCTGTTGGAATAAGCAATGGAATAAAAATAAACATAACATTTGTTACTAACGAAACACACACACAAAATAATGATAATAATCAAAAAAGAAATATGATAATAATAAACCAAAAAAATTTTTTTTAAGGAATAAGGTACATTTTAGTGTGTAATGTGTGTGTGTTGTGGTTGTAACTGACCTTGGCTCAGAGGTGTTCCACAGCGCTGGTCATTCTTCCAGAAACCTCAACAGTTAGTTTGCGACTCAGACGCAAAAATAATAATGTAATAATAATATTATTAGTAAAAATTTACTATTTGTGTGTAAAAGTACATAGGTAATAAAGTAAATAAAAAAAATAAGAATAATTGTTACTACTAGAAGAATATTTTTGGGCGGATTAAAAACTAGATTTTGTGGGATTTTTTTAAGTAGATGTACTTTATAACTACTTAATATTAAAAAGAGTGGTGGAGAGTTTATTGCCAGTTCTTCTCTTCCGTTCGAAGCCCGTGATTTGAGAACTGGCAGTTTAAATGTAAAATTAGAAGGATTTCTTATATATATTTTTTTGCGTTCATAAGGTTACGGTACATTGTGTTACCTAAGAATTAATTATTTTTGAATTTTTGAACTGCAACGAAAATTAACTTACTTTTTTCCTATAGACCATACGAATTATAACCATAATATATGGGTTGCACGTAATAAATAAAAATGTTTTAAGAAGCTAAAAATATCGGATTACAACTATAAGACTTATAAATACAACTTGCGTAAACCACGGCCACCTACACGGCATTTTATGTAAGATTACAGCGGTCTTAGTTATTCGTTGTATGTTAAAATGAAATGAATATATAAATCACGTAACAGTTTTCCGGGTCATTTTGGCATACAGCCAAACGCTCACAAGACCCTTAAGGTCTTCGTTACTTTCAATATGCGATCAATATCAGAAACTGTTTGTTTTGTATCCAAAATACAGCAAAATAATAATATAACATAACGGTGGCCTTAGCTAATAGTGATTGATTGGTGTTAAAATTATCCTCATTAAATACAACACAAACTACGCTGACTCCACTTCTTTCACAGCGTAAAATTCGGAATACTTTCAAATATATTTTATATGTGAAACAAATGAATATTTTGTGTAATTTATTGGTCCTTTTTGGTTCCAGGTATTGTGCTATGTGTGTTAATGCGATCGGCACAAAAACGTCAGCGTCGGTTGGCCTTCCACTGCCCCATTCACGGGGACTTCTACCCCTTAAGTCCACAGAATAGTAGGAAATATACACGTAAGTAAACAAATATCTTCTCTTCAATTCACCATTATTTAAAAACTGCAAAATCAATCAAAATCCACTACGCTCTATGGTAAATTCTATGGTTTCAAGTGTTATCAACAGCAAACACAGTCGAATTTCAAATAACGGTAATTCAATTATTTTTTTTTTAACTTTGTCTAGTCTATGTTGAAGAAGCTTTGTTCACTAAATCCGTTTGGCATAAATTACATTATTGTCATATTGTATTAGAATTTTTTTTTTAATAAAACACTATTTTGACCGGATTGAAGTTATGTATTATTATAAATTTACAACTATTTAACATAATTTTAAATTTATCCGACGTTTCGCGTGCTTTACAGCGTGCGTGGTCACGCAGAATTTTTTTCAAGTTTTTCAGCAAAAGCATTTTTCATATGTAACTAAGCGAACACACTTTTATATTCAACACCTGAATATTTATAGAACCCGACCTTTTCATAGTATATTGGTATGTTACAGGAAGCCCCACCGGTCTTTGGCGTTTCCTTCGCGGCTGGCTTGGTATGGTGGAGGAGAGTGCAACACCTCGCTGCCCCCGTTCCGTGGAGCCCGCTTCACCAGCAAGAGCTGATGCCCCATGTCCCCCACCTTTACCCTTCTTAGTACCTAGCGACTCTGTTGTGTAAGTTAAGATTTAATCAGCCTATCCCAGCTAATACAACATTCAAGCCAATTAGTCTTTCAAGTTCCATAACGCCCTCATAGATAAAAGAGCATTCACATTTTAGTGTTATTTCATGTTCTTTTTAAGGCGTCAATACAAAAAAATATTCGGGAAGCGAATCCAGGTCTAGGTAACATTTTCCAAATCGTCTACCTAACTCAGTTACTTGGTATTGATCATATATTAATTACTTTTATATTATTTACAGAGGAATGGCATCCATTCTCGGAGCACCGCTCAGTCCCGAACAAACTTTCGGTTCAATAAAATCGTTGGCCATCTCGAGAGAAGTTGCCAGTTTTCCACTTTCGCGCTCACCGACACCTCCTCCATTAAGGTAATTAAATAAAATTAGGACTAACAGTTCAATGGTTAATACAACCGCGCATTTAGATAAACGTTAGTATATAGTTACCAAAAGAATTAAAAGATCTTCCGACTAGAGTCTTTAAAAAGCGACTTGGTGTATTACTTATGGAAAAAAAAAGTACTTTTCAATAAATGATTATTTGCGTGAGATTTGATTTAAATTTAATAAAGTATGATATGATATGTATTATACAAATAATATAAGAATTCACCAATTCAAATGACAAATAATGTAAAATGTATAATTCCTATAAAGACAAATTTGCGCGCCATTGTGTGTGGCAGAATATGCGAACTTACGATTGTACCAACATACACATTTTTGTACCATTTTCTTGCAATAAATAAATTATTATTATTGAATTTAATTTAATTCTTTACTGGTATATGTATATTTAAAAATAAATTAATACCCTTATTTGTTTACAGTTGTCCACCATTCAAGGAAGAATCAAAGTTATGCGACATTCCCAATTCAGTGCCATCGCATTTCGATTGCGGGACCCCGATCTGCAACTACCGCGTCGTGGAATGCAAACTCACCACCACAGACGAAATACGCTCGAGCGATAAATACCCCAGTGTCCATAGTGATAAACAGAAACCTGCCACAGTTCGTATCACAATACCTGACGAAGGCAAAGGTTAACACGCGATAATATAGTGTAAACAGTGAACAGACATCAAACGAGTGCATTCCAATACCATGCGGATTGTAAATGACTTTCAGTGTTAATTTTATTCGATCATTTGTATTTTGGTAAAGATTTATTTGTAATATTATGATGATACACGATCTTTGTGTAAAATTATATTCATATTATTATAGCCAGTAATGTATGCTAACAAGTGAGAGATTTTCGCTATATCTCTAGACATTATTCGATAAAACTAGGTGGGTTAAACATTATCATAATGTTACAAGTCGATGTCCACGAATAAGCTTTACATAACTGCTCAAACAATCACATCGGTCTTCCGCTAGCGTTCACTTACTACTCGCAGTATTTTCATTTAAATCTGTTATTAGGTTTCGATACCGTAAGAGGCTTCGCGCCGAGATTGATTTTTTATTGTGAAATAGAATTGTGTTTATCGTAACATAACGAAATGAAGACCTTATTCTTAAAAACGAACTCTGTCTAATTGTGTTTATACAGACAGAAGCAGATGAAAGACCACTGTTGTTAAAACAGTGCAATGAGACTGACTTGATTTTATGAATAAATAAGAAGGAAAGAATCTTCACTTGGATTATTTGCAATCTTAAATCAATCCTGCTGTGTAGTTGACCCCAAAAATCTTCCTTAGACAAAATCTATTTAAGCAAACGTGATCGTCTAACACTTGTCACGTGACTTCTACTAAAGAGCCACTTGAAACGGACATGTGGCTAGTGACAAAATCACTTTTCGACAGGCATCTACTAACGCCGGCTTCACATGTGGGTCCCAACGCTCGTACCAACGTTGGACTGCAAACTCGGTGAGGCGTACACACGTAGGCTAATAAACTAGTTCTGTCCCGTCAGGGCCAATGGGAAGATGTCCGATACAGAAATCGAGCGTTGCTGTAAAGGCGATATGTGCTCATTAACGATTCTCGCTTTTTTTAAAATCTTCAATTGAGAAATTCATTCCCATATTTTGTTGAATGGTGCGGCATGCATCAGCTATTAAATTTTAATTTTTATGATCCTTTCGAGTTGCGTCCCATATTATTGGATGTGCTTGATAAAGTTCAATAAATTCTATTACTTTTTCATTTGTCCATGCCGGTGGCGATTTTGTGGATGAGGAAGCCATTCTCGCTCGACGTACGCACTCGCTGCGTGCTGTAGCAGAACTAAGCAAAGCGCCAACGTGTGGACAGATCTCGAGCGTTGGCGCAGATTCCTTTGATGAAACCGACACGAGCCGGCCAACTACCAACACTCGCCCCAACGTTGGGACCAATGCCAATTTCTAGATCCACACGATGGACGAATAGCGTTGGGGCCAACATTGGGGCCAACGTGTGGAGCCGGCCTAATGCACAAACGAGTTTGTATGAAAATGCTCGTTTAGCGTTAGTGGGACACGCTTGTTGAAAAGTTATTTTGTCTCAAGCCCATGAAATTGCCTTAAAGTAACACACCGTCGTATAATGCGTGTCAAGTCTGCAGAAATAGGCCTGTCTCAGGGTTACGTCGTAAAGAGTCGTTTTCTTTTGAAAGTGTTTATGCTATTTAAAATTCAGGTTAAAATTTTTTTATGCATTTACGTGTTGATCGACATGAACAATTGTCTCCATGTGTATATATTATTAAGATATGTATTTTGATGTATCTAGGTTTTCCTACGTTGTACAGACTTGATTTTTCTAGGATAATAATTAAATGGCTTCAAACTCTGATTAGTTATAAATAGGTACTCGTTATAAACTGATTAGGTTAGTTTAAAATATGTAACCACTCCTAAATCTAGTCCATAATACACATTAAAGTACCACGCCCTCTTATATTGTAGCAATAACAAAAACAGGACAAAAGTCTAAGAGTTAATTTTGGACGCGTTTTCAATGACATTATGAAATACAAATATGCGATAATATAATGATAGATACATTTTATATAAAATTGTAATTCTTACATGTGTGCAACTTCACAGAGTTCACAAACATCACGTCCATACAAACAGAACATCTTCTATAGTAACTTGAACTTTAATCAATACACTTAATCATTATATAATTTTTAAACATGAATATCAAGTTTAATAACTTGCTCGTAGATTGTTAACTCGATATATAAGAATAGCCAATTTACTGAAATAGATTGTTTTAAATTTCTAGAAATTGTTTTCCAGTACCATTTTCAAAGTTTTCCCCAGATGTATTCTATTTGTAAGGTTGTGTTTTTTTTCTCTATATTGGAAATTTTAAAATATAATCTATTTTACAATATTTTTATGCTAATTAGACATGTTTTGTTTGATACCAATCACATTAAATTATCAGATATAATATGTGAGTTTAGGTAATTCACTTTGTGAGAGTAGTTTTTTTTTTTTTTTAATTTATTTATTAGCCGGATACAAAGTCCATTGGCACTTTAAAAAAAAAGTATAACAAAATATCTTACACAAATAACTATTTACTATACTAACTTAACATAAAATACAATTAATATAAAACAATGGTGAGTTTTAAATTTTCTCAACCGTGTTTTTTTATATAATAGTGAATAGCTTTGAATAGAACTGGACATTTCAGTAAATCTTGGACACGGCGGGGAATTTCTATTTGTGATGGTTGACATTGATGACTACCATTTGCAGTGACTGCTGATGAGTCTAAAGCTGATCTTGTCGGGTTATTTGCTAAAGAATTTCCAAGTTTAGTCCGATTATTCTCATCAAAATCCATCAACTTCATAATATCCGTTACTAGTATTAATCGTTGAAATTTAAAGGTCGGGCAACTTAAGATGAGGTGGGATAAGTCGGCCTCCTTTCCTCCACAGTATGTACATCTGTTATTATTTATAATTTTAAAACGAAATAAATGGCTTGGAGTCTGACAGTGGCCAAACCTCAAACGATTAATAATGGTTATAAATTTACGTTCATTGGCTCCTTTGTATTTATCATACCAAGGTTTACATGGGAGTTCCTTTTGGATCTCTGCATACCAACTACCTTTATGCTGTGAGGATAATTTCCAATAGCTTTCCCATAACTTGCGACTTCTTTGTTTTAAGTCGAAAAGAAAATCCGTAAAAGGAACTCTGCATGTAATACTATGATCCTCATCATAATTAGAATTGACGATACCATCTACAATATCATTTCCCTTGATACCCCTATGAGAGGGCACCCATTTAAATGTTACTGGAGTATCCAAAGATATCAATGCTTCTCTAATTTTATACAATAAATAATTATTTCTATAATGAGTATGACATTTGTCTAAAGCCATTAACACACTTTTTGAATCTGAAATTATTAGGAACTCCATGTAGTTATCGTTATTTTGTAAACTGTGTAAGTACAATACAACTTGATAGATAGCATAAGCTTCAGCTGTAAATATGCTGCAAGTATTACTTAACATAAAACATTTTGAGGTTTTAGCCTGAGGATCATAGTAACCCGATTTCACTGCAGATGAAGATTTAGAGCCATCAGTGTAGACTTTGTAACTGTTAGGCTTGGTACAGCAATAATCCAGAAAGTCTATATTATCTACTACACTGGACATATCTATATTTAATTTACACATAAGAGCTTTATATTTACAGAGATATACAGGCCATAGTTCAGATTTGTACATATTATCAGATAAATCAGTCATAAAGCTCATAATTCCCAATAATTCAGGGATCTGGTTATTGAGAACATTAGTCGCTGTTATACTTGAAGGCAAATCTGGTGTATTAGTGATAGTTATAGAATAAGAAAGTTTTGGAAGAAGAACATCATTCTGAGAAGTTATTACTTTCAGGCAAAATTTTTCAGCAATTAATACTCGCCGAATACATAGTGGTTCTACACATGACTCAACCTCCATAGAATTGATAGGAGTGGTACGCATTGCACCAGTAACAATTCTAAGAGCAATATTTTGGATAACATCAAGCTTTTTTAATAATACAGGACTAATATTCATATATGCCAGACAGCTATAATCAAAATGACTACGTACTAAGCTTTTATATAATAAACAAAGAATTTTTGGATCAGAACCCCAAAAAGTTCCTGCTAAGGACCGCAAAATATTGATACCTTTCAAAGCTCTACTACAAATATAGTCAATGTGTTTGGTAAACTTTAATTTAGTGTCAAAAATTACACCAAGAAACTTTTTTTCGCTATTTTGAGGGATTAAATTATTGTTATACTTAACATTTACATTAGTATCAATACCATAAGCTAAAACTGAACTTTTACTACTATTTATATTTAATTTAAGTATCTCAGTATAATAGTAGTTAAGTTGACATAAAGCTGAATTAACTTTTGCTTGAGTAACCTGTAAATTACTGCCTACACTATATATTAAGATGTCATCAGCAAATTGTAATATTTTTTACAGATTCAGTCACATATGTATATATTTGTGAAGTATAAAGGTTATACAGGATTGGAGATAAAAGAAGACCCTTGCATCAACCCCTTGAATGCTAATTTTGGACCATGAAAAACATTATTGTATTTAATGTATAAAGAACGACCATAATACATATGGAAAATCCATTTTAAAAGCTTTCCTGGGATGCCCAAGGAATATAGCACCCTAATTAATTGGTGAAGATCTACATTATCATATGCCCCCTGAACATCAAGGAAAACACAAATTGCAGTAGAACCTGATAACAAACACTTCTTCATATCAGTCAGGTAAGCTATAAAACTTTCTGCTGCACTTTTTGCCTTTTCTGAATCCAAACTGACAAGAAGGAATAAGTTTCTGGTTTTCAACAAAATAGTCCAGTCTAATCTTAATCATTTGCTCAAACAATTTCCCTACACAAGATGTAAGAGAAATGGGTCTGTACGAATTAAAATGATCATTGGGTTTATCAGGTTTTAACACTGGTATGACACATTGCAACCTCCAGGATTCTGGAATCAATTGATGAGACCAAAGCGAATTTAAAATATTAAGTAGAATATGTTTTACAGAAACATGTAGATTTTGAAGCATAATATAAGGAATATCGTCAAGACCAGGGGTTGTATTCTTTCTTGAAGACAAAGCCATGTCAAGTTCTTCAAAACAAAAAAGAGTTAAGTAGAAACTTGCTCCACTGACTTCCATCATTAAATTCGAATAAACCAGAAATATTATCGTTGTTATTACTAGGTTGCCCTAACTTCTCTAAAAGCTTGCTATCCACTCATCATTTTTGGACACATTTCTATTAATGTTAATTCTCTTAAATCTTCTAATAAAATTCCACACTCGGGATACTGGAGTGAATCTATTAAAAGACGAACAAAGACTTTTCCAACTGTCTTTCTTAGCCATTTTTATAATAATTTTTTTCCTCGAATCTATTTTCTTATATTCTATATAATTGTCCATTGTCATATTACGTCTATAATTAGCTAACGCTTCTCTTGATTTGGTTACAGCCTCGGCACAAGTATCATTCCACCAAGGAGCTGGAGGAGCAGACTTTTTACTAGAAGATTTATGCTTTAACAATGGAACACAGTTTTCTTTTAAACTAAATAGTAATTTAGAAAATTCATCATATTGAACTAAAGGATCAATTGTTGAAGGGAGAAAAATTTATCAAATATATCTTTGGATTTATCATTGTACATATTCCAGTTTGTTTTATTATATAAATACTTATGTATAGACTCTTGAACTGTATATTTTTGAGTTGAGGTAATGATGTTAACAAAAGTAGGTAAATGATAGCTCCCTAAAGAGTCATCACCGACATACCACTCACAAAGTGGTGCAATATCAGGGCTAACACAAGTAACATCAATGGCTGATGCATTATTAACAGGTCTAGAAATAGTAGTAGGGTCACCAGAATTTAAAATACATAAATCAGCATCATCAAATATATCAAATAATTCACGACCTCTTGAATTGGTAGTATCACAACCAAAAGCTATATTGTGAGCATTAAAATCACCAGATACAAGACAAGGTTTGGGTAATTGCAAAATAATCTTTCTCAAATTAATCAAACTAATTGAGCTATTATTTGGTGGACAGTAGACACAGAGCACTGAGACAGGACCACATCCTGTTATTATAGAAATAGCTATAAATTGAATATTTTGATAGAAAGTAGTTTTTAAGACCTTAAATTTAATATCATTTTTTATTAATATACCTACACCTCCATGCTCATTTTTAGCATTTTTTCCAACAAATATATAACCAGGTATATAAAAAGGCAGACCAGAATCTTTTAACCAAGTTTCATTCAGCAAGCACACATCTATTTTATTATCATATAATAAAGATTTAAGAAGTGGTTTTTTATTATTGATACTCTGTATGTTATGTTGCATTAATCGTAAATAATCCATTATTTTGTTAAGTTTTGTATTAATATATCCTTAATGTGTGCAGTTGTGTTTACTGTATTAGAATTGCCTAACATAACTAAAGTTTTGATAATTTTACTCAAGAACTGATCATCTTTAATGAGCTGATCATAGGAACCACTATTAGGAGGAGCAGACTGGACTGAAATTGAACTATCTGATGAATTTTGTGATAACTTTTTTTTCTTAGGTTGGACAGTAGGTGGAGCTAATTTATTGTGAGCCAACTTTACAACTGATTTATCATTAGGTAACTGAGGAAAATCACTTGACAATAATACAGTTGAATACATTTTAGATGAATAATTATTTTCATGTTTTTTAATCTGAGCTGCTTTTTGAGGACAAAACCTGGATACTGCCAAGTGGTCTCCTCCACAGTTAACACACTTTAAAAATTCAGCTGAGCATTCCTTATAGGAATGACCACCTGAACACTTTGAACAAACCTGATTGTTTCTACATACTTTGGCACTGTGTCTAAATTTCATGCATTTAAAACATTGCATGAGAGGAGGAATATAAGTGAAAACTTTGTAACGCCAGTTGTCTAAATAAACATACTGAGGGAGAACAGTTCCTACAAAGGTAACGCTTATAGTAGTAAGAGGTTCCAGACCATCACAAGTTCTTTTCATAAAACGTCTAACACCAACAATTTCAGAGTCAGCCATTAGTTTGTGGTATAAATCCGCGTTACTGCATTCTTTAGGGATAAAACGAATTTTACCCACTCGCTCCACCGAAGAGGCTGGTACAAAAGCTTTCATATTATTGTCACGTAAGCTAACGTGACTCAGAAAATCATTAGCAGCTGCAGCTTGTTTGAAAACCAGCATAATTTTGGCCGCATTAACTCGACGACATTCCTTAATGCCCTTCACGTTTTTGAATATTTTTGATAAATGCAAAGGATTTTTATTACCTATCTTATCTTCCATTTTAATTCCCTGTACGTAAACGGGAAACTCTTCTATGTTATTATTATCCGGGTAGGATCGCTTATACTCGGGTTTAGAGTAAGGTTTATACTTATCGACATCGTTCGATTTTACAGAGTTATCAAATCGCCTCTTTTCGAGTCTACGGGTAACTTTGTAGACCCGTCTTCATCACCATCACTCTCTGAAGACATTATTCTCCTCCAAAAGCACTCTGTCTTGAAAAAGACAATTTAATTTAAAATAAAACAAAATTTTATTTGAAAAAACGCGGCTCTCCTTTTCCCGCCAAAAAGGTAATTCACTTTGTGAGAGTAGGAGCCAAAAGTGTTGCCAAATTATAAATTCATCACGTCCATAAAGAATAGAATGCGTTAGTTACATATTATATGTAATCATGTTAAATCTTTCTGCTCACATAAAAAAATTAAGCAAACATTTATATTAGCAACATTTCTGTCCAAGAAACATTATGAATATTTAATTGCCTCAACATGGAACAAAATACAATATTTTCGATTAACTTTTGTGATATTTTGTATGTTTAGTTATTTTTTTAATTGAAAAAACCTAACACATTTTTTAAAGTGTAGATTATTATTATTACCTATATTTTTTGCTCATATTACAGAAATGTGGCTTAAATAAATAATTACGTACACTTAAGGTGTATGTGATAACACATTAAAAATAAGTCCTATTTAAATACTAATTAGGTACATTAATGTTTATGTGATGACGGCATTTATTGGCCAATTGATTTTGAAATTATAGGACAAGTAATTTTTATAATTCGTAGTTAAGTACCATGCCTAAGTAATGTTAAGTAATTAAATGTTAATGAAATGAAAAATACAATTTTGATTTTAAAAGGCTTTTTTATTGGACTGGTAGAACAAGAGGCAAGATAAACCTTCAAAACATCAAAACAATATTCAAAATATTAGTTGTAAAAAACTAATATTTTCAAACGCGACGATTTTCCAGTTCTAGATTGAACAGTTTGTAAAGTTTAATATAGGAATTCTATTTGAAATATTGAATGATACATGTTCAGACTTCCGTTTATTTCCAACTACAGAGTACATAAAATGAATCAGTTTAAGTAAAGCAGATATTTATTTATTTAACGCGAACGCCAGAAAGAATGCCTTGCATGTATGTACATATAAAAGCACTGTATATTAAAGCGTCCCTAATTTTAATCAATCATCATTTTTACTTATTGAACTAGCTGAAACTGATATTAACATAAAATTTCAATAATAAACAAAATTTAAAGAGGAAAAATAAAAATACCTAAAAATAGAAGTACATGATTTTTGATGGGTATGAAGAAACGCAGACAAAGAGTTCAATTTAAACTTTTTCCGCTAAAATAACACAGTTTGTCACTATTCCTCTTCGCAGACACCCTCCTTAAAGCCATAGCATCGAATACTTTGGTTTGACATATCGAACGACGTTTAGTTTCGCGATCCTCTAAGAAGCTTTGTGTGCTCAGCAAGATGAAACGGTACCTCACTACGGGCTATCGCTTGCAACTGTATAAAGCGTAAATTCAGCCCGAGATGGAGTACTGTTTTAACTTCTGGGCGGGTGTATTCAGTACCAGCTCCTACCACTTAACCGTATTTAACGAATAGCGGTTCGAATCGTCGACAACCAATCCCTTTCCAAGCCGCTTGATCCCTTGGCGTTGCGTAGAGATGTGGGGTCTCTCTGCATCTTCTACCGGATTTTACCATGGAGAGTGTTTAGAGAATTTAACTGGATTAAGCAGCGGAGTTTCATCATTCAGACGTCATGGGAGAATACGAAATACCACCCGTATCACATCGACGTCCGTCGTTCCACAACTGAGAGTTTTTTGAGGCATGTTTTTTCCGCGCCAATTTTCCTTAGGATTCAAGAAAAGAGTGTACCAATTTTTAAAAGTCCGGAAACGCACTTGCGATCCTTCTGGTAAAGTCAGTGTACATGGGCAGCGGCGTCACTTATCATCAGGTGAGCCTCCTGCCCGTTTGCCCCCTCTAATATAAACAAAAATAATTTTTAATTTTAAGCAAGGGAAATAAAAAAATTATAAATAAAAGAGTTAAGAATGGTGGCTTCTAATGGCGATGTTACTTTTTGGTTTTGTTTAATAGTCTATGGTTATGATTATATATAGTCTGGCTCATCTAGATATAATACTCTAGTCTGTGGTTGATTGTGTTGAAGAGCAGCCATCTTGAATTTTATTTTGTAATGGAAAATGGAAAAAAGAATAACTTCTAATTAGATGTGAATGCATGTTTTTGTTATAACAAGAAAAGATAAATTTGAAGTAAATTTTTGCCAATTAAATCCATTTTCATTACATATAGTTTTCTATAATAATATTTATATCATTCTAAATATAAAAAGTTACCAATAAAACAAATCAGCTGTTATCCGTCAATCGATGTCAACAAAATTACATAATTTTGTTTAGAAAAACAGTGAAGTTTTTATTATTGGTGTCATTATTTTGAAATTGGTAAAAATGTATTTTGAAATGAATTTGTGTCTTCACAAATTGTTGTGTTAAAGTTAAAGTAAAACCCTTAAAGTTAGTCTAATGAGTGTCTTTTATATAATGTAGGGCAATATAATTAGTTATGGATCGCAATAAGATAATAGAAAGCGGTGGATTTTATTTTATTCACAATTTTGATTCTGGAAATCTCGGGCATGTTGAACGGGTTCCGACGGAACTTATTTGTAAGTACTGATTATATTTAATAAGATTAAAAAAAACCATTCAATCAATTTTATAATATCTGAACAGCTCCAACAATAAATCTCAAAACAAACACATCTGAAACTCCAGATTATGAGTTCAACATATGGACAAGACCTGATTGTGCTGGTACAGAGTTTGAGAATGGAAACCGAACCTGGTTTTACTTTGGTATTCAGGCAGCAGAACCAAATGTTCAGGTAACAAACTACTGCTTATTACAAGGAAATAGTTTCTTTACATATGAAAAACTTAATCAATTTTTATCTAGGTGCGTTTAAACATTATAAATTTAAACAAGCAAGGAAAAATGTACAATCAAGGAATGGCTCCTGTGACTAGAACACTGCCTGGAAAGCCGCAGTGGGAAAGAATAAGAGATCGTCCAGTTCATTCTGTAAGCATTTTTTGTACTTACGTATTAACACCAATGTGGCAAAAATTCTCGTAACGATGTAGAAATCCGTCGCCCAAATTTGATATTATTGATTATTGTTTGGTTAGGTTAGTATATTAATATTTTATTTAAATAATATTTTAGAATAATAAATATTATTATACTAACCAAACAAAATTTTTGCCGCGTTGGCGTTAATACGTAAGTACCCACTTTTTTTATTTTCATCAGATTTTCTTAAAACAAGAATATACTATCTTTAGTACCATCCCATTTCACGAATATGGTGTTTACATTTTAACAATTAAGTAAAAATCTACATTTAAATAGAACAATATTTTTAAATGTCTGTAATATTACATGTTATTATATATGTGTTTCAGACGGATGATAATACTTTCACACTAAGCTTCAAGTACAGAACCAGTGAGAATCCAAAAGCTACAACATTCTTTGCTTTTACATATCCATTCTCTTTTGCGGAATTACAGATAGCATTAAATTCAATTGATCTTAAAATGTTGCCATTACCCCTTGCACAGTCACCAGATGACATATACTACTATAGAGAATGTCTTATTTATTCTCTTGAAGGTAATTGAGGACAATATTTTATTTCTATTTTTAGATTTATTCTTATATGTTTAGAGTTCAATAAGAATATATATTCTGATCTACATATTTACAAATAAGATTTTGTCTCTGTTCCTTTATCTTAATAAAATTTTAAAATCAATTTTTTTATAGGTAGACGCGTTGATTTGTTAACTATATCTTCACATCATGGTATCACAACAGAAAAAGAACATAGACTCAAAAATCTATTTCCTGATAATCAAGAGAGACCATTCAAATTTCAGAACAAAAAGGTTAGTAAATTATATCTAATCAGGCATTTTACCCATGTTTTAAATTGTGGGACTACAAAATAATATAGACTTAATTAATCAATATACATATATGTAAGCAATTGTAACAATGTTTTTTTTCTTGTCTTTTTTATGCCTTAAAACTTTGTCATTTTAAAATTGCCTCTCCATCTACATGGTCTTTAAGATTTACATTAAAAATAATATAATATGTACAATTATTAGCATTGTGAAATCTACTGACTAGTATACGATACGAATTGCGACTCGTTTATTTCATTGTTATAAAATTTTTGATTTAGAAAAATTTTCTAAATCTTTAAGTGTTTAAAAATTTAAATGAATTTATCCTATTTGTTCCAACGGCCATCATATTTATAGAGAAAATTTAACCATAACCAAATGCCTACTGTCTTATGATATTTTAAATGAATTTATTGTTTATAAAGCGTGCACATTATTTCTAGGTAATATTCATGTCCGCCCGTGTGCATCCCGGTGAGACGCCGTCTAGTTTCGTTTTCAACGGATTTTTGAACCTTTTACTAACCCGAAATGATCCCATAGCCATACAATTGAGAAAGCTATATGTTTTTAAAATGATACCATTTTTGAACCCCGACGGTGTTGCCAGAGGTCATTATAGAACTGATACAAGGGGAGTCAATTTAAATAGGGTGTATTTGAATCCGTCATTGGTACATCATCCCACTGTGTATGCGTCGCGATCGTTAATAAGGTATGTACATTAAATATTTTTGTTTTTTATTAAAAAAAATTATGACTGAATTTTATTTGAGCATAAAATTTAAATAAAATAAAACTTCTATTTTTTACTATATATATAATGGTTTCTGGTATTTGTTTTTCCCTAATAAGTAATATTTTGTTAGTTAGTTTTGCAGTAACCATATACGTTTTATTACGCAATTCCTTCTTTTAAGTTGATTTAGGGAATCAGTTACCTTAAGATTATTAATCTCAAATTATTTATTTGAATTTATAAGAATATAGAATATAATAACTAATTTTCACAGATATTATCATTACGGTTATGAAAAGGAAGAAGATGCTTTCGATGACCTCAAAAGTATCACCTCAAGGAGTATTGGGAATATTAGTGAAAGCGCGGAGGTATTGTTATTTCGATAAAAATATTGTTTATAAATAATGTTACCTTGAATGTTTTAACTATTAAGATGATTTAGGAGGCTTACGTGGTATTAATCTCCAATATTATGTAGAATAACGATTGACTATTATACATCTTCATAACTCCTATCGAATCAAATAACGTGTTTTCGTAAAAGAAGTTTAACGTGACGGAATTACAAATAATTTTGACAATTCGCGTAGACGTGTCTGTGAAACTTGGTCCAAGATCTGTAATCTTAGCCTAAAATCTTTACTGATATCTTGTTTTGTCTTATTATTCCAGTTCATAGACACAAAAAAGAAGAAAAACCCACTTAAGGGCAGCGATTACAAACGTGAAAAGACATCGTCAGCGAAATCCCTTTCGCGGAATAAATCGTCTATGACCATCAAACGAGCCTCCAATGAAGACTCAAAGGATGCCCAATCTCTCACAGGAGAGGCTTCACATTTAGCCGATCAGGTAAGAAATTAAAGTATTTTATTTATTACAACTAACTAAAAATATATATTGTTATACAATTACTATAAATATAGCCAAGAATACACATATAAAAAAGTGAGAAACATAAAATAATCAAAAGGTTTAAAACATTTTTTATTATATTAGTAGCTATCACGAATATGAAATTTTGTTTATTGCAAAATAACTGGTATGCAGCCAATGTAAGAAGAGCAAAAAACTGTTACATGGTCTTCTTAAAAATAGCTTATTTACAAAGAATTGTTTGTAAATACTTGCATTAGTTTGGCGAGGCCCCAATATACTGTACCGTAAAAACATACACTTTATTTTGTAAAATATATATACAGGCAGTCCTCGTACTTACGGCATGTTAGGTTCTCGAAATACGCGACGTAAATCGAAACGACGTAAGTCGAGACATATTTTTTCGTATGTTTACATGTAAAACTCAAGGGTTAGGTTCCACACGGACTCGAAATTAAAAAAAACTGCATTGATAACAAAGGATATTCATACTTTATTATCAAAAGTAAGTTAAAATAATTATATATGCACTTATGAAATTGTATATCTACTATTTGAACCATTTTGACCATTCACAAGATTGTTTGTCCCTAATGCTTTTCACATAGCTTAATCTACCAAATCTTTGGTTTACGCGAGAATGTAAATAAAACTTTTTAACTGATTCAATTCAAAAGTTAATAAACTAATTATTAAATTTTCCCCTAATTTATTGTATGTAATATAACATTTTATAATATCGTTAGAATAAGAGCGAGTGTTGTAATTTATCTATTATCCTATTACTATTATTAAATAAAGGTAATATAATGTTTTTCATTATTCGACGATTTGAGTAAAGCACTTGAAGGTTCGAGTTATCTACTAGGTATCTGCAAAGATGCTGTGTGCTTTAAATCTCATTATTCTATTCACTCTACCGCGAAAAAAATTAAACCCGTATAGTGAAGTAGGGGTCGTTTATCTAAAAATACACCTAATAATTAATATTCTCCTCTCATGTGGAAATATAATTAGAATGATAAAGGCGATAACGTAATGATTATTAAATATAAGAGGTCGATTTTGTTGCGGTATGAACATGAGATAAGAGATTACAATACTGAACCTAGCTGTGAGATATTTATGCTAATTATTAAGTTTTACTTTCGAAAAAAAACATAAATCAGTTTTTTTTCTTTGTTTCGCCCATACATATAATTCATAATTATGTTGACCAACGACAAGCTTTTTTTTATGTATTAGGAGGAAAACGGGCAGGAAGCTCATGAAGCTGATGTTTAGTGATACCGCCGCCCATAGACACTGACATTGCCAGAAGGCTCGCAAGTGCGTTGCTGGCCTTTTAAGAATTGGAGCTCATTTTTTGAAGGACCCTAATTGGTTCGGAATTAATTCAGTGGTCAGCTGGTTCCACAAAGTGATGGTGCGCGGCAAAAACTGCCTAAAGAAACGCTCAGTTGTGGGACTCTAGAACTTCTTTGCTGCGTTCGTTAATTATCATTTCATCTCTCTCTCGATATGTATCGATTATAAGTTTTGTGCATTTAATGTTTTTGCACCATATATTTTAATTACACAGTCAGAGCCTATAAGACTAAAGATAGAAAACAATAAAACTGTCCGATTCTTTGTGATTCATTAACTGTGCGACGTGTACTGAATAATTAAGTTTTCATATAAAAAAAATATTTTTGTTTGTGAGACCAAAGTTCTTAAAACATGTACTTTTATGGCCCAACTGGCTGATATCTGCTTTTCACTACATAGTATAAAACTAAGTCGCTTTCTCTGTCCCTATGTAAGTTTAAATCTTTAAAATTACGCAACGGATTTTGATGCGGATTTTTTTATTGAAAAAGTGATTGAAGAGGAAGGTTTATATGTATTTTTGAGGTTTCTAATGTGATGTCGTAAATAATTACATTATTTTCGCTTACATTTCGATTAATCAAAATATCCAAATTTAACGCGTGCGGGCCACGGGTAGTAATGAACAAACCCAAACTACTGGATCGATTTTAATCATTTTTTCAGTGAGTGACATAGGCTATATATTTAATACCCGTGCGAAACCGGAGCCGCTATCTTTTTATATACAACGTTCACAGTTTTTCTGTGGTGTATTTAGTATCAGCAAGCCGGGGCGGGTCGCTAGTATTTCATAAGATAAACATTTATATTTTGTTGACCTTTGCTTATATTTTTATTATTAAATTTTTAACCAGGTCCACGATATGAAACTCCAAGAAATGCCGTCTCAAACGAACGACGAATCCACTGTCGAATCTGTCAACTTAGAGGAGACATCATCGCTCCTCAATGACAACGTATTGAGATCGTGCTTGGGATCAACCGTTCACTTGAGTACGAGTGAGGAACTCAAAATTAACGGAGGGAATCTTTTGAGACCTCTTCGCGAAACTTTGAAGAACAGCATAAGCCTTCTAATGGAGTCTAGTACTTCTGTCACTGGGTAAGCAGAATTTGTAGATTTCTTTATATTTTAGTCTCTTGTAATTCCAGATTTCTCATTGTTTAGAAATTAAAATAATAGGGGCGCAAATATTTAAAAGCTTAATAGTAATAATTCATTATTTTATTTAGTAGCTGATTTTTAATTAAGTACAGTAAAATCTGTTATAACGACATCGAAGGGACTACTTATATTTGGTCGTAAAAACAGATAGTCTTAACAGCCGATGACGTTATTAAGTACCTAATACAATAGAATTCGGCCGGGACCTTTGATTTTGGTCAATATAACCAGTATGTTGTTCTAAACGATGTCGTCGTAAACGGTTTTGACTGTACATACATTATCCCATCTATAGCATTATTATATAATTACTGTGATGTTGGACGAGAATGTTCCAAATATCATGGACTGCAAAAAGAACTTAAGTAAATTCTCAACCATCTAAAGATCACCACAAGACTGTCATTTAAACTTTTATCTTTTATCTTTATTTTAATTTTAACTATCATTTACAATCGGGTGCCTTTGGCCTTATTGCCAGGAGGGAGAAGTCGGGGTCCGCCTATCCATTGGTTTGACTAAGACAATTATGGTTTTCAACTTCCCTAATGCTATGAGACAAGCTGAGTATAGAGTGGTGTGGAGGCAGCAAGTCGACGTATCGGTTAGGGCTTCAAGACAGGCACGACCTTCAGTAAAGGATACTACGAAGAAAATAATAATAATAATATTATCAAATTAATATAAATTACAATGTTTCACTCGAATAATCATTAAAAGAAGCCCCTTGAAGAATTTTTAAATGGATTTGGAAAATGATTATAAGTCTAACGCCATACAATAAGTGCTTTTCTCAAATAGTTCATGATAAATCTTTGGCATAACAAATCATATATTGTAAAGCAATATTGTAATAGTTGATTATGCCTTAAATTTATTAAAAATAACACATTTAAAAAAAAATTAACAGTTATATTAAAATGTATATATTTTCCGCTAATTTTTACTACCTACTGGGACGACATCACGGAGATCTTGTTTTGTGTAATATTATAATTATAAACGCGAAAGTTTGACAAAAATAAACTCGTTTGCCAAAATCTTCTGAACCTAGTATATGTATTAAGCTATTATCAAAATCAAAACTTACAAGAAATCTTTACTGCAAAAAGAAAAATATTATTCGGGTACTAAGAATTCTTGATTTGTTATATACCGTATGGACGTTCCCGCTGTCATTCGGTTCGAGTGACCTATTTATGGGTGTATAATCTCCACAGCGACAGCGCAGAGGCCAAAGAAGCCAGACTTGCGAAGATCAAAATGGGTTGGTGCGAAGAATGCCAACGCGCTGTGAGTCGTTTGGAAGATACAATGCCGGGTATCGCTAATATGGTGCCGGGGTATAGCGCTATGGTACGTACACTTTACGTACATTCTAATAGGCTTTTTAATTTAATATTGGATTATTCAAGCAATTCTTATAGGAAGTTAATAGCTCCAGCTTTTTTTATCTGTATTTCTACCATCTAGATTTGATACCAGCAAGATTGTTTCATTATTACATGATTTGCAATGTCGTCTTAGTTACTTTGTGTTTAGGTGTTATGCACAAAAATCTAATATGAAAGTAGTATCTATAGGAAACGCCTGTTTTAAAAACTGAAAAGTTTTGGTTTGAAAGACACAGGTGGCTGACGATTAACAGACGTAGAAATGTGTCTACCCTAGTGATTATCATCGTGGATCGGTATAGCCCTTGAGAGTCTTTGCCTGATAATTCTGTATCTGTTTTATCGATTTTTATTCTATTAGATATTTGTATTAATGCCTTATATCAATTTTTGAGTTTTAGGGGAACGATTAGTGAAGACCTGTCGCTCAGTATGACTTCCATATATCAAATACTATATGTTTTTACAAACGGGAGTGAAATGACATGAGAAATACAGTTTTTTAAAGTCTTATCGTAAGACTTGCTGGTTTCTCTTATTTTCCTTCACCTCGACTCACAACGAGAGTTCGAACACACGGCTAACACTCCTCACTAGTAAATTATATTGGTGTTTTCAAAACAGATATTGGCCGATACTCCAAAGTACACCTCCATAGATGAATATCGCGAACATCAGAGGCAGCAAGTTGACGCGCAAGAGAGAAAAGTGCGTAACATGCGAATTTCATGTTGCATATTCTTATAATTTCGTAATCTTAGTTCACCCTAGATATTACCAATTACTTATGAAATCTATTTAAAAAATATATATTTGTTTAGTGTTCTAGATAGACACTGACTCAGTTGTGTTTATAATATAAGATAATCTTGATTTCTCACTATTTCTTGTATGTGAGATGTATGTTATATCCTTTACATAGTTAATTAATTGGAAAAAGAACAGAGAGAATCATCACTGAATAAATTCAAAACTCTCGTTAAACGATAAAGCTCCTTCTAAATTGGACGATTATCGAAATGATCCTAATCCTTGGGATTGATTTTCTCCAGTTCAAATAATGTGTGTGACTTAAACTTGGCGATTAAAAAGAGTTGCTGAAAGTTTCTTGACAGTTCTTGCCCGCTCTACCTTACTTGCGAACTGATAGTAAATGTCAATTTAGAATTAATTTAACGTCTTTTCTGTCGATGTTACTCGGTTAGCCATATTAATAAAGTTATTTTGAGTTTAACAGGGAGCGAAACTTGTTAAATTCCAAAAATGAAAAATTATAGTTATTGTACGTATATTTTGCTAAATACGTACGCTCCCTTTTACTAATACAATATCAATCCACACACTCTATGACTCTATAAGGCTATGTTCAGATGGCAAAAACTTGACGCGCGTTTTCAAATCGCGCACTAGACAGTTTCATACAACTTACAGGGGGGGGGGGGGGGGGGGGGGGGGGGGGGGGGGGGGGGGGGAAAAAAAGAAACAGGGGGGGCGCGGCTTTGATATTAAAAAGGGGGGGGGGGGGGGGGGGGGGGGGGGGGGGGGGGAAAAAGGGGGGGGGGGGGGGGGGGGGGGGGCGGGGGTGTAATGTCCGTTTGAAAAGGGGGGGGGGGGGGATAACCCCGGGGGGGGAATATTTTTTTTTTTTTTTCCAAATTAAATTTTTTTCCTCGCATTTAAAATGAGTGAAATTGAAGATATTGACATCGACTTACTAAAAAGAAAAAAAAAAAAAAAGGCCAGAAAGTTGGAAAATAGCAAATTTGTATAAAAAATATAGTATAATTTGTATTTTTTTCAAAATGGATGAACCCAATGTGTACGTTTTATTTTCTATTTTTCTTTAAAAACCACTAAATAAGTAGCCTCTTCCACTCCTTTTTCTAATTCTACCAACGAGTATCGACTCGCGTACTCTCGCAACGCGCGTTCGCGCTCACATCTGAACGCTCTTCAATTTGATCTCGCGTTGAACGGGCGTTAGCGCGTTACATGTGAACATAGCCTTAGTAAAAATCTAAATATTTTGCAATATTTGATTAGTGTTATAAATACCCATACTTGATGTACACGAAATTTATAGTCCTTTAAAAAAATTATAATTAAAATTTAATCGTTTTAGTTGCAGGATACAGAGAATCCAGGTGACGACGCTACGGTGTACTTCTGTACCAATTGCTTCAAGAGATATGTATTCTCGGAGTATAATGAGGAGATTGTGAGTGTATTTTAAGTGTAATGTTTTATTTAACTTGATTATAGTATTTATTTTTTAATGTACTACACTTATGAACGTAAAATAATATTTTTATAGTAGCCATTATTTTACAAAAGTTAGATGCGATTGGAATCAGGGCAGTACCTTACGATCTCTTCCGATTTCTCATGTGATAGAAAATAGAGAGTAAATATTGGAACAGATTTATGTACAGATCTCAGAGTCAATTATGAAGTCCCACAAGGTGTTCGGGGTCCGACCTTATTTCCAATAGGTATTAACAATTTAGTATTGCATTTTAATCCTATTGGTGATCTTTACAGAAACTATCAGAACCCTTATCGTGCACTAGTTTGGGTGTGAGTGTGTGCGTGGGCGACAGTGGCGATGTGTGCGCGTCTCTTAAGCCTTTGCCTAACACCGATGACGTCATTATTTCGGTAAGTATATTATGTTGTCAGCATTCGTGAATGGTCGTTGAAAAGGTAATGATTTAGATCACGAAATTAGGATAAATACATGTTATACCAAAAAATAGACTTATATTCGTGTTTTCCATTTTATAAATAGAGTTACGCGAATAAAAAAAAATGTACAACGCGAAAATAAATGAATCATGGTTTTGAAAGATTGATGATTGATTGATTTTAGCTGTAAAAAAATTGAATTTGAAATTCCTAACCAAATAGGAAATATTTGAGGTCAAAGTGGCCAGTACGACAAAACGTCAATTTTATACGTAAAAAATAAAAGAAAATATGTTTAATATGGAACATAAGATACAGGTATCACTTATTCCACTTATTCTTGGAAACGACGGAAAGTGTGTATCGGCTAAAAAGGGCGAAACTTGCCGCAGTCTGACAGTTTACAAATTACGGAGGGAATAATAATTATTGGATTTGCGTTCCCTAATTGCCATCATTTCCCATAAAATCTGATAAAAGCCATGAGGCTGATTGCAGATAGATTTAAAAGGAATAAAAAAAACTTATTCCACGTCATTGCATTATTAATCCCTACTCATCGGCAAAGAAGACAGAGAGTGAAAGCTGAGAGAAAAAGCCGGCGTAAAAAACTCTCGGTACTCTTTTAAAATAGCAAATCATCAAACAACACTTATTTTAAAACAAATTAATTAGAAGTAGAACTTTTATCAATTAGATAATCGTTAACTTTATAGTAAGCCTTTTTACACAGCTTTTTAATACATTTTTTAAATTGATTAAAAGGCAGAGATAAAAGAGTTAACATAAAAGCCCAATTATACGACACATTATTATATATTTCACAGGAGCCACCAAAGGAGAAGCCCAAGTCTCCATTGAAATCGATTAAGAAGAAAACTCAACCAGTGCCTCCAACAGCAGTTACCAAGCCGTCTTATAAGGAGCCTGATAGTGGACTATACCTGTACATCGACTTACATGGGCATGCGTCTAAAAAAGGTATACTAATAAACTTAATTTGTTTGTTATTAATATATTTAATAGCGATGAGAGAACATACTGGTTCCAATTAAAATTTCTTTGTCAGTTGCTAGTCTTAGAATATATTGTTTGTATGCAAAAGTAAATATTTACTTTAATATGAATCCACTGAACGTATTTCTATGCAATGTATTTATCACCTCGACGTCCGTCGCTCCACAACTGAGCGTTTAAGCCAGTTTTTGCCGCGCAGCACCACTTTGTGTAATCAGTTGCCCACTGAAGTATTTCCGAACTACTTCGACTTTTTGAGCGTAAAAATTCGTACTACGGCTACGCACTGGCAATGTGAGTGTCCATGGACGGCGATATCTCTTACCATTACATTTTTTTTAAATGGCAAGTCGTACCTTTGTCCTTGTTTGACTTGTTGTCGCGTATATTTATTCTGTAAAAGATAACTGATAAAAGCAAAACTGCAATTACTTTTTACAGTAAGCTCCAAATTTTAATTTCCGAAGAATTTCCTGTTTAAAGCTCAGCCTCATTGTTTCATTATTACTGTTAATTATATTGCTTTATGTTAAGGTTTATGGACAAAGTACACAAATTTAATTTTGTATCACTCTTTGACTCTATCTGTAACGAAAATTTTGTGCCCAGGTGCCATTCCGTTGTTAGGTTAGGAGATAAATTTTATCTCTTGCCATCAGGTATCTTCATGTATGGGAACCACTTTGAGGACGTGGACAGTTCCGTGGAGTGTATGCTGCTGCCTCGCATCATGTCTCTGAATAACCTACATTTCCACTTCTCCTCTTGCAACTTCACAGAACGAAATATGTATCTCAAGTTAGTTCAATTAACTTTTTAATAATTATTAATTTATCGGAATTGTGCAATGTTATCCGTTTTATCGTTCGAGCGGCGAGTACGCGTACTTCTGCGCGCTATACCGATTTTCGTACGTACTTAAAAATAAATAGGCGAATAAATTTGCGGTCAGGCACATACGAAATAGACAATACTGTTAATAAGATATTATGAAAGTTTAGATGTTTAGAGCAGTGTTGGCTTAGTGGTTTTAGCGTGTGACTCTTATCCCTGAGGTCATAGGATCAATTCCCAGCTGTGCACCACTGTTGCGTATATTTAACAATCGCTCTAACGGTGAAGGAAACGATCGTGAGGATACCGACATGTCATAGACACAAAAAGACAGAGTGTGTCAGGCACGGGAAGCTAATCTCCTACTTGCTTATTAGATTGAAAAATGATCATGAAACAGATTCAGAAATCTGAGGCCCAGAACTAAGAAAGAGGTTGTAGCGCCACTGATTTTTTTACTGTAGATGTTATGCTTAATCTGCTTCTGGTTGCATTCTTGAGGCGTAACTCCGACGATTTCAGTAATAACTAAGAAACCATCAGCTAAATGTACACCCTTTCTTAGACTTGGTAAACACATTCATTCTCAACAGGGATCGCCGAGACGGTATGTCCCGCGAAGGCTCTGGTCGGGTTGCCGTCTTGAAAGCGACAGGCCTCGTCCGGTCCTACACCCTAGAGTGCAACTACAACACCGGCCGCCTGGTCAACGTTTTACCCCCCGCCGTCAGAGACACCCCCCTACCCACCGCCCCCCACGCCGGAATGCCACCCAAGTACACGCCGCACATATTCGAAGAGGTAAACCCCTTCCAGGTACAATGTTTTGCCTGCTACATGTGGACCAAACTTCAGTCGATGCTAAGAAGCTAGGTACGTGGCAAATATGCCGGAACTACATGCGTTTTAATTTTTTGGTCCTTCGATTCGGATTCTTTATTAATTTCATTTATCGTTTTTGGTGTCTATTTTGACTAAAACAATTTTATGAATCGATATTTAGTTTGAAGTTTTATGTTTAAATCACAAAAATAGCTTGAAATGAAAAATACAATTTCAATCAAATTATCGATTGCAGTTTGGTTCCGAAAACCTGCATATACGGTTTGTGCATAAAATAATCCTATGAACGGCATATGCAGATGTGAAAATAAGTAGAAAAGCAGACGTTTAATTCCCTAATTAGTGCCAAATATTTAGAAATGGCAATACATTTCAGATAAGGCTTCGTGCTAAGAATTGGGATGCGTTCGAAGAGATAGACCCAATGAAGGTACCACTTTCAAACAATATGTATTTAGATTCGGTAGAAATTTAAACTTATGATTATGCTTCTTCTTGGGATGTCTCTTCAAATCGTCTCCATTTGCACGCCGCTGTAAAGTCACTATTCTATTGAATTATTCAGATCGTACTAGTTTTATTAAGGAATAAAACGACACATTGTATAGTGAGAAAGGCTTTACGACACTTTTGTCAAGGCGATGGCAGTTTATGACAGCTCAATTTTTTAGGTTATTTCACAATATTCTATTCGAATGTATTGTTACTATTAACAAGCTTTGAAAGGTCAGGTTAAGAAGGATAAATTAATTATTTGAGGGAAGTAGAACGGAGCTTAATTTCAGTGTTCAGATCAGAGATGAATCAGGATAGAACTAAATCGAATACTGAAAAAGATATTATATTATATGTTACCACTTACCGCTACTACAGCCTCAAGCGAGTCTCAATGTAAAATTTTCTAAAATCAAATGAATTAAAATATATTTAAATTTCTACAGTTATTTTCCACAATTATAGTCATTGTGTTCCACAGGTTGGTCGATCGTTGGGAGCGTCTATTCTAGATCTGACAGGACAACATCCGAATTCGCGTATACCTTGCTCCGAACATCGCACTCTAACCTCACTACGGGAATGGCTCCGATCGCACACGCGCACTATGCGACCGCAGGTGCGTATACGCACACAAAATTCTAATGCAAATAATTGCACTCAAATGCATAACAAATGCGTAACAGCACGAAATAATAAGTGTTCATTCTTGTTTAAACCACCGTCTAAAATATGTTTATTTTTTAATGTTATACAGTTATTTCCTTATTTATTTCCTATTAATGTTCTCTTTTTTTGTTTAATATATTTAAACTTGACGTTTTCTATTTCATATTATTATATTTTAAAACCTATCTTTGATTTTCAGTGTTAATTGGTCCCCAAATCTACTATTAAACTGCAGGTTCTTACTAAAAGTATGGTAAGAAGCTAAAGTGAGTGATGTGCCGTCCCGTCCGATATACTAACACCACGCACCCTTCTCTACTAAAATATATTTATTTGTCAAATTTAATTATGACTCGATCGTAACATTTGTTTCATTTTCAGCTGACAATGTCGCGACTTCGACCCAAGACGGCGTCACCCACGCGGGTGCCACTTTACGCCCGGTCTAAAGCCAAAGTTACCGAGGAACGAAAAGAAAACGCTTACGTGGGAGCCAAGACCGATTCGGAGAGACGACGCAGCCCTTCGGTTCTGGCCCAACGCTCCGGCCACGAAATCGTGATCAACATGAACATGAAGTACGGCAAAAAGAACGAACCGGTGAAGACTCCCTCGCGGACTCGTTACTTGACGGAGAACGAGCCGAAATCTAAAGCGTTGTCCACTAAACGACGCAACGTACTCGCGATCAGAAAGCCCAGTACCAGCAAGACCCAAGTGGGCGGAGTGGTCAAAGTTAAGGCGAACAGAAGATCTGCGGACGACGCCGAGAACAATCGCGCCTCTATAGTCTCTGCGAAGCTCAGCAAACGGAACTACGCCAGGTCCCTTCGCGGGGCCGTCACGAGATCCGCCAACCACTGTCGGGCGATGGCCTCCTCGTCTTCGGAGGATTTGATAAGTGGGACCTGGGAGGACGTAGCGGGCGGGACCGTCTTGGGGTCCCCGAGTGGGATGACTCACCCGGATACTATGTCCATGGGATCCAAGCGCAGGTCCTTCCCTACCCCCTCCCCTTCCCGCCTCAAGAAAATCCGCTTAAAGACCGCTTTGTAGCGCAAGCCGCGTGCGAGGCCCGCCCTTCGCACATCGCCGACGCCGCTCTAACCGTATGTAGTGAATTTTTGAGTTATTTACATAATTTTATATTACCTATATTTTACATTTGTAAAAAACGCTAAATGTGCAATAATATTGAAATTAGGAATGTTTATGGTTTTCGTATCGCTTAGGTCTCTGTCGAGGAGTTTTTGTATTGTAACTAACGTTGTCTTTATTCTGATTAATATTAACAAGTATGACGATAAACAGACGTAGGGGCCTATCATTACTGTTTCATACTAGGCGTTTAATAAATTTAATAGAAAAACAAAGTAAAAATTAAACCGCATCTAGAATTCAAAATTAGAAAAGCGACATTGTATTGTTAAGAATTTCTCTAGAGCGGAATTAATTATAAAGAATTTAGTTGACGTATAAGTTTTGTCACGTCTAAATTGTAAATGTAACAAAAAAATGTTTCAAAATTGATCACGTTCTATATGTATTTTTTAGATTGGAATTATAGTAAAGCACAAAAACATCAATTTTATTAATAACAGCTGTTAGTTAGTCTGTGCTTACTTTTTATTGGAAATTGTATTTTTTGACGTCTTATAAAAATTGTGTCACGTGGTTTTTCATTGCATAAATATACTAGAAAATTGTTTACAAATGTATATCGATTATGAAACTCTAAAATCCCACCGTTGATTGTAACTTTTCATTTTGTTTTTACAATCGTTGTCACATACGTGTCATCGATATCCCGTATTAACTTAATTACCACGAAAAAAGATTATATTATATATATTATTGTGAGAACACGATTTTTGCCTAATAAACCTGACACATTTAGATTTATTTTCTCTGAATATTGATCTCATGAAACAAATTACATTTTATTTTTATTTACAAAGATGAAATATTGTACAAATCATTGCTCGATTTTCATTTTTAAAGTTGATTAAACATAGTAATTTATTGTCTGAAATAATAATATATTATGAGTAACAGCAACGTTTGTTTTATTAAAGGATAACCTACTGTAACCATTTATTTTCAGGGGGAGGCCTGGGCCTGTATGAAGTTTATCAGATGATTTAGGAATATCAGTAACAGTGGCTCTCCGGTAATCCGATAATACGTTTTACAGGACAGTGTCGAACTAGGTATCTAATTTGTTGGATAATTGAGTACCTATTACCTACAACCCCAATTTTACAAGAGTCTACAAGACTTGTAAAAAAACCCGGCAAATTATAGTTCCAATTATACGATTCTATACATACCTACGTCAAATTCACTCGTTAAACTACTGAAAGATTCAGTATGCGGTCTAAAAACTCCTATTTTCCTTTAAGTCGCTTCTGGGCTTATGACTTTACTAGGTAGGATTACGTAATAAAAGAAAATAACGTACAAGTCGTCGGAAATATCTGCGAACCTGGCTTAATGACGTCATACAAACTGGAGAGATAGCAAAAAAATTGAAGATGTAAAAATAAAAAATATTTTATTTGTGTACTTATTTTTATTGATACTCGTACCTACCCATCTTACATACAGCACTAAATAGGTAGTTTATGTAATATTTCACCAAACAGAGAAACAAAAACACTAAAATGCGATTAGAAAGCAAGAAAAAATGCGGCTGGGTGCGTTGGCACGGTACTGGATAGGCGAAAACGGGGGGGGTGGGGGCAGGGGAAGCGTAGGAGGTTGGATATTTGGTGAAATACGTAATATACCTACACAATGAATAAACAGTAAACTAAGAACCCACGCTATCACATGTAGTCAAATTCTAACTATGCAATCTGATCCGACCGATCCGATCCGAAAACAATACCGACGCGTCAAATAAATGGTGGCGCGTACAAGTTGCAGTCTTGTATCCACTCAATCATGCATTATTGTCGTTAGCAAACATTGTTAAAAAATTCAATAATAATAGACACGTCGGATTACAGGAGATTAGACAGGGGCCGTATAACCGCGGGTCCAGTTTAAGTAACCCGACATCCTGGTGTGGTCGCCATTAGGTGCCTATTTCTATTACTTGACTATGACTTTTAATATATAATAAAACGTTACACGTTCATGAATACGCTTACGATAGCTTACTTATGAGCCGGCAGCTTATGTTTGCTTAACGACGCTGTTTACTTATTAGCCTGAATTATATTCAGCCTTCTAATACAACATTGAATACACTGTAGCTTTAACATGGACCAAGTAAGTAACGCATGCGCAAAATGCTTCTAAAAAATCAATTTTTTTTTATATACACTTGGCGTCAAAAAAATCGCACCTTTCTTAAAATTCGTGTCAAGCGATTATAACTTCTAAGATTGTACCCTATCATTATTAGTATCATTTAAAAGCTCAATTAATAAGCTTTCAAAAAAATAATCATTTGTTTACGGAAAATCATCATCAAATCAATATGTTGCCAAGTACGCGTTTGGAGGCTCACTAATTGTACCACCCTGGACGCGTATATAACGAGGGGGTAAAAGTCAATGATGGGTTATTCGCTATCCAGACGTCACAGAGGTCACTCCTGAAGAGCTTCGACAAGAAAAAACCCAGTGAAAATGGATACCACGGCAAAGAAGCAGCTCAAGTGGTGGCCCTACTGCAAATCGGACTACGGCAGGTTGAAGTTGCTTGGCAACTGAAAATCAGCAGATTTCGAGTGCAACGGGTATACCAACGGTTCCAAGAGACTGGAGGTTATATCAGGAGACATGGATCCGGGAGACGTCGCTGCAGTACCGTCAGAGGTGATCGCTCCATTGTGTCAACGTCTTTGCGGAACCGCTTCTTCAACGCTGTGGAGCTGCAGCAGCGGCTTTGAGCTCCTCGAAGGACAGCTGACAGCATCTCCACTATCAGAAGAAGGCTGTGAGAGAAGAATTTGCTGCCCCGGAGAGCTGCTACAGGCCCCCTATTGACTGCCATCCACCGGACGAAAAGGAAGCGATTTTACGAAACGCACATGCCGTGGACATTCGACCAGTGGAGGAATGTCCTGTCTCTGACTGCCCACCGGTATATCACCGAGATTTTGGAGGAGCATGTGGTCCCATGTGCAGGTTTTGTCGGCGCCAACTTCGAGTTCATGCACGACTACGCCCGGTGCCACATAGCCTTGATTGTCAAGGACTACCTACGTCGAGTTGGCATCAAGGTTATGGACTGGCCAGCAAGAAGCCCCGACCTCAATCCTATCGAGCACCTCTGGGACGAGCTGAAACGGCGAGTTCGGGCCCGTAATCCAGCTCCTGCCACTCTCGATGAGCTTCGAGATGCCGTCATCGAGGAGTGGGACAACATTCCCCAGGAACACGTCGTGACGCTCATCAGGTCCATGACTGACCGCTTCGAAGCTGGTCGGAGGGATAGATGATAACACTAGGTTTTAAGAGTAATTTTTAAGGATTGTCATTGTTTATTTTTTGTATTGTTCCTCTTATTTGTAATTTTGATCAGAATACACATTGTTTCACAATTTCCCAGAATTTTCTTTTTTAATGAGGGTGGTGGCGAATTTCCTACCGTTTTCAAATAAGGGATTTCATTAGCTTTCAAATGATACTAATAATGATAGGGTACAGGAAGGATCTTCGGAGTTATAATCGCTTAACACGAATTTTAGGAAAGGTGCGATTTTTTGACGCCGAGTGTACATATTCTATGTACATACATAGTGTGACAGGACCTTCTCAACTTTAGACAAGGTCTTCATAATGCTGAATGATCAATTAATTAAATTGGACCCAAATGTAATCAAACACTAAGAAAAGTAGACTAAAAGAGTTCAAATTTCAACTAATAGAATTGATGAACACCAATGTTTAATCAAGAGTGTCGACTGTGAATTAAATCAGATTAAGATAACTTGTCTTTTCTTGCAAGATGAAGTTCATATGAATATAAATAAAATTGAATCGTATTAGATATGTTGCCAAGTGCGTGATTGACGTGCGTGCGCAAGTAATTAAATTTGAGTAAATGTTTTATATTAACGAAGGTTTTAATGGAGAAAATTTGGAAAACTATTACAAAAAAGTAAGTCTATGGGGTAGAATGGTAAAATAATCCAGAATTTTGTATACAGCTACTAAAACCGTAGACTAAATAAAAAAAATATACCTACTTAGGAAAAACAAAGTTTGTGGGGCGGCAGCAGGAGGGAAATCTAGTGCAATAAATTCCACAATATAACAAAGTAGTGCAATGTTAACATTATATGATTAAAGCAGCTGTCTTTCACAAAGTATGATTTAAAAAATAAAAAGGAAATATAAATGTATACCATTTTATTCCAGTATACAATTCGTAAACTTAAACTAGAGAATTACAATCGGCGACCACGTCTACCACCCTTCCTCCTGGTGGAGTCAGATGGCACTGGTGTGACATCCTCAATGCGGCCAATCTTCATGTTTGAACGGGCCAGAGCTCTGAGAGCAGACTGTGCACCAGGTCCTGGGGTCTTGGTTTTGTTACCGCCAGTGGCGCGGAGCTTAATATGTAGAGCTGTGATTCCAAGAAGTTTGCACTTTTCAGCAACATCCTGAAAGTAATCAAATAGATTACTACTGTTACTATCACAAATTTTATGTAAATGCAAAAATTTTTATTAAAAGGGTTTTCTTCGTCCTTAACCACCAAATAAGGTATTTGGTATAATACATGTTTACACTATCCAACAGCAGAATGACAACTAACGTGATGAAGACGTTTAGTACGTCTAGGTGATGCCAATACATGACTTTTTATAGGTTATAAAGTTCAAAACATTAATTTAGCTTCACTATTTACACAAACTTACTTGGGCGGCCAACATAGCGGCGTAAGGTGAAGCTTCATCACGGTCAGCCTTGACTTTCATGCCTCCAGTCACCCTGGCGATGGTTTCCCGGCCAGACAAGTCCGTAACGTGAACGAAGGTGTCATTGAAAGAAGCGAATATGTGTGCAACTCCAAAAACGGTCTCACCAGCCAAATGCTGTGGTCCAAGAGTTACTTGCACCTCTTCTTTTGCAACTTTGTTTTTTCTGGGGGCCATGACTTAGCCTGAAAACACAACACTTTTCAATCACTTTTTTACTCTCAAAAATCTTTGAAATCCCTTCCCTGACAATCAAAATGTTTTGTCTGTCGATTTAATATAATATTTAAATTCAAAATATTTGTATATTTATTTAGATTTCCATTAAATAACTTGAAAAAATAAGCTGAAAAATAAAAATACCTTTAGCATTAAAGCTATAAAACACTAAAAAGACAGGTGGATGACAATGTGCCAATGTCAATCATGTTACATTTTGTGATTTGTCAGAAGTCAGAACTCAGAACTCACTAATGTCACTTTTATATGTTCGAAGATAGCATAGAAAAAGCAAGCTTAGTTACTATATTTAAAGATTAGGTACTATTTATTATCTGTAAATTATTTAGATTCCCTCATAATGGAGTTGTTTCTTGGTTGTTTTTCCAAGTTTTCTTTGTAGAGAATACATTATTGTTATTTTTTATGGACAGCCAAAATATCACAATGTTAAAATTACTTCGCGTAGGCAAATATTGCACGAGATAGTAATAGTTCGACCTCATAAGTTTTGCTTTATTTACCATCGGTATGCAATAATTATTATGATCATGCATGCAATAATTATAGTAAGTTATGATTTTTTTATTTATTTACTTAATTTGTATATGGTTTATTAAAAAAAAGGGTGCGTGTACTTATGTACGCGCGTTCTTTATATTTTTGTAATATAATTAATTAATAATTAATATTTAACGTAAACAATTTAATAATATTTAATATTTAGTATATTTTTCAATAACTAATTAATATTATTAACAATTATTATTATTATTTATTATTTTATTATATTATTCATTCAATTTAATAACTTGGTATGTTTCATAACCTTTTAACTAAGTAACAATAGGTCTTTGAGAAAAAACATTGCTAAATTTCTTTGAAAAAATAATTAAAACTCCTTTATTTGTTTTAAAGGTAAATGTCATTATGGTCATTCAAAATTCTTGGCATAGCTGCTAAGTTCACGCATATTCTATTTCTTTTTACTTGTAGATTGTCTTATTCCTATTTCGCTCGCGCACATTATCACACTGACAACTTAGTGTCTCAGGTGCGCGCGCATCGTAAAATTTCACTCTCATCAATTTTTCATAACGCGCCTAAAGAAGTATAACTTAAAAATAAATACTAAATTTGTTGTGTTATTACATGATTTTTATTATTGGCATACTTTTAAAAATATTAATAATCTTTGGAATTTGAAACATCCGTTAACGCCGGAAACACACACTGTAATCTGTCCAATGTCTATGGTTTGCATGGAGTTACGTCAAATTTGCCAAGTTCCAACTTCCAAGTTAAATAAATTTCTCTCTGTCCTAAATTAAGAAAATTTTACAATTTTTAACAAAACATATTGCATTAAACATTGCAATTTCAAACTGTTTAAAGTGTAGTATTAATTATCATAGTTAAATTGTTCAAATGTAAGTATTAAAATGACGTGTAATTTGTTTAAGGTTCCAACTACGCATGACGTCCTGTCATTCGCATTTCGCGTTACTCAATACCTAGGATCTTTGAAGTTAAATTAAACTATGATACCCTTGCCTGGAACTTTAGTATTTGCCTGAAATATTTGTAAAGTGACTGTCGTAAACGCATTTAACTTATGAACAGGGACCTAGTACCTTAATGCAAGTCATCATATTTGGATTGTCTTTGTGTTCCCTTAAAGAAAAAATATAAAGTAAAAGGTGTAGACTTAACTGTGATATAATAAACATTAAAATTTATATAAAATTCCAGAGTCATAATGTTTATCTGGGATTGGTTCACTGGTGTTCTTGGATTCTTGGGTAAGCATTTTGTTAATTTACATAATGCATTAAATATATTTATTATTTTCTAAATGAAATAATATGAATATTAAAACATTATCCATAGTATAAATAAGATTAGTATGTAAACAAATTAATAATAATTATCCTTCTGTTATCTTTTGTAGGAATTGCTGTGTAATAATTATTTTATCACATAGGTTCTTTACTAATATTTGACTTAGTATCAGAAAGTTAAATTAAAAATAATGTGATGTTAATTTAATACCTTATGTAAATTCTTTAATTAAACAGCAAAAAACACGTCATATTGTTAAATACTTAGAATAATTCCTTTTATATTAGTTTATCAAATGTTATACCTAAACAGGTCTCTACAAGAAATCTGGCAAGCTCCTGTTTCTGGGGCTGGATAATGCAGGCAAAACCACTTTGTTGCATATGTTAAAAGACGACAGACTAGCCCAGCATGTGCCTACATTACATCCAAGTAAGTAATCCACAAAATGTATTATGATCTAATGAAATCATATATTTATTTAAGCTGGAAATACCTTGAAGTAACCTTCACATTTATTAATAAGATGAGTTAAGGCTAATGTTTTTAACAAATTTTGTTTTATTTATATAATTTATTAGCTAGGAAGTATTTGCTATAATATATTAATAGGTTTTTTTAGAATTTAGTTGTAATCTTATATATTATTGACCTTCATAATGAATTTGAATACTTAATTTAACACTTTCAAAATAAAAATAATCTCTATTTAGGTATATATAATCTTTCAGAGTGTTAAACTCAAAGTCTAGTCATTGATAGTAATGTTTTAAGAAATGTTGCCTGAATTTCTAATATTTTAATTATTTTATAATTTCATTTTATTATATTGATGAGGGAATTATTCTCCATTGTTGTATATGTCTAACTTAATATTAAACTGGTTACAGCATCAGAAGAGCTATCAATAGGCAACATGAGATTTACAACTTTTGACCTGGGGGGCCATGAACAAGCTAGGCGTGTGTGGCGGGATTATTTCCCTGCTGTAGATGCTATTGTTTTCCTTATTGATGTTTGTGACACACAGCGTTTTAAGGAGTCAAAAGACGAATTAGACTCGCTTCTCACTGATGAGACCCTCAGCAACTGTCCCATATTGATCCTCGGCAATAAAATAGATAAACATGGAGCTGCCAGTGAAGATGAACTTAGGCAATTCTTCAAGTTATATCAGTTGACTACTGGAAAGGTGAATATACATAGTATTTATTTTTATATCTTGTGGCAATACTATTTATTAAATACTATAGTATTTAATAAGACTTATTTATATTTCCTTTGTGTAACCTTGTCATAAGGAAGCTAGTAGAAGTATTTAATTATAGAGAAATTTATCATGCGTATTTTTGCATCTAAATTCATCATTTTTGTCATTGTTATTTAGTGTGAGTTATATTCAACAGGGCAAAGTACCAAGATCAGAGTTAGCAGGCCGTCCCCTAGAACTTTTCATGTGCTCAGTTCTAAAGCGCCAAGGCTATGGTGAAGGTTTCCGTTGGCTCGCCCAGTACATTGACTGAACACACCGCCCATGAGCGCTCGTTCACCTCGCCCACATGCCCATATGGGCGCTCACATCGGACATACGTTAAATACATTTAATTCGTCCTTTTTTGTTTTAATAAGCAATAGTTACATTAAACATTCAATAATTTAAACTTAGGACAAATTTTCTCATTAATTAAAAGTTTTAAAAGTGGTGGTGTTTAGTTGCAGTCGGTAAATTCATTTCTATCATAAAAGAAACATAATGTTTAATCTAATATGTGGTATAATTGTTTACTATTTCTGTATTTTATAATAATAATATTGTTTAAGATTAGCCAATTTAAATAGGGGTTAATAATCACACGGGAATCTATGAAGACCTATGTAATAATGACATTAAATTTTCAGTTCTTGTATATATTCCTTGAGATCTAATTTAATAATGCTATATAAAAAATTTATACACAACATAATGAGTTCAACAGACTTAAAAGTGCAAAGGTTTTGTTATTAAGATAACGAACGAACTTTGCGTATTTAAATTTTGTTTAAAAATAGTTTGATATGGCAAGTGTCAAAATTAATTCGAAAATCGTCACAGTTAAACAATTAAGCAGCCTTTACAACTTCAGTGTAAATTTTTAAATTGATTCAAATATAGTGTACAAGTGAGCGAGTGGACTTTAAAGCGGTTGGACTCTGTCCTAATGAAGCTTTTAGATAAATTTCTTTCTTATTTCTGGATTTTATGTCACGCGTATACAGTGACATTAAGTAAATTTTAACCGCATGACATAAATGCAGAAACCTACTTATTCAATGGATTTTTTCCTGGTTTTTGAAACCATTCTAATAAGTATGGTGCAATTTTGCTTTTGTGTATAGTACCTAAGTATTGTGTCTGGCCTTTTATTTATTATGATTTGATACAGTTTAATATGTATTATCAGTCTCATTCCATTTGAGTGATACCTATCATGAAACATACATTGTTTACAATGATTATTTTTGTAATATCAGTATAATTTTCAACGGAACGGCTGGTCTATGTATGTTGTACTTTTCTTTCTACCGTTAGACACGTTACGAACGAAGCACAACAGTAGATACTAATGAATATTCTACGAGAACTTAGTGTTACCATCACATGAAGATATTGATGAGTTCAAAGGATAGTTTTAAGTAGGATAGTCAATTGATTTGGTATTTTCAGAATCGATTTTCAAATTCTGTAATTATGGCTTTACTAATTACGACGGGCCGTTTCCAACAGTTTGTTGCGATCAACAACTGGTGTTCCAGATTTACTTAGGATTGTTCTTCGGTATATTATTTTTGCATTATAAGTTCAAAAAATGTTTGTAATAAAATTTTTATCAAACAAATTCAGTGTTTCATTTGAATAGGAATAAAGAAAAGACATAGCTACTTATTAATGTTTAATGAAAGTAAAAATAATGTGACAAAAATATTTCATTTGGAATATTCATACACAATTCCTTCTGTGAAAACATACTCATCTAGTGTAATGTATGGGAATGCCTTAAATAAATAACTGATGGTAAAGCAATGTCAGTATCACTTGGATAGCGATAAACAAAATTCATTCATGATTATTCCTATTTGTTGATTGACTTTATTTACAAAAACGATCTCACGATATTGCACAAAATACTTAAAACTACGCGATCGTAACTCAGTTTCATTTCAGTCGGATTGAGACTCGCACTGTTATAAAAGTCAAGATTATCAATAGATAAACACTATTTTATCACAATGGTACTATTAGCTGTGTAAAGGAAAACACCGTATGGAAATAGATAATGCAGTTCAACCTCGCGACAAATTCGTATCAAATACAAAAAATCTATTTACGAAATCTTATAACATCTAGTTTGCGTTACCTTTTTCTATACATTTATGGATTTCTTAAACTAAATGCAATACTCTAACTTACGTTGGGCACTCGCGCCAAATTGCCTACGTCGTGACTACGTGAGGTATCACAATTGGATTATAACTACACAGCTTTACCTATTTAAAACTATTAATAGTTTTTAACACTTCACTTGGATTTTATAAATTACACTATTATTTTTATTCATTTAAAATTGGCCGTGAAAAAACCAAGAGCCCAATATGAAAATACGTCAAAATAACATAATTTTATTAGTATTTTAAGCCAAACGAAGTGTTAACTTTCAGGTTTTGTGGTCAACTTCTAACCTAACACTAGCAAGGCGCCCTGGTGTCCGTATGTCTATCTATATACGCTACATACAAAACTGTGAGGCACGATGTGGTGATCCGTCCACAAAGTTATTTAAAATTATCTAAAAATTATTTCAATTATACAAAGGATTGCACAAATCAATTATAGAAGCAGTCATTCAATATAATTCATACAAAAAATAAAAAAAAGTTTAAAGTTAGTGTAGAAAAGAAAACATGAAATAGAGAAACTGAATATGACATTTTATAAATAACAAAGAAGACAGATGCTACAAATAACCGAAGTACTAAATGCAACCCCCGACGAGATTATAGATGATAAATATAAAAAACCACAGACCTCAATGTACATATTTACAATTTCGATAGAATAATGTCGATAGCAACAGTAAATAAACATTCGAAAGTTATAATAAATGTCAAATTATAAAAGATTTGATAAAATTATACTTAACCTATTCGGGAAAACTCGTCAAAAAAATAACAATGATCTTAGTCGAAAATTCACACTGTGTCAAATGTTATACAAATGTAAAATTACTTTGGTACAACTAACACTCATAGCCATCATCTATCCGCCGAATAAATCGGAGAATTTCTTTCGTAATTTTAATATTCTAGGGAAAAATTACTCGTAAACATGTCTTCATTTAGTTCATCCATTTGCGACAATTGGGTGCTCCGCACATGCACATGATTTTGTGTGCGTCGTCTTCTATGTCGAATTTGTAGTCATACGCCAGCTGTAGAAATGCCGAGTGACTTAAAACATTTATTAAATAGCTTGTTGGCTAAAATAAACTTTAAAATAATCAGCTAATTTCTATATAAAAAAAAATATTTAGAAAAATTAAACTGACTTCATATTTCATATTCCCTCCAACACGTGGATACCCATATCACTATAACTATTAAACGGGTTGGTCCTTAAATAGGAATACAACCTCATATGATATTTTAAACAAATATACACTTACTAAATTGTATATTTAAAATACTGAAATTTATGATCATATTATCCTATGCCAACAGTAATCCTTTATTTACTGCTTTTTAAATGTCGGTTAAGTACAAACCTCCTCGCCCCTAGAGATGCGTCGTTTAGCGAATATGATGATGCGGAGATGCCTGTCCACTTCCACGGTCTCCGCGACACAGTTCGGTTGGCACGAGTGGTTGATGTACCGGGCGAGCCCTCCGCAGAGGGTCGCGTCCACTACTCGTCTCTCGTCCAGACGGAACATGTAGATGCCACGGTTCTAAACACATATTGCTAACTGAACAACTTTTTTACGAAACAGTCTGGAAAATATCCTTATTTGTCACGCATTATTACATTTATTCACGAAAAATATATCATAATAATACAACTTTATTAATTAAATATTATTCTATTGCTGCATGCTTTTACGCAGGTCCCCCACACTAGGAAGTTCCTGTTCCTGTGTGTGGGTGACCAGACTCTTTCGAGGATAAAAGAGCACCTTAGTACTTAAAAATACACAGTAAAAAGTGAATTAAAAAAATGGTGCGTGTACTTATGTACGCGCGTAAGAAGTTATACTTCTTTGGCTTTCTTTATTTTTTTTAAGTATAATTAATATTCAACGTAAACAATTTAATAATATTTAGTATATTATTCAATTATTAATTAATATTAATAACAATTATTATTTATTATATTATTCATTCAATTTAATAACTTGGTATGTTTCATAACCTTTTAACTAAGTAACAATAGGTCTTTGTGAAAAAGCATTGCTAAATTTCTTTGAAAAAATAATTAAAATTCCTTTATTTGTTTAAAAGGTAAATGTCATTATGGTCATTCAAAATTCTTGGCATAGCTGCTAACTTCACGCATATTCTATTTCTTTTTACTTGAAGATTGTCTTATTCCCATCTCGCTCGCGCACGCTATAATCACACTGACATTACGTAAATTTCACTCTCATCAATTTTTCATAACGCGCCTACAGAAGTATAACTTCAAAAATTTCGATTAGTATAAGTGTGCCTAAAATGTATGGGTGTGTGAGTGAATGATCAAATGATAATGGCATCCATATCACCTCAGACCACCACAAGTAATACATTTTTATTTCATTATATTTGAATCATTACTGTCAAGCTATAATGACGTAACAGTGTTTTCAAGATATCTATTATCAAACTTAATTTCGCACTGCTGCGACCTCAATAATTTAATTAACGCCAAAAATATTACGCCTGTATCAGGCACAGAAGACTAACCGAGATGGCTTTAATTAGAACTTGGCTATTAGAAAAAAAATCACAAAACAGATTACAACAATAATTTTGGTTATAATACATTTATCAAAAATTGATATCACATTGGCATAAACTTGTCGAAGCTATCGTAAAGTCCGTGCTTAATCTGTATATGAAATCTTTTATTAACTTACCTAAAAAAAGTACCATTAATAAAAGTGTATTAAATACAATGAAAAAATTTACAAACTTACCCTTGCTTCATATTGCTTCTCTCGTATCTCGGATAACTCCGATCGTATGATCTCTCCAATATATTCTATCACCATCGTGTGTTTTTCTAGATCACGCGCCGCGTACAGTCCTAAGCCTTGAATTTTTGACCTGTAATGTTTTTACTTAGATAATTTTCTATAACATTCGTCACGTATCTTTGAATAAAAATTTATTTTAGTTTTCTTGTTATCGATTATAATTATTATAACGATGTAGGTTAAGACTATTTTGATAATCTAAACAAAAAAATCTATCTCACAGCATGGAGATATGTATATCTGAAATGAATAAATGTGGTGTTGTAAAAAACAAAGAACCAAAATGTGGTTTAGATAAAAATAGATATACAAATATGCATATACAGGTTGCAGGTATATATACTGCTCAAAACAATTAGCGGAACAAGATTTTTCTCCTTTGTATTGCTTAAATATAATTTGATTTAAATTAAATTGTACGCTATTTTTTACCTTGCTAGTTGCTAATTACATAACAATCAAATAAACAGTATTTTCATTGTAGACGAAAAACTTTCTGTAACCATCAAAAAATATTCATAGTTAATAATAAGTAATTAAAAAAGCTTAATAAAAAGAAAATTAAAATAAATTTAAAAAGTTTGGTCCTGCTGTGAAACTCGAGCTGCTGGTGTTTGGGGCAGTCCGACGCTGTACTGTAAGTAGCTTTGTTTAGCGCTGGCAGGCCTCCATTTCCGGTTTCCTGCTGTATAAGTAATTGACGTGATACTGCATATTTGGCCTGGCATTAGCGTATTGAAGGAAATCTGGGCCCATACCAGCTGCTGGGTCCGCCAAACATGATCTTCGAGCAGTAAGTTGAGCCAGGCGCCCAACTAAAATCTGTGCTTGTCCAAATTAACTCCGCCCCTAAACCATCACAGAGCACATCCAAATTTGCTAAAATCCTGGACCCCACGGCCCAAGCGTCTCTAGTCCAACAGGGAGACAAAATCGCAACTGTTGGAGGAAAGGACTTTCTAAAAGCACTGGACCCAATTCAAGTGCGATTATCTTTTTCCAATGTGCACTTGCTATGAAAAACGACCATCTTAGGGATGCAAACAATGCATCTTAGATATTTTTTTGTAGATCTCTTGCAGTTGTGGTGCGGTTACGAAATGGCAATTAATAATATTAATTTTTTTCTCTCGACCTTAACCACGCCTAGTATGTCCTATCACCGGTATCGATTAATTGAGCTTGTTAATTTCCTTCATACGCATAGTTCGACCCTCTTCAAGCAACGATAGCGGGAGACATTAATTAGTCATATCTGGCATTAACAAATACTCGCTTCAATGTATCAATCTAAAAAATTTTTCATATTACAAAAAAGAAAAAAAGTTTTAATGTGATTAGAAGTAATAAATTCAAGACGTCCTTTGGCAAGTCTGGGACTCTTTAATAAAAAAAAAAATTGAATTTTTTATTAGCATTTATATTTAAATTGCAAAGTTGTTTAAATCTAATTTTAGTGTAAGCAATAAAATGAAAAAATCTTGTTCCGTATTTACCTTGCAATAATACAATTCATTATTAAAACCTCCAAACTCAAATAAACAATTTTCAATTTTCTTAACTTATATTGTAATAATCGTATTTGTATGCACTGAATTAAATCGAATCTAAAAGTTGGCCCGGCAGCAGTGTACTGAGTACTCTTTTAACGCTGGCGCATTCCTCGCTGTATTGCGATAGCGGGTGGGGAAAGCCCCAGCTCTGGGGTCATCGGGAACCAACGAGCGAGTGTTACGTCTCCAATTATACGCGAGCGCAACGAGCCTCGCTAGTCGAAGCACACCTCGGTGGAGGAAAGACTTTCTTGGAACAATAAGTGCGCCATCTTTATATGCCACCTTCTAACAACGCCGATGCGAACATGATTTAGAACTTAAATGCAATAATAGTAACGGTTACCACTAGTTGTCTCTATACCTTTGGCTTGTTAATTTATGGGACAATCATTTATATCATGTAACAAATATAAGATTTGTTTTAAGTACCTAATAAGGCAAGTCTGCAAATTGTTAGCAACTCATACTAAATTGCATTGAGGTCGTAGAGATCGTTCCTCCGCTGCATTTGCATCTTCTTATATTGACTTCTCTTTGTACGTGCGGCAAGTTTCGAACATTGGGGGTAACGAACGAGCGAGTGCCCCTCCATACGCCCATACGAGCGCATCGAGCCCCTCGCTACGAGCCACACCCCGGATGGATTTATGTCCAAGCCACCTTCTAACAACGCCGATCGACCGAACTTGAAGCGATAGTCGGTTAGTGTCTCGATACCTATCATTTATTTATTTTTATTACCTAGTGGGCATTAGCGTGCAACTTATCCCCTGGAGGGGGGGGGGGGGGGGGGGATCTTCTACGTGCGCATTGAACATTACCAAAAAGTCGACGGCGTGTGTCAGGCACAGGAAGCTGATTACCTACTTGCCTATTAGATTGACAAATGATCAGGAAACAAATACAGAAATGTGAGGTCTAGACCTAAAAAGGTTGTAGCGCCACTGATTATTTTTTTATAGATTTGTTTTATTTATTTATTTTTAAATAATTTTATATAATTCTAATAGTGCTTTTAAAATATGTATTCTTATATTATGATATTTTCTTCCAAACGCTGTTTTACTTTTCTAGTTTCTTTTCTCATTCTAATATTATTTTCCACCATATAGGGTCTCCGCCAAAGATGATAATGCAATAAGTAGGTTATTTTTATTTTATAGATTAATATTTTTTAAACGTCAAACAACTTTTAGGACGTAATAATTTGTCCTGTAAAACAACACGACGGTACACAAGGTTTTTGATAAATTATTAGACCGTATTCTACTTCAACCAAACTTAAATTTCATTTCAGCACATATTTGTATCTTTCTCTATAATATGGAAGACTAAGATGTCGTCTTCTACGCCATACCTTTAATTAGTTTATTATAATATTTCTTTTTTTATTAATTTGAAATTTTAATAGGAATCACAGCATATATATCTCTATAAATGATGATAACTTAATACTTTTTAGAAATTTGAACAGAAAAACGATAGATATATTAAATAAAAGTGTAAAATGATAATATCTCATATTACATACCAGGTAAACTCTCCAATACCCTGACAACGGATGGCTCAGTGAGTCCGAATAAATCTTCTCCGGTGACATAGTTTGGCCACAGTTTTAAAATGCCATCTTCATTTCGACCTTCTCTCAATGCGGCTACAGTGTCTAGTACCTACAACACACATTTATAGTCAAATACGTCTTTGATTTTCACGAGTTAATATGTTTTTCAACTATGTCAATGATATCTTAATATCTCGTTACACCGTAAAGATGTTTTAGAATATAGACTAGCTATTATCCTCCCTATTAAGAAACAACCATAATCCCGAAATATTTTTTATTTTTTGTTCCTCTTGCCATGTGCCCCGCGCATTTCCATTTAAGTTTATTTATTGTAACATATGCTACCTTACCTTCTTTCAAGTAATAAACTGGTGTCCAAGGAACATTAAACGAATAAGAGAAAGACAATTCAGAAGGTGGATAGACCAAATTAAGGAAACAGCAGGTGGTTCAGAGCAAAGAATGACACAGTACAGGCAGGAATGGGGGGATTTGAAGGGCCAATGTATGTGCATCTGTATGTATGCCCATTTTTTTACCAAGAAATGGGCATACATACGGATACTTAAAAAGGGTGAGATGATATAAATGAGTTTAAGTGTAAAAGTATCTGAAATAAAAGGCTATTATTATTAGTCAAGTATTATTATTAGTCATAAATAGTCAAATTTCGACACTACCTATCCGGAACTCGGCAAGTGTAAACCAGGCCAGGCAGGTTATTATAGGCGTAAAGATATTTAGTATGAACTTACCTTAGCCCAGGCAGCACGTGGCGTAGGAGCGCACATCTCATGGCGGGAGTCATCTTGAACCCGCACGTGGAACTTGGGCCGACCTTCCTCTTCTGATATCCAGCACACGTAGCGGCAACGACTGTTTGCACGATTCATCGACCAAAAGAAACGCACCTGACAAAGAAGAAATTTATGATTGTAGGTCTAGTTTTGTGCGCAATAATTAATTAATTTTTAGCTTTATAAGCACCGCGAACATCTGCTCTTATCTGCTTATCTCTAAGCAGATAAGAGTCTATAGGGTTTAATATACATTTAATTGTACATTTTGTACGGGAATAAATAATAGTGCTTTTTCATATCTAAATATATGAGTGGCACTGCAACCTATTTTAGGTATGCGCCTCAGATTTGTTTATTTTTCATGATCATTTGATTAATCTAATAGGCAAGTAGATGATCAGCCTCCAGTGCTGACACACGCCGTAGACTTTTTGGGTCTAAGACATGTCGGTTTCCTCACGATGTTTTCCTTCACCGTTCGAGAAAATGTTAAGTCTAAGTTAAGTTAAGAAATGTGCACATAGAAAGAAAGTCTATTGATCCACAGCCGGGGAACTAACCTACGACCTCAGGGATGAGATCGCACGCTAAAGCCACTAGGCCAACACTGCTCATTATTCTTTTTCATATCTATTTATTTTAAGGAGTCCGTTTGACACAGGAATTGTACAAATTAAACATGCTTCGAGTATGAACCACAGAATATTTATAACTAATGTATCAGAACATTTCAGAAACAATTTATATTTCATATGATGTACAATTTAAATACTAAAAATCCTATGTCCACTAGGTGGGGCAGAAGACAATTCAATATCATACAGTATATATACATCAAAGAATAAAATTATTGAATAAGTCAATCTTTATGTCTTAAGAAATTTATTCTCGTGTGACTTACGATTTTATATCCAATAGGGTAGATATAGTTGGGGGTATGGAATGCAGCCAGTTGGTGGGGCAGCAAATGCCCCGGGCTGAGGAAGATGAGCCCGCCCACACGGATCAGGTGGTTGGTGTCAGAGTGCAGCATCACAGAGGCCACCTGTCTCTGCTCATCTCGGGATATGTATACACGACGCTGGACGCTAAGGGTTGTCAGCTCGTTGTCCTTTTCATTCTAAATTATAGAAGTAGTATAATTAGTAACCGAAAACTAGTATATAATATACAAATAATCAATTATATAGACTACAATATTCCAACAAGAAACAGAAGAGTTGTGACTGTGTAAAGGAGCGTTCAAGTATTACGTCACGCAATTTTTGGAGATAATTGACCCCCCTCCATGTAACGCGCCGTAACGTTTTTCTGTACCCAAGTACAGTACTGTACCCAAGTATAGTAAAACGTTTCTTGACCACCTAGTAACTCTTTATAGTTAAAAGTTACCATTATATGGTGTAAAGTACTGGAAAGTAGAAAATAATATTAAAAATAACGCGTAATTCAGTCCCCGCCCCGCATCGTAACGTTTTATAAAAGGAGACCCCCGCCCCCCAAATTCGTTACGTAATACTTGAACGCTCGCCAAAGAGACATGCAAATTATATTAATATTATTAAAAAATTAAGTGTAATATAATTTTAATTAGTTAAAATTCAATATATACCTTTGGAGCATGTGAAGCGCAGAATGCAGTTTTGTTCTTGTAAAATACGCAATTGTCTTTCACAGCACATCCCAGATGGTAAACACTTCCACAGCGGACTTTGAAACATCTCACAGTTGCTCCCAATCTTCTACAAACCGCGCAAGTTGCACTGGAGCCGGCGGCTAAAGCGTTATCTACGTTCATGAGCGCTCCACTAACAGTCTCATACACGCCTTCAGACCAAAGCGCACAATTCAGATGCACCCATCTGTCTACGTCTGAGTTCAGCAGTCTCGATACACCGTCTGCCACACCGTCCCCTTGAATTCCACACAATTCGCACTTTCGGAAATCTTCATTTGTAACAGGCATTATAGCTACGCCTGTCCGGAAAACCAATTCAGTAAGCTCTCTATCGGTCGGTCGTTTGTATTTAACGGGCGGACCAATGCATCCCGGAGTCCATAATTTATAACGAATACCTTTGAACTTTTCTTTCTCAACGCTTTGATTACTTTTTTCATCAGTGTCGACACTCTTTAAGTCTTCGTCTAACGCGCTCACATCGTCACCGACTTCTTTCATCAATTCGTCATTATCTAACGAATCCATAAATGATAAGTCCATTTTTTCATCTTTGATATCGGGTTTAATGTCGAATTCATCAGTTTCCATACTTTCGGTTGACGCTGTGTCGAAGTCATCGCGATCTTTAGACAGATTAGTTTCGATATCCGATTTGCTATCTTCCTTAATCGGCGTCTTTTTTCCATCAAGAATAATATTCGTTGGGCGCCACGCAAATCGTTCATAGCATTGTGTACTACAGAAATAAAGCTCCGAGTCACTGTCACAAAGGATTTCCTCAGCGTTTCCCTTATTAGCTGCGAGAAGTGGAAACTCGGAAGCCTTAGCTCTGACGACTGAATCTAGTATAACAACATCGCAGTGACGGCAGAACTTAGCCGCTCCGTTCAAAATGCTTTGGATATCGATAGGTGCTCCTTCTTTACCATCTTTTCCTTTCGATCTATATAGTCCTAATTTATGAGAAGGTGGTGTCGCAGTTCTTTCCACTATTTGATAGGCTGTTGGCGGCGGAATGTGCAGTATTCCTGCAAGTTCTTTAAGTACACCCAGTATATCTTCAGCTGCTCCTGATGTAAGGGTGAGGGTAACGGTAACGTTTTCATTACTCTCTGGATTACTAGGAGAGTCTTCCATTTTCGTTTTAACAATTGCGTCTACAGATTTCAATTGTTTGTGACCATCTTCGTCGTCTTTCAACGACAAAGGTTTCACACGAATAGGTATAGGAGTTATAATAGGAATAATGGGAGAAATTCGACCAGGTGCCAGCATATCTTCATCTTCCTCCTCTTCATCATCATCAATAAGTTTGAGTCCAGGAAATCTATCATCCGATTCAAATTCAAATGCTTCAGGACTTGAGCAACTAACAATTGTATCTGGAGTATCCGTGTCACGCTCTTTACAAATAAAATCAAGCTTCTTATCTTCAGGATCTTCTTCAAATAGAATAGGTTGAAATTCTTGATCATAAAAGCCTCTTTGTGTCGATGCTGGTGGTTTCTCGGGTAACGGTTCCTCATCACCAAACGGCTTTGTGTTATAATAATCGGCAACATTTGGAATCCTAGCATTACCAAATTCGCCTAACAAATCTCCTTTCGAAATGTCGTAATCCTTGTTTTTTAATTTAGTTAAATCTCCAGATCCGAACAAAGGACAAACTGCAAAATTTGTTGTTAAAGATGGCTCCTGAATTTGCATAGGAGGTAAAAGGCGTAATTGTACCATTAAGTTATCAATAAATGTATCGTAATCTTCTTCATATCTCGAACCCTTACGAGGTCTTTTCTTTGCTGCAGCATTTATACCATTTTCAGCAGCAGCTTTCAAGTTCATTTGCATTTGTTTTCTTTTTTTCTGTTGATATTCCCTTCGTTTTCGTTTTTTCGCCTCAGACGGTGTTTCTGACGGATTTATTTCAGATGCATGATCCATTATCACACTCTCTGGATACTCCTCTTTCATAGGTTGGTCAAGCTTTCCTTGATCCGATGCAGTTGATATTCCTGAAGTCGCAGATTGTTGGGAGCTTTCATCTAGAAGTTCCTTCTTAACATCCATAGGTGTGAATGGCCTATGTACCGGACTTTGCTGGGGTGGTAGTACTTCCTTTTTGATCATTTGTTGATGCAATAGTTGTTGGCTTTCAACACTCATTGGATACATCGGCATTGTCTTCATGGTTGGAGAACATTCCGGTATCGGTGTTGTATCTTCTTTATTTAAAAGTTTAACGGGTTGTTTTCTAACATCCATCAAGGACTGCGTAGATGAGTGCATCATTGGTGACATCGATGATGTCGGAATAGATGTCAACGATCGACTTGTAAAAGGTTGACTAATACTAGTGATATGCCTAGGAGAGTTTTTAGGAATTTCCACCTCTTGTGTTAAAGATATAGGAGGAGGTGGAATAGAAGGCCTGGCCAGTTGTGCTTCCAACGACGGAATAGTGCCTAAGGCTGGTGCAGTCCTCTGAATTGTCACAGTTCTTTGCGGTACGCTTACACTGGTGGTCGCGGTTGAGGTTTGTAATAGCTGTTTCAATAAAACATTTTGCGACTCATCATTCCTCTGGATTGCATTTTGCAGTTGAAAAGTTTTATTTGCCGAATTGTCAGCAGTTGTTATAGTCGAGTTGTGGTCATCAGTCTCCATTGGCTCCGATTTGACTATTACGGACTCAACACTATGACGCTTTGTTGGTTGGATATGGCCTACAATCACCTCACTCTTTGGCTCATCTGTAGATTTAGATCTTTTTAAAGGAGAAGTCAATTGTGTATGCAAAAGTTTGGAAGAAGTAATGAAGTTAAGTGGCCCCTGTGTTTGTTTTAACTGCATCTGGTTAATGGCAGTATTAACAATATTGTGTGTACGAACGGTGACATTAGGGGCAGGCTCCTTATTAGTTATTATTGATCTTGAAGTCATCACCAGCGCTGGCGGTTGGCTTGAACTTATCGACTGTGGATTGAATTGCAGGTTACTTGTGTTGATTTGTCTGGCAGGTTGAAGCAATGTATTACCTAATATGCTCGTAGGTAGAGCCTGAGATTTCTGGAAATTACTTATACTTGTAGTTACAGTGTTGTTACTATGAGAGTACATAACCTGTGATGTATTTAAATTACTTTGAATTTTCGACAAGGCGGGCATTTGAATTATTTGCGATTGCATTGATGTAGTAATGGTATCGTCTCCTGAATTAAATCCTTGATTTGTGATTGTTTGAGTTGTCATAAGCGGCGACTGAGCAGGCGATTTTAATAAATTACTTTGCAAATTGACGCTCGGTGAGTTGATAGGAGACACTGTCGGTGATTTTCGCATTTGTCCCAATGTGGACAATGTATTTACGCGTGATCCAAAAGCTTGCGCCGCACTCATAGGCAATGGATCAGAAGACGAAATAGATGTTGGGGGTTTTTCAATTTTTTGTGGAGGATGTGGCCTCGAAGCTGTAACCTCAACCTTTGAGGATGGTAGAAGATTTTCATAGTTTACTTGTGTCGGAGTCGCGTCAACTTTTCTGGTGACTATTTGGGTGTCCACTTTCGACGCATTAGTATTAAGGGAAGACATTATAGTTCTCAATTGCTGTGATACACTGGCCATGTTAGATGTCATTTCAGCCGGTTGTGATAAAGGCGAAAGTTGGGGCACTGTTGCCGATTGCATATTGAGTCTTTCTTGTTCTCGTGCCTGAAATGTTGGCTGTTCCTGTGGTTCTTTATTCACTCGCTGAGCCGTAGGATTGTTAAGTGGGTGGTTTGGATTATGCATTGCAGCTTGAACTGTTTGTTTGTTTGGATGCTGTTTGTTTCCAAAACTTTTCCCATCGTCACCTATATTGTCGAGCATACATAACATGTCCTCAAAGGATTCCACATGTTTTGGATTACCTTCAGAGGTTTCTGGGTGTTCACGCATTGTAATGTCATTGAGATATCGCTCCTGAGACGGTGTCGGTGAAGGAATAGATATCTGAACGGATTCTTGGGCCAAATCAGATGAAATTTGCATGTTGGAACCTATAACCATTTCTTTAGTTTGATTAGCAATAGCTTTTATTGTCTTAACCACATTGTCTTCGTGTTTGGCCTCCGACGACGTGGCATGTTCATTATTTGCTTTATTGAATGGTAATAATATATTGCTTTGTATATTATCTTCCGGTTTATCCTCATCATCACCCTCCATTATATTATCTGGAATTTTCTCTGGTATTGGATCCGGACTCTTAATGTCAGCTTTACCTAGTAATAATGGTGTCCTATCAGTTAAACAGAGTGTATGAGGCAGCTCAGTTTGTTGGCTTATTTCATTTTCAATATCGATATCTCTATTGGAATCCTTTAAAGTGTGTTTAGGTTCCTTTGGCGCTATTTCCTGGGTCAAAGAAGAGAGCATAATATTATGTTGTGAAGTGGTAGATGTCGCCTGCGGTTCCTGTGCATTTTCGGAGGTGACCGTACTGTCTGGAGAAGCGGCGTCATCTTGAAAAATCTTAGCTGGCAAAGTTGCATCATGAGTTACGGACAAACTTGACAACTTTGTATTGGAAAGAGACAAACCCATTGGTTTCTCAATTGTCTTAACAATTTTTTGCTTTACTTGATGTTGGGTCATTATAGTTACTGGGACCCTAGTCTGACCCGTCATAGTGTTGGAAGTAGCAAGAGTAATGACGGGATTGATACACGAACCCTTGGGAACATTGGAGGATATCACGCTTATCACAGAACTCATAGGCTTGCTCAATTGTTGGGAAGATAAATTTAACTGTTGATTTGTAATGTTGAGTGGGACTTTTTTTATTTGAGCTTTGGTTAGCCCACCGCCATGCCCTACACTGCCAATAGGAACCGAGAGGTTCTTCAAAACTGGAACCGAAATAGTCTGGTTCGCTATTGACACTGAAGCGACAGTTGCTTGCGAGACTTCCTTCAGTATTTTAGTATTCGAATGAGGCGAAAGGACAGTCGCGCTTAACATCGGTAAACGAGAAAGATTTGAGTTTTGTGAAGTGTTCACTAATTTGTACTGCAAGTTACTTGAAGGTTGTTTTGCGGTCGCCAAGCTTATGACGGCGACAGTTTTAGTCGTAGTTTCAGTTCGGGTCAGCGTTTTCTCGTGCTGAATTTCTTCTTCGGCCTCGTCTTCCGGTTTGCCGCTATCGATGAGTTCTTCGAAATCCTCTTCAGTGGCGATGCGCTCTTCGGGCGAGATTGCGCCTGGCTCAACCACCACTATATCGTCATCGTCCATGTGCTGAACTAAGTTTCCTATCTCGTCGTCCTCTTTAGAGAAACTCATTCTAGCATCAGTGGAAGCGTAGTCGACGCTTTCCGTTGAGTAAAGAATGTATTTTCTAGCCTCGCTGTGTTCTCCTTCCTCCTGGTGCACTTCGGGAGCGGCAGTTTTGCCCGAGAAACGCGGCCGTGGAGTTCCACGCTTCAGTATAGATATTTTGCTTGCGTGACCTCTCCGCCTATCCTCTTCTTTGGGTGGCCATCCTGGGGCTCCACCGAAAAGACCCGGTTTGAAGTATCTATACCCGGGGGGGATTGGCGCCATGTGGTGATGATGACCACCTCCGTGATCGTGATGAGGTGCCGGGGAGGCTGCCGGCGACGCAGATGGCGTCGGGGTACGAGCCACGTGAGGCGAACGGGACACTGATGGCGACGACGGAGCTCCACCCATTGGGCTGTATTGCTGACGCTGAAGCATTTGCTGTCTCTGAAAATAAGATACATTATTTATATTACGATAGACAGGAGAGTTATTATATACACAATTGTTGACTTTATCAATGAAAACTGTTCGCTTTTACGTATATTACTGTATTTTATTACGTATAAGAATAATATAATTTAAGGAAAAATACGAACCGCCATTTCATTCGAAGTATTCCCGGGCGACGGTAGCGGTTGAGGACTGCCCAACGGCGACGTTTGCTGACGTGAACCGAACGGAACGCCAACTCTCATTCCTTAAAAGAAAATACTTTCACATATAGTGCACAAATATATTACATGAAAACAAGAGGTGAAACCATTTGAGTACGTAAGAGCAAGAAACAGCAATATAAGAAAATTAAATTTACGAAATAATTAAATTATGTATTTGAAAATACAAATATTAAATACCTTGCTGGTGAAGAGGTGGTCTTGCGAATCTAGTTGGTAGCGGGGAACAGCCTGGTGCGGGCCGAGAAAATCTCCCAGACGAATAATCGTTCTATAAAAAAATAGTACACATGTAAATGTAATATGAAATTCGATGATCGAAGAAGCTACCCTTATTACATACGTTTTGTAGCTGCGGCGAATGTGATGTCACCGGGCTCTGTATTTGTGATTGTTGATAAATCTGAAAAGTATAATTATTATTAAACTTCATCCATTTTTTTTCTTACTAAAGTTCATAAAAGAGAGTGCGATTTGACATACCATTATTGTGGCTAATAAGTACCTTTATGTTTAGTAATTGTCTTTGATTAGTAATTGTTTTTTTTTGTAATGTTTGTTTTGTTTAATAATAGGTTTAAGAAATTAGAACTATAATTATTAATTAGACTAGAAATTAACAATCTTAGTATTCTAAAATGTTTTGACACTATGTTTGTGTGTCCGAGATACTTCACTTCGACTTGCACTTATATTCACTTTAATCAATTCATTAACCAAAGAGAAAATGTAGCTAAATTAAGTACCTGGGGACTGCGACTAGGAGTAGGCAACTGAGGGCTCGTTCTTTGCGCTTGCAGTTGTTGCAAAAAATGTTGCGGAGACATAGACGACTGCATAGGTGATTGCTGAGTATGCAACGGAGATTGTTGTATATGCATTGGCGACTGTTGAGAATGCATCGGACTCTGTTGTGGATGCATCGGGCTTTGTTGGGGATGCATGGGACTCTGCTGTGGATGCATGGGGCTCTGCTGTTGATGCATGGGACTCTGCTGTTGATGCATGGGACCCTGCTGTGGATGCATCGGACTCTGGTGTGGATGCATCGGCGAATGTGCAGTCATCTGATTCTGAGCATGAAGAGGCGACTGTTGGTGTATTGGCGATTGTTGGGGATGCATTGGACTTTGCTGAGGATGCATCGGACTCTGCTGGGGATGATTTCCTGATTGAGCATGCATGGGAGACTGCTGCGAGTGCATCGGAGATTGTTGAGTATGTAGAGGAGACTGAGTCGACGAATGTAGTGGAGACTGAGAAGTGTGATGCAACGGAGATTGTTGCGAGTGTAAAGGCGACTGCATCGGCGAGGTGAGGTGGTGTAGGGGAGATTGTGGAGCTATCGAGTGCAGTGGAGATTGCGAGTGAGGAGATTGTACATGAAGGGGAGACATGGCCGGTCGCGAACCCGCAGGACGCGGCGTTTGACTGCCCGGATTCATCTGGTTGCGAAGTTGCTGTTGTCCGAACACTATACCGCCAACCGATTGAGCGCGATCTTGCACTCCAGAAAGTTGTCTGACTAGTTGTTGCTGTGGCGCTCCAGTCTGTTCTATAACCAAAGTTCGAGCTCCTTGAAGTATACGGCCTTGAGCATTCAGCGGTGACGTCACCAAGCCTATTCTTTGTTGTTGCAATGGTTGCCCGTCAGCAGTAAGAAGCGTTTGTTGGGTACGTATAAGCGTCTGCTGTTGTTGTTGCATTCCAGAACCTTGAAGCCCAATCTGCATCGGTCTATTAATCGTTTGCTGTTGTATTTGTTGGGATTGGCCCATATTCTGATTTTGATTGAAGTTATTCTGATTAGAAGTTACTTGTTGTTGATTTATAACTGTCTGCTGAGTCAATTGGGGATTGTTTTGACGTTGTTTCGTCTCGTATTCCTGTAAAAAAATTGATATTTAGTTCTATTTTTTTACATTTTTGTTTTATAAGGAATAATAGATTTCATACCTGGACCAGCATACTGTGCTGCCTTGCTTGCTTTCTGGCCGCCTCTAAATGCTTTTGTAAAGCCGATTGTTCGGTGGAAACACGCTGTAATTCTTGAGCGTCGTTCGGCATCAATTCGTTACCGGACTTTCTTAATTGACGCTGCTTACTATTCAGCGACTGAAACGTTACGTGGCGCTATGTACAGACCGTTAAACCTAAGTGAACCCAGAGACCCGTTAGTTTACAAACATTCGGTTATCACAAGTGAACTAAATATTTGACAATACCTGAAATGAGGAAACGTAAAACCGGGAGTCGGAGGAGGCTACCACGCGACTACAAAGCACACGAACACGAAAGCTCACTACGGCGCACTCACCTTGCGTATCTTGCGGAGTTTTTGTACTTCCGCTTCGTAGTAGCGCAGCTGATCCGCTGCGTAGGCGTTGTAGTTCTTGAGCCACTGTTCGTAGAGCAGCCGCGCGTGGTGGTCCGCTTCGGAGACGGGTCGTTCGGGAGGCGGAGGCGGCGCAGGAGGCGGCACCCCCGAGTAGAGGGGCGCGGGTGCGGGGGGCGGCGCCTGAGTCGCGGCCGCCCCCAGCGCCGACGCCCCCCACTCCCCACCCTCGCGCTCCTGCTCGCGCTTCTCCTGCTCCAACAGCTCCTCCAGAAGCAACGGTTGCTCCTGGTTTACGTTCTGATGGTTAAATGTTTGCTTTCATATCGCTTCTCGGCCGCGGCGAGCGTCACTTCATGACGATTCTCTGTTCGCGGTGTACTACGTACGAGGGAGGTGATTTTTCCTCGCGACGACTACTTTAATTTAGATTACATTTAAATCATAATGCACTTTTTTAACGATTATAATACAAAAAAAATATTCGTATTGTTATGAAAATAATTTTATTTGTAAATAATTATTTGTTGACATTCCACGAGCGTCAGGCTTTTAGTTAACTATTTTAGTTTATAAATAGCAAAAGGCGAACATTCAATACTACAAGAAATATAATTTAACTACATTATACTATAATTTAGGTGCAATGTTGCAACATTCAAGTACGACATTTAATATCTTTAAAGTACTTCTAATGCTGTGAAACTTATATTTAGTGCTAACATAATACTATAAGATTTCTAGAGCAAAATAATTGTTAACATAAGTTATTGTGACGTAAACTAGGCAGCGGGAGCTTAAGTATGAATATTGTAAAGGAAATTGTGTATATCTAACATAAACTTGTAAATTAGGTTTATTTTACTTCAAATCATTGACAATATCTCGTATGAATACAAAAGTTAATTCATAAAAACACAAGAAGCGAAACGAACTTTTCTGCAAATATTTAAACATGAGTATACTTCAATATTGTAAAGTTCCACCACCGCGCGATGTGACGTAAATAATACGACTTCAACATGTATCGTATTACAGTTTTATTAATTAATTAGTAATTTATGAGCAAGTTAGTGTAGATTAGGGAAGATGCTGAAAAGGTACAAAGGTTAGTAGTAAGCTTGCGTGCAAATAGCTCTGAGAAGCGCTAAAGATTAGCAGTGTCAAGACCCTCTAAGTTGGAAGGAAGGAGGGAAAAGTTTAGGAATACCTAAGTGCAGTCAGTACTACGAGGTGAATTTTCTCATTTGTGAAGTGTCGTTATCTATAAGTGAGCTTAAGGTATTTTATGTAACATTGTCAAATATTTTTTACACTTGAAGAACCAACTTAAAAACAAAACAACAACATTTTATTATCAGTTTAATTGCTACTTAATTTTCTTATTATTTTAAATGTTATGATTACTTTATATGTAGATGGTATAACATATAGTGTTAAGGTGGTTTGTGAGGTGTAAGGTGAGGGTTTTAGGGTGTATAGGGGCGAGGGCTGACCTGCAAGAGCAGCGGGCGACGCGGCAGCCAGTCGGGCCACGCCTCGCACATCTCATACGCCATCTGATGCCACAACCAATCACCGACATGCAAACAACACGCATGTATCGCCTAAATGTTCACTACAACACTCAATAACACCTATCTGGTACGTACGTGCACGTACTCACGTACGCGTCTATAAAAACTTGCGTACACGTAATGCTCCATACAATATTAAGGTAGCGAAAATATCCTGGTTTTGGCCTTACCTATCAGCGAAACATTGATGACAAATTTCTTGAGTGTTGTAGTATATTGTTACAATTTCTGTACATCTCGTCGAAAATTTGCAAATTACACACTTTATAGAACTTCCACAGCAGATATAGGAAATATATTGACAACGCAAACAAGATGTACGGAATTTATAACCATGCACGTCAGTTTTACTTGTTGACATAGAACAAGCAATTCAACTTATACAATTTTACCTCCACCAAAGCACAAACAAATTAATTGCTCTGGATGTACGCTCCACACAAAAATACTGCAAGGCGATCAAATTTAAGCGAATTCATGAAATTTGGTGATTCACAGTTATGTTATTTAGGAGTTATATAAATATGAATCACCGTATTTATACTGCATACAATAAAAGCAGTTGAATTTGTTATACAGAAATTCAACCCTAAACATTAAAATAATTACATGCACGATAGTCCACCAAAATTATTAATTTTCATTAAATTTATTTCGAGGTTAAAATTTTTAATAAGTTTGTTTCTAAAAGAATTTCCTTAATAGATTTTCTCTAGTTTCAATAGAATGAATCTCATAAAATTTTCATATTACGGTTTATTGAAAACATCCATAAATTGTCACTTGAAGATTCTCAAAGGAATTAACAGCCAATAAAATCGATTTGGAAAATCTTTCTCAATTTTTAAAAGGATTACTTAATACTAGTAATCTTGACCATTCATGACCTTTCTTTTATCCCTGAATATTATAATTCTTGAGTTAAACTTTATTAGATGTTATTTAATATTATAAATATGTTCCTTTCCGATTTTTTTTTACTTATAAAGTTATAATAAAACTTATTGAAAACCTTGAACAGTATAAACCTTCCAATAAAGTGTCCTGTTTTAACCAATAATATTTAAACTACCTAATCTACATTGAAAAATAACTTGAAATTCATAAATGGCCAACAGCTCAACTAAATACATGTTAAAATGTTACGTACCTGTTGAGGGTAAGGCGGTGGTGGCTGATGGTGCTGAGATATCGGTTGGTGCTGATGCTGCAAAGGTGTTGGTGTCGAAGGAGCGGAGCCCGTCGGTCGTACTCCTGGGTATGGGGGCGGAGCCGCACGAGCTGATTTAATCGTAGAGTCAGTTAAGACCAGAATTACATCTTTCTTTGCTTTTTTTTAAATATTATTAGTTGATTTTACTAATATTCGTATTCGTGACCGTTTTAACAATTCTTTATACATTTGTTTTATTATACAAAATATGAAGAAAAGAAATATGAAAACGAAGCGATCTCTTTAAAACTTTAATTTAAACAAAAAAACTATAATTTAAAACTAGTTTTTCTTTTCTTTTCTCGATCGCTGAAACTGACAAATGACAAACGTGCCAACTGTTAATACAATTTTTAATTCCATTTTTTTTGTTGATCCAAAGTTGTCAAAACAAGTCGTACTTATTCAATTCTGATAATATTTTCAAAGGCATACTCATTATCAAGTAATCTATCTAGTGGTATATAAATACGTACCGGAGTGCGGTAAGGCCGTGAGCAGAACTGATCTATCGTGTCGTACCACGCCCACAGCGCCATCTGCTCCTAGCAATTTGGTGCCGGGAGCTATAGATCGGCCAGCCGCTAAAGCTGCTTGTACTTGCGCTGTCATTGCGCTGACTATACTGGCTGCACTTGCACTTGTTACGCCAGAATTACCCTGAATAATAATTTATTTTTAGATTTCTTTTATTAACCTACTTCAAAAAAGGGTTATCTATGTGATCTATTTAGACTTCCAAGCATTTGTACTAAAAATCGTAAGTTTGGTATGAATGAAAATCATGTCTAACTAAGGAACCAGTACAAGTATTATCCAAATCGGTTCAGTATTTTTTTAAATATGGGTATCACCGCATTCAAAAATTCAAAATCATCTTTTTATATAAGTAACACAATGTGCACTTATGAACGTCAAAAAATATATATTAAATGCTTCTAATTTTACATTCACTGCCAGTTCTCAAATCAAGGGCGTAGAACGGAAGAGAAGAACTGGCAATAAACTCTCCACCACTCTTTTTTATCGCCAATTTTTTTTGTTTTTGGCGGGTGCATGCATAATATAGATACCTCGATTAACTTGTGTAAATTTGAAGGTATTCCTACTTTGTTTTTTTTTTCTTTTAAAAATAGAAATATAGTACCTGAGCAAAATGCATGGGGTGTGATGAGAACTGTAACTGTGGTCTTGCACCATCTACGAGCAATGGCCTCGCGCCTTGAATTTGTCTTTGCTGCTGTTGCTGAAAAAATACAATTATTAACATTTTTAATATTTTGGGGATTATCAGGTAACGCGCATAGACGCATATTATCGTACCAGAAAAAAATATCGATCTTTAGCAAATACACAAGTTTTATAGTTTGTGCTTGCGACAAAAATTGTGAAAATTTCTATACCAGGAATATGGACAAAAAAAAATTACGTCATGAGCCAAAACTGCATAGTACACTCTTTCAACACGGTCTGATAGTTGGATGTAATACAAAGAACACATAGGATGCATAAATCCATCATCATTTTTGAACCACTGCCCTAGCATCTGATTGTGGATTGTCGTTATTTAAAGGATATCCTGTATAGTAGTATTTTACTTCATTTCCTAATTTTACTCGGAACAATCAATGAAATACTTGTCAGGGAATCAATTGACTCATAATCCTAGCAGTATGAGTCAATTGACCGTTGGTTTTCATTGTGGCTTTTGTTATTGACATTTCTCCTATTACTTTTAAGAATCATATTTATTTCGATTTTAATTTGATTTTAATTATTTAATGGTTTCATACTTGGGAATCATTACATAACGAGTAAAAGGAAGAATATTGCTACAACCAATCAGAGCCGAGCAATTTTTTGAGTGGGGTCGAGGCGCCACCTTGACTTCTGACTCAGCGTTCAGAGAACGCGGGTCAGTGGAGCATTGTGGTGATGAGAGGTTGAATCGAGTTGGAATCTAGTAGATTGTGATTAAAAGTGAGATCGGGGCCCTGAACCCGCTGCTCAATACAATTTAAGTGTTAAAAGGAATCAATCTAAATTAAATATTGTACGATAATTATTCGTGTCTTTCGTTCTCGTACTTTACCCGCATGACGCCCACTAAACCCGGTAATGACGGTGTCAATATTGATGGAGTGACGAAATAATACGTCTCCGACGTACATAAATACATTTTTATCCAGTTTAGTACTCAAATATACAAAAAATAACAAATTTCAAACATACTGAATTCCACTCTGTATAAATAGATAGAGCACTTTATACAATTTACAGTATAGTTTTATACCTGTACTCCAAACATCTGTGAGAACACCGGTCGCTGCCAATCACTTTCCGATTTAGTCTCCTCTGATTCTGGCTTCACTTCCGCTTTGATCGCTTGCATGGCAGACTGAAATATATAATTCGTGTAAATTTAAAAACTTGTATATTTGTTAACTTTGGATCAAAAAAACGGCATCTGGTCTGGATATAGATAGAAGGTTTCCTAAACGACCTTAGCATCTAGATTTCCGGTCGAAGCGAATTGTAATTTATGGTTTTTGTGGGTTGTCACGACCAAATGAGTGATATGGAATTTCTATGGCGATTTTAAGGTTGCTTTTCTGCCATAGAATGGACACAGATAAAAGATGTCGGAGATCAAATAGTGTTAATAGACTACGCAATTTCTGACGTTATAGAAACTTGACGTTCTATGAGAAACATGACAAGATAGAGTAACCAAAGACGAGACGTTAAATCGGTGTTATTTTTTGTTTTGGAACATGGGGCAAACGGGCAGGAGGCTCATCTGATGTTTAGTGATACCGTGATTACCGTTTAGTATACCCATGGACACTCAATGCCAGAGGGTTCGCGAGTGCGTTGCCGGCCTATTAATTAATTTGTACGATATTTTCTTGAAGGACCCTAAGTCGAATTGGTTCGGAAATACTTCAGTGCACAGCTGGTTCCACATAGTGGTGGTGCGAATTACACATGTAGTTTACATTGCGAATGGTAATGCTGTCGTACGCCCAGGATCTTGATATATGCCTAGAGCGGTCCCTTAGGCAAGTCAAAACATATCTCAACCCTATAATTATCTAAAACCTAGCTAAAAGGAAATATACATTTAACATAAAAAAAACAAATCTTAATTTATTTAGACATTTCTAACAATATTCTTACCTGTAAAGCGATCTGTTGGCTCTGCGTGATCACTCTTTGTACGCCATCTTGGAATTGTGATTGTACTTCTGTCTTCATTTCAACAACTTCCGACTTCACTTCCACGACCTCAGATTTAATTTCCGATTTCGTTTCCAATTTTACGGTTTGAAGTTCGCTTGTCATTTTCGTATCCGATTTTTGCTCTATGTCCGTTCTGAGAATAAAATTAGATATACATATATAGGTGTATTTGTGATATAGATACATTACTTTTTTATTTTGTGTCAGATACAAAAGGCTGATCATCTTATTGCATTTTAGAAAAGACAAATAATGAAAGAGAAATTTGAGGTCTAGACCTCAAATTTCTCTTTCGTGATAAAAAAAAAATAAGGTCCCACATTAAGGTTGTTTAATAAAACCCCAATGGGACACATGTATATTACCTCCTTCCAGCCCCTTGCCCCGCATTGGAGGCATGGTGATGGTCATCAGGCAGATCCAACGAATCCAACAAGTGATCTGCAGCGTGAAGTGCTGCTAATTCCGGATCTGCATATTCCAAGATATTGAATTGTTCCCCAATTTCCGCTGTCAACGATTCCAATAACTGCTCGTCGTCTTCCCCGCCGAGGCCGGTTAAAATATCCACCTAAAAGTTTTTTTACATCAATTTTAGAATTGCAAAGGATTTTTAACAACAATTTTATAAATGTTAAGGTTTTTTTTACAACAATTTTGTAATTGTAAAGGTTTTTTAACAACAATTTTATAAATTTTAAGGTTTTTTACAATAATTTTATAAATATAAAGGATTTTTAATTACAATTTCATAAATTTTAAGGTTTTTTACAACAATCTTATTATTATAATCTCAACACAAATTGTATGAAGATTAAAGTGAAATATTAAATCGCGCTTTTAATTTTAATCGGACAAACATTTAAATTTTAATTGAAAGCGAAGAAAAGAATGTAATAATTATTTATTCTATAATTCTCAACTTATATACGAAAGACGACGGATTACAGACCACCGACCAGCAACGCACTCACATTGCGAGTGGCCATGGGCGGCGGCGGAATCACGTCTGCCCCCAGTTCCATTAAAAAAAACAACCCTCAAATTTCAAAGTCGAGTCTTAATTGGAGGTGTTTTCAACACGGCCTTAATGGAGAATATTTTTAATAGCAGAAAGAAATTGTACAGAAGACCATACCTCTCCAATGTTCCCAGAATCTTGTTCGAGTTTATCCATATCGCCAATGTCCATCTCATCGCTCCCTTGATCAGCGCCATCTGGCTTGTCACCTATTCACATATTCATAACATTAATCACTAATAAATAAAGTAAATAGTGTAAAACTCCTTAACGTCATTCGTGATAACGAATAACTCTCTATAACGTTACAGCCAATCTCTATAACGAAGACATATTTTCATATTTAGACATCAACAACGTACTTAAGTGTAATTGTTTTTATAATCAGCTTACAAAACTAACCTTTTGAGGTGCTATTTCTAAGAAAGACACCTGAGGCAATAAACAGATTACATTGCCTGTAGAAAATTTTGATCTCAGTTACTAAACGCACCACCGTCACCGTGTTTAGAATAATTTACCTATTGATAGTAATAAAATTAGAAATTATTGTAATTGTTTAAATTTGGTTGATTTTTCTATTCGAAATGCTCGGTCCCTTGAAATTCATTATAAAGAGTTTACACTGTATTTAAAAAAAAACAATGGCGTTACAACCTTTTTAGGTCAGGGCCTCAGATTTCTGTATCTGTTTCATGATCATAAATCTAATATATTTAGGAAGACAAAATCATTTGGTTTTTCTAATCTGTTGGCATATTATGTAGTAAATAACAATGGTGTTAAATACAAATAATAAAATATGCCGTTAATTTACTCCACTATAAAAACAAGTTAAAATGTCTTTATTAAACTTGTAGAACGAGAGTGGAGAACATTTTGAGGATATTTCATACAATACTGTATAAATTAGCAATTTAAATGGTGAAGATAAATTTTCGTTATAATAAAAAATAAAACGTTTATTTTCGGACAAAGTCAATTACGAATTATTGGAAAAAACAATTGACTTTTTTTTTAATGGCTGGGTTGTCTTCTGACATAGGCCTATCTTATTTTTAACCAATCTTTTCTATCCCGGGCTTGCTCTATCATTTCTGCCCTTATGTAGAATAGAATGTTACATAGTATGGAAAAGGTACACTAGTCGAACTCGAAGTTTGCCGAAAACAAGGGCATGCGGTATATTTCAAAGGTAAATTGATAGAACGTTATTCATAATTTAACACACAGAACACAATACAATCTAGTACCCTTAACATAAATTATAAAAAATCTTTATGAAGAAAAACATCATAGTTTTCAAATCGTGTTTAAATTCACCAGTTTTAAGTGTCAAAATACCCGATAAATATCTGTATTAAAGCAAACGTTTCTACATGCATTCATTATTCTTACCTCCCGATTGAACATTTTGTTTCTGCTCCATATTTTGTTGATTTACGTTGGACATTCCCTGTTGATTTCCCTCTGATGCGATTAGTCGCTGTTGCATTATCACTAAAATATAATATATCTTTAGATATGGAACACACATTACATACACATTGTAAGCTTCATAAGTAGGAAAAAGTTATAATTAAACCAGATAATAATTTCCTTATTTATAAATGATATTAATTATATCATCAGTTCTCTATAATTAGAAAATAACAATTTTATGTTTGTTTTTTAAGATTTATCAAAAACATCCAAGCGCTTTTAAAGCCTGAGGTACGGACCTCAGTTCGTTCACGTTCGAATCAGGGCTGCGCACCAATGGACTTCTTCTATGCACAATTGACTTTCGTAGGGTTAAGCAAGACATCGTGAGGAAACTGGCATGTCTTAGACCCAAAAATCTACATCGTGTGCCAGGCACAGAAGGCTAATAAATCTGAGACGCAAAAGTTGCACCACTACTGCTTTTTAATTTTAACTATTGTATAAACTCGGCCGAAGTACTATCATTAAATCAGTATTATTAAACGCTTTATTAAAAGCTTCCCATCCTGATTTTTATAATGTCAATAAATGAACGAACAGCGCATTAAATGAATACGTCGGGTATGTACGAAAAATAGTTATATTACTATTTTTTATATTACTATATAGTAAATAGTTAAACTAGTGTCCCTATTGTAAGCTTAAAGATAAAAATAATTAACAAAATTGTCTAAAATATTTGTATGTAAAAAAAAGTTATTAATTTAAATATTTTAATAGAATTTACTATTAAGTTTGTTATGAAAGAGCTGGGAACCCTGACACAGGTATTTATTTACTTCCCAAAGGGTTCCCAAACCCTTATATCTTACACATTATAAAACATTGTTGTCAAATGAATAAATATTTTTTTTTTTTCATTTTTTTAAATGTAATATTACAATTTAAATATCTCATCGCATTAGTGTTCATAAGATTTTTCACATTTTACGCAGTTAGCATTTAAGACCTAAAAACTTATAAAATGCCTCATAATTACAAATACACAAAGACGTGATATACTCACAATGGTGATCCGGTCTATTCATTGACTGGAGAGGAGTACGAGGTCTGACTCCAACGGGTAAGGGAAGTCTGAATGCCTGTCCTTCTGTGCCTATATTAGTAGTGCTACCTTCTTCATTTGCAGCTTCTATATGAATTACGGAAATATAAGTAACAATATTTTTGTAACAAATCATTTCATGAAAAATTATGACGCAATAGGCATTAAAGTTTATTATAGTCAATCTGGGGTCAGAACAACAAAGAAAATATATTTTAACAAATCGTTTTATTTTTTTACGTTTAATTTGGTAACGTCGTAAGTCTCTTGTTTTATGACAAAGATGGAAAAACGTTTACGCATTCCCCGCACTAAATGCAGCGGGTATGGGTATGCGAGAACCGGGTGAGCTATAGCCACTTAAACCCCCTCGGGTAGTAGCAACACGACCGCATCAAAGACCTCGCGTTCAATTTCGAATTCTACCAGGATCTTGGCAGTATATACGCAGCCAACTAGCTTAATAAGCAGTTAAATTAACAGCCTAGCCTTTTAACTAAACAGCGCCGTTTAACTAGCGGCCTCAAAGATATTTAGCCGTAGGCGTTTGTAACAACATTGAATAAAGTGGCTGGCTAATGCTTAGGCCATTCGATAGAGCAACCATGTGGCAGAAATAAAAAAATTAAACATCTGACATAAAAATATTTCTTTAAATATTAAATTGCTTGAGTCACAGCTAAATTCACATTATTATTGTACTTGTTGTTTTTCATTAAACTTTGGAAAACACCATTAAAGTTGTGGTTTACCGACGCCATATTGTCAGTTTGAAGAAAGATATGATGGTGGCTGTACACACTCGGCGAGAGCCTCTCGCCGAGAGTCTCGACCGAGAGGACCGAGAGAAGAGCGCAGCCTGTACACACTCGTTACGTTATTTGTATTTAAAACACCGTTAATAATGGACGTGGAAACCGCTGCTGCTGTTTGTCTTTGTGCAATAAGTTATTATAATTTTCTTCACGTTTACCATAAAAAAAAATGCCATCAGACCTTTACAACAAATAGCAAAAAGATCATCACTGAATGCAAATGAAATTAGAGATGAATTTGCAACATATTTCTTAAATAGTTATATAGCATAATTATTAATATAGTTTACATTATAGTGATTTCCATACAACTTAAATTATTTAGGTATACCTTAATAATAATTTTATTTAAGAAAACTATATTTTTGTATAAGCCTGCCAAAGAGACGATTACAGGCAAATGTGCAAATTTTTTATTATTATTAAGGTAAATTCATTGAATGTATACCTAATTATGGTTTGAATAGAAAACTTACCAGCTAGGCCTTTGTTTCTAATAACCTTATTTAATACTGTATATTGTTCGAAGTCCTAACCTACATACTTATAAAGAATAAAAATAATTGCTTACTGTGTTTCTTAGTGTTTCTGTATTTATAGTTTTTCTACATTGAGTTATATCACTTAAAAAGGAATCCATAAAATCATACGCAAACCATATTGGTTTATAGACAGAGTCAGCTGCAACGCCTGATTGTATAGATGCATTAATCTTTCTTTTATGTCCACGGTACGTAGCCATGAGTGAATCTCGCTTTTTCTTTAGTTCCTCAATTGGGATATCCATCGGCCGGCTTATTCGCATCCAAGCATCATGTAGAGATTGTTTATTTTTGTGTCCTACATCCTTCGGATTCCATAACAACGATTCCCTTTGGTAACACTCCAAAAACTCTAATTCGCGTTCGTTAGACCACATTGTGCGATACGTCCTGTCACAACCACAGTCATCGAGCAAGTGATTGAACGAGTGTGTACAGGTCGCTCTCGTTTTACTCGCGAGACCCTTTGACTCGTGCGCAAAAAACCGACAGGCGACCGAGAGAGGCGAGACCGACTGCGAGGAAGCGAGGCGAGACGAGAGCTCTACTGTACACTCTCGCCCTCGGCCTGTCTCGGGGTGTCTCGCCGAGTGTGTACAGCTACCATGAAACGTCATCGATTCATGTCATTCGCCTAGTGTTTGGTCAACTAGCTGAATATCTTTCAGGCCGGTAGTTAAACGGCGCTGTTTACCTCGGTTGTAAATTGACCGGCTTATTAATCTAGTTGGCTGCGACATATACATAGCGTCAACAAAATGTGGACTACGTAGGCTCCTCCTTAAACCAAGTCAATTCAAATCAAGTCTCGTAATGGAATGCAAATAGACGCAGGTCAAATACAAATCTAAAACAAATATTCTTTCACCGGGATCGTACCTCTGGATCACTAGGTTACGCGGTTCTAACAATACTATATATATAATTCAATATATCTAATAGATTGATGATCCAGCACAAGCGAAATATATATGAAATATATGAAAAAGCTACATACGCGGCGGCCACATCTTCTCCGGGTGCCTCTGCAGGAGATCCCTCAACTGGCGATTAATGTTGTCATCTGCGTTCGCATAGTGAAGTGGAAAGCGTTGTGCCGGGAACGCACTCCTCGGGGCTTCCGCGTTAACCGGTCCCGAGGGCAGCACCGTGGGAAGGCCTGAGGGAGGACTGCCGTCTGTACGCAAGCGCTGCATTGCTGCTTGAAAATCAACAACACTACGTCAACCTGACGTTTCAGGGCTCGCGTTGAGCGTTGTGTTAATTGACAGGCGATGCAACATAACAATTGCGAGTGTCGCTTTCAACGACCTTAAATGGACCGATTTTTTAGAATACATAATTGGTGCGGGACATAGCTATCCAGACTAAAATTGACCATTAACCTCCTCCATAAAAATATATAACAAATTACCAGAAAATTTGAAGAATGAAACATTAAATAACTTGAGGTTTACCTAACATTTAAAGGAATTATTATATAAGAAATGTTATTACACTGTTACAGAGTATCTGACTGATAGACTTTAAATTCTTTATCATATGTAGTTAAGATTATTAATAGTGCTAAGTACCTTTTCGCAACTTGAAACCAAAGCAAATATACCAAATAAATAATGTATCTTATAAGAATAAAAATGTATAAGAATAGAATTAACTATAATAAAGCATGCCCTCTCACAACATTGCTGTACCAAGGCCTTTAATGTAATAAATTATAACGTATCTCGTGTAAAATATGAACATAATAAAGGGTGTCCAGCAGGAATTTTTCAACTTTAAATTGCGATTATCGAAATAATAGCGGGGTGACGTAAGCAGGAGGGATATCATTCAAAGTGTACGATTTGCGGATTTGTTAGTCGCTATGAGTCACTGGTCGGGAGCGCGCCGCGCGTTTGCGGTGGAGCAATATTTGAAGTGCAGTGAATCATTGGTACGTGCACGTCGCGCTTTTTGTACTCATTTTAATATTCGACGACTAAGTGATGGGCCGAGCACGCAACTTATCTGGTCGTGGGTACAAAGATTCAGGCAAAAAGGCACAATGGTAAACAGACCTATTCCTGGACCATCAACGTCAGCAACAACGCCAGAACATGTGTCTCAAGTTCGAAATGAAATTATTCGAAATCCACGAAAATCAATAAGGAAGATTGCGGCCTCCACAGGAATAAAAAATCAACAGTGCTTGTTATTTTGAAAAAGAAATTAAAGCTGCACCCGTACAAAATGCAAATTGTTCAGTATCTCAACGAAAATGACTATCCTTTTCGAGAATCCTTCGCAAGAACAATGCTGGGACGTTTTCGGACAGCACTTACGCTTAGAAACATTTTATTCAGTGACGAAGCACATTTTCATATTGATGGCTATGTTAACAAACAAAATATGCGATACTGGTGCCCTAACAACCCTAGAGAGCGCCATCAAAAACGTTTACATTGTTTAAAAACGACAGTTTGGTGTGCCATTTCAGCGAGCGGGGTAATTGGCCCTTATTTTTTTAACCAAGGTGAGACAGTCACTGCTCCGGTGTATTGCCGTATGATCGACGAGTTTCTGTTACCGCAATTGCAGCAGTATTCAGGGTACAACAACCGAACACAATTTCAACAGGACGGTGCCACTCCGCACACAGCTAGGGTGTCGATGGAAAGGTTAAGGAATAAACTGATCAGCAAGTACGGAGACATTCCATGGCCGCCTCGGTCATCAGACCTCACACCTTGCGATTTTTTTTTTATGGGGATACCTCAAATCAAAGGTCTCAATCAACAATCCCCGGACAATTCAGGCCCTACAGGAAAACATTCGCCATGAAATTCAAAGCATTACTCCAGCGCTTTGCCGTCGCGTAATCGTAAATGTAAGGGTCCGACTGCAAGAGTGCATTGAAAAAAACGGCCATCGTTTGGATGATATCGTTTTTAAAAAATAAAATCCGCATTGTTATTCTGAATTTAATTGAAATAAAAATAAATAAAAACGATGTAGTTTTTTTAATATTAAATTCTAAAGTTGAAAATATTCCGCTGGACACCCTTTATATCATATTATGGTCACTCGCACAGAACTAAAGTCAAACTGGTCATGCAGGATACGCGCGAATGTGTGCGTGTACGCAGGTAACGTGGTACGTGGACGGTGCGCTTGGTGGCTTTGTATTTGATGCACATATTATATTTACTTCTTTATATATTAAGTGAATTGTAACAAAACATTAAATATAATTAATTCACTTTAAAAATGGTGGTTAATTTATTTACCCCATAAATGTATTCATTCATGCACGTGTACAAGACAAAAACAATAGATTAGAAGCCCCGAACCTGTACGTTTATTTTGGATTTTATTGCTATTATTTCAGTGAATTCCAAGAAAGACGTCATTATATTTTACTAACTACGACTTACGGAGTCTTCTTTTTAAAATTCGAGTTATAGAGTATAAGAATGTATTATCAATACTTCGTAGGGAAATAACATTTTGTTTGAGTTACTAAGTCTAAATAATTCGAGATATCGCGTATTTAGGGGTTCAGCGGAAGGGACTTTTTTCGACTTAACGAGGTTCGAGTTATAGAGATTCCACTGTATTACCAAAATACTATCGATTGAGAATCAACAAAAAAATCTTAAAGAATTAACATTTTCCAAGCAGGGTCCAAAGATACCTTGTATCCTTTGATCGTGTATAATCTGCTGTTGCTGCTGCGTCTGCTGCTGTCGCATTTGCTGCAATTGCTTCCATTGCCGCTCTTGTTCCGCCTCGCGAGCGCTTCTTTGCTGATTACAAGCTCGCTCCTGGTCCTATATCATTATTATATATGTCAGGAATTTTGTAAAAAGAATTTACAAAATAAATAATATATACTGAAGATATTTGACTTTAACTATCACATGCTTTTATTTAATTGATATCGTGTCTTTTAAGTTTAAAATTATTGCAAAATTTTCCTTAGTAATTGTGTTCATGCCTTAAGATATCGCTACATTAAAATACAAGGCGTGTTACGTTTCTGTGTTAATTAAAAAAACGTATCCTTTCGATTCATGCAATAAAATCCTAATTGAATCACTATAATCGGTTGTTTAAATAAATACAAAACAAATGTGTAATTAATAACAAAATGTATTTAACACATGGTCCTAAACCATACACTAATTAGTAATCTTAAACTATATTACAATACAACCACGCTTAAAAACTAATTCACAGCCATTACTAGCGATACATTGCAACGTAATAAAACAATTATAAATGTTAGAATCGTTAGCACACCACAACCAGCGGTTACTATAGTTACCAAACAAAACAGCCGTGATATTAGTATAGAATAAATCAAGACCATTTAATATGTGGTAACCGTAGCCGTATTAAAGCCAATTCTACCAAGGCAAAGCGAAAATAAAATAAAACAACGTTACGTATACAGCGGACGAGAGTCCGGGAGGCGCATCGTGTGTCGGATGTCCTGTTAATAAGCTAAAATAAAAGTAATCACACAGCTTACGACGCCATTGAATTACAGATATTTGAAGGGATTTCTAGGATTGGATTAATATGGACGGGATGTTCGCACATTTAAACACACTTTTTGTTTATAACACTTGTAAAATATGATATTTTTTAATCTTTTATAATATAGAATAACGCGCACGCACTGGTATACGTCTCGAATATGTAGCATTACCGCGAGTTTCACAAAGTATCAGACGCAAAATACGCCCGTGTGAAATGATTGTATGTAAACTGTTAATATGAATAATTTTCATACAAATATTTCGCACAGGTATTTGGTACGTTAGCGTTTCACTTTACTAAGAGTGGCTGTCATTGAAATGCTAGTGTGTGCGGGTAGGAATAAAGGGTAGTGTAAGTGCTTGGGACGGGGCAAGTGTCGCGAGGGTACCGTGTTGCGTGTCGGTGCGGGAGGTGCGTTAGCTAGCCGGGGCAGCGTGCGCATAATCTCCGAAGGGGTCAGCACGCGGATATGAGAATCCGCCTCCAGGAGTCCGCCCGCCGTCACTGTCACGTTGGGCGCTCGCACCGTGTTCACCGTCACGCCAGTCACTCCTGCCACTCCTGTTACTCCCGTCACTCCAGTCACTCCTGTCACGCCCGACACCCCTGTCACGCCGACCCCACTGACAGTCGTCACGTTAACGGGTGCCGGTGATGTCGCCGGCTCCTCGTTCGGTCCGCTCGAACTCTGCCCCAACCAATCGCTCATTACGTCCATTGGTGATCCAATTTCGCGAATACAACTAGTCTAACCACTCAGACAATACTGATACGTGATAACAATAGCATTCTAAGACCCCATAGATCTACCGGAATTATACAGTTACAATGCAAATCTCGATTTTCAATTTAGTAGATTTGTTATACATAGTCGGAAATAGCACGATATTGAATTTAGCAAATTGTGAACGTAGCTGCGGTCGCGTGTCATGTACACTTAACCGATACGCTATGTTAATGTGTACAATAATTTAAGGGCGATTATTAAATAAAAAAATAATTAATCTAATCGCTTTTACATTCTTGGGACTAAGGGAGCGTTCAAGTATTATGTCACGCAATTTTTGGAGATTATTGACCCGATGTAATGCGCCGTAACGTTTTTTGTACCCAATATTAAAACGTATCGTGATCACCTAGAGACTCTTTATACCTAAAAGTTACCATTATGTGGTGTAAAGTTCCGGAAAGTCGTTAATAATATTAACAATGACGCGTAATTCAATCACCGTCCCGCATCGTAACGTTTTTCAAAAGGGACCCACCCCCCCCAAATTCGTTAGGTAATACTTGAACGCTCCCTAAGGCCCTAATTCCAAAATTCTAAAGTCACAATCTCCGCCTAAGTAGTGAACTTTATCTAATTTTGTCAGACATATTTTAATAGAACACTAGGCTCGAATGAGATTCAGAAACGAGACTTAACGCTAATTATGTCTCCCGTATGTCAATCCAAAACGTTTTTGACAGGTTTTTGAAACACAGTCTTGTATCTGAATATCACCCTTCTGGAATACAGGCCTACGCACTAAGAGACATGAAGCGAATTTAACATGTACCCAAGAACGGTTCAATTTAATCAACTTACATCGCCTTAAACTATTGTATAATTTAGTTGGCACACGAAAACACAAGTGTAAGTGAGTGTTAGCACAAATTGCGGTGAACACACACAAAGCACGCACCTGTTGGGCTTTCTTCATGCGAATTGCGCTCCTATTGTCCCTCGCGCGTTGCAAATAGGGCGCCTTTTGCTCTGCAGGTAGGGCGCGCCACTTCTTAAGTATTTGCTTGCATCGATCCACCCAGTTCGGGAACTCGCTCTTCCATTCGGGATGGTTTGTGTTGGCGTAGAGGACGGCTGATATTGTCGCTGCGGAACCTAGGCCTGGTGAAGATTTGTTTATATTAAAAAATAATTAAATTTGTTGTAATTTTTTATTTTATTTTTATTGCTATTTTAAATAATTGCAGGATAGTGATCTGTAGAAATAAGTTCTGTGTTCAATGAGTTATAAAGGTTCGCCCTATAAAACGTGGACTAATATTAATTAACAATAACATCGTACGTTTTCACTGGACATTTATGAAAATAAATGTTGCCCGGACTTTATTTACATGGAAACGGATAAAGTCTTTATATTAATCACAATAAAATATCAATTTTGTCTATTTAACTTAGGAATAATGATGCTAGGCGGAACATTTTGAACAAAGTGCTAACCGCTGCTCATGGACCTGCCGCTTGTGGGTGTGTTGCCGATCTTTAAAACTTTAACGGCTTTTAAATATCATATATTAAATATAATAAGAACGGTTGTCGGTTTATTACTGTGAACCAACCCTACATAGTTCTTTAATTATCTTATATTTATAATTATTATTATCGTAATTCTTTATCAATTAATAAAATAAGGTTAATATTTACGTACTTTCATCAGCCCGCATCTTATCAGCACTTCGCTGGTTGTACGAAGGCGGTGGAGCGCTAGACTCAGGCCAGTTACCCGCTCCATTTCCGCTCACGCTTCCGCCGCCTGATCCGCTTTCAGAGTACAGCGGACTTAGGGCGCTGCTACCACTGAGAAATAAACAATATTACATTATATTCTCCTATATAGGCAGCGGCACGTAAGTCTAGTGCTGGCCGATACGTGGAGGGGATTGCTGCGCATGTGTACTGTCGCGCGGGGGACGGAATGCGACTGGAGAGCCAATCGACGCTACGCGCGCCCGCTAGCCCCCCTCAGTTATCTTATTTTTTACTTCTGCGCAATAACGGTCAGCGCTAGAGTTTCGTGCCGCTACTTGTACACCTTGTTTAAAAGTTTTACTTAATTAGTAGGTATATATTAAATTTGACAATGTTCTAAAATAGTGAGTGATTCTATGAGTATTCTTTTCATTGGAAATCGAACCTAGGAACTCCTGGTCATACACCATGCATTGACTACAAGTAACTAGGAGTAGTAAAAAACTTACCTGCTACCAAAGTCTGTGTGATGATAAGGTGATGCATACTCCATTGGACTTTGCAGCTGCTGCCTTTGTTGGGAATAAGGCGTACCTGCCATCGAATTAACGTACGACACCGACGACTCTTGAGATTCCTGTAAATATAAACAAAATCATAAGAATTTAAATCAAGACTTCAACACCAGTATGAGATTCGCGCCTTCAAACAAACTTCAACTTTATAATTAAAAATAGTTTTTTCATTTTAAACAATGATAAAAGGATAGCATCGTCAGACACCATAAAGCTTCCTACAGACAAAGAAAATTATGAATTATTAAAATAAAACTATTTCTCTTTATTATAACAAGTTTTGTTTGTTGGACAAGACCAGCGAAATCAAGTAAAAAATAGTCCGTCAATCTGCCCACCACTGTTTAATGTATACGCAATTTAACACATTTTTGTATGGAAGTAGAAGGACTGGAACTGAATCAACTGAATCTTATCCCTAATATATACAGATTTTAGCAGAGTACATGTTTCAGAGATCATTATTTTAAAGACAAGTAGATGATCAGCCATCTATGTATATCGATTTTTTGGATTCGAGACGATTTCCTTACGATTTTTACCCTCACTGTAGCAGCGTGTTAATTGCGCACATAGAAAGAAAATCCATCCAGTAGTGACTCGAACGCATGATCTCAGTTGCAATTGAGGGTCGCTCTCTGTCTACTCTGTTATCAAAAAAATGGTCGACAGTGACGAGGTATGAAATGCAATTCTGTGAGCAAGTAATAGAAGGTAGCAGAACGAGACAGATAGCACACTAGAACGAGTCATATTATCAGAAGATGAGGAGAAAATAGGAGAAGATATGCCCATCTCCTATGTAATTCATTCTGCACCGGAGGTTTTTACCGTTATAGTTATGACGTTGAAGCCCCGTTAGAATTCGTGAGCGACCCCGGAGCCGCTGTAACGCGGCCTTGTAGGAACTACCCGAGGTGGTGGTGGATATTGCTCACCAAGTCTCTGAATAGTAGAGACTGTGGTGGATCGAGTCCCACATACCTGTGCTACTATCGGGAGCAAATACGCATTCATTTACACCTCGAAAATCAATAGAATGGCCAGCACTACTCGAACTAAGTATGTATAACTATCATAAATACTAAATTTGTATTAATATTTGTATTTAAAAAAAATTCTCACCTGCGAATCATCAGTCAGCACACCCTTAAATATTTCATCGACGTCATTACTGTCCATGTCCGGTAATGTGTCACGGACCATCGCGTCCAAGTTTACTCCAAGCAGAGACAACTCGTCCTTTGGCGATATAGCCGGTTGTGACGACGATGCATTATCTGGATTAGAATAGTCGATTTTAGTTTTGTTTTATCAGATTTTTTAATTATGCATTTGATACAGTCGCTGGTGTAGGATATTTCAGTGTTATGGGCAACTAGATTCTTCCCAAGTACAAAAAAATACATTTACAATAAAATAACTTCATCAACTAAAAAAAATCCATGCATGTGTATTTGTGAGATAGTATTCGTGAATTGTATGAATTTTGTTATAGTGTTTGGAGTACATTAAAACTATATTATAAATTGACACTGTATATATTAAGACACAAAAAATTATAACTTAATTCTTATAAAAAATGAAATCCAAATATAATTTATACATATAGATAACCTTATTAACGTCAGCGTAAAAATTTATGAAGAATATAAGTGTAGTCGCCCTATTGGACATTATTGGAAACGAGAATGTTATATTCTAATTTATGGGCTTGGGAAAATCTAAAGGACTCATTCTGGCTTCAAGTGTGCAATAATTAGTAGTAATATTTAGAAGCGCAAAGCAAATGCGCTTCTAAATATTACCTAAAATATACATGCAACGTAACTAACGTTAGGTTACATAACTCGCGTAGAAAATAAAAAACCTGTGACAGTCTAAAAAAATAAAATATGTTTATTATGGAACATAAGATACAGGTATCCACTTATTCCACGTCATTAAAAACTAACGAAACTGATAAACAAAAAACCTCTGAAACAATTTTTACCCTACCCTCAATTACAAAACTTACCAGTATTTGGTTCCGTCTTTGGCGGTACCGGAGGCACTCCATCAGTTGTCGACACTCCCTGGTCCATTTCAGTGTGATGGGGACCCAATATGGCATTTTTGAGTGCGGTGGAATCTTCTGTATGCTTCAATTGACAGTCTTCAGCGCCTTCTGTCTTTATTTTGATGTCTGTTATTGAGCTGAAGGAATCTTCCTTTTCTTCTTTTGGCTTTAGCGTGCCGAGTACTTCTTTTTCGTCCTATATGATTTAAGTATTTAAAATGAGTTATATGTATGAAATATATATTTTTACTAATAGTAAAGTTAACTAAGGGTTGTTAGGTTCATCAAACTTGATTTAGCGAATATTTGAAGTCAAAGCGATTTTAATTAAAATAAACAGTCCTAATAACCATTTCCAATATCAGCAAAAAACCCTTCTCTTATTTTTATGAAGTTAAAAATTAAAATCGTAAGATTCGTTAATAAGTTTACTTATTATAAAATTTGGTGTCATATTTTTTGAGGGTACCTAAATTGCGTAATAAAATATTGCTATTCGTATTGATAGACGGTTTATTTACACGGAAGACAAATTAATGTTAAACATACATTATTTCTAATAATGTATTACCTGATTAAGCGTTATAAAGGACGTGGTATGTCGCTCCGTGTACGTGCACAACGCCGTGAGCACGTCCTCACCGTCCGAGTCAGAATTTTCAAACGCACCCAATTCTGGGGACCGTTGACCGTTTTCATCACCTGAATATTTTGCTAAATTTTAACAACAAATGAATTTCATTGTTAAATCCAGGCAAACATTCATCAGTCCCTAAAACCTTGGTGGTGCACCAGATATCCCAAAATAGTAAACAAGCATGTTTATAAAGTACCTAACAATGTTGTTTAATTTTTCTTTATAGAACAAAGCAAACGGGCAGGAGGCTCACCTGATGTTAAGAAATACTGCCGCCCATGGACACTCTCAATGCCAGAGGGCTCGCGATTGCGTTTCCGGCATTTTAAGAATTGGTACGATCTTTTCTTGAAGGACCCTAAGTCGAATTAGTTCGGAAATACTTCAGTGGGCAGCTGGTTCCACATAGTGGTGGTGCGCGGCAAAAATGGCTTAAAAACGCTCAGTTGTGGAACGGCGGACGTCAAGGTGATACGGATGGTATGGTACTGCCTCGACGTCCGATAATGAAACTCAGCTGCAGGTATTAATCCGAACAACTCCTCAATTAACAAAATATTCTATGGTTTTATTATTAATTAAAGGAATAAAATACAAAGTAAATATATACCTGCAGGCTTCGGTTCCAGGAGATCTTTGCCAAAGAATGCCTCTTGCATGTATGAGGGAAACTGTTCCATGAGTTTGGAGCGCGGCTTACGACGAGGCTTGCGCTTGTTGCTAGGAGATTCTAGAAATAAATTTAAGGAACAATATATGAATAAATGTTAGTAGTTTATCCCTAAACAACTAAATATAATAAACAAATAACAAAAGAGGACTGGAAAGGATAACTTTTATATTGAGTTATTATGAAAATAATGTATTAAATTCAAGTTTATTAAACAAAATTTACTAAAAATATACAAGTTGATCACCTACACGCCTATTAGAAATGATCACGGAACAGATACAGAAATCTGAGGCCCAGATCTAAAAGGTTGTAGCGTCATTGGTGTGTGTTGTGGATATACAAAAAAAAACAGTTTCAGACTTTATGCTTGTGTATAAAAAAAATCAGTGGCGCTACAACCTTTTTAGGCCTGGGCCTCAGATTTTTATTTCTCTTTCATGATCATTTGTTCAATCTAATAGCAAGTAGGTGATCAGCCTTTTGTGCCTGACACACACCATCGACTTTTTGGGTCTTAGGCCAGTTTCCTCACGATGTTTTCCTCACCGTTCGAGCGAATTTTAAATACGCACATAGAAAGAAAGTCCATTAGTGCACAACTGGGGATCGAACCTATAACCTCGGGAATGAGAGTCGCACGCTGAAGCCACTAGGTCAACAATTCTTATGTTATTGATATTACCTGCATTTTGTGTCCCATCGTTGTCTTCATCTGCTTGAGCTTTGAGCGTCGTTTGTCTCTGTCGCACAACGAACCCGCCTATACCGAGTTTATTGAGATTACGCTGTCTCTTTCTTCTAAGTACTGTAAGACCCGAATCGGTTGTGTAAATCGTAAATCCCTCTGGTACCGGACCATCGTTCGATACGTTCCATAGGATTCCCTCCTTTAGATTGGCGTTTGTCGATAAACCTATTTAATAAAAAAAATATACTTGAATATTAAAAAGTTTTATCTTTTTCCATAAAAATACAAACATATACGACCCAACAACAGCCAGTAATAAAATAAAATGTTGCATTTATATATATGGATCCCTACAGGTAAAAGCCAATTTTTTGCTTTTAACATAGCGAATGACTTTTCGCTTCATTATTGACATCACAGCTGAGATTCTTAGAGTCAGTATAGTGCTTTTCTTTAAAAACCTTTATGTTTAAGTATGATTTGGCGGACACATTTTTCAATATTAAAAAATCAATCAGTGGCGCTACAACCTTGTTAGGTCTAGGCCTCAGATTTCTGTAACCGTTTCATGATTTTTTGTCAATCTAATAGGCAAGTAGATGATCAGCCTCCTGTGCCTGAAACACGCCATCGACTTTATGGGTCTAAGGCACGTTCCTCACGATGTTTTCCTTCATAATAGTGCCAATGTAATAGCCAATAGTTCGAGCCAATGTTAAATGCGCAGATAGAATGAAAGTCGATTAGTGCACACTGCACAGCCGGAGATCGAACCTACGACCTCAGAGATGAGAGTCACACGGTTAAGCCACCAGGCAACTACTCATTTGAATATGGACCATTACTTTTTTTGATTCTAAAAACTATATTTAACTTTGATCAACGAGACTGATAACCTTAGTTATAACGAGGTATGCCTTGTTTTTTATAGTAGATGAGTAGAGTGAGAGAGAGATAGAGTATTAAATGGTTAAATACCTGGCTCCTCTTTAACTTCAGTAGTAGTGTCAGGTTTGCCGTCATCACCATCCCCTTCTGCGTTCTGAACCACTGTTTCAATAGATGCCATTATTTCTAATCCAAAAGCGAGCGTCCAACACAAAAACACCAGTTAGACATAATATGATACATATATTAACTATGTATTATACTATTGCGTCATGGTTCATTCTTTTGATTCTATATCAAATTTTATATACATCCGTCGAGTAGTTTTCATTTGATGATTTGAAAAATATACATAAAAATTGATTTTTAGTTTAAGAATTAAAAAAAAACAAAGAAATTCTTACGTGAGTAGAGTATGTTAGTAAACTTATAGAAAATGCGAGTGACAAAGATAGATAATATTTATATACCTTAAAGAGAGGGACGGATAGAGAACTCGTTTGCCGTATATTAGGAACGGGGACAACGCGTTACGTTACGGTCATCATACGAATTATTAAGTCTAATCTAGAATTTCGTTCGAAATTTTTAATTAGTGAAATTTTCAACTCTTTATCGATTTATAAGACGTAAATAGTGATATTAAGGAATATAAAATCTTTAAATTGCTAATAAAAATATTTAGTTTACTACATAACTGTGATTAAGGCTTCGTTAACTTTTGAAATAATATTTGGTTCTATAATAAACTTAAAGAGGTAAAAAATTCAAAAGGGCATTAAATATACATATTAGAATGAGTCTAATAGACTAAAATTGGGATTGCTGATGGCGACGCGTATCTCGTTCGTATATTTATATTAAATTAAGTTTCTCATCTAAATAAAAATACATTTTTGTAATGAGAAATAAAGTTCTTTAAACATATAAACTAATAAAGACAAAAATTGACTTACCGGCATCTTTCTCATTATTTTCATGCTTGAACCGGCGCTTGCGTCTCGTATGGGTAATTCCGAGTTCAGCTTCTAGCTGTTTCATATGATGTGCACCGCGTTGTGACAGACATACATCATCAACATAGTATTCTCCAGCCAACCCCAGTGCTAGGGCTGTCAACTGTCCCGCTGGCTTTGACGGTGCTTCGATGGCTCTCGCTAAATGCGGTGGGGGGATGTCTCGGCCCCGGCATAAGCAGCATTTGTATCTACAAAAAGATTATGATTAAATATTTTTGAAGTTATACTTCTTTTGGCGCGTTAGGGAAAAAAGAGAGTAAATTTTACTCTCACCTCTCTCAAGAAAATCCTCACAAATGTATGTATGACAATAATTAAAAGAATTTATTTGGTCTTTTAACTTCAACTACACAAAACTTTTGAGATGTGGTCATATACTCCAAATGACCTTGATAAAAAAACAAAAGAACAGCGTAGAAATAACAATATTAATGAGAAAAAAGTAAAGAAACTGTAAAATCCTTACCCAGACCGACAGCAAACTTCAGCGTCCGCCTCCGAGCGTACACCGTCGCAGGCAGCGTGCAACCAACGAGCGCATGGCACGCATTGAATTATCAATTCGCCGTCTGAATACGGCTCCGAACAAACGCAGCACATCACTAGCGATGCACATGGAGCGCATTCTAAAACACAAAATAAAATTGTTCAGATGTTGTATAGCTTTTATCTATCGCAGAATAGGAAGAAAGGAGCATTAAAAATATCCATAGCGCTAAATAACCTGCATCATGAGCACACCACATCCACACCCTCACTTTCACACCATCACACACACATCACACATAGGACTTACTTAGTTAAATGTATTTAGTATTTTTATTGATTTCTTCCTTCTAAGTTTCGTAAATATTTGAACCTTGTATACAAAATAGTAGATAATATATATATTATTTATTATTTTTTGGATATATTATGTATTCCATCTTTGGCTATATTTTAGAATAATTGTTTTTTGTTATATATAATTCAAGTTAGCTGTAGGAATACGAAATAAATTAATATATGTTAAAATAAAAAATAGTTAACATAACTTTTTCTAGTTGTATCTTGATGACGTGTCTATTAATTTACTTCAGAATAAACTGAAGGTCATCAATTTGTTGTGTGACTATCAAAACAATAATAAGCAGTAGGCATAATAATGAAATTGGTATTAAATAACACAAGTCAAGCTCTCGAATAAATAAAAATTATTTTAATTTTTAAATGCAAAAAGTTTTTGATTTTTTTAACAGAATAAATATTAAATTTATTAGACATAAGTTAGAATTAATATAAGAATTTTGTTCTTACCAGTATAATTATCACACCATAATTGAGTATCTCTTGTACCACAAACGAGACATCTTCGACACCGCTCGCAGCGCCAAGCACCTCGTGGTACCTGTTTAAATATTGTCAAAAATTAAAAAAAAATACTACTTATAAACCCAAATTAAATAATACTAAAATTATTATCTTCTACTGTTATTCGTCAATTAATTAAAAATACCTATATAATATTTTTTATCAATCAATTAAAATAATAAAAGTAAAAATAAGGACAATAAGATTTGTATGGTTTGTGGTTTACAGCGCTTAAAGATAAAACTGCGATGAAAAGAAAAGACGAAAAATTTAGTATTACAATTTTCTATACTTTTGATAATCTCGTTAAAAACTGTGTGTATTAGAAAAGATTATGTATCAAACATATAGAAAAAAAAATGGTTGTCTGTTAGTCAGTTTACGGACGATAGTTTTACGTGACAACGTAATAACAAAACATTGATGAAATGATTGCATACTTAAGCCTTCCAGTGGAAGAGAGATAGATGCAGCGCAAACGGGACTATGAGCGTAACGGAACAATGAGCGTAATGGGACAATAAGTCATGCTTTTCCTTGCGTTCAGCTGGCGTACATCAATTTATTAAACGTTGTCACGTCAAAAATAACAGATAGAAAAATTTTTTTGTAACAGCTAACTACAGTAAGGGTAAGTCAGAGTGGACGCTAAATAGTACTCCCTTATATCAAATTCATCGTTTAAGTCTCATGCTAAATTACCTCAGGCAATTGCGGCCGCGCACAATAGGTATGCCAGGCCGTATCGCAATCATCGCAGAGCACAAGTAATCCATCATCAGCTCGAGACCCGCAGCCTTCGCACACCGTACAGTCCAGGCAACGCCAGCCGAGCGATACTATCACTTGAGATACCTGGGGTATAAAAAATATAATAACTAAACTGACAAAATGCGTAAAATCTCAAAAACTAGTAAACTGAAAAAAAAGTAAACTCTTGATGAGACTTGAACTGAACAATTTACTGTAAATAATAAAAAAAACATCAATTAAATTATTATTAGATAAATCTATAAATAAATAACCAATCAATCTTACCTTGATATTAACACAGTAAGGGTGATAAGACTGCCCACACTGTGCACACGCAATGAGACAACCCTCCGAATCGGTTCCAATTGCGCCGCACATTACACATAAATCTTGAGTCAGCACAAACTTGTCTTTACTCGAACAAAGAACTAACTTGTTTTCCACTCCTGAAACAATAGAATCGGTTAATTGGTCCTTCGAGCCGGATATAAATAAAAACGCTTATTAACTGTCAACAGTATAAAAATAAGCCCCATAAACAATGTTATCCATTTAAAATTAAGGTGAATTGGAATAATTAAAAAAAAGGGTGGTGTACTTATGTACGCGCGTAAGAAGTTATACTTCTTTGGCATTATTAAAAATAGTTTGGCTGTTCCACCTCCAGTTTTTGATGTTTCACAGCGATAAGATGACAACTCTTTTTTGTATTCAATTTAGTGCACTTACACTGATTCATCATGGTCCGTCCTTATATTTGCTAGATTAAATCAGAAAAATTACATGTTTTGATTAAACAATGTGGTTAATTTTTTAATCAAAACATTACTCGATATTATAATACATACGGATAGTTAACCTCAATTGTATGAACACTTAGGAAGGTTGATGAGCACAGTTTTTTCACAAATATTAATTAGTATTGGTTTAAATATTCAATTTAAATCACTTCTGATTATAATTCAAAAAGCATTGCTAAATTTCTTTGAAAAAATAATTAAAACTCCTTTATTTGTTTAAAAGGTAAATGACAAATGTCATTATGTTCATTCAAAATTCTTGGCATACGAACTTCAGATATTCTATTTCTTTTACTTGAGATTGTCTTATTCCTATCTCGCTCGCGCACGCTATAATCACACCCCTAATTTTGTGTCACAGGTGCCGCGCATTGTAAAATTTCACTCTCATAAATTTTTCATAACGCGCCTAAAGAAGTATTAACCTCCAAAACACAAGGTATACAAATTTTATAATATCAAACATAATGCAATATATTTAAATTTAATTTATGTGTTTACTATATAATGGTATTTGTACCTGGATCGTCTTCAGGAGCTTTATTGTCCGGAGCCTGTGGCCTTTGCAGTCCAAGTCCGGGGACACCGAAAACTCCCCTCATCTTGGGTTTCGAGCCTCGTTTCCTACCAAACTCCAAAACAGAACGTTGGCGCTTTTTAAAACCCATTTTTCCGGCCGGAGGGAACCCGCCCTTTAGCTTGAAACCACCAATTTTCTTCTTCGCCACTTTCGATGATACCGAGAACGGTTTTCCTTTGCCGAGCCCAATGTCGGTCTGAAGAAATAAAGACAATGGTGTTATTATATGGAGTATTTTTTATTATATTTTTATATATAATATTTAATATCCTATACTTAAATAGTTGTATGAGCTGTATTAAAAGTTTATAGATGAATTTTAATAGAACTGTTAAAAACTGTGAACTGTGAAAAATTGTGCTTCAACATATAATTTGCGGGTCTTAATTCCCATATTATAAATAAAAAATAAATATATTCTACCTGAAAACACTCTCATATGTTTTCTATTAGGTAGTCTATTAGTAGCTCAGTATTAGTCTTTATTTTTTTTATAATATACCTTAGGTTCAATGGCGAGTGGATCTTGTTCTTGTGAATTCTCATCGCCAAAGGACGAATCTTGGGATGTCGAAGCCATGTTGTCGTCATCAAACGCTACATGAAAAAAAATATAAACACAGATTATAAATTAAATTAAAATATACAAAATAAAACGCCCTCATCACATTCCCGAAGATATGGAGAACTCTAGCGACTTTCTTGTTCCTATCAGACCTGCAGGCCGTCCTGTAAATTCAAGTTTTCGTACCATATAACATAACCCAAATGCGTTTCTCTAATGTATAATTTCGAGTACATCAGCACTACGGATATCGAAAGACTTTCATCGTAATTAAATGACATAAATGTCATATAACTATTAAACTTAGTACAAGAGTGTATCATATGAAATTGGCAATGGTTTGACAGAGTAGTATAGTGTATAGTAGAGAGTAGTGTAGTAGTACACTGACGCGCCTGTTAACTTAAAAAAAAAAGGGATACTTACATCCAGACTTCGAAGCTAGCATTTGAGTCTTACAAAGAGGACACGTGTAGTCATACGTTGGATTTTGTTCCTTTTTCAGTCTGTATTGTTGCGGATCCGCTTCAGGGTCGCACATACCATGAACAAACCTATTAAAAATATATTTTATTATTTATCTGCACCAACCAATAAAGAAGCAATTTATGCAAACTTATCTACCAATAAAAAGTAAAGTAAATTGAATACGAAATAATTATAACTTTTTTATATTTTATAACTTAAATATTTTTTAATCTCAATTATTTTCAAGAGATTCTTTTGAATAAATATTACTGAGATGAAAGAAACATTATTTAGTTTTAAATATAACAAAAAAATATGTTTATACTACTAATCGGCACTTATCAGATCCATTTCTATTGTCACATAAAAAATATTTAAAAAAATCACGTCACTCAACCTCCTTGGTTTTCTGAAGTCGAATAATCATACAGTTTAGACAGTCCAGAAATGATTATAAAAATACTTACCGCCTGCAAGCAACACAGCGTATCATATCTCTATACGCCGCCGCCCGGTAAGCCCGGCGGCACAGAGGGCAACAAGACCCCTTATTCCGTTGTTGGTAGCACGAGTCACACACAGTATAGTGAGCGTGCCATCGGGACGAAGGACCAGCCCCGGGTGATCGGGAACCACAATCGGAACACACCCGACAGCACTGTAGGGAGTATTAGTATAATACATATAAAAATTAGCAAAGGGGTAGCTATTGGACGAATTCTTCCAGTAACTTAACCATGAGTTTAGCAAAGTGCGGGCTAACGTACAAAGCGTTTAATATGTAAAAATAATTACGTCACAATATCAGAATGAAATGGAAGTTAAAAGTAGACTAAGAATTAGATATTAATTAGTAATTTGTTAAGTTTGTTTAGAATAAATTTTAACTAAATCAATTTTGAATTAGGATAGTTTATTATGGTTCATTTTTGCTTCTTTCTCAAGTTTAAATATATATTTATAAGTTTTTTTTTAATTAAATAAGAACAAATTTGTTCAATCTACTTTTATTTCATATAGAATATTGTCTATTGTGTATTAAAAAATACAATACAATACAAGGCAAGGTGCCTTTATAGCATGGAACAGTATTTACATCTTAAGCTTTGACAACAATTATAAATTTAACTTATTATATGGCATTATGATAATTTATTTGACATTTGCATGCCTATTTTTATATGGCTAATTGTGCGGTTTTTATAATTAATAAATTTGAATGTACCACTTTCTTTGCAAATAAACGATTTATTATTATGTCTAATATTGTAAATTATCGCTTACCTTACACTTCCAGCCATACTTGGGTACAGTAGCCATAACGGGCCGCAAACATATCGCGTGGTAGAGCTTATCGCATTGCTCACACGTCACGGCACGAGACTCCGGCCCACCTAGGGCTTCGCCCCGACACACTTGGCACACGCGGCAGGAGCGACATGACCAACCCGCACGCACGCCTAACAGATTTATTCACTTATTAAATGCTTTTTACAGTTGAAAAGGTATAAAACAGTATTTATGTAAAACATATTTTTGTTTATAATAAATCATTTTATTTATACTGAATGAATGTTTAATAGTAATTAAGTATTGTATAGCTCTTTGACTTATTTAAATGGACAGTTTGATGTTCATAAGTGTATATAGTTACCATTAATAAATAAATTTTGATTTATTCTTAGTGGTATTGTCAAAGCGAAGTTTATTAAAAATACTTTTTACAAAAAGACCATAAAACAAGCTGGAAAAGACAACAAAAGTCGTTCTTTATTGGTAAAATTATACACATTGTGATTGGACTAGAGATCCACCCATCACAAGCGATACAGCATTTTTCTTTCATTTTCATATTGGAGTCGAAATTAAATTATACTAACCCGGTAATTGTGAAAGACCGACACAAGTCCCGTGATAATGTCCACCACAAACCACACACGTCATTAGATTCGACATATCCCCGATCGTGCGACAAGTGCGACAGTCGATATCAGCAGTGCCTAAGAATTTGATTTAGCTGAATTAAACAAATATACAAGTAAACAATAAAACCAGACCAGCTCCAATTTTTATGTAGGCTAGTAGTAGTCTGTGCCTATAGAATATATAATTATATAATAATCTATGGAATATATAGGACCTCATATGCATTAAACAAACTACAGAATCGTAAATTGCGTTATAACTTTTTTTAGACAAGAATTAATGTAACTCTTACCACTGAAATTTTAAATACTGTAGGAGACATTGACTAAGCCGTCTAAATTGTTAATTGTTAAGTGGTCCAGGAAATAAAACTTTAACAAAATTGTATTATACATAAAATGTAGTGAACTTACCAACAAGTGGAGCTTGATAAAGGTGATCTTTACAAAATGATGATTTATTTTGAAAATCCATTAATCCTCCTGATGCCAGAACACACGGCAAATGGTAATATTTACTGCAACTCATCTGTAAAAGACCAATATATTACTACATACATTTAATAATAAAATGTAGATTACACAATATTAGAATTTAGCAATTTATATTATTAAGAGCAGCGATGGCCTAGTGGCTTCAGCGTGCGACTCTCATATCTGAGGTCGTAGGTTCGATCCCCGGCTGCACATCAATGGACTTTCTTTCTATGTGTATTTTTTTTTTAATTTAAATTATTACTTCAAATAAATATCCCTCAAACTTTTCTACTACTAAACCTAAAGCCTCACCTTGCATGGTATGCTTGCCCCATGCCTCTGGCAGAAGGCACATTTTCGCGATAGAGCAGCAGTCACAAGCCCCTTAACCCTCGCTTCCTCCAGTTGTTCTTTATCATCATCAGGCCCCGATGCCACCTCATCTTGAAAAGGCGGGCTGAATTCCAGGCAACAGCGATGTATATAAATCATTCCCAAGGACACCAATGATGGCAATTCCAAAGATTCCAGATGACCAATTATTGATAGCTCATCTGTATGTTCCATGTTGTAAAGTGGAGTCCTGTTATAGATAAATAATAGACAATTTAAGAAAAAGGTTAAATATTGTTAAATTTATTACAACTTTTTTTGGTAGAAATTCTACTAAAACAGAAAAATAGTGAATTTCAATGTAAAGAATCATGATTTTGAATTTCTAGGATATGAATTAAAGTTACATCAAAAATTAATTGTATACTTACTTGCATTTATTAAAGGATTTCTGTCTTCTACTTAAAGGTAAAGCTTGTTGCAGGTTGACATCCATCATATCAAGCGGCGGTGAGGCTAATCCAGCCGGCATGTTTGTAGGGGTACTAGGTGTAGGTGTAGTCGGGGTAATACTACCAGGAGTAATTCCACCACTAATGCTGCTTGGAGTAACCCCACCAGAGTTTGCTCCTGGCGTTATATTGCCTTCTTCTTCAACATGACATGGTAACTGTCTCATTTCCCCTTGCCCAAGTTGGCTCCGTTCGCTGAGGTTGCATAGAGCACAAACTTTGCCCGGCCTAAACATTAATTAAATAGGAATCAGTATTCTACATTTAAAATGACCTTTGTAAATTAACTTTTGCTTTATACAATAAATACAAAATACATACATAAATGGTAATGCAATTAATTTATTCAGTGGAAAATAGGGCTAATAAAAATGTGTTAACCACAAATAAATTTCCCCAGTAATTCTAAAATTGGATTAAAATCATGTAAGAGGCAGTTTACAAAATATTTATTTAGCTCATTCAGTTTAAATAGAAACAGAATGAGCTTAATAAATATTTTGTACAACATTTCTGTAAGACATTTCTGTAGTACTTTTTGTAATGAAAGTTCCACAAGAATTACCAGACTGGATTTATGTTGTGTAACTTACCATTTTTCTGGTGTATATGGAGGCTCTTCAGGAGCTGGCATAGTGAAATCGTCATCTTCACCCATGTCATCTAAAGCGTCATCTCTACTAGTCCGATGCCTTTTTGCACCTCTAACTGTACCCGGCACTCCTCTATATCTATAAAAAGATAAATTACTTTACTGAGTCATACTTTTTAGTTACTACTACTATACTTTAAATGCTTGTTTCAATAAAAACAGAATCCAATATGTTTCTCCTTCACATTATTTCTTTGATATAGCCTTAATTGCTTGCGGTAGAAAGTGTTATATCTTCAACTCTTCTTATGTCATAATATCACTCCTGTTACTCAACCTTTTATATGAATTCTCACACACTATATCAATTCAGATTCATATGAGGTTTAAAAAAATTTTGATTGCTCCATTAAATATTTTCATATATGATTGTTAAATATATTACCTTCTAACAATTTTTCCTTCCCGTGCCAATTTAGCACCTTCTTTTCGTGGCCTGCCAGGGCCCCGTCGCCCAGATGTGAAAAAAGGGCGAGTGTATGTTTGATGAAAAAATTGTGTTTGAGATATAGCACCGTGAGGTGAGGCCGGCTCTTCACCTCTTGGAGATGACGCACATGACGTCGGTGTTGATGCTGCGCCTGCATAAAAGTCTGTAGAATTTCGCAATACGTAAAACCATCTAAATAAATAAATTAAAATATAAACATGCAAAATGTAAATAAAGATTTTGACAGAATTTATTTAAAGCAGAAACGAAACAAGTAACAAAAAGCAAAACAGGAATCGTGTCCCATTAAAATTTTACTTGGGACGAACCTGAAGACGGTTGCGCTTCACATTCCTCATCAGATCCATCGTCGGCTAAAGAATCCACGTCTAAGACTCCCTCATCCGGTACGTCCATCTAAAATAAATATTCAATAATAACGATACTGTTTAGTAGTATTCGAAGCTCAAACTTTACACCAAACAATAATGTAATGACCGCCATAATGATCGACAAGTGGATACACTGTAAAAACTCACCGCAATGCTTTGCGATGGACTTGTAAAGAACTAAAATTATGAAAACACTTTTGTAATTGATTTTAAATTCATTGCTTTCATGTTTCTTTATTCATCATTATAAAAATAATGGAAAATAAAATTATGTACAACACTCGCTTGCGACAGCAAGTGCAAACGGAAGTAGTGCTGTACTCATATTTTGTGAGAATAGATATTACCGGTTAAAAACCGTAAAAGTTAGAATTACATTTTCCAAGTTGCTCCCTTATTAAAAAATATAGAGAGGTAAAAAAAGAAAATTAAAGTTATTTGGACAAAGATATGTGGACAGCACCACAACCAACATTAATTATTTAGAAGGATATTGGAATGACTGGCATGGCAGCATTTATTTTACTTATCAAACTATTAATATACAATCTGTAGCATCTCAACAATCTTAAACAATTTGCAAAATTTGATATAAATCTATTAAGCTGTTAGATTACAATAATGTTTATTCGATTCTTATTGAATGTAGTAAAAATATAATGGATAGTTCCCGTTGACAATTTTTTCAAGGGACGTTGCCATTTTGTGTTACGCTTATGTGCAAAAGGAAGGGAAATATCGTTATAGTAGGCAAAAGACCCCATACGGGCCATCCCCTGCCCTGCCCTACTTATCTTTTATGTTTTGAACTCTCAGTCGATTTGTCGCTGTGACTGAAATTGTCGATGTGAATGTGACTGAAAAATTATATGAAAATACGTTATGTAATTCGTCCGTGTAGGTGCCGATCCCTTATGCACGCATAATAATTTAGGTCTTTCAAATAAAGAAGTTGTGATTAGTAAAAACCCAATATGAATGAATAAGTGATTTGATAATAGTGGTAGTAGCTTAAAAACCTAGGTGTAGAAACACCAATAAACTATAGGTATAAATTCATGTGAATTAATGTATGCTAACAACAAATAGAATTTCCTTAGGTATCACTTAAAGTTAAAGAGAAGTGCCGCAAAAAGCCGTAAATACCTCGGAAACAGCAGTCAGTTTCTTACTAAAACCTTAATAATGCATTTGTTCCAACAGTGCATTTTGTTCTAAAGACGATTACGTTTTATTTAACAAGAACTTGTACGTCATAAAATAGTAATTTCCATTCACAAAATAATCGTCGTACATGCATACAACATAAAGTAGATAGACTCATTTGTTATGATATTGGTTACCTTATAACAAATTTTGAACAATGCACACAATTCGTTGATGTCGCCGACAGCTCTAGTTCAAAGCTAGTCGACGCACGACTAGCTCAGAACGTCTTCGCGAGTATTAGATAATTACATTTCGTGAGCTTAAGTTGTATGTGTGCATAATTTAATATAGAGTTAAATATTAAATCATTTTTAAATTATTCGCGATAGCATTACCAACTTATTCTCTTGATTTATAATATTATCGGTATTATCGGTTAGTTTAGAAGAAATAACCGTAAAGAACTTGGTAGTACGAAAATAGTCAATTGTCAAATGTTAAGTCATGTAGACTGCAATATAAAAGTCATAATGTGCACAAATTAGTTAGGTATATATTATAAATTATAATACAGCAGTAGGGACTTGGGGAGATAAAATAAAGAAGAAATTAGAAAAAAAGATAAACTTTTGGTTATCGCTTAAAGATTTTGACCATAAGCTAAAAGTGTAACTGACAACTGATAACTGTCAGTGACAAGAAAGAGAAACATCAAAACAGGCTGAAGTTGGCGCCTAGCGGAGGCCGGAGAGGTAACCGGTCGCGGGTCCACTTGTTGACTTGTGTTAACGTGTCGGTTGTTTGTTGGTTTGGTATCTTTTTGGTTGAATATTTCTAAATTGTTTTAAGTATCGATATATAAACATATTATCATAAGTTTATAAATATTTTTATAATGATAAAACCAATATACCTACTAGTTTTACTTGTATGCTTCACAAGTTACTGTAATTCAACTTTATTTGAATCCGATTCTTGTTATTCTTTTGGAAGCGGCAATGTATTTCCCGGTGGAGCAAGAAAAATTGATCACAAACTACAATTTACTAAGGCTATGAGTAAGATTGTTATCTATCCCTTATTCATATTCTAAACACAAGATGCTTTGTACAAATAGATGGCTTATCGGCTATCCAGGCCAGGCAATTTAAGTAATTCTGATTAGTGGGCAAACCTAAGTATTAGATAGTTTTTAATAAAAATACCATTATACATGTAACTTCAGACATATCTGAAGTAGGGCAAACATGTACAATGATTTGATGACACATACAACAGTGATATCTTTTCAGTTTCAAAACCAGCCCCTGAGTGGGAAGCAACAGCTATTGTAAATGGAGAAATCACCCAATTAAAACTGTCAAGCTTCAGAGGGAAATATTTAGTATTTTTCTTTTATCCTCTAGACTTGTAAGTAACAACATTTTATACTTGCACATTAACCTTTGCTTATAAATCAGAATAGTTTATATTAAAACAAAAAGTTGTTTCAAATTTTCCAAACTGTATTTTTTTCCAGCACTTTTGTATGCCCTACTGAAATCTTGGCTTTCTCAGAAAGAATTGAAGAGTTCAAAAAACTTAATACTGAAGTAGTGGCATGTTCTGTTGACTCTCACTTTACACACTTAGCATGGATTAATACTCCCCGTAAGGAAGGTGGACTTGGTAAAATTAATATTCCACTTGTGAGTGATCTGACACATTCAATAGCTAAAGAGTATGGTGTATATTTGGAAGATTTGGGACACACATTACGCGGTCTCTTCATTATTGATGATAAGGGGGTTTTGAGACAGATAACTATGAATGACTTGCCAGTTGGCAGATCAGTTGATGAAACCCTGAGGTTGGTCCAAGCCTTCCAATATACTGACAAACATGGTGAAGTCTGTCCAGCTGGATGGAAACCAGGCCAAGACACTGTAAGTATGGGCAGTCAATAGTAACAAAATCTATATTTTCAGAAGATTTTTTTTATTATAAATTCTAGCATACAGTGACGAATATACTCCTTAGTTGTAACCTTGATAATTAAAATTATTGTCTGTTTTAGAATTTTATTAACAATACCTTATCAATATTTTTTCATACCTCTTATCACATTATAGCTTTAAAGAGATAAGTTAATTATATGCACATGTTATGTTCCAAATTTTTATTTTAAATTATTTTGTTTACAGATTATACCAAACCCAGAAGAAAAAAGAAAGTACTTTGAGAAAGTCTCCAATAACTGATGGAGATATTATTTCCTATAAAAAAGACACTTAATATTTATCTTTTAAAGTATCTTTAATGAATACTGTGAAAACTCTATGAAAGGTTTATCATGATTTAACACCCTTATGTTGAAAAAACTTGACTGGTTGGTTTTCCTTGAACATACAATATACATTACATAGATATTTTCTAGTGTTTTAGAGTTGTTATATACTTGCCATATAACAACTCTATAACACAACGAAAATTTACAGTCCCTTGCTAAGAATGATTAAAATGGCGTGATAGTTTATTGCATTTATGTTTATAATATATGTAAAGTTTTGGTCACAAATCAATAATTGCCTATGTTTTTGAACAAGGTGCTATGATTAAATTTGCATAATAATCATGAAACTAAGAAATAGTAATTATGTCAACTTTTTTACATACATGTATAAAATTAATTAATTACTACAAGTTATCTTAACAAAAACAATTTATTTTCGTAACTAATTTATTAGTAGTTTGTACATTGAAGTCATCACGATTTATTATATAAGAGACTTTTTATAATAAATTTTATATGTTTTTCTAAACATGAAGTTTTCTTTTATAATCCTACTTGTGCAGTAGTAGCTAATCGGGTTAAACTTATCTATTAGTGATTGTCTAATGTTATTTAATGTGGCTTTGTGATATGTGGGCTCTCCTATGAGTTTTGAGCGCCCAAATTTTAGTATATTTTTTATTTATTTTTGTTGCAACTTATTCTCTAACGTTTGTACCTTGGGCGACGCTGGAAAGTGGCGCCTCATCATCACCTTTTGGGATAATAAAACAATAGCTGACCGCATCTCCCACAGCTATATTTTAGTGTACATACTTTTTTTTATGTCCCTGTGGAATAAATGTTTTGTTTATTGAAAAGTTAGCTCGTATGAAGAACTTAAATACAAACTGTTAAGTATCCTGTTGTAATATCACAAGCAAATAAGGAATTTGTAAAGAAAAACTATTCAATTTCGAAATTTTCACAGAATTATGATGTTACGAATATTATAGCTATTCGTCAGTAGGGGAATGCGAAATGAATTCCCACGATTTTTACGTAGAATACATAGTCTCCTAAGTTATATGTAGGTGTTCGTCTGTTGGGCATTTCGTTGTTTTGAAGAGATCTCTGAATTGTGATTAACCGTAACCTTAACCGCCTGCAAAATAATAATAGCATTATTTATTTCACACATCATTTTAGTTAAGGCAACAAAAGGTCGAGGCTCAGTTAAATATCAAGATGAATAGAAATCTACAATTCTTGTCTTTCGGCCACTTTCTATATTCAATAAACTACTTTTCAATTACCGATCCATAGATCGATAATTAGAAATATGCAATTGTTTCTGACGTTGCGTGAGAAGGTTTTAACGAATTTATTTTACAGCATGACATTCATTTCCTCGACTATTGTTCTGTCTTCGCATTGTCCTCATAGGCCGGGAGATGGTGACACAAAATAGTGGATCATTTGTACCAGTATGGCGGTTCATCAGGGGTCTTATTACGCAAAAAAAGAAAAATGATGCTCAGAGCGCTGATACTGGCGGCCCAATCGCGTGGGCGTGAGTCGAACTCGTCGGATTAATTACGAAAGTCAAACGTTCATTTGTTCCACAAAATTTCTAGTATTTTCCGATAGTCCATAAAAAAATAGCAGGCGGCAGTGTCAAGCCATACTTTTTCGGTGTGACTTACAGCCCGCCCGCGCCATTCCGACGGCGTTTAAAAAAAATTCAACCATTTGTACGTGGTACAAATGAGTAATGACCCACTATTTTGTGTCTCTATCTCCCGGCCTTTCAGTTATTTGTCAAACGAAACAAATTCACAAAACAACAAAGTGCTTCAAACATAAATTGAGTCGAGTTGCAATTTGTTATAGGCAAAAGGCTCACAAGTAACTAAGTCTTATGACACAGCATTGTTTAGTGTCTCTCCTCCTGAGGTGCATGGGATCCGAGGACCGAGTGATAGATAAAAATTATTCACTAAAAACTAACTTAAGTTAATTTTCCCGCAGCTCTTTGGTGTGTTGAAACACATTCCTGTAATATTAGATGTTAACCACCTATTGTAAATTAAAAATAAAATAAAATAATGGTCGGAATAAGGGCATTTCAAAGTATGACGTTATCGTAGTGATCGTAGCTGTAGATTGTAGGCGCCACATACTTAATGTAACAGTATGTATTTGGTTATATATAACATCGATCGATCGATGTAACAAGGCTATCTGACGATCGATGGACCATAAGGGTGACCCGGTGGGGAGGTCCTATTGGGAAACAAAACAGAGGAAGACCGCTCACGAGATGGGCGGACGACATTGCTAAAACGGCTGGCTCGAGCTGGATGCAACACACCCAAAACCGAGATAGCTAGAGTTCCTTGAAGGAGGCCTTCACGTGCGGAAGGGTTCTTACAAAATAATTGGGAAATAAATATAAAAATAGGAAAAAAAATTAGTGTAATTTATTTTCTGAAAAATATATGTAAATAATAGTAAGTATTAAGTTTATTTTGTTCTTTTGCAAGAAATAAAAAGGCTTTTTTATTGAAGTTATACTTCTTTAGGCGCGTTATGAAAAATTTATAAGAATGAAAGTTATGAAATTTTACGATGCGCGCGCACCGTGACACAAAATTAACAGAATGAAGTTGCCCACGAAAGATGCTATTGCACGGCATTGGACATAATTTAAAAACAACATTCGAATAATAATATAATTTATGTTACACTTACTGTAAGAGAATAATAATAAATATTTATTTATTTAATTTTTCAAATGTAAACTGAACTTAATGACTCCTTTTCCAGCCTTTGATTATTTAATTGTAATTAATTATTTGCATGCAATCAAAAACTATTTTTAATAATGCCAAAGATGAAAGAAGTATAACTTCTTACGCGAATACATAAGTACACGCACCCTTTTTTTATTTTATTAACATCGATCGATTGAGTAATCAGTAGCAGAGCCCGGAGCGGGTCGAATCAGACATAAGCCTGCAACCACTGACGCTAATTTATACCCAAACACGTTAATACACGTCTCTTACCTCCTCATGAGTGACAATTTCTTATTACATCAAAACCCACTAGTAGCCTATTAGTATCAAAAATAAAAAAAACACATTAATACAACAAAGACTTTCAATGTCACATTTTACTTGACATTTTTTTTATAAGTTTTTTTTTGTACCGGAAACCTTAGTCGATATTGAAGGTGACCTGTATATTGATAATAGAAATCATCAGCATTTTAAAATAACGTCGAGATAAAATGATTGCTCTTGCTACCGACCTTCAAATTTAGCAAACGTGCAAGAGTGCAAAAAACTATTATTACACGATTTTCTAAGAATTCATTTATATTTTTTTGCTACTTTTAAATTAATCTTTTAAGAAATCTAATAAAACATATGTTTTCGTTATGTATGCGTTTAGATTTAAATTAAATCATATTTCTTTTTGTCTAAATGTAGAAAGTGCTGGTAGGGACTAAGTAGATAAGAGGGCAGGTGTTATCTTGGCATGTGTTAAATAAAATTAATTAAAGGTATTTCCCGTTCTTGTTAGTGAGAGAGAGATATATTTTATTTCTTTTATGCCTTTCAAACTAAAATTTTATTTAATCGACTCCGGACTCCGTAGCGCCAAAAGTGTGTGGCTAAATGAAATTATGTGAACTTAACTTTTCTTAATAGGTTCTATTTCAATATGAAGGCATAATTCGATATTTTACCTATATTTAGATTATTTAGAAATTATCATATATGTATTGGTATTAATAGGTATAAAACATTCTGGGTGGTAATAAAATTTAAAATTTGAACTGATAAAGTAATCAATATCACGATGAATCAATAAAAGTCTTCTTGTCTGTTGTCAAATTTCAGTCATAGCGATAACTTTTGATAAGATACTCATCTGTAATTTATATAATATTGACCAAATCATAGACAAAAATGTAGAAAAACCCTTGACGAAAATGTTGAAAACATGAATGATAAGGAAACCTTACGATTATAGATTTACTACTAATAGTGATAATTGATAGGAAATTATTTAATCAGTCTTACTAATATAAGTACTTGTATATTTATGACATTAGAGTTTGCACTAACAATTTGTGTCTCACACGATTTATGTAACCTAATATTAGTTAAGTTACATATATATATATATATATATATATTTTAGTTAATATTTAGAAGCGTAAACAAAATGTAAGCAATCATCGCACACTTAAAGCCAAAATGAGCCCTTCCGTTTGTACCACCTTCATAAATTGTAATTTAACATTCTCGTTTCCGATAATGTCCCATAACATAAGTGTTACTTAGATTTATGAACCCTTAGCGTCATAAGCTCATTTTAAACCATTAAAGCCAGTTAGCTTCAAACAAAATGTTTCATTTAACATATATCTGTAATCTGAACATATCCACAACAACCGCCACCTAACTTTACTCACTCACATATGTATATATACATATAGCCTACTCGTACCATATCAGTGTCTTCAAATATCTAAAATATGTACACAAATATAATTTCCGTCAGAAAATTGTCTAATGCGCAGAATTATATTAAAATATTTTCCTAGTAATAAAAGCGCGTACTAATCCCACCATGCAATATCTGCCCAAATTACGTGCTGATATATCTATCAATTTAAGTTATTTAATCTTGTAGTTGTAGTCAATCAGTCAGTCAGTAGTAGTGTATGCATTGAACTAATAAACACTGATATCAGATAACAGTTATGAACAGATTTATAATGGAAACATCAAACAACTACTAGCCATTGCCTACATTGTACAGTCAGTGCGAAATATCGCCCTAACACATTTCAATTATGAGTTCTTCAAAAGAGCGATAATCAAAGCTTCAAATAATATTTTTCATTTAATACAGCTGTCGCCATCGCTGTGGACACTATTTTATTGATTCAGTAATTACTGGCCGACGCGCGCTATATTAAAGATTTTGGAGGACGCGGTGGTAATTTACCATCAGGTGACGCCACTGTTAAGTCAGCTCTGTATTCATAAAAACTCGCTACTCCGGGTTTTGCGGTGAGCTTCAAACCGGTTCGGCGATTTCCACTACAATTTTGTTTGCCAAATCATAATAAGTTTTTTGTTAGACAATACGCAAATTTTAAATCAAATACGACTTTGGGTGCTCAGATCGATACTCGCAACTCAGGTCAGTAGTATAACTCAACTGAATTGTAGTCGATATAAATTGCATTTGTGCGGGCATTGTACTTGCATATCGTTTAATTGTGTTGTGGTCATGGAGAGTGCGCTTATAAATGCCGTTTTTGCTATTGGTATAATGTGCCTGGCAAATCTATCTCCCCACCATTTGGTCTGCTCAAAGATCGATGACAGGTATATCTCAGTTATATCACGTGAACAGATATAATCATCACATGTTGCTCGAGTATATAAACAGTTTATTTACAGTTTACGTTAGCAAATAAAATACTGAAGTGTTAAACAATAGACAATAGTACCTATAGTTCTATCAATTTGCCAGGTATACGAAGTTTTATTTCCAAGCCAATAGTTAGGATAACGTTTTGCATCGGTTGTGATAATTTTAAGTTAATGGGTAATTCAAATAGCAATAGGTGAGTATGTAGAAATTATACGACGGTTTGGGAACACATTTATTATGTCAAAACCGGTCTACCGCGTCAGGTACATTTCATAGCATTAGTAGCCAACCGCTATTTATGAAATAAGTATATAAAATTAGTCTTTTAGGGATCCTATACGAAGTAATAAACGTAATATAGGAATTTCCCATTTTTAAATTTAATTCAAGTTGTTTGTAATAAATTGTTCCAATTCACCTAATTTTTAAGTCCTAAGTTTTTTAAGTAAATTAAATAATTATAAATTATAGAGATATAAAAGATTGAACTTTTTATATTTAAATAACTTCATCATACAATATTAGGTATACTTAAGAAATATAGTTATAATTATAGATATAATTTGAATTTTATAGTAAATATATTAAGAACTGTGGTAGGAGGCTGTGATCAAATCTCGAATTAAAATAGAATATGTTTAGCATAAAATTCCTGAAAAAAATCCACAGATACACTTTGTTGCACAGTGTAAACCACACTTGCATTGTTTCAAAACTATTATGATTTACTATTCTTACGTCATTTCAGCACAATGGTCGACCCGGTGAGATTTGTGAATTATGAGGACATGTTGAAAGTCATTCACGAACCCGAGAAAGTGATTATTGATGTGCGCAATCCGGATGAAATTGAATCAACTGGCAAAATTCCTTCCAGTATAAATATACCTTGTAAGTAAAACTCAAAGATACAATTCGGAAATTCTTGTATGGAAATAAGCACATAAAGCTGCTTAAAAAACTACTAAGGATGAAAGATGGTGAACATATTCTCCAGGAGGGGCGATAGTCCTTGACTTTGACTTTAACACTGGCTGGCCCGAAGGTCAAGAAGTTCTATATATCATTAGTAGCCGGAATATCTTTGTTTCATTACATAAAAACCCATATCAAATTTCGATTAATACATTAGTAATTTAACTTTTTCGAAAAGAAGTTCAAGTCCTCTGTACTTCTTTTCAGTAAACACTGTATCCGACACTCTTGCGTCGATGCCTGACGATGAATTCCTGAAACAGTACCAACGAGCAAAGCCATCAGCATCTGACGAGTTAATATTCTACTGCAAATCCGGAAGACGTTCGCAAGAAGCCCTTGACAAAGCATTAAAACTGGGATTTTCAAAGTAAATACCAATCCAAATTTTGTAATAATTAAGATGTCCTTTTAATATCATATTAAAATCCAACAATCTCTATATTGTCCAGTACATTCCTACTTTTTAAATACAAGCATTGGAATATACTACATACAGATGTAACTGAAATAATAATGAGATTTCATCTATTATCTGTGATGGTGATTTTAATTATTCTTAAACAGCAAAAAGAGGAAAATTCACCATTCGTTGATTGTTTTGTTTAATAAATGCGTTTTATTTTTAGTTCCAAGTCATACTTAGGAAGTTGGGAGGACTGGTCAAGCAAACAGAAGTAAACAATCACTGGAGTCGACAACTTCAATCGATGAAGAGATCCATTACCACTATACTCTTTTTACAGTTATGCTATAATTTTAAGGCTTAAAATAAATATTTGCGCAAAATTATGTGTTTTATGCTTCTGCTGGAACATACGCCTGTCACACACACAGGCGTCTAACACTGTCCAATAACTTAAGCTATTTATAATACTACTTCTACTTAATTTGCGATATATGTTTTAAAGTATAAGTGTTGTTTGCCGTAGTCATTCTGTATGATGATTTGTTATTTTAAAAGAGTAGGTACCGAGAGTTTTTTACGCCGACTATTTCATTCGGCCTACACCCTCTGTCTTCTTTCCGATGAGTAGGGATGTCTATCTATAGAATTTAATGACGTGGAATAAGTGATACCTGTATCTTATATTCCATAATAAACATATTTTTTATTTTATTTTAATAGGGGAGATGGAATGCTATGAAATTTGCCCCTTATCCTACCTTTTAATTTACCTATTCACGCAACTGTAGCCTCGTGAACATTCTATCTACTATAAGTATGTACCTAAGACCGGGTTTCTCAACAAAAAATGACCTTAAGCCTACATAACCAAATACTACCTCATCAAAACATGACTCGCAAAATGAATGAAGGTCACAATTCTTTATGACTAAAGAGCCTTTAATAAAATTGAACAAGAGCTTTAGGTTTAGCTGAAAATGAGTTATATTTTAATACGTTCTATATTATTATTATTTATTTAACTAACTCGTTCAAAATAACTTTATTCGTGTAGGTAAATAAATACACTTATGAACGTCAGAAAAGAAGTTAAATAAATTCAAAATTTATATTTACTACTACTACTTACCAGTTTGCAAATCAAGGGCGTAGAAGGGGCAAGAAGAACTGGCGAGGCTGGCTTGGGAGTAGCCTTTGCCTAACTTCTGAACTAATAGCAGTGTTTATAAATTGACTATTGTTGTATATTACTTACAATGAGTTACTGATAATATTTAGTAGATTGCTAACTATTTGGCCATTCTAATCTATACGTATATCTCCTATCTTACCTGTTTACCAGAACATAAAACAATATTGTGTCATTTTGGGGTTGTTTCATTCTACCCCCTAATTTGTTTTATTTGCAATCACCCTTTATGTAACTGCTTCGAAACGACTTCAGTAACATCTTGGGATTAAAGATTCTAACGTGTTGCTACCGTGGTGTGTATTTACGTATTCGAACACGAAAATTTATCAGAGCAATCATGATAAATATATTCGATAAGTTTTACACTCGTTACTTAGCAACTTTCAAGGGACGATAATTTTAGTCAATCCACGATATATCGCCTATTTCGTGTGATGTATTAAATGAGTATCTTGCGCACAATTATTCGTAAATATTCTAAAATGGCCGACCCAGCAAGAGTTGTTAAGTTTTACGATATGCTTAAGTACATTCATGAGCCTACAAAAGTGATCATCGATGTACGTAATCCAGATGAATTTAAAGAAGGGAACATTCCGACCAGTAAAAATATACCAGGTATGTAAATCTGAATAGCGCAATTTTTCGTGAGATTCTGTATTAAATAACATATATGTTTAATTTTTACAATTAAAGATACTTAGTGTGTTAACGTGTAGCTCAATAGGCCAGTTCCTTAGTTATGTAAAAACAAGACGTCCTGCATTTGAATCTTAGCAAAACACTAATTGTTCCGTGCTGAAAGACGCTTGTATTATAATGAAAAATTAAATTCTAATCAGAGAGGTAAATGTTTGTAACTACTAATATAATTTCTTTATTACACAAGTACTGCATTGCAAATATTTGAATAATTTTACCCACGGGTAGAATTGTCAATCTCCGATAGACACGTCACAATTTGTATTTCAACACGCGCCAAAAATTACTTTTAAAAACTTAATAAATACACTATATGTTATTAGAGTTAACCAATTAATAAATCGGTAATAGCCACGTTACAAATAAAGTAAGAGGTAGGTACTTGATTTTTGTTAGGGCCAACACATTTTACTTTAATAGTGTTTGGTTAGATTTACTATTTTATTAGAAACGATCTACCTCCAGTATTTTTGTTTCTGTAAACTATCCTATAAAGGTATGTTAAATTGACCGATCAATCTAAATTCTAAACCATTTAGTAATTGCTCATTGCTTTAATATAGGCGTTATGTATTAGTCAAAACGAATAAGGTTTTTAAATAATTTTAGTTGCATGCGACAGCAAAAAGCGACAATAAGTGAATTTTCATATACATTTTTCAGTGGGAGTTATACGTGAAGCTCTTTCAATGACAGAGGAAGTGTTCAAGAAAACTTACCTAAACGAGAAACCTTTAGAATCAGCGGAGATAATATTCTACTGTAAATCAGGAAAGCGAGCGACAGTGGCTTTGGAGCATGCATTAGAACTTGGGTATTCAAAGTATGTATCTTAGAATTTGGTATCTTTCTATAAAGAAATAGTTTTATTAATTCCTACACTTAAGTAGTGGCTGCACACTTCTGCAACTCAATAGTTAAACTTTTGCTGCAGGTCAATATGATGTTAGGATATTTAATATGTTTACTTGAAGTTAAAAAGTACATATACTTTAGTAAAATAACAAAAAATTATGCATAAGTGCATAATGTTATTTGCGTGGTGTCAGTTCAAGGAAATATATAATAAATTCTTTGTTTCTTGATATAAACTTTATTTCAGGTCTAAAGTGTACATTGGGAGCTATGATGACTGGTCCACCCATTAATTAATGCAAAGATATACATTATAGGATTTAGCAGTTAAGGTTTTAAGAATTAATATAAATAAAACAATATATTTATGCATTTACTTTTATTATACATTAGATGTTATATTAAATATAGTATAATTAATTCCCAACATTGTTAATAATAGACTAGATAGTACAAGTAGGTACTAAAGAAGCAGGTCAAGAATTTTCGAATTATATTCAAAATCCAAATTCAATACCACCAATTCTTCGAAACTATTTTACATTTAGTGACATGTCCAATTTCACTGTGTTTTACTTGCCCAATCTGTATAACTTCCAAGATAATTCTTAGCACTGAAAGACAACATTAAATATTTAATGATAACGCCTTATCAATTAATACCAATGTTATAGATATACTGACTTTTTGTAACCAAGGTTGAGAGCATTCTGCTGAGCCATACCCGATCTTTTGCCAATCATACAATAAAAAATTATTTCACTATCATCTGAGGGTTTCGGTTTATTATATTGTTTAGCAAATTCATTTTCTGGCATAGTACTAAGTACAGATGTTACATTGCCCACTGAAATAATACATATTTTATCACATTCCTCTTATCATAAATTTCTGTAAATAGTTATCATGGGCCTCTGGAACCAGTAAAGTCAACATTTTTTGTATACATGTAATGAATATAAATTTTATTTTTACTATGCATTATAAAGTTGAAATAGTGTGTTTAGCTATTTTTTTTATTAGTTTACTCAATTATTTATTACAGAATGCTGATTGTCTATAAATAGGAGTGAATTAGGTTTTTCATAAAGTAAAAACTAATAATTTCAATAACTATTTTACAAATAAATGTGATAATGTGAAAAATTTACATAACTTGACTATACAGTAATTTTTAGCATTCTATAAGAACTTACATGGTATATTAATACTATTTAAACATAAACTAATAATAATAAAATAATATACATTGAAATAAATAACGAAACTTAACATAAACTAAAATATATCATTAAAAGGAGTCCCTTTAGGCAAGGTTCCGAAGATACTGGCAGCGTTCCCCCTTTGAATTGCTAGACTAATTCTTTGTCCGAGGTAGCTGCCAGATCTTCGGTCTCCTGTGATGTCGACTAACCTTTTTGAAATTTCTTTAAAAAGCCTTAAAGCGCTAGGACCCCACGGACCAAGGGTCTCGACACCGAATGGGACAAAATCATATTCAGAGCCCAGACCCCTGTATTTGCCTGCTTTATTTTTTTCAGCCGCTTCACAAGCCGCACCAGCTCTGTAGTTGGTTCCATGTAGATGGGAAGGGGCCAGCGTGTCTGAACAGGTTGCATCCCATACCAGTACCCGACCCATCTTCCATGGAATCAAACTCATACCGTCCGGTCTCTTGCCATCGTCTCTTGCAATACCACTTGGCTCAAGAAGACTTGGCACGTTGACGGTGGCAAGGGAACGGCGTATGATATCGTTAAGTGCGGCATGTCTCGAGAAGCGGCCTGCACTTTTTTGGCATGACAGGCCGTGATGTCCTAACTTGTCGACATCACTGCCACAGGGACATATATGAGGAGCGCAGACCGGAACCCCAAGCCGTAGACAGGTTGCGATTCGAAGCGTGTCAGGCTCAAGAAAAGTTCCTGTATTTGACGATGGGTAAGCGTGAAGCCAGTAGCCGGCCTCATGCGTGCCCACGGCCAAAAGCCTAGCACGCGCCGAACCCGTACTACGACTCAAAAGATCGTCAAAAGTCAACTTGCAGTGTATGTCATCCCAGCTCCTCTGTGAATTTAGAGATAATGGAAAATTTTGACCTGGGCATGCAATCAAGAAAGCGTTTCTAGCTTCTTCCAAGCCAGCAATCTCAAAGTTTGAAGGGGATGCCCTTAAAATTTTACTTATGAGATTTGCTGAACTATGGACAGAAGATAGAAAGGCTGGTAAAGCGACACTGGAAATTTTGCGAATCCCTAAACCACCATAACGGATGGGTAGGGAAGCTTGGGTCCAAGATTTCTCGTTCAGCTGCATATTAAGAAGTGATTCTAAGCTAATTTTGATTAAGTCGTCTAATGGTGTTAAAATATCTGGGTGATTCCAAAAGGAGCAGCAACGGAGCACATACGTAAATTTTGGGAGGAAAAGACAGAATTTTAAGATGCAAAGTGCATAATGTGGACTAATTTCAAGGAGACGGTCAGCAGAATTTTGAAATTTAGTAATTGAAGTATGAATATAATCAGAAATAGATTCATTAAAAATTGGAGAACCTAAAAGGTAAAGGGAATTCCTGTTAACTATTTTAATATTTGGAGCCAAAATTTGAAATTTTTTTTTACATCATTTAAATTTAAGTCGCAGTTATTTATGAAAAGTTCGCATTTGTTAAAATTAAGCTCCAAACCAATGGCTTCAAATTTATTTTTGATTAAAAGAAGGTCCGAAAACACAGTATCCACATCACCTCCTAGGGTTCCGTCGTCCAAATACCAAACATTGAAATTAGAATTTAAATTTTTGATTATGGGATTTATAGCCAAACTAAAAATTGCAGGCCCAAGGGGATCACCCTGTTGACAACCTACTTCCGAGGAAAGTTTATAAGTTTAATTTTATTAATATTGTTACCATTACACTATATTCCATATTAATAGGTTATCACTTATCGTTGTAACTTAATATATGTAGGTAGATATACTGGTACGATATAAAGCAAAATACATTTAACTAATTTGCGGATAACATACTATTTGGAATTTTTCCATGTTCCGTAACTTCATTGGGTTCCCGGACATCAATTATTAGGATATTGCGATTATTTATTGCTTTCTTAACATAGTCAAAGTCAACTGCAACATCTTCCACTTTAACTTGTTCTGAATAGGTACGAACTAGTGAATTTTTTAAACTTGGATAGTTAAACGCTGAAAAAATATTACTTAATTATAATTTTAGAAAAAATAAAACAATTTTTGTGAGCAGCACAGGGCATGCTCAGTAAATTTGTATATTCAGCAAGCTTGCGCTATAATTAAAAACCAACAAAAACAAGATTCTACTGTTTAGTGTTTACGTACATTGCAATGATCCATTTCTGGTTGATGGAATCAAACTTTGATTTGATAATAATTTCAAAACTTGATAAGATGTCGCCAATGCGCGGCGATATAAAATACGACCGATCATATTGTAATTAATATGATTTTGACAGTTGAAAGACTTGAAACTACTAAAAATGCGTAAAATATAAATTTACTAGTAATTTGAATAAAAATTGAAAATTTAATTGACGTCTAAATCCAAGTTCACACTTCACCTACTAGGCTACTAGTTACTACTACGAGTATAATATATTAATAAATTCTAAGCACTAAGCAGTAATAAGTAAGCACTAATAAACATTAAACACACATGACAGATGAAATTACTGCATATGATTTTTTTTTTAAATACATTTGTTTTAAATAATTTTATGTCCTGGTAACGAGGCCTTTAAGCCAAGTCTTATTTTCGGTCACTAAATTTCACTTATTTTCCTTCATTTAATTTCACATGTTATTCTTATTCCAACGTTCCATTTGTTTTCTTAAATCTTCCCTACGGTTTTAAATACATTTAACCAATACAAAAGACTAAATAAAACAGAGAATTACCGAAATCTAACGTATATTATACCTAAAGTTTAGATTTAGGTCTTAAAACATAGAATCGTTACATAAAATTATTGCCGTTGTCTAGAGTAGTCACTATACCATGTAAATAGATATATTTTTGTTATAACCTCTTCTCACAATATAATACAACAAATCTTTTTCCTCAGGAGTTTTTCCAGATGAATGAAAAAGGGAAAAGTGGTACCTATTTATAGACCTATTTCTATTATGTTCTCTCTTGCTTAAATATTTGAGTCTCTAGTATGTGCATATCTCTATAATCACTTTAAGCAGGTAATAGCATTATTACAAAATAACATGAATATATATATATATATATATATGTATATATAATTCATAAGTTATGCATTCGATTGTGGTCTCCAAGTTTTACACAGACTTTAGCAAAGATTTCAATCACGTTTCTCCCTAATACTTTTGAATATAATATAATACTTCTAAGTTCTCTACATCAACATCTAGCTACAACTAAAAACAATAAAATTAAATAATAACACTTATTATATATACTTACAACCAGTGGCGTAGCTAGGTGACCAAGGGCCCTGGGGCAAATAAAAAAATGGGGCCCCACTGCTATGTAAACTGATTAGGTTTTATCAAATTAAAATATGAAATATACAAATAATTTAAAAATGCTAAGATACGTAAGCTCTTATTTGTGCAGGGCAGGTAATAAAAGTATTAAATAGTAACAACATAAATTACAATTAATACTTGATGTAGGTTTGGCGAATAAAATGAAATACAGAAGATTCAAGGGTCTATTATATAAAGGTCGGGCCTACCAACTGACTAAATAACAATTAGATTTACAGTTTTTTCCTAGCTTTAGTTTTCGCAAAAGTATTCGACTTCGAGACTTCGTTTAAATCCAGGCTTGATGCGGTTTTGTTTTCAATTGCTATCTAATTCGCGTTATACTGGGTGGCGCATAAGTACTGGCACTAGAGAAAATTTGTTTATTTTTATTATATGACAATTCATTTCATTTTGTTGTTGAAAATTGTGTAGTGAACAAATGAAAAATAAAATACACTGAAAATAAACATGGACCGTTTTAATCCCCAAGAACGTGGAATAATCGTGTTAAAAGTGCCAAAATCTTTAGATTTGACACGATTTATTAACTTTACCGGACATCAATATGAGTGGTAAAATCAAATAAAATTGAATCACTATATTGGCCAGTACAAAAAAGTTTATTGACTTTAGCTTACTTACTCCTGATACAGCATGAATTTTTTAACCGTTCTCAAAAAAAAATCTTAACTCGAACTCACAATAAAATGCACATAATATCACTATCCGTCAGATTGGCAACACTGCCAACCTACAGAAAGAATTTAGGGGAATTCCCTAGGCATAACTTTTGAATTTCTCTCAAATTAATGTCTTGATTAAAGTGGGGTTGCAACCTGTCATATTTATTTAGAAAATGGGAGAAATTTCCAAAAGTGCAGAACGATCGAGATTTCTGGTGAGGATTCGAGGGCCCCCTGAGCTTGAGGGCCCCGGGGCACTGCCCCGCCTAGCCCCTTGGTAGCTACGCTACTGCTTACAACAGTCTCTAGCGCAGCATAGTAAAATAAGGTACAGTTATATGGAGGCCACATTATGCAACGCATATGTTGCGATTCAAGCGTAGCAACTTTTTTTCTCCAGTGGGATCTCGAAAAAAAGAGTTGCCAACATATGAATCCAGGCTATATTACTGTAAGATGTTTTTATTAGAGAATCGTAGAAAATTAATTGATATATCCTTTGCGTTTAAGATATTTAAGAATCAGGTTGATTGCTCCAAACTTTTAACTAAATTTATATCTCGTGTACCCTCTAGATCCCATTCATTCCCATTGAGCATGAACGTCTGGATATCCATAGTTGCTCCGCTCACACTTTGAAATCAATTTTTCCTTTAGTTATATCGATATATTTTTGATGCTCTTCGTGTTTGTTATATTTGCCTGTAAGTGATTGTTACATAAAATTTTGTATTTTTTTGTGTAAGTACCAATGTATCAGTGTGCCGAGCGTTGGCTAGCTTTTGTAAATAAATAAATAGTATAAACATGATTACTGTCGAATTTTAATAACCTAACAGTGTTTTCAATATAAGAAAAAAAGGTAATTTAGCACAACTTCGATCCCACAGCGGTTTTCTATAAGATCGATAGTTTCAACAGATTCTAGGTGTAAGTATTTTATTTACGTGCCTTCTTTTACATTCAATAATATAAAAGTGTTATAATCCAATGTAATATCAATGTCAGAAAATATTTAATAATAGATAACTTTTACAAATCCATAAAAAGTAAAAAAATAACGTAGAATGGTCGAGAAGAATTTTCTATAAATATTCCGCAACTATTTTATTACACAAGGCCTTGTTAAAAACTCCAACCATTACACCTCGCTCCATATGAGATGCAATAAAACATTTTAATAATAATCTTTTTAGGTAGGTTTTTTAGGTTTAGACGTAGTTTAATGTTAGATGGTGATTAATTATAAAGTAGCGTAAGATAGCAAATATAACTACCTCCACAGACATATTATAATACTTACGACGTTAGAGATCTTTATGCATGCAACAGTGAGAAGTGTCAAGTGTGTCATTGTTGTCCACTGTGTAAAATGTTCCACTACTATAATTGCGTACCATCAACGTCAATTTGACAAAACGTAAATAACTTCAAACTTCAAAGTGGAGCTTCTTGAGCAATAATCAGATTGAGGAATTGTAATTTCTTTAATCTTTTATTTAGTTCTTTTGTCATGTTATAAGTATTTAATTAGTTAATCGAGTGGCTCTTATAATTTCAGAAGCAAGTAGCAGAATTTTGTTCGTGACGAAACAAATAAGACAGTTGCAATAGCAATACATATTGAAGTGAAAAATAACATTAAGGTGCATGGTACACTAAAGAGAATTTGTAATACCCCGTATATGGCGTACTCATCAGAAATTATGTTATTAGTTCATAGTAAGCCTGATTATTAAAATTTCTCCTAAAAAAGAATAAGTAAAGTGTCGTGTTGATAATTTAAAAACTTCAGTAATTGTAGGATGATATAGTTAATACAGTAAAAATAAAAGTGTCTCTAAAGAAGCAACATGGGTTCCATGCGACCATCAGGACGATTTATGTCGTTTGCAAATAACATACAAAGAACACAGAAACAGCCAGGTAAATAACCCTTTATTATTTTAGATATTAAAATAATTGGTAGCAACAAAATGACTTTCTAATGAATCATAAGTCCAATGCCCTTGTTACACTTAAATATGGTGATCTGATTAATTTATTCTTTAATATAAACTGTTTACATCTATCAAATTCTGTTTTTTCCTATAATTTTTATTTTTTGTTGAGTGTCTCTTACCATCAGTTGTGAATTCAAAATGACATAGTATTGTTTTCAGTTCCGAGTAGTTTTACTCAAAGTCTATCAGGCAGTGAGACAGATGTGTCGACATCTAATGAAAACTTATCAAGAGAAGAGAGATATGTGGTAAGACATACAGCGAGAGTGGAACCCCAGGGACAGGAAAATCAGAGTCAAAATAACAACAATAGGAACTCACTCAAGGTGATATATTATTATTATTTTTTCAATTAATGGTAATTTTTATTTCTTAAATGTACCAAGTGATTAATAGATATGCAAATATGTATATTTATTTAATAAGGCAAGAAGTATATGTTGTTGTAAACAATAATCCTTAATAATACTTATATCATTTATATATGTTCAATAGGACAGTGTCACAGGAAGTAATCGTAACTCACTAAAGGATTCAGTAGGTGGTGGTAATAGCAACAGAAGTTCACTGGATGTGTCCTCTTCCTCTTACAACACACTTATTATTCACAATCAAGATGATTCTTGGTCGTCTCGACCCACACCAATACGGTAAGGCAAAAAAAAACAGCAGCTAAGTGAGTTTTAAAAAGATGCACTATTAGAGTGTTTATATATTTTGTAATTTTAGAGAACATGAACGAACCACAAGTGAAGTGAAACATTCAAACACACAGTCATCCCCATACCATACATTGAAGAAATCAGAGATTAAGAAGCCAAGTGGGATACCATTACCTAAGATACATAAACAGCAAGAAGTGACAGCTAGTGCTAATTATATAGATATTGGTGGTCAACGGATATACACAAGTCCCCCTGACCATGGTGTTCAGGTAATTTGATTCTTATATTATACTAGCTGACCGGGAAAACGTCGTTTTGCCATATATATCATTTATAATAAAAAAATAGGGGTTGATCGTAGAGGGGTGAAAGTTAGGGGTTTGTATGTATTTTTTAATGCTGTATCATAAAAAAATAAAAATATCTAAAAATAAAAAATAAAAATTGGGGGTGGACTACCCTTAACATTTAGGGGGATGAAAAATAGATGTTGTCCGATTCTCAGACATACCCAATATGCACACAAAATTTCATGAGAATCGGTTGAGCCGTTTCGGAGGAGTATGGCAACGAAAACTGTGACACGAGAATTTTATATATTAGATTTAGTCATAATATTATGCATATGACATGCATCTGTTCAGCTCTACAAAAGTGTGTTTTTAATGTATATCTGCATATTGTATTTAGACAGTTTTCCATAGATGTGTTTCAAGTTAATACCTATAATATATTTCATAATAAAAAAATAATGCCCCCCATACTTCAACATTGTGGCTCATAGATGTCAGAAGTATGGCTCATAGATGTCAGAAGTAAAAATGAGACAAACTGATTTTCCTAAAAAAACCATATGCAATTTGTACATGAACAAAGATGGTGGGCCTGATGGAATTTGGCTTTAGTACTTAAGTTTTGTGCACATGAGCTGTCTCCTATACTGAAAATATTCAGTTCATATTTTTCATTTGCTTTCTAACGTGCAGCCTGTGCCCAACTGCTACCTTAGCTGTGCCGACCCTACTATCAACCGATTTAGATGACCTCTGTTCTCTGCATTATTATGGAACGTTTAATGAATAGTCGCCTTCTTGGATATTTGGAAGAAATCTGTTTAGCGATCGCCAATATGGATTTCGTCGTAATCGATCTACAGATTACCTTTTAATACAAGGGGAGGCCCATGGAATGCCATGATTAAGCACTTGCTGTATCCCTTGACATTTCGAAGGCCTTCGATAAAGTTTGGCACGCAAGCCTCTTAGACAAGCTCTGATGATATGGGTTACCCGATGGTCTTTGCAAATGGATAGCAGATTTCTTGAAAGAGTGCTCACTTGTGTGAATGATGAACTAATACGACTTGGTTTCCGTGGTGGTGCAGCCAGTACTTTATTTCAATGTGCTCACTGCATAAGCAAAACTTTTATAACAGATATACGCTTTCACAGTAGTTACTTATGTAAACCAAAATTTCGTCTACTATTCCTGGGTTTTCCAATGACCCATAAAAAACAGCTATTCTTTATATTAAATTGTTGACATCTATTCTAGGAAATAACAGAAATCCCGGATGATTTCTTGAACCAATCATCTGTATTGAAGCACCTAGCTAAAGAGGTAGCTCAGTCACCTACTCCCCGAAATACGACCCCTCCCGCCTCACCGCATGCCCCCCGAGCGCCCTCCAAGTCAAGGGAGGAACGAATCAAAGGCAAAGCGAAGGCTAAACTGAGCAAGGAGAAGCTCAGTTTGTCAAGGTCACAGCCGGATTTGACCAGGTAAGGATATTTTATTTAAACAAAATGTTGGCAACTTTCTGTAGAAAATTTAATATTCTTTAGCATTAAAAGACAAATTTAAACAAGCGTCGTATTCCGTTATAAGTTGTGTTAATATTAATTTGAATTTTCGTTTATTGTAATCGTCTTACAAATGTTCGAATTGAAAGAAGTGAATTGTATTGTTGAAATCATTGTATTCATTGTATTTGTGGTAGACTTGGGCAATTCGCGAGAGCTTTAATATAATAGAAAGACCACACAATGTTCGATTAGTCAATATAAAAGTCGTAATCATTAAATAGGAACATTGTTTTTTTTAGCTATAGCACTAGGAATCATATAATTTAATTATGTTTTTTATTGCAAAGGAATGTATATTATTTACATTAAAAAATGTGTTTGGAAACATTAAACCTATTAAAAAGGCCTGCCTTAACGTTCTTGTTCATACTTTTTTGTAAGTAATAATTTCAACCGTCAATTATTTTGGCTTAGTGGTTAACACACATGGGTTATATCCACCCAAAAAGAGATCGATGCCTAGCGAAACTTTGAGTTTCTAGGCCTTCGGACCCGTCCAGTTCAAACATCAAGTAATTATTGTGGGCATGTGTGACGATTTTCAGTGTGGGAGTCCGAGCAGTACCTGGTGGTTCGGAATCCAGCGGCTGGTGCAGCGGTGGCGAAGGTTCCTTAGAGGAAGACGATGCCTTCACAGCAGTCCTTGATGCATTGGCTGCGGAGAACCATCAGCTCAAACGCCAGCTTGCTAATGCGTGTGAGAGGGTGTCTAAAACGTCTAAGGTATTTTAAATTTCAGTACTTTTCGTGAAGAGGCGGATCCATGCATTTGAATCTATGTATTCCCTATGCTCCACATTTACAGTATAGCTCTGTGGTAAAACAATTACTTTTTTAAAGTCAAACAGTAGTTTTTAAGTTCAAGAGGAAATAATGATTTTGGTGTATGCACAGACTGCCGATTACTATGCGTAAAAAAACGTGACACGTGTGTTTGCTATACAGTATGTGCTTTTTAGTATGTTCGAGATTCGTAATTAATATATGAAATATTATTCCTTAAACAGGTAGATATAGGAGGTTTAGATGAATATAAATGAATCAAAGAGATCTTAATAAACAATAAATTTCCTATAAATATTATTAAATTAAAATTATATTAGAAAAATGTGATATTTTTTCAATTTATTTTAATTTCTTTAAATGCGTAAAAGAAACAACGAAATAATATTACAATTACAATTCATTGCAATAAAAATGTAACCTTTTAATCCCGTAACAGTTATTTAAATATGGTCGATTCGCAAGAGTTAAAAATATATCGTATGATATTACGCTGCGACCGTGTGATTCCGCGTAAAACTAAATTTAATCGTGAGTAATGTTTATTTTCAGTTGTCTTTACGTCACTTTGTTTGAATGAAAAACCGAGTACATTGCACTTATTTTGTTCAGCGTGATTCACCCGTGACCTTCTAACTATATTTACTTGTAATTAAGCGACAGGGTCAATCAAGAAAATTCGATAAGTACCCTTATTCATGTGCTAAACGGTTTTAAAGTAGCTCAAGAAAATCTTTGATAAGTTTCAATAAAATGTCAAAGAGATTTAAAATGTGGTAGACATCTTAGCTGTAGGAGCAGTGTCCTTTTAAGATCAAATTAACGTCGCTTTAAAACTATTATAAGGTCTAAATAGCTTAACCGCTTTGAAACAGCAATTATTTGTATATAGTGTGGGTTGTATAGGGAATGAATAACAGATTTTGTAGAGTTTTTTCCAATTCATGATAATCTAATCTTTAGTTTCAATATAAAGACAGATGCTTACTATTGAAGCAGTGTTGGCCTAGTGGTATTAGCGATGGGTACTTATGTGCCCACGTAACACACGCTTGTACGGTGAAGGTAACATCGTGAGATAACCGGCATGCCCGACCCAAAAAGTCGACGGCGTGTCAGGCACAGAAGGCTGATCACCTACTTATTTTAAAAACAAATTATCACAAAACATTGTAGCCAGTATCCAGACCTAAAAAGTTGTAGCGCCACTGTATTTTTTGGGAAAACACAAGAACTTTACTGATATTTTAAAAATTATATCAAACTACCCGGCAAACGTTGTTTTGCCATGTATTTTTCTTCAACAAAAATAATGATCAACTATAATAAAAAATAGGGGTTGATCGTAGAGCAGTGAAAATTAGGGGTTGTATATATTTTTGTATGCTGTATCATACAGAAATAAATGCAAAAAAACAAATATTTTTTTTAGGGTGGAGACCCCTTATCACTTAGGGTTTTGAAAGATAGATAGTAGCCGATTCTCAGACTTACTAAATATGCATTAAAAAAAACGATATATGTTATAACCCATATATATATATACCTATATGGTTTCATTTTTATTAATTAATATCGTTTTGAATAAGACTGCATGTGCTAAAATTAGCACATCTATGCAGCAATCGAGGTAAATACACTCGATTGTGGACTGTAAATTACCGTATTAATTGCTTTGTAACTGAATTTGTCTGTTGCTAAAAGCGGGACGTAGCTCAAACTAATTACGCCAATGCTATTTCAACTAAGCTTTCTCTACGATATTGTTAAAATGAATATATATTAACCAAAATTCTGAAAGAAGGTCCTTAATTAGTTGTAAACTTTTTTAACCGATAAAAACTCGAAGGAGCTGGTGAACATTTGTTTGTTAGGAGGAGATCTAATAGAAGACGCAATGCAAGAAGTAAAATCTCTTTGTTTAAATCAGATATAATAATAAATATTTTATTTAAAACATGTTATAAGTACAACAGTGATTTGTTGTTGCGCAATTAGCACAAGCTCCTTTGATAAAGGCAAACATCATGAACAACGACATGTCTAAACCCAAAAACCGATGACATGTGTCAGACACAGAAGGCTGATCAGCCTTCTGAATAAATAAAATAAACATGATTGAAGAAACTGGTGTCATTTAAGGCCAAGAAAATTTATAGAAAATATAGCGTTGGAGCGTTAATTGATAGTTATTATTTCCAGTGATTTGTGTATTTTGGTTTTCTTCAGCATTGCAGGAAATGCTTAATGCACTATGGTAAAATGTTGAAGACCACAGGAGGACTACGAAGTTTTTAAGCCCGTTAAAGACTTAAAAACAAGTTTTGTATTATATTACATTTTGATAAAAATAGTGTATATTGTAAAATACTTATTAATAATACTTATAAATTAAAATCCAACAAATAATAAATACAATAATTTTCTAAGTTAAAAAAATAGTTCGTAAAAAGTGGAGTCAGTTTTATTGCAATGGTAGAAAATTCAATCATTTAATTGATTCTATAAGAAATACGCCCTTGATTTGAGAACTGGCAGTAAATGTAAAATTAGAAGCATTAATATAAGTACGGGAGCTAGAAACGTTTGAAAAGTGCTCGTAAGAATTTCAGGTCAGCTGATTTTGTGATATGTCTTCCTTCTTGCACTTTCGGTTAGAGTCTGGGCTTAATAATCCTGGATTTAAAAGCATTTTAAGAAGCGTAATTTTTTAATTTTCCGTTTTTAAATAAGTCTACCTGACATACTTTTTTATTGCCAGACATAAAATAAAGTATTTTATAGTGTCTGTAATTTTAATGTTATGTTATTTAAAGATTTCTTTACTGACGAGTCATAAGTGTACATTATGTTACCTATATGATGTAATGATTTTTTTACTTAAAATAAAATAAAAAAGATGATTATAGATAATTAAATTGTGTGTTGATTAATGTCAATGTACTTTGTCATAGTTGGAGGAGGAAGTCGAGAAAGTTCGTACAGCCCACGAAGACTTGGTTGGTTCGTGCGAGCGTCGAGAGAGGCTAGAACGAGCTGCGCGCGTAAGACTACAAGCAGATTGTAGAAGGCTCCATGAACTCAACAGAGCACTTAAACATCAGGTACATAACTATGGGCTATTTGACGGTATGAAAAAAACATTGAAAAAGGACAATGCGCAATCGCGCCCGTTATTATGTTCCATTTAGCATTCAAAAACATATCAGTCATATTACATGTTTTACCACTCCGGAGAAACGAAATAATAAAATAGTCGTTTAACTAATTAGTATTAAAGTCAAACAATTAAAATTAAATTAATAAGTTATACCGTAGCGATAGGCGTGTAGGCCCTGATCAATTTTGTAAGGAAATCGTGACCAAGTAACATATACTACTATACTCTTTAAATGCTGGAGCAACAAAACACTCTTATGTTTATTCAAAATGTTTTAATGAAACTTAATATGTAATTTCTTCAACTGGAAAAGTGGAAATGTTAATACATATATTCTAAATAAATGTTAAATTATGTTCAGGTGGAACTGCTGTCTCAAGGCGTGCGTGCTGATGCCGATAGTAACAGTGAAGTGCTTCGTAAAGAGTTGCAAAACAGAGAAATGCTTATTGCACAGCTTATTACTCAAAGTATGTATTTTATCCGACTTCGAAAACAGCAAATGAAAATGTACAAAAATCATATGTTTTACTTGGTATTTATGGAGTTTAGATGTGATCTGTTCTTTTATAAAAATATTTTTTTACTGTATATTACTTACAATATAAAAATTGAACATAATTAAATGAAAAGGAAGGCAACTGGCGGCTAATCGCTTTCGATCGATGCGAGCGATCTCTTCCAGGCAAACACTGTGAGAAGAAAAAAAAATGTATTAAATTAGATAAGATAGGCAAGAAGTGCAAAAATACATATTATGACATATAGTTATTAAGAAAAAAAACTAAACAGGAACAAAAACAAACTAAACTAATAAAGGATACATGAAAATTAAAAAGTGCACATTAATCATTTTAATTTAATCTAAGATCAGTCTCACGTCAGTTAGTAGTTAGTTCGAAAGTAAGGGATACGATGTGGACAGGTAATGTTTGTACAGAAGAAATTTATAGGAAGATAGAGGAGGAGCTAAGCGATTATATTATTTTATATTATCATATTCGGAAATTTTACATGATTTTTTATAAAAATAAAAAAAATTTATGAACAAAATCATGGCGATTTTAGACAAGGAGTTAGCATGCGCAAAAGAGCGTCAGGAGATCGAGATGTCTGCTCAGCGTGCGACTTTGCAAGAACAAAGGACCCACATCGACATACTGGATACAGCACTCACCAATGCGCAGGCTAATGTTGTGAGACTTGAAGAAGAGGTAATCATTTTTAGTGTTAAATATTTAATATTTTTCATATCGTATCCACTTAAAGGATTTTTTTTAAACAGACACGAAAGCGAAATTAAATTAAATATTAAAGTACAAAAATATAGAAACAACAATAAAAAATAAAACTATAACAAGAATTAAACTACTTCAATCGAGAATTGAATTATCGATACTGTGTTCTAATTCTTCTCTTAAAATTATAGTAATGACAAAAATAAGTAAAATTTTAAGTGAATTTCTATGATAGAATTTCTGGATCGTCGCACCAATTTTTTGAATCGCATATACCGCTATTACGATGTTTTGATTGTTATCGATTCGGTTTCATAGTGCATTCATTGAACAAGGTAACAAGGTGACCCAAGGGGCGGTGTGAATCTGACCTGTCTTTTTCACTCCTCACCATTATTATTGTCTAATAAGGAATTTGAATAATCCTATTTCCAGTCTACCTAGTGAAGTGAAATGAGAAGTTAATTTAACGTAGTCGAATAAGAATCTAGGCAGTATTGTCTAATAAAAAATCTGTTATTATTATTAAAACCATTATGAACTTTAAATCTGGAATAACAGTACCAATAAACGTATTGTACATTTAAATTAATAAGGAGCATGCGAGCCTCGGTTTATTCCAACTCCAAACACGTATTTTCAAAGGATAAGCAAATCGGATATTTAAGATTACCTAAAAACGCACATACACACACTAACATTGCACATTTCCACACACACCTCAACAAGTAAATTATTAGTACATTGTCTTTGTTAGTACATAATGTTGTTCATATGTAACGTACAATCCGTTTTGGCTATATTTTTAAACAATTGTATTTAGTGTCGTCACACAAGCGGTTACGTAGAACGGGTGAGGGGACTTCAGCGAGCCTTAGCTTCAATACAACAGGCTTCCGACAGACGAGAACATACTGAGAGGAAGCTACGAGCCCAGCTGGAGAAGGAATTGCAGACACTCCGGTAAGTTTGAAGAAAGAACAATAGAAGTCACATCGATTATGAAATTCCAAAAGTAGGTTATAAACAAATAAATTCTTTTTTTTAACAACTTAAATAAAATCTGAAACAAAGTTAGCGCATTTTTAATGTCGAATGACGTGTTTTTATTGACGAAGCATAAATATTTTCTCATTCAGTGAAAGGAAATGATTGGTTTAATAATGCTGTTAGTATTAGTAGTGGTCCTATTAAAAAATAAATAATGGTGGGATAAAGTTGTTGTTTCCTTAATTTTAATCGGGAATTATTAATACAAGAAATATTAATCAAGCGTTTTTAATAATCGTGTTAAGCTAAAAAAACAGTTCTAGTTTAACATACTATCTTTTGTATATTTCAATTTCCAATGGACCTGAAAATCTCTTAAATGGATTCAGAATAGAGACTGAACGCGTACTATGAATTCTGTATGTCAAAAGCCATTACGTGTGACGTCAACATAACATAATGATTATACTTTAGCAAACGCGAATGCACCTGCGGAGGTGTGGGCAGTCGTATCGGAGGGACCGAAGGAGGTGAAGAAGCAGAACTCCGAAGACAAGTAAGGGAGAGAGACGAACGCCTTCTCGCGTTAGAGGGAGAGTGTGCGAAGTGGGAACAACGGTATTTGGAGGAGGCCGCTTTGAGGCAGGCCGCTGTTTCCGCCGCGTCTATACCCAAGTGAGTTAGAATAGGCGGCAGAAAGTCATCTGATGTTAAGTAATGCTGTTCAAAGACAGCCAATGCCTGAAGGCTCACAAGTGCTAAGGGACCTTAGACGAATGGAAATACAGTGTAAACCCTTTATAATGTCATTCGTTATAACGAGAAACTCTCTATGACGTAAAAAAGAGATAAATTTATTTGGTTTAACCCAATACACATACTATTATATAGAATATATTATATATATAGAATATATTATATATATAGAATATATTATATATATAGAATATATTATATATATAGAATAAATATGCTCGGTCCCTTGAAATCGTTGTAAAGAGTTTACACTGTACTTCAGTGGGCTGATGGTTAATTTATTAAATTAATTCAAAAAAATCCTAAAAAGTCAACAGTCTCAATGCCTTCCGGTCCGGAATTTGGCTTAATATCCATTTTTTAAAACTACAACAAAATTATACTTATTTACCGTTAATATAAAGTAATCATTAATCACACATAATATCATAACTTATTTAATTTTAATGTATTAATTGTATTATCTTGTTTTATAGGGATGCAAAGATAGCAGCTTTGGAGAAAACTTCAGCGGAATCTGAGCGCCTAATGGCTGAAGTGCGCAGTGAAAAGATACGTCACATGGACGAACTTCACTCTGCACAGAAAAAGGTCGCTGACCTCGAAAGCAGGTATGAGTATGAATAGTGTCTAGTACTGTTGTAAGTTAGGATTATTTTTTAATTCATTTGTTATTATTAATATAATTATATTTATACACTAGCGGACCCGACGTATGTTCTGCATACACGTTTTAAATACAAAAATTCCAAACTTTAAAAAATCCAACAACAAATATCTAATTTTAGATAATCTGAACTATTCTCCATTCCACTTGAACACTCATTAGAATTGATCCATCCGTTTCGGAGGAATTTAATTATGAACACAAGATTTATATAAAAAAAACAAAAGACATCAAATTTTTTGAAGCTAGAAATTAATTCTATTGGAAAGTTAAATTATTTCTGCTTTTTTATTATATAGTATACATGTTTCTCGTCGTTTGATACTTCCTTCCACTAATATTTAAAGATGAAAATTAGCCAAATCGGTCCAGCTTTACTCGAGACAAATGAACAGCAATTAATTTATATATATATATACAGTCTACATAAATTTGTTTGATTTAAAGTGTTTTTTTGTGTATTTTATTAATAAAATTTTCTATACATATTTGTTAGTTATATTCTCTATCAGCTAGTGAATAAAATAGATAAAAAATTCGCTATTAATCTATATACGTTTTTCTTATCAGAGTGAAAGAGTTGGAATCCAAGGTAGCTGAACGCGACGCGATGATCAAAGTCCTGCAGAAACATACGAGTGGTGCTTCCCTAAGGAATAATTCCAGTCGTGAAGAATTAGGTAATTTTAGACTCACTAGAAGATTTTTTATATAAAATTTAAAACAATTCATGCCTTGGCTTTTATACTGTGATTTTTCATTCCGTAGAATTCTGACATTTCATAAGTGTTGCTACAAAAAAAGTTCTCCACCGAAATAGGGACAAATATGACCCATTTGAGGGCAATAAAATAAAATGCTACGTATTTTTTATGTTTTTCCTACAAAAATGTAACTCTTAAACAAATATTTCAATATCACGAACAATATATCGAATTAATTTTAATTACGTTATTATATTCTTCAGCTGGCTTCCAGGTTTAGTAAAGCTTTTTAAGACAGTCAAATGTTATCTTGTGCGTTTTTTACTGTTTGTGATGAAATGGGACGAAATTATCAGTCGCCGTAAATACACTTTTTATGTGGAGCACGCACTTAATAAATTGGATACATTCACTAACAAATAAAATGTATGTATAGAGTTAGATGTTTAGACTCGTATTGAAATTGAAAAATGTGCCCTTTCAAAAAGACATGTCAAAAAATTAAAGCTGTCAGAATTCTACGGAATTAAAAATCAGAGTTTAAGTTATTTTTTTTTAATTTGATCTAATTTTTTATATTTATATTTTCAGTGGGTCTATCTTCCGGAGCATCATTCTCTAGTACGGAAGGTGTGAGCGGGACAGGTGTATCGGGAGTGAGCGGGTCGGGCGTATCGGTGGGCGCACGTTATCGCCATCTCGCTCGGAGGAATTATTCCCCGCACAATGATAATGCCAGCGGTGAGATATTTTATTAAATAACTTTATAATCACATCTTGACTCGAGATGGGGAAATGTGAAAACAATATGTCCACACATGTAAAAGTCTGTTTATGAAATTTATCATGCAGCACGCCTTATACTTGCGGTACGTTTGCAATGCCTACAATAATCTATAGTCTATTATAATAATCATTTATTTATTGCAAGAATATGGTACAAAATGTTAAGGTGATACAATCGTAAATCGTTCGCATATTCGCATCGCCACACACAATGGCTCGCAATTTTGTCTTAAGCTACTTTACATTATTAGTCAAAGTCAATTCTTATATTATACATTACATCATTACATTTATATCAATTACAGTGTCTAACGCAAATAATCATTTATTGAATAGTACATTTTTTCTAAAAGTAATACAGGCGGGCTAAATAATAGGGCGGTAAAACTTTAAATTTATTTCTTGGCTTGACTTGTTCTGGCAATAAACAATAAAAATATTCGAATGTACTTGTATAAAAAATTAGGTACTTGGTTTATTTTTATTATGATTTCAGGATGCGGTTTCGACAGCACATCTCTTCGCCTAGAAGAGCAGTTGGCAGCACTGGAGTCCCGCCTGGAGCGGCCACCTGTGCCCGCCGTGAGTTTCCTGCCGCAGACAGATCTGACCCCGCCGCATGCCTCCTACTACTGATACACACCTCTAATACGCGAAAAACACAAGATTAACGCGTTTAATCACAATTTCATAATTACAGTGCAATCTATAGAGACGCTCAAAGAACTGGATTTTCTGTTTTTTTTGAGCTTATAATGAAAAAAACGTTACATTTTACGGACATGACAAACCATGACGTTTCAGGTTTTGGAGTTACATGGAGTTTACTGTATTTAATTTATTTCTTTCCTATTACAAACTAAGGTTACATTTAATTGTTTGACATCTTTTAAAATAACTTAAACAATTGTTATAATATAATTAATTTGAATACAACATTTGAACCGATTACGAAAGAAGCGTTCACAAAATCACTAATCTTGAGCGGAAATATAAACTGTAAGAATAAAATGTCTGACAGATCTTGAGTTTAGGTTTTTTTTTCAAATATGCGCTGACTAATGGTAGAAGAAAATCCATTTAATGTTTTAACACATTGACACATATGTTATAATTAAACGGCGCGGATCCGTAATCCACGTACATACGTGCACGCATACGCTGGATTACAAAATGTTGTATCATCAACCAGTACATGGAATAAAGTCTGCTTGGTTAAATTTACAAAGTACATACGTCCTTTCGTACCCCGAAGGATCATTCTCTCTAGAATTGTCTTAGGGGAATATTTGGAGCAAGTTCTATGAATTTAGAAATGGATCAATGATGATTATACTGAATTATATCCCATTTCTCATACACAACAAAGAGTACAGTCGGACGTAGTATGTCTTTTTGAGACAAATAATTGTAAGAAGATGGCCAATTCCGTGTTACTATGGTTACGATGTGTTTTGATAAATTTAACTATATATATTTAATTAAATTATACGTACTTATGTTTGAAGGGTTTTCTTCTGTCGAAAGTTTACTTAGAAACAGTATTTTATAGAAATTGGTAACCATGGTAACAAAACGGTATCTTTAGCCCACATTTTATAAGACAAATTTTACATAAAAACCTACCATAGACTAGAATAGTGTTTATGGTAGATCCCCAGTACAAGTTTTTTGATTCAAATATATCTGGTTAATCATTCTTTGAATCAAAATCACAAAAATGTGTCATGTCATTCTTCAATTCACTTAAATTTTTCCACTACTAATATTGCTTTATCAAGTAGTGTGTGCTTCTAACAATTTACACACATTCCAAATCAAACAACATTCCTCAAAGTGTTTTGTGTGAATTTTCAGCTTCATAATGTCTAATATTCGCTAATCAAAAATATTTTTAAGATTAATATTTAAACATTTTACAGATTGTGCCTTTATTAGTGCCTTAAAATTTTACCCGAAGGTGCCTTATTTTCGGTTGTTTATTCAGAGTATGCACTATTTATAAAATCATTGACTTAATATCTATAAAATTTACCTGTCTATTGTGGTACATAATTTAATTAAAAAATAAGCGTTTTATAATTTGTACCGTATAAATATTTTGGTATAATTATTAAAACATTTGAACAGGTGCCAATCAAATTTATGGTTTTAGGAATCTCTTAAATTCGGAATTTGACTCCCCTAGTCGTGAAACTAATGTAGATATAATTTGATTTTTAACTTTTAGGCATTGGTCACAAAAATATGCCAAAGTTAGTTTTAAGATGTGGTGAATGATACAGTTATCTATAGAAATATCAGAAAAATTTTTTGACACGAAATATTTTTTTAAATAATTAGAATTTATTCTTAATTTTGATTGGATTTTAAAAATATTATTCAAAGTTTTTCGGGATTAAAATAACGCGTTGCTCACACACTTCTCTTGTCAGTGAACGTGTGGAACCGTTGTTGAAATTTACAAAAATAACTGTACCATTTGCAAGCCTATCGGTATTTGGTATATGATTAAGTAGATGTTTATTTTTGTATTTATTTTTAACATTAACTGTTGTACCTTCTAGGTAGCTATACAGCATATATTGTTAGATATCTATTTTATCTTTATAATAAAAGATGAATTTATGATATTTCACAATGAAATCGGAGGCTAATTTTAAGGAAATATACTCTGTCGTAATATATTTTGTAATCGATTTATTAATAGAGAGCATGAATAAAAACGTGTTTTGTTTGTTGTGGTTTTACTGATTGTCCTAACATTTGGCTTTTGAGCTTAATAATAATAATTGCTGGCAAAAAATACACGAATTCTAAAGTAATTCCTTTAAATAATTTAATGACTCGAGCGTAAATAAATATATAGATAAGAATTACATCTGTCAACGACTGTAAATATACTGTTGTCTCTAAGTTATTGTAAGCTTTTAATCGAATTTTAGCGCGAGTTCACCAAAATTTTAAGTTGCTTTTCGGGAATTAATATCAAATGGATTTTTCAAAATAAATGAGTCACTAAAAAAAAATCTTTCAACTCTTCATCGTTGCTATTAGCATGTCAAGAGTTATCAAGATAAGTAAAATGAATACCGTAAAGTATATCACAATAAGGCACCTTTGCCAAGTAATTTTACCGTATCCAGAGAGGTCTATGCTGTTTCCCCGGACTGAGCACGGTTGGGGCTCGTGCTGGTAACGGACGTGGAGAAGAAGCCCTGCTCTTGGAACGTCAGGGACGGGCCTCACAGCAAACCAGGTCATCAAGTCTTCCACCGCCACCGTCTGCTCTGCCACGCCCACCCAGAAAGCCTTCTGCTCGTAACACTAGATATGATCGCCTGGAACATAGAGATGGTCGTAAAGTTAGTAATTTATAATTTACTTATAGCTAACTTGTCAACTCCATCTTACTATGGAAATTGTATTCGTTTTTACAACAAACTCCCAAGCGAAATTAGAGTATTATCACTAAATAAATTCAAAGCCCTCGTTAAACGAAAATTAATCAACAAAGCTTTTTATAAATTTGAGGACTACTTAAATGATCCTAATCCTTGGGATTGAATTGCTCCAGTTCAAACAATTTGTATGACAATACTTGGCGATTAAAAAGAGTGGCGGAAAGTTTCTTGCCAGTTCTTCTTACCCGCTTTACGCCCTTGACTTGCGAACTGGTAGTAAATGTAAATTTACGATTAATTTAACTTGACGATTCAAAAGTGTACTTGGTTACCCACTTGAATAAAGATATTTTGAATTTGAGTTTGAGTTTACTGGTTTGTAAAATTGGTAGATGATGAAATGAAAAAGAACATCGGAATTTTTTTTATGACTTTACACAATGTATACGAAAAGGGCATACAGTTATAGGTAGCTCTGAGTTCTTATTTCCCCTTAAAGTGCTTTTACTTGGCACGATAATTCTCTTCTACCACTAACATAGCATATCAAAGGCTGGTAAGTATAGTCTAGCCGCTAGACTCTAGCGGATTATTTAAATGTTTCCTTAAAGTACTAGGATCTGCAGGTATTACCATTTTCAGGACTCAGACGGCTCTGGATCGATTGCTTCTACTGCCTCACGCAGCTCACCTTTGCCATATGACACAGTTCGAAAGCTACCATCAGTGCCAACATCCGCTTCTCTGCCAGCTGCTGAATCCAGGGAATCGCTGGTTCGACCTCGGGATTCGAGTCTCCCTTCACCATCAAAGCTTGCTGTATATGCGGCAGCTAGACGCCGGTCCGCTGAATCCGCCAAAGATAACAAACGGACGCACCACTATCGTATTCAGTTTTAATTATTAAATTCTGAAGTACATGAATGGTTTTCAGGCGGTACCAACTCTCAATAATTTTCTTATTAGACGTTTAATATTGTGTATCCATAACTTTATTTGTGTTCAACTCTCCTAGTCGTTTTTGATTATTTTTTTTGTTTTCGTATAATTGCCATGATTCTAGTATGTGTTTAGATGTAGTTTGTTAAAAGGTTGTTTTTTTGTGCACATAAAGAAGTTCTCATACATAATTTAATAATGTCTTATTATTGTATTCTCAACAACGACCCACGAGATGGTTCCAAAATAGAATTATTTCACATTGATTTATTGATAGTGGGCGGTTAAGAATCATCTAATGAAGATCGTGATCAGACTCGTTTATTACGTTGTATAAGTTGACACGGGGTTGTGGTTTCTTCTCAGTGAACCACTACGTAAACAATAGTCATGTGTAAAAATAAACCTGTGTTATAAGTCTGACCAGCTGATAATTCAATATACTGTAAGTATTTAAGAAATATTTTAAACAGGCGAAATATATACGTTAATACACGTGAGAATTCCTTTATGTAATCCAAGCATATTGTGAACTTAAAAAGCAGCTTAGAATTATAGTGTATATAAGTTGATGTATGAATTGTAATTGTTAACATTATACATTACACTTACACTATTATTAAATAAAAGTAGTAACTATAGACTCGTGTATTGCATATTAGGCAATCTCAGCTAATATAAATTAGTTCTTTGCATTGCCTTTAGATATTTAAAGTCTTTGAATTTATCTTTTAAATGAATAAAAATTCGTTGCATCTATTTCGGAATGAAATTGTTTGTATTACGACGATATGTATAAAATCCTAACAAATTCTAAAATGATATTTTTTCTGAGGAAGCACGTACATACTAAGAAGATTTTATTTAGATACGTTTTCTGGTTTAATTTACGAGGTTTTGTTTGACTAGAATTAATTCGCGACTAATATTGTCCATTTTGGGTTGTGTTTTTGTAAGCAAAATTACGCTACTTTTTTAATGTTGTTAGCACATATTGAAGAATTCGGCGTAAAATATATTTATTAAATATTTAATGTTTTATTACTTATCCACTTCTTTGTAGATACCTAATATATAAGTATAAGGCAGAGGTCAGACGGTCAATATACATCGTGATCCTTGAGGTCTTACCAGATTTATTGATGTCTAAACGCGGCAGAAATAAATATTACGTCAATATCTATTGAAAGTGTAGTACGACCATTTGATTTCATATATTGAGACAGATATCCGCGATATTGGACCGCTATATTTATCGACCGTCTGACCCCTGCCTATAATATTTATTGAGTTTTATCTGTTTTTGCGCTCAAGCCATAAGGCAGTATCGAACTGTTACATACCTAAAATGTCAGGTGTAACGCCGACAAAGTCCTAAGGAAGTAGGAAGTCGACGCAAGTCAACAACAGTCAGTCTGCTGTCAACATTATTAGAGAGACTAACTTAGCCGGCACTGCTCTGCAGATTCTATATCCATATTCTCAGTGTTAAGTTATTTAAAGTGTATTTTGTGACATCTTCGAGGTCCTAGAAAAAGTCTTCAAGAGAAGAAAGATCGACCTCAATTAAGAGATTAAATCCCTGAGGAGTAACGTCGGACGGAGAGTATCAGTGCAAGAGAAAAAGTATATAAAGATAAATTATATTGAATATCAATCAATCAGACACAGAAATACCACGCTTATCGTTCCGGAATGTTCATGTCTGCAGTCATTGTTATTATAGTAATTGTTATGAAATAACCTAATTATACGCTTGTTTATTTTTCTCCTTGCAGCTTGTACACATTAAAATATTAAATAAATTATGCCAGAAGCTTTAATGTTTGAGGACGAAATTAGAATTAAACATCATATTCAAGTTTATTAAATCCTATGATGGATATAGGGAGAGTCTGAACTCCTTAGTAAATTGTGATAATGCATTCGAGCTAGCGTCGGATGCGCAAAAACCCATCTTATTTAAGTAGGTACCTTCTGGCTTAATTCAACGGCAAGGCGGAAATTTCCTACTCCATTAAAGAGTTCTCTTCTTCTTCGTGGGATTCCAACCTCGTATTTCTAATAGGGTAAGATGTAAATCAGCAAAGACATTAAAGCATTAATTTTAAAATATCTGAATTTCCAATTAACGCTTTATAAACGCCCACATGGCGAGAATAAATTCAATAACAACAGTAGACACGATTCTTTAAAGACAAATCCTAATGCCCTCACCTTAGAGAGCTTCATATAACCCACTGAGATCGATGGGTAATAGTGGCAACAATCTATATTGTCGATACTGAAAGATCGGCGGTCATGACATATCACAATGTAGGAAACGCGACTTCAATAACCGTCACCGGTTCTAGCAGCAAATTAATCAGGCAATTTAAACGGGTGAATTTTAAAGATCAACCTGAACAAGGAACAGGTAAAGATAAAAGGGACGGACAAGAAACTTTAAACGAATAAGAGTCTCGCTCCGGTCTTGTAAGAGACGAAATGCTAAAGACGCCTCCACACAACATACATTATTTCCAACTTTTAGGGAGCACTCGGGTAACCAGCCCCCAACAATAATTCCATTCATTTCATTCATAAAAATAAAACTCACAAGGACTCAAGCGCTCAACAAGCAATTTCTATTTCTTTATATCTATTTTTATTTTCTATTCAAGATATATTATATGAAGTGCATATAGACACAAGTTATGAATGTGAAAAACGTTTACAAAATTCGCGAATGAGCGAGACTACGCCATCCGTTCTGATAAAAACGGGCAAGAAACTCAGCATGTTTTACCCTTCCTCTACATTATAATTATTCAAAGGAAAATGTCATAAAGCACAACGTCATTAAAGTTACATAAGTAAAAAAAAACTGTTCTGTGATTTACCAAACTCACCATTACACACTAAAGAGCAATAGTTAATTAAGGACACAAATCCGCGACCTATTCCGCGACAACAATTGTCATACATATATATGTATTACTTTACAGTTAATGGCGTAAAAGTATGGAGACGGTGTGGCAAAAAATTGTATCGAACAGCAAGTCAGCCATACGGCACTCGGCTCTATACGGGAAAACTTGTCATATCATGGAACTAGTTATGTTTGGGAACAAAAACGCTGCCTGGTTACAATGTAAAATTCATCATGAATAATACTAGAAAGCAGCGTGCCATCAACACTTTCGTTGCGCGATTCAAATCTTAGTACCGTTTGACACCTTCCACCGCGTAACTGTAACATAAAATGCGCTCCGTTTATTTTGTGACCTCAATAATGGATGACCGCCTCTACCTTCGCCTTGACTAACTTCAAATCAGTAGCACGAACTTTGCGATGGTTCTGTCGAGTCGGCGATTTTGTTAGCTACTCACGAATACTATACGAATGATGTTCGCGCTTCCATTTAGTTCCAACTACAGCCATGCTCTGCTCAAATTACCAATAGTTTATTGGCGACTGTATGTTTGTTGTTGAATATGTATCACAGTATTTTTTTACCATGTAGGCATATGCACTATGCAGTCCATAGCAATGACCCATGTGATCCAGCCTTTAAGTTTGCTCAAATCTGTAAACTAAATCGTTATGTATATATAGGTACTTAAATATTATTGAGCCTTTATGAGCTTATCAAACGTAATTTATTTAATTAGAAAAATCCACCCTTCAGTTTCAAAATGGCGAAGAAGTATCTGCGTTGACAATTACACAATTTATTTACCTTATAAACTTACATGTGTTTGGAGGAAATCAAAATTGCTTAAGGATTGCATGTTGTCGCAAATACGAAATCAGCCTTGATCCTGACATTATATAGAGCCCAATGTATTGAGGCCGAGCGGCGACCTCGTTCGGCGCTTGCGCAACTCACGGTAAAGTACTGATTCCTACATAAATGAATTGTTACGAAAACTAGCAACTGGTAAGTAAACTTAGGATATTTTGTGTTTAATAGTTTAATTATTACTACGTTTCTGTACTTAAAATCGGTGTTTAATGTTGTGTTTTGAATTAGAATTTTTTTTGGCGTGAAAAATATAACACCTTCGTTAAATACAAACTTATAGGGTAGTAATTAAATTTCATTTACGAAATACAGCCTCGAAATCCTTATCTAGGCAAACGAATATAGAAATTACGCTTAAAGACTTAATCTCAAACCAATCCATTAAAAAAACTTAAATAATTTCTCCATATTCGTAACAGTAATAAAAGAATAATAAAAAAAACGTGACAAACCATTCTTTATTTATTAAATGTTTATATTAAATACGTTTAAAAACTGACTAAGCGCAGATTTCCAAATCAAGATATTTCGTTATACTTTTAAAAACTGATTTAATAATAATTGTAGCGAACGACCTTTTGAACTTTATACTTGAAATGTCAAACTATTTTGGTGAAAGCTACGCCAACGTGGCGAGGTTTTATTGGAGATCACAATGATTTTATAGACGCTTATTTAATTCTTTATTAGTCTTCACTCCTTGTGATATTAATAATATTAATATAATGCTCATTTATCACACATACAAAAAAGCTATTGTATTCAACGGCTTTTCGTACATTGTCATACTTAATATACTCGTATATCTTTAAATACAATTCTACTGTACGAATGTATGTCACTGACCTCCTCATAAACGGCTGGACCGATTTGAATGAATTTTAAGGACGAGTTTGTGTGGCGCCCTGGATGGTTTAGATTCACAAATCAGCCAGGTAGATGGCACTGCAGTCGGTACTTTAATATCCTAATCGCTTGAAATATCATGCAGGACGTCTGTCGGGTCCGCAAGTATATATAATTTTTAAGGTTTGAATAGTCCTTTATTTAAATGTTGATACAGCCATTTCCAAACTTTTAAAGACTTGCTTACCTATAGTAGTTTTAATTAACATAACCTTTATCTTATTTAAAGACTAGAATAGGAAAATACTTAATTCTGTGACAAATAAGTCCTGGAATTAGGAAAACGGTTTGCAGAAAAAGCAACACAAAGCCTGAGGAACGTTTGGATTATGTTTAATTGAAATCACATTGTAAAAAAGGGCTTAGGTACAAAAAGTCGAAAAACACAAAGCTGGGAAATAGCCCTTCCGCTGTGTGAATTATGTTCTTTTGGTGAAATGTGCCACTGCTAGAGCATAAGATCTATAATATCTTTATATGAAATCAGTTTTAAAACTTTAAATCTGATTCTAACATGAATTTTAAATGCTATCCCCAACCCTTTAAAATACATATTTAATGCATTGTGAGTAGAGGTAAACTGTGAGACGGATAATCGATTCCACTTGACCTAAATACGTCGGGTCAAAGCCACGTCGCCGGCCGAATAACAAGTTGATCTGCAATACAATAAAGCTCTCTTTGAACTGTTTTGTTGCACTTTTTAATTCAAAATTGTTATGGTCGCATAAACTGATTTATTTTTTAAAAACGGAACTATTTTGGGAATTTTCGAAATTCGAATTGAATATTATCGTATTTTATTTATGTTTAATATTTTTATACTGTTTTAAATGCGTTTATTTGGTATTTTTTTACTTTTGCGATATCGTGATAATAGGCTATACAAAATAAAAAGCTTAACTGCAGGTTTTTAATTATTTAAACTAGTTTCGTAATCATACACTTTCCTAAAGTTTAAATTGCTTATGTCCCAACTAGACCTATTAAAGATTTATATCTGTGAACTTTTGCAACGAATAAACTCCAAAACTATTTTCCCAATTAAATGACCTGAGAAACTTGGCTATATATTTCGAAAATATTTCAAATATCCAGGACTTTTAGTATCTATTACCGGCGGCTGCTCCATTAAATACATCAGCTAATCGAAAGACAGATTCTTTAGTATAAACTTTACCATTTCATTCACTGCTAATTAATTCACATACATAACCAAAATAAATAAATGTATGGCTGCGCGCACGCTAACCCAATTCCGTTCGTATCAGCTTTCACAAACGCAGTGACGCGCCGGTTGCGTCACATCTCACAACTAACGGTAGATGGCGACGTTACGTAATTAAATGTTATTAAAGCTCTTAGTTACAGTTGCTAAGGCAAGTGCTCCCCTGGTTACATACCTTAGATTTCCTGTGTAGACAAGAACTAGGCTTGAGCTGCGTATAATTAGTGTAATGTTACGTATTAGAACTTTAGTCTGGACGTCAAAAAGAAGTGAATTTTAACAACGATTTTGTTCACGTATACAAACCACCTAAATTCGAATTAAATATTGAAATTTCGTTCCAGTTAGCCGCAAACGGGCGACATCAGTGCTTCAGAATTTAAAAGAAGTCCATCGAAGTTGGGTTTTGATTATGTCATTAGAATTTAAGGCTTAGAATTAGTTCTTTAAGAGAACTCACTCACGCCACTAATGATAAAACAATTATTGGAAGACTGTAGCGGGTTGAATAGCCAACTTGGTCGGCTACCTCGGCTAATGTAACTATAATTGAGAACATCTTTTCCATTTTGAGTTTAAACTTGTATTACTTGTACCTGCTAATTAATTCTAGATTCACTTTATATAGGTGATACACACTAATATTTTCTCCTTATGAATAGATAAGACTCGCACCATGATTCATCGAAATAAAAATAAGGTATGTGAATAATTAATCGTAAAACTTTAAAATACATACCAGCGTACTTAGGATGATATTCAGAAACAAGATTTAGCGATAATCTGACTTCCTAATTAAAAAACGCATGGAATTTTTACATACAGTAGTTATAAATCGCAGTGCAGTTTTGGCCTGGTGGCTTCAGCGTGCGACTCACATCCCTGAAGTCGTAGCTTCGATCCCCGGCTGTGCACCAATGGACTTTCTTTCTATGTACGCATTTAACGTTCGCTCGATCGGTAAAGGAAACATCGTGAGGACACCGACTTGCCTTAGACCCGAAAAAGTCAAGGGCTTGCATCAGGCACTGAAGTCTGATCACCAACTTGCCTATTAGATAAACAGATGATCAAGAAATAGATACAGAAATCTGAGGCCCTGACCTAAAAAGGTTGTAACGCCATTGATTTATTTATTTTCTTAGTTATAGATCGCGCTAGTTTCCGTGTTTGAATCTTACCCCAAGCTAGCGTCGTTTAAAATGAGTAACGGCCATTTAGTTAAGTAATTAATTAACCATAAATACGAGAATAGGTTTCATTGGGTTCAATTCCCATAAATTAGCTATCAACTAATCATCGTTCCCAAGACATCTAGATTTATAGATAATTAATAGACAACTCCTTACAATGTTTGTTCCAATAAAAGCACTTTCAATGTCTCGAAGAACTGTTAGCGATAATCGGCCGTTATAAAACGATTTGCATGCAACAAAAAGTGCGGTGGAAATTTCTCTACGAGTTTTTGCAACGGATCACGGCTACGGCTGGTTTCGCGGTGATTGCGCCTTCAATGTGTGAGAAAGAGAGAGAAAACTCGCCTGATGGCCAGTTCAGACACGTTTAAATTAATTTATTTTATGGGCGCATTCATTTTGGGGGCAATTGTTATTTTCATTGGCGAAAGAACCTACAATTATAATAGCCTCAAATTCCGACGTACAAAAAAAATATTCAACTGAAGTATTTTTATTTTATTTTGACATAAATAACCTCTTGATTAATAAGTATTGTAATGTTTGTTTGCTGACTTTCTTTACTATCAATTCCATTTTTCATAAATTGAAGTTAACACGGCCTCTGCTTTTCGTGGTTATTATATACTATTTTGTTAGTAATAAACACAAAATAAAATAATTTATGTCTAGTACAAATTCAATTAATGTTTAAACACGTATTAGCTTACTAATGGTGCGTTTATTATTTTTATTTTTTAACAGGAGTTTCGTTTTGAGAATAACTTAATTCGTTTCACATATTCTGAGGAGACGCTGTCATTTATATAATTTTTTTATGCTTTTTCTATTTCAAAATATCTTTTAGTTTTGTTTCATTTCCTTTTGAAATATAATAAGACTAAGAACTCTACTTAGTATAGTACATTACGTCATTGCATATCTTAATATATATATTTCTTGTGTGCGTGTGTATGTGACTGAACTCCTCCTAAACGACTGGACCGATTTTGATGAAATTTTTTTGTGTGTGTTCAAGGGGATCTGGGAATGGTTTAGATTCACAAATCAGCCCGGCAGATGGCACTGCAGTCGGTACTTTCATACTTTGCTTAACTTAATATCCTAATCGCTTTAAATATCATGCAGGACAACGTCTGTGGGGTCCACTAGTAATCTATAGATCTGTTGGGATCGTAAACCTATATTTCCACTTAAAAAGCGTTCTCGAAAATAGTTTTTATAATATTTGTCTGATAGTGCCTTAAGGTGGAAATGGTTGAATAGCTAGAGCATTCGTGATGCTCAATGTTCACTTACTGTAGTCATTCGACTTTCCTTACTTGCGGTTCGCACAACTTTCCGAGGCATTGTCTACTTAGAAGTGGAAACGATGCGTTTCCATATTATATTTTATGGCAATCGGTAAATAGTATAAGGAAAATACTTAGCTTAACTTTGTATTAGCAAAGTTAGCCGAATGGCTAAGCGTGCTTAACCTTGAAGTCCAGCGTTCGTAAACAAAACAGCATGTCAAAAACTAACCGGCTCTAAATTGTAGCTAAGTATGTCAAATCTAATACGTTTTTGCCATACGGAATGACTTACTTTACTATTAATTACTTAAGATGTCATGTGGAACATGGTGTACTGGATGCAGCTCCTTACAGACATTGTGTAAAATAAAAAAATGGCGATTTATAAGAGTGGCGGAGAGTTTATTGCCAGTTCTTCTTTTCCGTTCTACGCCCTTGATTTGAGAACTTGCAGTAAATGTTAAATTAGGAGCATTTACCATTTAATAGGTATGTATTACTTTTTACTTTTGATTTGATTTGATTAGTACTTAATATTATGTATGTGTAGTTTATCTAATATACAGATAAGGAACTTTTTCAGTAATTGTTTTTTCTAATGTAAAGTTAATTGTTAAATGTATTGGCAATAGAAGATCTGTTTTTGAAGATTATTTGATCGATTCACTGCAATTTACTTGCAGATTTTTTATTATTTTTGGTAGGAATCAGATCGTTACAATTTAATTTATTAACAAGCTTTCTCTTGTTAATATTGTTGATAAAGTATTTGCTAATTTGACGTAATAATATATATAAATACCCAATACGATAGGTGTTCAACGAAACAAAAATTAATTTTGTTTATATAAGAAGATGAATGATTATTCAGTGGAAATGTTAAATTGAAAAATGATGATAATTTAAAATGCTGGCACTGAACGCGTCTAACACTTTGATTTGTTTGTTTGATGACAGTTGATCTAAATACTAAATTAACTATTTTAGACATTTAAAATAAAAATGCGTGCGAAGTTTTAGTCAAGATTCATACATATTTTGATTGTAGGTAGGTACTATTGTAACGTAGTGAATATAAATTATGGTTGGAATGAAAATTGCCTATAAGCCTGACATATATGTTAAATATATAACAATAAAGAGAAAGTATTCAAATATTTAATCAATTATACTTACGTTAATTAAGTTTCTATTGAAACCAAGAATTTATCTCTTTAAAAATCTTTACATAGATAGCTCTTTAAGTATTTAACAACCAAACAGGATTATATTATGTATTAGACATGCAAGAAGTAGATATCTATTATCACTATATTGAACTGTAGTCGAGTTAAACAACTATGGCCCATGAAGTAGGAAAATTACTGGAAAATCGATTAATACGAGTATGGGTAGGTTATGTGAAAGTGAAGTGTAGATACTCTTTACTGTTATGGTTTGGTGAAACTTACGTTACTTGAAACGAACAATTTAATACAAGTTTAAAGTAAGCTATGTATATGGCATATTTCTTGAGGTGTTGATCATAATATCGACTTCCCCTGGTTTCCAAGGCCCTGATATCATGGCAACGAGACAGTAGGATAAACGGTAGCGCTTCGGCGCTTCTCGGATCGATTCGGCCTCCTTCGTGCCCCTACTCTGATCACGATTACGCAGCCTTGTCAGAGTGAACGAGACCTCATAGCCCCTTTTCATTTATCCAAGAGCCACTGAGCCAATCGCGTTGTCGTGAGTCGTCTCATTTTATGGACCAGTCTTGTACGAGACGTCCCAGTGTCTGTATGTCGATTTCGCGCTATTCGTGGCGAAACGACTTTCAGTTTTTGCTCTCTTTATTAACTCTGGATTATTTCAAAACTTGGTTATTGTGTTGTGCGTAGTGTGCTCAACTGACGTATAGTGTTGGATCTTTCAGTTCTCTGTGCTTGTGACCTAACTGTACTGTCCAGTTCATTGGCGTCGATCCTCGAAATCGCGAGGTGAATGCTGAGAACGGAGCCAGAACGCATACGTGGAAGCAAACCGGACCAGAGGTACTTATTTTTTACTTGAACTGCTGATTGGAATACTTGTCGCGCTCTGAATATAAATTGCGATGAGGTATCCTCGGTGACTCTTGATTGTACCGTTTCCATTGTCTCACCCAGGACCCAATTAAGCTGTTGATTTCGGGTATCTAATATTTTACTGATTCCGAGTACAAGGAAATGGCGAGTTGTTAGTGTGTTTCAATGTCATTCATTGTACATTATCATGTGGTTAAAACCACCTACGTATGCGGAAGTGGCCAACTTTATAGCTCCTCCGACCTGCACCGACTTCGCTACCATTCTTTATTAAAGATTATGACGATAATTTTTTCGATTATTAAAAAGATAACGATTCTACCTAGATGCTTTGTTTAATACGCTATTGCAAAGGATAGATTTTAGGGCACAATTGTTAAGGTAAGTATGTAAATTAATAATTGTACTATAATAGTAAACGAGGTAATTAATGGGCAGTTAAGCACTTTTTATCTTATGTCTATCTAAACCGTTTTTAATTGCCAATACTATTTATAGATAAGATATTATTCCGAATCATAAAGGGTTGTCTTTCAAGAAAATACGCAGCAAAACTTCCGTATTATATTATGTAACGCTAAGCCACAAGAAAATAATACTTATCTAATAACACAACCTTTAAGCCTTAGTATAATCTAAATTAACCCTATACTGACCTCAATATCTTGATTAAAATATCATTAATATAGGCCAGTTAATAGTACACAGGGTAATTTTAAAATAAATTTAGTAATATACTTGGTTTTTCCCTACACAATCTGTGTTATAAAGGGAAGGCCACTGCGGAATTTAAGAATTTCGTAAATAGGCCGCGATTTCATTTTAACATCTACCTACCTAAATGTCATCATCGATTGACAAGTTCGAGTAAGTCGTTTTAAAAGTTTGCAGAACATTTATTTTTTATCTCAATCATAAAATAAAATGTTATTTAAAACCAAAGATCATCACTTCGAAGAAGTTTAAAAACGTGCCGAACAGAATCCGAAATTCGCCGGAAATGATTCATGCATTTCGCAGTTTGGTTTATTACGAAATTCGCTTTCAAAAAAAGAAAAAGTTTTATAAATTTAAAAATGTTATTTGTAGAACTAGGATCAGAGGTGAATTCTGAAATTGCCCGAGTGGAAAACTGCGATCCATTGTATTCAATTTGGCAATGGTAAAGAAAGGGCGGCGATAGTGAATGACCGAAATACAGCATAAAAGATAATTTTCCCCGCAGTTAAAGTGATGTCGTCAGCTGATAGGGCAGGGTTAATAACCTCGACTTTGTATCGAAGTCCGCACTTATAAAGGTTGGAGGGTTATCGGACCGATTTTAATACAAAACCTAATCGATCGATACCTAAAAATAATGAGCAAGCAACATTTATCACACTAACTAGTACTTTATTAAGTTAAGTTATTTTATCTTAAGAATATCTAACATTTACGCAACAAAACTACGATTTTTTTAAAGTATTGACTATTTTGGAGCTATTGGTAACATTGGTAGAACAACTAACAGAACAACTATGATTTGCAGTTGCGAATAGACTCGTACAAACAATTAATCAATTATTCATTTATGAACAAGGGATGGCCTTGAATTAGAATTATGTCATAGTGTATATGACATATAGAAAATATATAGTCTAGGTCCCTAGTATTAATTAATTAAATTAATGTTTATTATACATTTATAATATATATTAATAAACTTATACGAATTGATACTTGTAATACCCTTCTCCATCGTCACTTTCAACCTGTGTTTACGCTGTAATGAAAAGAGACAGGGAGATGCTTTAATATAACAATATAAGACGGATTTCTGTTTTAAGAGTACGAGAGCTAGAATACAGCATATTATCTCACGAAACTATGATGAATTTTAGTACAGATATTGATGGTAACAATGAAATCATTAGTTAGTGTACGAGATAACTTTTGTCGCTGCATTTATAATGATATTTGATTACTACATACTTTACGCTTGATCTTTCTGTTATTTCTTGTATCAAGGGTGTCGCAAAGGAAACAGTCGTTTGATCGAGGCGTGCATGAGGTCATTCCCACCCCAAGGTTAGTTTAGTAATTGAGAAAGATTGCCATCTTTATGAACGATATTTCTTTGTCGAACACGATAGTTACGACCGATATGATTTATTGGTGTTTTATTCGGTACTTTGCTATCTCCGCTAACTCGGGATTGGGGTGAATTAAGCACAGATTACGGCGAATGTTTTAGTAAAGTATAGAATACAAGAACCTTTGAATTTGCAAGTAATCGGAACGTTTTGCGAAATGATTTTTAAATTTAGAATTATTTTATATTTATACTTTTATTTAACCAATCCGATGTTTGTCAAATGTCAAGTTCTTCTAATAAATGTAATTTAGGCGCGTAAATCCTCCTGGTTTTTTTTACAAAAAGATGTAGTCGAATACGTTACGTTTACGCTATGAGTGACATCCTTTTTTATTTTAAACTATATGTACTAATGTACTTGTCAAAAGATGTTATTCAAAATTAAAGTCCTTGTGAATTATTTAAGACACGGCTTATAAAGAGTAGTTTTCTTGCTAAAAATACTCCATCTTATATGACAGTCTTTTACGTAGGATTACACTGTATATTGACATGGCAACTTTACACGTGACCTCATACGAACGAACGAGGAAGTAATATAGGTGTTTTTACGCAAGTTCATTGCGCCCACTTTTTCGCTTTCCACACTGAAGGTAAAAATATCTCTGAATAAGGTTAAACCTTTTTCGCTTATTTGTTATAAAGAAATATTTTTAAACTAACGGATATATCCGTTCCAGGAGAGTGTTCTGTCTTTTATTTCTAATGTAGTCTTTCGTTAAAAATATATAACATAAACCGTCTTATCTACTAACTTAATATATAACATACCTAATAATGAATTGCAATTTATTATTCCTCCTTTGCTATTAAACGGAAGACAGTACGACTGGCTCGAATGACTAATGACCTCATTTTAATACCATTTTAGCTTTAAATAAGGGTTTAAAATATTAGTTTATTCTTATATAGTTATACAAAAATAAAAGATATTAGAGTAACCAGGAACTCCATGTTTCTATTACCGACAAACAGTAGAAGATTGATGGGTTCTATGTTTTTCTTTTCGTATATTTATCGGCATATTGACAAGATTTTGATTGTATGACACCCAAAACCTGTTGCTTTTAAATGTCAATGTTCTTTTTATATCGGTTTGTTTTCTCAGTTGTATTTTATAGTGTCACAGACGTAATTAATAATTGTAAACTGGAACTAACATATTTAATTTTAAATGATGTCACCTACGTCGTATTATCAGAATAAATATACGTTTTTATGTGTAAAAGAGTGCATTGATAATTATATGTGATAGAAAACCTGAGGACACATTTAGAGTGTATTTATATAGACAGAATCCTATCGTGTAGTATTTGTATTATGAAGTATTTTTTTTTGATATCTTGGGACTGCCAAAGGTCGCTGTTATTTCGAGTTGCATTCGTTACTTCATACAAATATGTACTGGATGAAATATTGAACAATTTGTGCTAAGGGTACCAAGGGTTTTAGATTAGTATTCAGTAAAATACTTGTTTATAAAATAATAAGGATATTTGGACCCAAAATCAGATTTTAGTTGACCTAACTGCACCACCATAAATCATAATCAATAAAAGTGTTTGTTTAATAAACTGTTTCACGACGTGACTACTTAGATATCTTTTACTCAATCTAGAGAAAACGTTGCCCATTTATATACCAAAAATGTCGTTTCTAGCGTAGATCGCATCGCTATGGCACATTCCTAAGACATACATGGCGAATAGTGTAGTCAAGCAACGGTTCCACCTTACTGGTGGTACAGCTATGACTTACACTTTCACCGACGGCGGCCATCTTGTCGACCGCCGCGGCCGCGCGCGCGCCGATACCTACCCGAAGAATTGGCACACGCCTATAATTACCGCACCGCTTCACGAGAACTATTTCTTAATAAAATTCAAAAAAATAATTGTATCTGGTATCATTGGTTTAAGGGCTCTCGTTAGTTATATTTTGCTTGAGGTTAAAAATGTAGCGGCTGCTATGTGACCTCATTTTTAAAGCTGTCGCTGTGTGGCTGTATATGTTTCTGAGTACCAATATGGATCGTGCTAAACAGTAGAGATCGATCATCATGTATTAACATTATATATATTTACTGTATTTATATAAAGAACAATTACACTGCGCAGGTAAAACAATTCATGTCAAGGATTTTTTTTAAATAAATTATCTGATTGGCCATATGGCTATACATTGTAGGTATATAAGTGTTAATGTGTGTCAATATGTGTTCATAAGTTGGCAAGTATTTGGCATGAAAAAAACTTATAAAACTACTCCTCACATCCATCGACTCTTGCCAACTTACGTGTCGGTAAGCTAGATCCCAGTTTGATGGACACACAGCAATCTACATTTTTTGTTTGGCCGCCTTTCCAGCAACGCAATTTATCATTGAATAACATACATGTGGCAGTACCGTAGTAATGCGTTGTGTCAATGGAAAATTGCCTGCATCCGTGTATATGAGTGCCTGAAAGTATATTTGTAGTACACTGTTAGTGCATCAATATGTGTCGTCTTTAGTTATTTGGTTGTGTAGTAATCGTTACTTTTAGCCGCTAATGAATTTCCTATGCTTACTAAAATCTAAATACGGCTGTTTATGTGACTTATCTATTATAATAAAGTTTTATAAGAGAAAGATCATAAGTTTATATATTAAATAAAAAAACGTTTTGTCACCTATTTATTTGGAAAGTCAAGAGATAATGATGGCACAGTCAATAGCTGATATATTCGTATTTATTCAAATTATAATCATCGCAAACATTGAAATCACTTCGAAGAAAACGTGCAATGTTATGTCAGACAATAATTCATAGACCGTCCTATCCAAATAACCCTTATCTATGGGACTTAAAAAAACTCCATAATGACACCCAATTCTGAACCTATGTATGTTTTTTGCCGATAAATAAATATATTTATATCCAATATGAGATCATATCTTGCATAGCAAACCTTTACTATCGATAAAATAATAGTACTAAGACTATACACTTATATAAGCGTAAGAAATACAACATTAAAGTCTAGTAATCTTTCCTTGTTCAAGCACACGCACAGATTACGGAGTACCTTAGAGCATCGCACGTCTGTGCTAAACAGACTAGACTTCCTTCATTTGAAGGGTGAACTACCTACTTAAAAGTTTGAAGCTTTTGTTGTCTGACTCCCTTTAAGCCAACCTGTTTACCACGTGCTTAACAACCCTTATACAAGCTTCAATATTTGCGGAGACGTTTTAGTCAATTCAAATTATTTAAATGTTCATAGTTATTTGAACAAAAGAAAATAAATACAAAAGCTAACATATATTCTTAATGTTTTTACTGTTGGTACTTTTTTTTTTATGGGTCATCTTTATGGTTTAGTTGCTAACGCAATACCGTGTAATTATATTATTGATATTTGATGTCAATTTTCAGTCGCTAAACCTCCAACCCGATAATAATATATCAAAGAGAAAGCAAGGTTGCCTTTTGATTATCTTTAGAAGCCTTTTCATGTTGTTTTGACTGTCGTTTATTTCAGTTCATTCAACTTTTCACCTTAATAACAGAACATAATGTAGTCTAGAGGTCGAATTGGTGACGGCCTTTACAAACCTGAAGTATTTTATTAATTACATTTATGCACTTGTTTGCAAATGTTATATATATGATTGTTTTAAGCGAAGGATTGTTAAGTATTTAATCTTAAATTTTTTGGTCGCTGGCTGGCTACCGTTAGTCATTATGTTTCGACTTATATACGTAATATGTGCGTTTGGAGTAAAAACTCGTAGAACAGTTACTGTGCTAAACTTTATTTTAAAAATAATGACGTCATCGAATTTTCTCACATGAGCTTAATATTCGCTATGATCACGCGAAGAATTTAAGATCTAGAATTATTAATAAATTTTATATATAATATTCGTAGTTTTTAAATAATCGTAAATACTTTCGTAAAACGAGTTCTCGCTCTTCGTAGAAATTTCGTTTATTTTTGTAACTGGGTCGATCTGCAATACACGTCCATGTATTTTAAGTTATTGAGATCTGTATTTAAAGTGAAAAATGGCCTTGGGAAATGGATAACAATCTTCTCTAATTGCTACAGCTTCGAAGAAATTAAGAAGAAAAAAAGTTTAATTCGTGACAATGTCGACTGATAGTTGGAATATACCTTAGAGTGATTTTATGAACTTGACCTAGTAACACAAGCCCGAACTTCGTTTTGAATTACCCACTGACCCACATACCTTTAACTGACGATCTGTCAAATGTCAACGTATGCCCGAATAATATATAAAAAAAGTTTGAAGATTTTTGTCTATTATACAATAATATAGCCTATAAATTCCGAAACTCTGTGATCTGTGATATTTAATATATTTTCACTACAGTAGGTATATCTCGGAGTTCGGTGTGAGTGTGGTGAGTATTTGCCTCATGGCAAACACCTCTAACCCTTTCCACTGTTATCTATCCTAAGCGACTTTTCTCCAGGTGATGCAGGAGTTCTTAAAGTTCTGGTATTGAGCGATGCTAGATATATATGTACATATTATGTATTTTGTTAAAGGGCGATGTAGGTGGTGGGAAGGCTTCTTGATAAGTTTGTTTTTCATATTTCTTTTGTTTTTCGGTTTTAGTTGTTGTTGTTTTGACGGGTTTCTTGCGTGTGTTTGTTGTTTAATATCGGAGGTCGAAAAGGATCTATCAATTGTCTATTATACTACTACTATTTAATAGGTTTTTCAGCTGCTTTATTTTATAAAGACTAGGTTTTTCAGTGATTCATTCTCGTTAGAGTTAATTAGCTATTTTGAATTCTTCAATAATTCATTTGTAAAGCAGGTGTAACCTTATATTCCTCTTATGTATCAATGTTTAACAATGCGCGTCACCTCTTGTATAAATTTCGTAATGTAATTGTCAATGTATACGGCGTATTTAACTTTGAAGTAACAACGTTAGGGCCGGTTAATGGTGTATTTTCCCGTCAAATTCTATTAACTCTAAAAAGCGATGTAATCAAGTTTTCTCGTGGAGCAAGCAAAAACGTCTCCGCTATACCGAATTCGATTCGCAGTGCAACAATGAAGTTACGGTTCGCGCGGGTGCTAGAAGGGTGCGGGGGGCACAGGTCAATGACGTCCCTCGTCTGGGGCCCTCTTCGCCCCTCGTTGAACCAGTTCCCGAACAAGCCGCGTAGCTTACCGCCATCTCTATCTAGTTTACTCTGACAAATAGAAATGCAGCAGACGTATGTGGCTAAAGGGTTTACGAAAGACAAAATAATGGAAGGTGCAGTCGAAAACCGCCCGTCCCTCTTAAACTTGATACGAAACATCAAAATGTTGAGTCTTATAGTTGTTTGGTACATGAAGCCATAGGAACCTACGAAGGATGTTATCTAAATAATTCCATAAATCAGCGTACAATTATATTTCTACTATGTTTAGAGTCTAAGTCGTGAATACCAACCAAATTAATTAATTATACCAATGATAATATTTTCAAGTTATGTCAGGTACAAAATTCCCAGTTCATCAAACATTCCAGTTGTTAATGACTGATGTAAAAAGGCACGGGCTTTTGATTCGATTTAGGTACCGTATTTCACGCTTAATTTAATAACACACATCAACATGTGACACATCCAACTTAAGATTTATTTATTTGCTTATTGTCTATTCTTACAGTAATATGTACAATAGAAAACTTATTAATATAAAAATTTAACTGAGAATATAAATATATTTTTAATAACAAATTATAATGCAATTCTTGTGAAGTGAAGTGTGCAAATAAATATATCCGTCTCACATGCAATAACATTCAGGGTGCTTATGAAGATGTGATATGTGTAACCAAAATGCGTAAATCCATCGCATTACCTTTATTTAATTTTTAATTAGTACTCCCACCGGTTTCGATGATATCGACGAAGTTTGTCAAAATTGCAATATGGCGCAACAATTCGCAAACTGTTTCGTCATTTAACACAACCAAAAATTTTTGAACGTTTCATTCATATACGGCGTAAATAAAGTGTATGTGATTTATTAATGCAAAAAAACTGCAGTGTAATGAAATGTTTATGAGATATCATTTGATGCCGATCTTATAATTTAACATTTCTTTTAGCTAGTTTTGTTATTCAACGAACTGTTTGGTAAATTATTGTTTGGTTCCTCGTTGGAGATAAATCTCACTGTTCTGGGTTACAACTGAAACTTCCACGTTGAAAAATACAAATTACAAACATGAACCTCTTCGTTGTTCCCCGATATTATATGCCTCGGAGGACGTAAAGCTCTTAGTACCTACTGCTCGTAATGCTGCGTTCTATCGGAGTATGGGAGTTGTGGATTAAAATGCAACTGATTATACTATTACATAATAGGCTAGACTTTAATAATAATATATAAGTAAGCAATTGAATAGTTTTGGAAAAAAATAATATAGGAACCTCTTTTTAGTTTTGACGAATGTTTTAAAGGCTGAATATGTTATTGACATTATTTGTATGTGTTAATTCACATTACCCTGTCTCAAACAAACAACTTAAAAAAACTTGTCGGCCATCTGATGGATAGTTTTACCGCCAAATCAGATTTAGTTGAATTAAAATCTGTTTAGCCTCAATCCTCATTCTACGAAACCTCGCAGCTAATAAATAAATCAAACCATCTTAGGTACCTGGTGATGGTAATCATCTTACCATCAGGTAAATAAAGTATGAATATTTAACAGCCAATATACAGTTTCACCCTTCCTACTTGTTAATCTGTAAATGGAATACAAAACGAGTAGAAAATGGCATTACGCGTACATCATACACGTAACTATTAATTGAATTAAAAATCCGTTTTTGTTATTTGTTTTGGATGCAATGAATCTAACAGAGGGAATATCTGCAGTTCTTCCAGCAGATAGAGCTACTCCTGACTATGGCTACAAATTTGTAACTTCGTGTTGTAATCAGTGTAAAAATTAGCTTTTTAATCTCTATATATATAATATTCTTTTTTTAAACTCAAATCAAAATAACTTTATACATATAGGTAACCAGTATACTTATGGACGTCAACAGAAACTATCTTAAATTGATTCTAAATTTACATAATTACTACCAGTTCACAAGATAAGGGCGTAAAGCGGGCAAGAAACCCTCAGCCACTCTTTTATTGCCAAGAATTGAGTCAAAAAATTGTTTGTAAAGCAGAGCAGCCATAAATATTTGAACTGGAGCAAATCAATCCCAAGGATTAGGATCATTTAAATAACCGTCAAATTTATAAAAAGCTTTATTGATTCATTTACGATGAAAGAGACTTTTGAATTTATTGAATGATAATTCTCTTGGAAGTTTGTTGTACAAACGAATACAATTTCCATATAAAGACTGGTTTATCTTCTGGAGCTTCTTAGTCGTACGCTTAGATGTTTTCTGTTTATTAATTTCAATATGGTATTGCCCAAAGACATCGATTGTTATATTTTTATATATCTCGCCCTTACAACTTAATTACTAACATTGATGAAATTATTGATATATTTTACAAATTTACAACAATATTTTTACTTACCATAACCCCTTAATGAGGTTTAAGTTTCTGTTTAGTTTTAGTAATTTCTTTTTTATTTTGTGGTTGCTTATTTAATTTTTTTCTTGCTAGTTTGGTATTTGTATTTCTAATTTAATTGATGTGTATGGGTGTAAAATTTGTGATGTCATATTTTCTTGTATAATTTTAAGCATACATTCAGTTTTAGGACTTATAAATAAATATGCACACGGTTTTGTATATTTAATTATATAAGGATTAAGTGAAGTACCTAACAGGTTTCCTCTAAAGCTAATACGACGTACAGCTTACATAAAGGAATATATTTCGTAATCTTTCCAGTATTTAAATCAATACTTTGCACAGTCATACCTCCGATGCGCAGATAATATTCACAAGTTCAAGGTCTATAGATGCAGCTGACATGTTTACAGTCTGTAATATATTAAACTGAATATACTCTGCATTTGCATGTCTACCTGGTGTTGTGCAACTCAAATGTATTTCTGTCAAAGATATTTATAACAAGGCAAATTGCAGGATTAATTGCTACGTACTTTTGGTGCGAATTTCTTTGATTGTCAATGGAATTCTTGTATGGAGTTGTGTAAAACTTCCGAAAGTTCATAGCTCCATTGGACTAGTTATACGCAATTACTTAAATTAAGTTTGAATTTTATGTTTTTGTTTCTGACTTTTACTATATAAAAAACGTGAGTGAAGTTTTCCGCTCCCCTAACGGTATAAAGTAATAATTATGTAAAAGGGCTTAGCTATAATCGAAATAATATTCCTTAAATTCGATCATTGAACCGGACCAATTTTACTATCGTGAAAATGCGTGACGTCATAAGTTGAAAAACCTTTAATCGCGACGCAGACTTAATAAAAGAGACAGGATATAATTCAAAAGCCTTTGAGAAAACGGCAAAAAGTAATGAAGTCACGGCCAACAAGCGTAACATTTTATGAACCCGGAAGAGTTAAAACCATCAAGCGCGCTACCCTAGCGGACCACAACGGTATTCATAATTCATGGATATTATATTGAATAAAACATACGATTACAACTAGAATTCTTAATAATTTATACGACATTTGCGAACATACTTGAAAGAACAACTGTTAGTATTTTATATCTAACGTTATTAGCGCATTTCATATTACATTATGGAGAATGATTTAGATTTACAAATGGATGTTTGTTTTTAAATTAAGACGTGCGGTACAGTCGTAATATATAACTTAGTGCCCTGATTAATAATCGGAAGATGACGATAAAGTGAATAATATATTTAAAATGGTAATTATTACATTGACTTCGAAGGCGCACAAACATAAGACCAGACATTGTTTGCGAAAAGTTGATTTATAATAAGGAACTGCAGCGAGATGTTTAATTGATAACTTGTTTTCATTTCCTTGTATTTAATATAGAATATTGAAGTCCGATTCACATCAAAGGTATATGCAATGGTCTTATAAAAATAATTAAGCTTTTAGGTATTACATATTTTATTTGACTTTTGGTGTAGAAATATATGTATTTAAATATTACACTATTGTCTACGTCTTGATTACATTTCAATTATGTTAGGTGCTTCATTGATACCCTTGAATACATATAATTTTTTGGGTATGCTGTACATTGAAATAAAGAATGTATATAATATATCCTATATTTGTCTCTTTTCACCAATATCCTAAACTACACTGATAGAAAGAAACGAAAGAGTTCTTCCTATCGTCTTAAGTATTAAGTTATTACGTCGTATTAAGTCTAATGCCTACTCTGTTTCCTATATCACATTTGTCTCCTGTATCTATCATTTAATGTCTAACACATTGATACAACCATTGCTAGGCATACAATGTTTGTTATTTAAGCGCCTTTAACTAGTTTTTTGTTAGATTTACCTTGAGAAGCCATTACTACAATTGTTCTTTGAAATTTATTGTACCCAAGGTGCCTCCGATATGCGGATATAATCGACCAGAGTCAACGGTTCTCCTTGATGGGGTGTTCACCTCAAATGACCTCAGAGGACACTAATATGAAAACAAAAACGCCATTGATTCTTTTTGCTTCTTTTGATTGACTATTAATATGAACAAAAATATATTACATAGATTGTTGAAACAATTTTTTTTCGTATTTATAATATGTGCTGATATTGTTATGTGCGAGTTAAGAAGTCAAATTAAGAAAGAAATTATAAAATTAATATCCAATGGTAGATTTTAAGAATGCTGTAGTAACAACACAGGTTTTAAATATTGCGTGAAGACACGAAAAACAAGCGAAAAAAATTAAATCTATTTTTTGTTCCAATCTATACTTACCCAAGCGTGGCTACGCGACGAACAAACTTACACATTTATATTAATTAGGAAATTTGTATTTATAGTTACTACACATTAAGTTTTTAAATATATTTTTATTGGAGAAGCTCAAAAATTCAAACATAATCTAAGAAAAACATAATCAAAGAAAAAAGAAAAAAAACAACATAATCTAATCGGCAATGAATATATCGCCGATGCCGATATATCGGCAAACCCAAAGTATCGCCGATATATCGGTATCGGCTTCGGTATCGGATCCATCCCTAGTTATAACGTTAAATTTGTAAAACAAAACACATACATTGATTCCCTCTTTATAACGCAACAGCCATTCTCTATTACGAAGAAATATTTTCATTTTTAGACATCAAGAACATACTTAAGTGTAATTGTTTTTATAATCAGCTTACCAAACTAAACTTTTGAGGTGCCGAAATTTTTAAGAAAGACACCTGAGGTCATAAACAGCCGTCTCGCCTTTGTTATTGTTAATTTAATTAACACGTGTGCCATTATTCTTAGATTACATTGCCTGTCATAGCAAAACACGTCAGGCAAAGTTAACAGAATATATGTCTTATAAGAATTTACCTATTGATAGTAATAAAATTAGAAATTATTGTAATTGGTAAAAAAAAATTGTATCTTTTTCCATATAACGAAAACTCTCTATAACGAAAAAATCTCAGTCCCTTGAAATTCGTTAGTAAGAGTTTACACTGTATTTTATTAGTGTAATATTTTACGATTAATGTAAAACAACTTTCGTTAAAACTTTATTCTCTTCAGTTTCTTGCTACAATGGATTTTTCTTTCACTGACACTTGCTCTTACGATAAAACATCTTGGGGGAACACAGCATATAGACCGGAAAAATTGCGTATGTCAGGCACAGAAGGCCGATCATCTTACTTGTCTATAACGAGAAAAGATGAATGAATCAAATGAAGAAATTCAAGGTCGAGCCATAGAAGATAAAACCTATCCTAGTTATAGAATAGATATATTATTTAAAGAAAGTAGTTCTAAAAATTCGTCACTTTATTAATTTCTGTCGAGATCGCTGTCAAATTGTTAGCTCCAAGGTAATTGCCTAAATGACCTTCGCAAATCGCTGCGCCTGCGTTTTCGAGAAAGACAAGTTTTTGCGTATAGTGACTGTAGATAAAGGTCATTGAATACTTGAATACAGGCTAATAATCTAAATTTAATACATTCGTGATAAAATGCAGCCGGCAAACGTACGATAAGAATAATGTAAGCAAATTCTTGATTGTATCCAGTGTTGTATTTATTCATTGAATTTTGTATAGCTGTTCTACTCATTATTAGGAAAATTTAAAAATAGCCTTTACATTTAATAGAATCTGTGTATGATAAGTGACTACGAAATATTTAAAATCGCAATTCCAATAATTATCTATATTTTATACGGGCGATATTCGTAATTAGTAAAAGACGATAAGCGGTGAATATTCAAGTAAATTGAGCAGCGTGACTCGTGTGCAGGCGCAACCTTGCGAGCGCGGCGCAGGTCAGATATTTCGAAGGTCGATGACTCGTAATCGTCGAGTTATTATTATTTGACAGCCCGCGCCCCGCGCCCCGCACACCGCGCTACGAGCGGGAACTCGAAACGAATAGATCTTTCCTTTTTTCTTTTATTGTTCGTCGAATATTTTTGAATTGCACGACTCTTTATCGTTATGAATTTTGTTTGACTATTGAAATTGAAAAACTTATTCGGATTTTAATAGCTAAAATAAATTATGTTTTTATGTTGTATGTTTGTGTTGTTCTGTGACTTTTTGACAATTGCCTGCTCCTTATCTGTCAGTCTTAAAAAATTTATTGGATTTTAATATTGCCTAAATCCATTGTTTTAATAATTTTACATAGATAATTAAGTGTGTAATTAAGTTTTATATAAGATTTTGTGTAATGTTAAATATTAGTTATGTTCGAAGATGCTCCAACGTACTAGTTATTTTACTTTTATTCGCTTTCAATGTTCTTGTAACAAATTATCGTAGGCAAAAGTCGACTCATACGTAGAGTTTGCGCAATAAATGTTGCAATGCAGAGACTGCGCGTCGTCATAATAAGAAGACGTGTTTAAAAATAAAACGCATATATAGCAATCACACATGTTTAATTACGTTATTATTCCTTTTAACTGTTTTGTCGTATCTAAGTACATATATATAATAATTCTTCATATATAGTTTTTCTTTAGGAAAATCTTCGAGGAGCTTTTAAAAGAAAGCGTGCATTGTATGGTAACGTTACTTTGAATGCAGTGACAGCCTCAATAACTATCCATAGTATATCAAAGTTATTTTATTTGTATCTGTATTATATGAGTGTAGACGTTATTTTATCTTTCCGAAAAGCCTAATCGCGACCGCTTTAACTCTCAACTTTTTTGTTACCAATAGACGTTCACCCCAAGTCAATGGTCGTAGTTTTTTCTCTTTACCAAAGAGAATCTACTACCTGCACGCGGACATGACGAACCCTTAAAATATTGACTATTGTGCGCGATCTTTTATTTATAGAGGAAATTTATTACTTATGTCAATGTATCGGATCAATTTGTATAAATCATATGGTGCAGAATGGTACGGATATAATTACAATGCAATAATATGATATTCTGACAAAAAAAAGGTACAAAAGTATATTACCAATCCATATAATATGTTTAAATTAAATTATCTTATAGTATAATTAATTTATTATTAAATATATACATACAAAACGACAAGCTCTGAGTAGTCAAGTTCATACAAATAAAAATATTCTCACGTTTAATTGATGTCATAATTAGAAACTAACCTCAAATTTGAAATAAAAACAGACCATCATAGACAATTAACAATTATTACGTTCCTTTAAGATATGGTTAATAGAGATATCTAACTATCCTTTCAGGTAATTAATCCTTAATTATAATCATCCAGATATGTCAATACTGTGCAATCCTATGATCATCCCCGAGTTCATGTCGTGCACCAACGGACATTTCTTCCTATGTAGGCACTTGTAGCGTAGTAAAATATCGTGAGTACCTACATATGTCTGAGACCATAAATCAACGGTGTATGTCAGGCACAGAAGGCCATACTATTAAGAAAAATAAATGACTACGTTACAGATACAGAAACCAAACTAGAGGTGTTACCGCCACTAGTTTGTATGTCAAATAGATACAAATTACAAAATTAAAATATAGAACTTAATGAAATATGAAAAATGTCATTTGAAAAAGTGCAAATTTGCCGACACACTGACCTAATTGCAGTGTCCGTGAAGCGCAAGGTCAGCGCTCACTTTGTATCAACTACTATTATACTCCTGACAATACTTTGATCTTTAAAGCAGGGTTTTAGTCTCATATGACCCTTTGAGTAATTTCCAACAGTACAGCTTACTATCGAAGGATTTACAAATTATTTTGTAGTTTAACGTACTTTATCATAATATTATAAAAAGATGAAGACTGCGTCAAATAGAAATAATATTGTTATTCTAAATGGAGAATGTTATAACGAACCTGGTTGAATCTGAGATGTTTTTAAAAAATTATTAGACAGAACTTTAAATGGCTTATATACTTAAACTCTTGGTTCAGACATTAACGTATTTTACCTAATTACATATTATATAACGATCATTATATTTTGCATTATATCATTGCATAATTTGTATTATACACTCATTAACCATCGCAAATGTTGTATTAACAAAAAATTACCTAAATCTTAACGAAAAATATAAGTTGTATCGATTTTGGAATTATGTCAATTGTCAATAAAGCTTACTTACAATATCGCCCTTGAATTATAAAGGAAAAGTTGAAGAATAGGTATTCCCCAAGACACAATATAATACTACTAGCCGTTTCGCGCCCGCTTTGCTGGACGAATTAAAATAAATTTTATGTTTCATTATTTTATTTTTTTTCATATTTTTATTATTCTTCTTTGTAACTTCCCGCTAAGAAAATTGAAATATTTCGAAAATCGAGTTTTTAACAGATGTTGACGTTTAGAGGTTCTAGGAAGCCTCCCCGAATGTTTCCGCGGTGAAGTCCGTATGGATAAATTTTCATAAAAGTAAAACAGCAATAAAAAAATGAAGGAACGTTGGATAATAAACCATCTGATCAAAAATTTCGCATCGAATGGTGGTAGTTTCATGTAGATACGATCAGTGGTTTAGGCGTGAAGGAGCCTCAAACGAAGACCATTTTCCTTTTATATATACATATAAAGATATGTATAGCAGTCAAGATTTTATTCTTATTGTAATGACGTTGACAAATACGACAAAAACAAATTCATAGATAAAAATGATTTGGCAGATAGTGAAATTAAAGTTCATTTTACTGGTATGTTACTAATTTACAGTTTCGCTCTCTTTGATCAAAGTAAGATATTTTTTTTTAATTTTTCGTACGTGCTGTTTAAAACTTTTATAGATCTATTAGCTGACCTTCTAACACGTTTCACAACTCAAGTAAAATTGACTTTACCACGTGAGGGTGTATAATTTTTTAATGTGCAAATATGTGGTTAGTGAAAGGTTTTGCCAGGAGCGTGGCTATCATTAAAAATAAAGAACTGGCAAGACGATGACTCGTAGGAGCAAAAAACTTGAACGTGTGCGAGTGGGAGAGAAGTAGAGCCCAACAAGTGCGTTACCCCCGCGAAGATCTGCGTACTTGAATATTTATTCGTAGTGATCGACCTGATAATAAACCGTAATTTACCGTTATAATTTAATAACTAACTCACTAATAAAACTTTTATTACGGTTATTAATGCGGCTAGAATACAGTCACATTATTCGTGTCTTATAACCATAGACAATAATTTATCTTACAATGCCAATATCAAAACTCACCTTACGTAAAATAAATTATTTTATTATTTACGGACAGTCATAAGACCAAAAGATAAGTGTTTGATTGTCGAGTCATAATTAACTAGACAATTAAGATGACTATGTATTTTTTCATAGACTAATACTATTGGTATCGTGTAATTAATTAGAATCGTTATGTAAAGAACGAAAAGATGTTTGTAAATTATTCTCGGGTGTCCATTGTTCACTTATGACTAATGAGTAAGTCACGCGTGACGTGCCCTATGAAATTCACATTTTATTATTAGCAAAATATGCATTTATAATTCTCAATAATTGTCATTTGTTTTCATATTTATAGTAAAGAATAAAGATCAGCCTTTGCTAGTAGAATAATTATCCAGATTTTTGAAGCTTATTAGCTGAAAATATTGTTCATAGGCGAAACGATAATTATTATGAGATGAAACGTGGAAGTTTTGTTATCCTATCTAAATAAGCTGGATTCTGTCATAAGATCGTAGGGTGAAAAGCTTATGAATTTGCTATAATAATAATTTTAGCGACGCTCTTTTGTTTCTAACTGATTTGATTGTAAGCCAGGCATTGTGTACTTTATTACTTCTGGTTAATTTTATTTACATCACGTTCGTCACTTATCATTGTATTGTATCTCTGTGGCGTTTCCTTCACTTGTTCCCCGATAACTGTTTATCGTTATCTGCACGTGCTTTATCTGTTATTAACTGTAGATAGTAAAGATTTCGAAAGAATTACTCGTTCGTTTTCTTTCTCAATTCTATTGCAATGTATTGGCAATTACGTCCTTTACGCTTCAGTGGATGACCGTGAGGTTTTAAGGTTAAATTTATTCGTGTAGCGTTAATTTATCTTTTGTTTTATTTGTTTAAATCGAATTTTATAGTTAATGCAGTCTTCTCTCGCGAATACAAGCGTTAAACAAATCAACCTAGATACTTATATATATATATCAACATATACATGCTATATATGTGTGCGACGTGCCAAGCCAATAGGTCGACCAACCAGTCGACCAGACGGTCTCCCTCCCTCATTATGTCCTCCGTCTGTTCTCCCCTCCCCCGTTTCCCTCTTACGCCACCCCTCTCCCCGCTCCGCCAGTCAGCGTTTGGCCTCAGAGTTGATATTACGTCTTCTTTGCCCAAATTTTTGTCCACGTCCTAGTTGATTATCTTTTTTAGTTGTGAACGTTGCGTTAAGGAGAGTACTAGAGTTTTCAGGTAATTTATTGTACCGGCCATAGGATTTTATTTTCTATACTATATGTGTAGCGAATTTATTAAATTGCTTTGTCTTGTTACAGGTACTTCGATCTGGGTGTGAACCCTTCGCTGCTTCATCATTGGAGTTATGTAAACTTAATAGCTGACGATTAAGGAAATTCTGTGCAATAGTTAAATTTTAAGTGCATACTTGGATCGTTCAGCGAAGTGAAAGTGTGAGCAAGTGAAGTGAGACTTATCCCGTGTGATGTGCTACAAACAAAAAGAACACAATTAGTTTGTGTTTTATGTGAAAAGTATTATTTTGGACTTACATCTGGATTAATATTTAATCTAATGGAGACTGTAAGTACTTTTGAATCTGTATTTTTTTGTCAATTTAGGAAATCGATGCAATTATTAATTAAATGCGGAATTAGGCGTACAATTTCAAAATACACTAATTAAAAACGATTTTATATACGCAATGTTAAATGTGTTGAAGAAATCAGATCTAATTAATTTAGAAAACCGAATATTAGAATTTCGTATATTCCCGTCGGCTCAAAAATGCCGGCGTAATATTTATGGTAAATTGACTTGAATAACGGCGGGAACAACGGGTAATTTTAGCATATCTACCGAAAATTAACATAACATTTAAATAATTTATACTAAACATGACAGATAACATGAATAGCGCATTTATACAATTTCTCAAAAGTTTAAAATCCAAGCTTGGATCAAGGGTCAACTGAAATCAGTTTAACAATAACTCCATTAGAAAGAAAACATGCTGTAAAAAACCAGGTAGAATCTCCCCACAAAAACTGTCACGAACTTACAATAAATTTTGTTTCAATGCATGCAGGTGCATCGGGACTCTTATGGGAAAGATATGTTACAGCTTTTTTAATTAGAAAATCTTAAATCACATATGATTAGAGGTCAGTAATACTTCTGCATAATAGAAGACGATTTTTTTTCTCCATATTATAAGCAAGATGCGGAGTCTATCGTGCATATTCCGACGGCCGGCAGTCTTACAGATTATTATTAGTATTTAACAGATGTCTTATCAACATAATAACAAGGTTAGGTTAGTTTTATTACACATAGCTTATAGTTCTTAATTGCTACGTAAAATATTTAAATTACGTTCATAGGCACGCGACCTTCGGTGTCATTAAGTAATCATTTTGTTAATTTGTTTGACTTGGAAAAGACAACAATACGTCAGTGATTAAATTCTTTTATAATAAAGCTTTCAATTAAATTTTATCAGCGTTGCTCTTAGACGTTATCATAAATTAAGTCAGTGTCGGTTTTCCTAGAGCTGGGATTATATTTTTGATAAATAAGTATAGTTTGATAATGCTTTATATCGTCTTTTAAAGGGACACTAGGGCAAACAATTAAGTTATTTGAGGCTATCTGAACCCTATACTATACTAATATTTTAAATAAGTAAGTTCATAAGCTGGCGCAACGGCCCAAAGTGTGTCTTGGTCCTCGAAACAAAAGAACGCCACCTTCGGCGGCCTTGAGATATACAACCATTATAAATTAAAGTATAGCGATTAGGGTATTTCGTACTCTGGTACGACTACGTTTGCCAAAACATATTGTATTATAAGATACAGGAGTTATTTCGGTGCTAAGTTATATTCGCAAGTTACGACTATGAATCTTATTACACAGATATTTCCAATATACAAATATTCACAATATTCTTAACCTACATGGTAATAATAATAAAAATTAATAATATAATATTAAAACATACTTAAATGTTTGGTCCCTGTGGCCGGTGTGTGTGCATTTAACGCTGGCACCATTTCCTCGCTGTACACAGCTCACATATCGATCTATCTCTTTATGTCTTAGTTTAAACACTATTTAACTGAAAGAGAGAAATGTTTACTGTAGTGTTATAAGACTGATTTAGTTTCAGAGAATTAACTATTAAATGTAATATAACTTTAATGTATTAAAAATCGTTTAAAAGTTTTAAATGCGTAAATAGTAAAATAGGTTAAATAAAATTACTTCATGTATTATTTACTAGAAAACATTTTTCTAAACATGAGTAGGTATGATTAGCATACACGACTTTCATTTGAATATGTTAACAGCACATTGTCTTGTGCAGTTGAGTAATGATTCAATTGTTTCATATGTTATTAGATCTTAGCTCATTTTGTCGATAAAACTGATAGAAATTTAACTTCAACTATAAAACTTATTTGAAAAAATATAAGTTCTTAAAGGAATTAATCTACCAGTTAACAATACGATTAATTTAACACGTTAAACGCCAATAGAAAAAAATAAAAATCGTAAAAAAACTTTTTTGCTGTAACTTGTTTATTATGATAATATATGTATAGAAAATTTAAAAAAAATAGTTTTATTAAATTCTGCCCATGGGTTACATAGTTACAGCCAAATATATAACTGAGGTCACCGGTGCACCCCATGGCGCACAAATACATAAAAGACATTTTCCGTTACCCTGCGCCTTTATTCTTTGTATTCTTCTGTATTTTCTTTTTTGTGTAACTGTTAAAAAGTTTGTAATTGCTGTATTTTTATCTTATAAGTCTTCTGTTTCTTGACTGCTATAGTCCTACTTTTGTGAAAATAATAAAAGAAGGCACAAATTTGTATTGTACAATATCATTTACTGCAAGTTATATTATCAGTTTTTTTAAATTTTAAAAACCATGAGTCTCTTTAATATTACTTGGGGTACATACGAGTTGTAAATGACGATAGAAAAAAAATTAGAGCTGTTTCAAGGTGGGGCCATGACTCAACAAATTTACCGTTTTTTTTTACATTGTAATACATTTTACATATCATTAATAAGCGTAATTTATTATTATATTAGTATATTGTCTCATGTAAGTAATGTTCTTAATGAGAATTAAATATCTTAAACAGTTCTCTATTATTATATATTAAATATTAAAATCTATTTAATATATATATATATTAAATAGATTTTATGACAAGAAGGGGACTTGTGACATTTGTGACGTCGGGAGAGCAAAATGACTGACGCGTTTCATGACCTCGTGGTCCGGTACAAATTTAGAATCGCTGACGACTTGTTTATTGAATTTATATTATATGATCATTTAAATAAACACACGCATTTATTTAAGAGCCATTAACAATTTTAGTTTATTTGGTAGGTATTAACTGTAGAGCTTAGTGATAGTTTTCGTATAGGTACGTAGTCGGTCCCAAAGTTCTGTCATAAATAGAAATAATGATAAAAACTAAAGTACTGATCAGTTTTTAATGAGTGATATATCAATTAATAGTACATAAATTAAGAAATAGAAATAGCATAAAATTATTCGAAATGACCTCCCTTATTTTTAATACAGGCCCTTAAGCCCGCGGCCAGTCGTCTATCGCAGCACGCACCATATTCATGTCGATTTCAGTGACTGCTTTTTTTAAAGATGACTTCAGACACTCCAAATTTTTATGGGGTTTATCACAGACCTTCCTCTCTAAGACCTGCCAAATTTTATAGTCCAAAGGATTAAGGTCTGGACTGGAGGAAGGCCAATCCTCATGTCTAATTAAGTCGATGTTTTGACGCTCAAACCAGGTTTGAGTGGTCTTGGCTTTGTGTGCAGGCGCAGAGTCCTGTTGGAACACAAAGTGATGTCCCGAAAATAGCGTGCTGGGCAGGTCTTAGACAAGCTGGTCCAAAACCGTGTCTTGATACACTTTTGCACTGGTTTTGACCCCCTTTTCGCAAAAATGAACCTCAGTTGGCCCGTAATAGGACACTCCCAACCAGACCATTACTGATGATGGATGATGTCCATGTTGCACCCTCGGAACTTTATTTCCAGCTTCTTCAGAACTCCTAGCGTACACTCTATCATTCTGTTTATTGTACTTCTCTTCAATATCGAAAAATTTTTCGTCCGTAAAGAGGATATCACGGTGTCGGTTTTTCGCGTACCACTTTAACAAACCCCGCGATCTCTTAAGCCTTATTGCTTTTAGACGAGCATTAAGTAGGTGCCCACTCTTTCTTTTGTATGCCCGTAGACCAAGATCTTCATTTAAAACCTTTTTTACTGTTTTCCTACTGACACCCATCTGCAAAGCCATCAACTTCTGTTTTCGGACAGGATTTCTTGCTATCCGCGCCTTGATAGCTTTGATCACTGCTGGTGTCCTTGCGGAGCGTGGCCGGCCAGTTCTTTTCTTGTCCTCAACACTGGAGACTTCATTGTACCTATCAATAGTACGGTACACAAACCTAAGCGTTATATTTAAATTTTTGAGCAACTTGAAAATGGTACTCGCCGAGTGCCCACAGCGGTGCAACGCAATAACAGCTATTCGGTTTTCTTTCAATGTCCACTCCATCTTGAAAATTTACGGAAAGTGATTGTTTTTTGTTTTAAAACAATAGTCAAACAATCAAAAATAGAATGCAATAATTTTTTTATAAAATCATGTTCGTAATTTAAAAATAATGTGCCAGTGACAGAACTTTGGGACCAACTACGTAGTTATACGATGTTATGTCTACCTACTACTTTTCCATACAATTTATTGCAAATTCTAAGTCATAGAGAGCTTAAGCTTATCATACGAAAATCTATCATTACGTCGTGAGTCGTTTCTTGAGTCTGTGATTTAAAATCAGAGATGAAAAAATTGGTAAGTCGCGTCTAACTATCTACTATAAAATAGTCACGATTCTTCCGTGAATAGCGTTTAAATTACAAGTTAGCTCGAATGATTTCATCGCGAACTTGTAGTTGCGCGGGCGCAGATATAGCGCAACTGGGTCAAGGCGCGCGCCGTCTGCGCGTTTCCTACTCGGCTCGGTGTTGCCAATACTTAATTTACCTGAATAGTGATCATCATTTGCGGATTAGAAAATAGAACCGGTCTTTATAGGACTTTCTCTACAAACAATGATAAGTTTTGTCTAAACTTTAGACTTTAAAGTGTAGTTTCTACCAAAAAGATTACGTCATATCTACTATTTTTAGTAGATAATGTGACTTACTAATAAATAGTTAATTTTGACGTTTTGGATTGAACATTGGAGCATGGTTTCGCTAATTCTACGCCAAACGAGGCTGGTTATATCTTCAATAGAAACGTTTATCAGTTGTCAAGTATTACATACTAAATTAGAACAACTTCAAATCGGATACGACTGTCATTATCTTGAATATATTACGGTCAAGGATATAAACATACTTTTAAATTAATACATTAAAATTACCTTACTAAAACGTATTTAATTTACTGTAAAATAACGCCTACGTAGATTCTTTAAAGCGTTATACCGGAATTGATATTCAAGGAAATAACTTCAATGAAAAAACCGAAAGAGCGAAATATTTTCGTCAAGTATTCGTAAAGTCAGCGATAATTTTAGTGACAGCTCAAAGGAATTGTTATAAATGATCTTATATCGTATTCGTATATACTTACTAATGAAAAGTTTAGTTTACTACGAGCAATACGCAAATCGAATAGTTATCGTAACAGTAATGTAATGTATGGAAAACAAAGAAGAGTGCGTATTTGGAACTAAGCTGAAGCACCAACAAGCAGCTTTCGTAGAGGCACGAACCACAAATTGTATGAAGTGTCAAAACATTCGAGCTGTCAAATTATCGTATTGACGTATAGGAATACTTGACTATGGTTAAGACTGTGGTAAGCTGCCTCTGTATTTTGTGGACTGACCATTAACACATTCCCTACGTGAACAATGTAAACAAACGAAATACATAGACAACATATCATATACGTGATAGCAGCAGTTTGCACTAGTTACTGTGCACCGACCTACATAGATACCGGCTATCGCCGCAGATATCCCCCCCCCCTTTCTCTACAAGCTAAAATCACTTATCTGTACCACATTTATTTCACTGACGTAGGATGTGAATAATAAAATTTAAGAACCTTTTTGTTATTTGATATAGATTGAAGTGTTGACGCATTTGCTCATTATATTATATATTATATATGTGGCCAGTATTCACAAAAAGAGGTTAGCTACGTCCAATATCATCTTCCGTATCATTATTCCCGAAACATTTAACCATGAATTTTTTACAATAAGATCTTACCAAAAATCTTATGTTAAAATCTAGATTTATAACACTATGTTATTTATTGGAAAAAATGATATGAGCAAATTCAAATCAAATTCCTTATTTGAAAGTTCTAGGTATTGCGCGTAGCATTTGTTTTAAAAGTCAAAATTCTTTATAACCTAATGAATTCTATTTGATTTCATACTAACGCATAGAGAACGTGGCTTAGCTAATTCATTCATATTACATAATGGCTTTGATAATGGTAACTTCCTTATTACGTTCTCCAATCCTTTATTAACACATTACTTATGAAAACGAACCGATTATTTTTTTTTATATACCTAGAACAAACTGGCGGAAGAATCACAGTTCAGTTTAAGAATTAGTATCCTCTTTTCGTGAAGGACCCAAAATCGTATTGATACGGATTCCTTGACGATGGCTTGATGGCCAGCTTGCTTAGGGAAGGTAAAATATTTCTTAAAAAACTAAAAATCGTGGAAATTTTATCAAAACTACAATGTTATCTATCGTTAACCCTTTGGCACATAATTGTACAAACATGATAAGGTCTATCGCGATCTCTATGCGGAAGTTTTGTTTATAAATTATTTTAGTGTTGATTTTTATTATTTAATTAAATAGACTGCTTAAACGAACCACTCACCACAATTTAAAATATTTAAAGTACTGCCTTCTGAACACACTTTACGCAGAGTTGGAGATGCTTTTGAGACCTAATATGTAGTTACACATTCTTACACTTTACACTCACTAATTCACTCAGATGCACCCACACACTCACTCAAACACTCATAGGTATGCACCGACACACTCACTCATGCACTAACGCGTCGCGTATGCTGTTTAAAAAATTAGATTAAAAAAAATAATAATATACAAGAGTACATACGAGTTTATTGTGGAAGAGTTTGAAACGCATCAGGTATTTTCTACTTGGAAGAGTTCTTAAATCTTACACATTGTAATGCATATCTACTTATAATGATAAAACACATTTTTGTTTTATTCTATATTGTCGTTTAATATTATTCTAAATAATAAATATATATAATTTCTTTTTTAAATTTTTGATATATAAAGTTATCCTTAATTTAACTAGTTTTTTTTAAATTATATATTTTATACGACAGTCCTTGAAATTAAGAATCAGACCGAATTCATTATCAAATACAGATTAATGGTATTGGCTCACCTTCAAGTTAACCTTACCACAGAGTATGCGTAAATTTTGCCTCAAATTTTACCATTGTGTTAATAAAGCTTAGTACACTTATCAACTTAATTAATAAAAAAATCATTTTTGCCTTTTGTATGACGCTGGGCCCTAAACCAGTACATTTCTGTTGTAGGTTACCAGTCTCTACCGAGGTACGAAAAATAGAAGATTCTTTGAGTACTTTTTTATATATACAGTCAAAATCCTTTATAACGACATCGAAGGGACTACTCATATTTGGTCGTAAAAACCGATGGTCGTAACAGCCGATGAAGTTGATATTAAGTACCCAATACATAGAATTTAGCCGGGACATTTGATTTTGGTCAAGATAACCGGTATGTTGTTTAAACGATGTCGTTTTAAACGGTTTTGACTGTATTTTCTTTGGCAAATTACCCAACTATATTGTCGTCATATAAGTAACTCATGTACCTATAGATACTATCATAAACAATATAGTATTTGTAACTAGTATGATTAAGTGCCACTTATTTCTGTTTACGACTATTTATAATTACACCAAATTTTAGAAAGGTCTCTTAAGCTTTTGTTCAACATTATTTCTTGGAAGCCGGTCTCTTATATTCATTCCTATCCAAGTATTGTGTCGTAGCCATAAATTGGACAAGAAAAACCACTATGAGGTTTAACAAGCGGTGCCTGAAGAGCCACATTACTTAAAACTAAAGACTTATAGTCAGGACAAGTTGCATTGGTTCCAATTTGATTAAATCTTGTAAGTAAATGAAAAATTTAAACAAATTTTTCATAGGCTAGTGTTGGCACGTGAAATAAAAGAAGTTAGGTCTACATTACCTGACCGTAAATTTAAAAATAAATATTCCGTGTGCGTAATTAGCCGCCTCTCTAAACTGTCACGAACAGTAACTCTATTAATAACATATAATCATGTTGCTAACGATCTTAATGCGTGAAAATCGTAATTTTCGCTCCACACATTCGCGTACGCCTTGCAATGTATTTAAATGATAACGAGGCCTACATATAAATGCTATGACCAAGCTCATGACCCACAATAAGTGTCACGTGCAGAATCATCGGCTATCCGCTGTTGCTATAACATTGACTTTCACATTAATATGACGCAACTGCGCCTGCTATTAGGTAAATACTGCTTTCACCTCACTTTCACCCGCTACTTCCGCAACGGTTGTCTATTGAAACCAGTTTTACGCCAATATATTAGAGGAAAGCTTTGTAGGAACTGTCTGTAATGATATTTTTTTACTGATCCTTATTGAAAAATTACCAATAATTGTCATTGCTAGTGTAGTATTGTAAAAATATTTGTGACGAGTTGTAATTCGATAGAAAAATATTGCTTATACCCTTAACTAATTTATATTATGCAAAAACTTTTCGTTTTTTTTATAAATAAAAAAAAGTCTCGCTCACTCATTCACATTCAATTCGCTGTCTCTGTCACCCAAAAAGTGTCTTGAACGACACGACAAACTTTGAACGCTCCCTTTCCTGTGCCATCTTTCGCTTGCTGGCTTTGCTGCAGCAGGTCCTTCGATATTTTTTTATTTTATTTATAAATTTATATATTAACAATGAATTGCCATGAAAGGCCCTCGAAAAATAACAAAGTCCAATTAAATTTATGACACGTTTGTAACTACAGCACTTTACACCACACCTTTTAACGAAATAGATAAAAGAAATTGTTTTTAATCTTTTTGAATTTCAATTTAAACTATATTCTAGATTTTTATTGAATTGACATTAATAATATTTATTTTGATTTATAAAATCAGCCTTTTTTGCATTTGGCATTGGCCCGCTGACCCAGTGCTTGTTTATCTAACAAATATAATAATTACTTATCAGTTATTAACGTAACCACTTCTGGTTATTTTGTATTACAATATTTAAATAATGATCTAACTAATATGTCATACTAATATTTGCGTTTGCATTTTTCAACGCATGCATCGAAATAGTCCCTTAGCTACGGGATTCCGAACTAAAAATTAAAAGTTTAAACGCTTTGACTGTGATGTAAGGAAACCGGTTTAGGAGTTTGAAAATTATTCTCTTGCAAGTTATTGACCTAGTAGCCTACAAACGAAGGAAAACAGCTATGTTGCGTGTTACAAGACCCAATCGACTCACGATATCTCGAGCTTTCAGATTTGATATTGAATATCTTGAAAAATTGCCCCTCGCTTTAATAGGAAAAACAAAACATTGTATTTTTAAAACAGTCTAAAACTATTAAGAAACTTAAAGAATGATTGATGATTTAAAGTTTTTGTTTATGCATCGCTTGTCTCTGGACCGATCTTGTTGTTGGGTTTACTGCGAAATGCCATGAATCAGTGTTTGTAACGATGTTACTAAAATCATCAGCCTTTAACACAATCTCAAATTTTAGTTTGATTAATTACGCAGTGGCATAAAGAATCCTATTTAGCATAGTCACAAATTATACGTAGAAGGAAAAAAAATACGTACACGCGTTAGAAGTTATACTTCTTTGGCTTCTTCTTCTTTTAATAATAATTTTCTTCGAGCACTTGTCCATTTTAATGGTCACTTTCAATCTAAACGATATAATATATACTAATAATGATATTTTACAATAAACGCTATGTTTTTATCACATTGGAATGGGTTTTCTCGTATAGAAATCATTAATTTTGTTTAAATAAACACGACTCTGAAAAACACTACGCCATGACGGACAATGCAACTTGTCGATAAAACAGAGCAAGCGCCAACTAGCGGCCCAGACTGTTTTACCGACGTTTGAACACTTGAACAGATATTTAGGGTGTCGGATTTTTGTGACGGTGTGCGCGCGCATCGTAAAAATTTGCCTAACGCGTCAAAAGAAGTATTACTTCAATAAAAAAAAATATTGGTCCAGGGCTTGGACCTCTAATAATTCATATGAAAATATTTATTGTTGTTAATTATCTCATTATCAACATTTTAGTGCATTTTTTATTTTTATACGCGGTTGAAACTGTCCTAATGTCGCTGTCAACCAAGTAGTCTTGCTGTTAGAAGTTACGGCAAAGAACGCGACCGTTTCATACTTTTAAGTTAATAATATTATTATTTTAACATTGAAAACAATTCGCTAAACTCATTGTTTTCGTTACATTGTTTTGGTCAATAATATTAGTTTAGTTATATCATTGATAACTTGAACGTCATAAATGATAAGGAATAAACAACATTCAGATGTCGTAGCGTTGGAAACATTCCAAAACAGCGTGGCTTGTTACAATTCCTAAAATAGAATCAGGTAGGTATTTTAATGCGACCTATTTGCTTTTAGACAAGATTTTAATGGTTTTTACTACATTTTAATTTGAAATTAGCTGAGGCCGTAGATAGTTAGATCTCTAATTACAGAAATATCTACTTTACTTTTATACTTTCTAATGAATTTTTCTTTGACAAGAATTGATTAAGTTCTTACGAAGTTTGTAGTGTATTTGTACTTTAACTCTAAAAAATGCGTTGGAGCGCCTCTACTTAAACTATGTACAATTGCATATACATCAGCTCCAAAGCATTGTATTTTCAACATATTATGTATGTATAGGTATGTTTTTGACGTTTATATAAAAAACTCAACGTTTTAATAGCTCAGTAAATTAGAGGAAATTGCTTCTTATTTAAGGTAAAATAAAACAAATACAGGAAGTATTAGTTGCGCTGTAAGTCGGCCATCCTCAATAAACAATGCGGATCTAATAATAGAGGGCGTTAGACCGCTGGATCGAAAAATAGAACGCAAATGTAGGACACAAGCGCGCTTGCGCATCGTATAGCCGCAGCTATGCTAACGCGCACGTTGTCATGAAAATATAACTCTAATTTTGATGAATGTCTTCCTTTGCCATAGCTATGACTTCTATGATCTCGGTTATTCCAATATAAGAAGTGGCCACCGTTGAATGATATTTTATAGTGTAAAAAATCAGTACAATAGTTGCTATTTGTTAAGATTTAATGATTATTTAAATTTTAAAGATGTGCAATACGCAAGGTTATTTCGCGGAAAGTCTACGGATAGCAAAATTGATCTGACCTTGCCTTGAAAAATTCCTTCCGCAACATTGCATTATTTCGCAGAGTAATTTTTAACATTTTTATAGCATTTTAAATATGACAATTAGATTTGCATATTTGTAATAATTAAGTTTCTCAAACTTGACCAACATTAGCCATTGTTGCTGCTCAAACATCTAGATTCTAGATCGATGATGTAATATAATATTTCCCGTGGAAGCTGATGAATTTGACAATTGACTACAATCTAAAATGTCAAGTAATAATTGACGTATCGATTATTAGTTTATTTATTAAATGTAATCATTATTTTATACATAACACTTCAGTAGATATACTTCGATTCAATGGTTTAACCAGATATATTTTACTAAATGAGGCAAAGTGCCAAGAATATTTATCGGACTGAGATACAATGTCTTTGCACGAATGTTAATTATTATTAGCTCTTCGTATCGCAATTGAGGATATAGATAGCAAATGTCAAAACACGCGCGCAATTAACATTCCCGATTTCTTTTTAAATGTTGTTCTGCAATACTTGTGCTAGTGTTACCTCATTGACTTACATACATATCACATATATATACAAAATCTATGATTATATTATTGGTAAAGTGGGCTATCGTTCTTATTTATCTATTCTGTGGTCTTAGTTGTTTATGTTGCTAGTAAAGTGATTTATTTTTAAAATAAATCCCATTTTTACAACAAGAAAATTTAATATAGTATTTCTTAATCGTATGATTTGTGATATTGTTTACATTGAACATTCTTAGTATACGGTGACTAATAGTTGTAACGATGAAAAACGTCACCCAATTTTCCTCGTATATTTGCTTATTGATTTAATCGCCACCCCACAAATCTCATATTAAAGGGAGACAGACAGAATAACCATGTTATGTACGATCCCCTTTGACAATTATTCTGAGGTTGTATTGCAATACAAGATTAATTAGATAACTATTTTTTTTATATGCCAAAAGACTCATCTGATGCCCGGGTCTTGTTTGTATTGAAAACATTGTTTGTATAAGACGAATAAAAAAAACAATTAAAACTACATTTATAATAATATATAATAATCAAACCATAGCTTAAAATCTGTTTTGGTTTTTGAAGACACTCGGTAGATGATAAAAAATTAACTCTTGAAACTCGTATAGGATAATAAGAAATTATTTAATCTAAAATATGCCAATCGTGTTTAGATAAGAATGTTTGTGTAAAATATTTATAATTCAGGTGGTTTCGCGCGCTTTGGGGGCAATGACCTACAGCTGTATTGTGTCATGTACGTAAATAGCAGACACATATTGCTCGAATAGAAAGATATACTTAACGATAGTCAAAGCGCATGTAATATATTATATATAATTTATAGTTACACATATAATAATTTAAGCTATTTAGGATACTTTTAGTGCATAGAGTCGAGAATCCCGGACAACATACATGAATCAGTGGAAACTGTTACGATTTTTATTTTCCCCTCTATTTACAATTGAGACTTTTGTAAATAAAAATTATATGTTACAATAAGTTAAATTATAGGTTTACAAACAATTTATACGATTATAACTGACGCGTATTGATATATTTTTATTAATGATTTCAGACGGAGTCTTTACGAAGAACGGAGACATGAATGTCAGGGGTTGCCATTCTCATCAACCAGGATAGGCAAGGTAATATATAAATATTTTGTAGCTTTACACGAGTTTTTCGGTGGCGGTGGTTGGAGGGATGTTCAAATAAATGAAACTCTTTGTTTGAAGCTTGGTGTCAACTGGCTTTTATCTTTTAAGACATAAACTTATAACTAACATAAAATTAGGGGTAGTAGACTTATAGACCACAAGCCCATGAACAAAAAATACCTGTGAAATGACCCAACGTGAATTACGCTTAGAAGGCTGTTACTAGCTCTGAAAATAGCTCTGAGCACTATGCCGTCATTTCTGAGCGGTACATGTGAGTACGTGAGTGAATGGACTTTCTCAGGTACAATTGGGGAATTTCGACTAATTATTAATGTACGGCTTTGTTATAAGTGTATAGATGATTAAAAATAAATGTCGAAAAACTTAGTGCCGTACTAAAGTGATGGTACCGGAAGTCGGTGCAAATTTTTAATTCGACGATAGTTGCAGGAGCAATATAGGTCATTTATTACTTCCGGCACCATCACTTTAGTACGGCACTAGGTTTTTCGACATTTATTTTTAATCATCTATACACTTATAATAAAGCCGTACATTAATAATTAGTCGAAATTCCCCAATTGTACCTGAGAAAGTCCATTCACTCACGTACTCGCATGTACCGCTCAGAAATGACGGCATAGTGCTCAGAGCTATTTTCAGATAAAGTAACAGCCTTCTAAGCGTAATTCACGTTGGGTCATTTCACAGGTATTTTTTGTTCATGGGCTTGTGGTCTATTACAAATAACTAACTTGACTTATTTAGGGTTCTGAAATCTAAGTGACACATCTGTTACCTATTAAGAATATAAGCGTAGTCGATCTATGGGACATTCTCGAAAACGAGAATGTTTTAATACAATTTATGAGTGTATGAAAAACTAAACATTATTACTAAACCGACGTTTTACAATTTACTTAATTGTACGATGATTGCTAACATTTGCTTTGCGCTTCTAATTATTAACTAAAATATATATGTAACTTATCGAAAATAGTTTTTGTTGTCTAATACTCACCTAATGAGTTCTCTGATTGTTCATGTTACCAAAATGTTTAAAATTAAATTGTTATTTGTAATCAAAATGGTTTAGTACGCTTTATGATTTCCGTACCGTTCGTGCATTAATAATATTATAGTATGCGTATTGTGCGTGAGGTTTTCGTTGTCGGTGGCGGACGATGAACCGGGAGCGAAGAACGCTCAAGGACACCCGACGGCTAACGAACCCATCACTCGTTTTATGTACTAATTTTGCTATTTAATTGCGATCAATATATCACGAATTTAATACATTATTCCAATACTGACGTAAACAATTATCATTTCCAGGTTTCCAGTGGAAACAAGGATCGGATTATGGATGGTTCGTTCAACAATGTTATTGAAGGGACGCGCCAATATTTTATGGGAGTGCCTAAAGCACAAGAAGGATCCGGTCAGTCAATGTGGCCATCGGGAACTCCACCGGAAGAGGGAACTCCAGCAATGTCAGGGGCACCAGCGCCGTCGTCTCGTCCACCGTCTGCGGCAGCAGCGCCGCCTTCCACGCCAACACCGACACCAGTGGTGCCGCCACGACCTCCCTCTGAGCCCATAGAACCGGAACCTCATATAATACACAAAGCGACGGTGATGAGAGAGGCTGCGGAAAAGCGCCGGGAGCAACCAGACCTTGAAGATGAGGAAGAGCCTGTCGGGGCCATTTCGCCTCCTTCTCATATCATACGTAAACCGACACCACATACCTTACCATCACCGGCGCCAGCACCTGCGGCTCCTTGTCCTTCCCCTGCAAGGCCGCCATCGTCACTTCCAATTCAGCAATGTCAACAGCCGGAGCAGCTAGAATCTCCGCAATATCGAGCTTCACTGCATCAAGTGCAAACACCAACTCCGCGACCTATAGAAGACTTCTCTTCAGGACGCCCACCAGACCCTTACCCACAAAGTAGACCACCTGAAACATACGCTCGTTATCAGTATGAGTCTTCAGCTCCAGACAGTAGCAGAAATTCTCATGGACCTCCTGTTCCTTCGCCGCAGCCGTCTACGATTCCGCGTCAGAGTCCGCAGACATACGCGCGTATTTCGGGGACCATGACACAGCATTCAGTTCATCGGTTAAATGAAGCTAATACGTCTAGTCCTCCTGCGCAAAGGTATTCTATGCCACCTCAAGCGCCGCCTCCACACAACGATCGGGTTCCGCCTATTTATCATCCACAGGTCCTACCCCCTACCAAACGAATATCAACATCTGCAAGTGTGTATGCATCTTTACCTCACAGACGCGAACAATCAACATCCATTTCGCGTTCAGCATCACATTTTGAAAGACATGCTTCTCTTCCGCAAAGAAAGTATGATCCCCAACATACATATTCTGGATATCGGCCTGGTTCTGCTTCGTTGCAACATAACATGGCAAACCATCGGATGGACCAACATCAAGCCCTACCGTACAAACATAGTGTGCCAGATTCCTTAAATTCACACTACACCTCTAGATCTGATCGTAGTTCAGCACCTATTCAGCCACATCCTCAGGATCCTCTTAGAATTCAAACAAGAATGGACTATATAAGCAAAAATGGATCAGTAGATACAAGAAATAGTTACCATTATCCTACACCCTCGACATCATCGTCGAGATATCATCCTAGTCCATCAGTACCAGTTGTGCAACAAAATTCAGCGACGTCCGTAAGGTCATCTTATCGGCAAGCAGTTGCTCCAAAGAGTAATTATTCGTATCCTTCCTCAAATCATACAAATATGCAAACATCGCCGTCTCGATCTGCGATTAAGTCAAGCTATCCAAATCAGCAAACACGTATGACGGTGTCTGTGACGTCCTTAGTGAATGAATTGAATCTAACCAAACAAAAGCGAGAATCGCCGTTAGATCTTTCGGTAAAAACAGTTAAAAATTCAGCAGATTCTTCCACAACTCAAGACGACGCCATAGATTCTGCGTCCATAGAGAATAAATCTTTATCGATACAACCAAGACAACAACTGTCAAATAATAGACATGCTTTAACCGATCGCTTTGTATCATCTCATAAAGTCGACTTTGCCCCAGATTTTGCACAATATAGGGAACGTGTTCGATATGCTACTGCTTCACAACAATGTAATCCACCACATAATCCACCACAGAGGTATAATGTTCCGTATGAAACTTCTCGCCCTATGGGCGAAAATTATCCAGCAGAATCTCGGCAACACGTGTACGCTGAAAGGGCAAAGTATAACAGTTCTTCCATGAGTAGAAATGAATATGTCCCCCGAATCGACTTGACGAGAACGGTTACTGATGAGCGTCTTGTAGACAGTCGAAGAAGAGAGGATGGAAGATTTGAAGAACGAAAACGCACTGCAGGTCCAGTTGTCAGCAACATTCCAGAAAAAATTATGCGTCGTGAGGCGTGGCCGGCTGACACTCGAGAAAGACTAAGTCAGTCAGCTAGGGAACAGCGGGATCTTATGAGCCGCCCGGTATATGACTATACAAGTCATATGTCAATGAAACAGCCTGCACACAGTTACCATGATAGTCGTATGTCTGTCAATCAACCCTATTCCAGAGGAATATACGCAATTGAAAGTTCCAGTAAAGAAACTGCTGATTATCGTAATCATTATCACGAAAGATATGCTAATCGGCACATCATACAAAAAACTTCTCATCGGGACATACATCAGCATCATCTCAATTTGCCCAATGGCATACCACAGGCAGAAAAAAGCAAGGTTCTAAGCATACTTAGAAATAGTTTAGAAACAAGACAATCCGCTTCTTTAGAAAACGTTAAACCAAGCACAATTCCAGATCTTATTGTTATAGACGATGTAGACGATTCTGTTATAGAGATAACTGATTTAACGAAAGAAAATGAGAAAGAAGCTCATAATAAAAATCATTATAGAGTAGGCGGAAGCAAAGAGCCTCCAAATCTTGGGAACCATATTCAAATGCCGAAAGCCGTTGATTCAATACCTTGTGATACAGATTATCAAAAACTAGATAATGCTGACTCTAAGAGTAAATCACCAGAAAACGATGTTGCATCAAGGATTAGAACTAAGGCTGAACTTAAAGTTATGCCACCATCACAAGACTTGGTAAAATTGGAATCACGCCCAAAAGCTACATTGATTAATAATACCGAAAAATCTCTTCCAAAGTCACAGAAGCAACATTTGTTTAACCAGATTCGGCAAGATAATCTTCGGTTAGAATCGGTTGTACTAAACCACAATTTAAATGAGGTTGATATTTCCGAAGTTAAATCGGAACCTATGAACATAGAAGAAATAGAAAAAGACGCCATGTTGTCCATTAAAACTGAAAATATAATTGAAGAAGAAATTCTTAATAACTCTAAAGGTGACGTTGACTCTTTAGATATGGATTGGGCCAGTGCTTGTGATAGTTTTATGGAACAATTAGAAACTGGCAACCATAAAACGAAAGCTAATGCTATTGAAATAGGCTTAAATTGTAAACAAGATATTGAAACAAAAGATGTAACGAATATTAATAAAATAGAAGAATCTGTAAATATTGTAGAAAACTTCACGGACAACACAGCACCTATTATAAATATAAAACAAGAACCACTAGAAGAAGAAGAAACTAAACCTTTGGATGAACTCTCTCAAGAATTACAAGAAACCATTAAGTTAAAAGAAGATAAAATTATTAAATCCAAAAAGGTAGAAAAGTCACTTATCGATAAAGCAATTAAAAACAAAACCTTAAATAAGAATAAATGTAAAAGAAAAAGGGAGTCGACAACTTCATCTCCTATTAAACCGGTCAAAAAAGAAAAGGAGAAAAGTATTGCTATAAAAACAATAATAAAACAAGAGACCGAATCAACTGATGATGACGAACCTTTAATAAAAAGTAAGATTTTAAAAGAAAAAGAAAGAAGTGAACAATTGAAGTACCAATTGCTTAAAGATCTGTCTGAGAAATCGGCTATTGTTAAGCTTGAATGTTGCAATAGTACAAGAATGTCAATAGAGTCTACTCAAACTAAAGATAATGATGACAAACAAATTAAATCCAAACAAACAAGATCGAGTACAAGATCAAAGAGTAAATTGTCTACTGAAAATATTAAGAATGAACCAAATAATGACGAATCTAGCACAGAAAGCGAAGTAGATTCATTAACTCTATCCACTAGACTTAGAACGCGTAAGAAAACTAAAAGTGACGATAAAACAATACCTATTAGTAAAACGTCGGTGAAATCGTCACCGTCAAAAAAACTTGACAACAGTAGTGCTAGTAATAGATCTACTCCTGTGCGAAAATCTGGTTTTGGTGATGGTTCAGATTTCCACCCTGGCTGGGAAGAAGAGCTGTACAGATACAAAAGGTCACTACGCATGCCCACAAGACTGATAGCTATTCCAAGAGGCCGTTCGGATGGCCCATTTGTTAAAGGCACTAATTCACAGTTTCCACGAGGCTCCACGTCTCTGCCGGACTTAGACCCTGTGCCCCTGTCTCCAGCTCCTTCATCGGCTCCATCAGTAGTTACAGATGAATTATACAGACGAGCGGAAAAAACAAACTTGGATAGTGACTTAGAATCAAATTCTAGTTATTCTACGCCCAATAGATTACATTATGATTCGGAAGCTTCAACGTCGACCGTAATATCGACAACAAAACCTAGGAAAAATCGAAGCTCAATTGTAGATGAACTCATAAAGAAGTGTGGTAGTAGAGATTCTTCCAGGAAGAAATTTAAAGAAGACAAAAACCTCAAGATGGTAACGAAATCGTCAAACGTGACAGAACTGCTTCCTACACCAAGTTTAGGTTTAATTAAAAATGGCCACAAGACCAACTTGGGTGGAAAAAAAGAAAAAATATTAGAGGACATATTTTACTTGGGAACTTTCAGAAAAGAAACGGTCACCGCATTTCGAGATGCTTTTATTAAAGATACTAACGGCTTAATCGGTGCGACGGAAGAGTTTGCACCATTGATGTTAAAATCAAGGACAAGGACAGAAAGCAGAGTTTTAAAACAAAGAGCAACTATTAAGGAAGTATTTGGTGATGATAGACCCGCTTCCGCCCCACCAACATCTTGTAGAGAAGAAGAAGCCGAGGAGACAGTTATTGAAGTAAAAAAGGAACCTGAATGTAAACCCAAAATGAAGCCGAAAATCTCGAAAGATAAACTAAAACGACGCTCAAATTCAATTAGAGATGGCTTGAGAAGCACAGCCTTAAAAAGGAATGATGCTAAGGGTCGAATGATGAGGTTGAAGAAGAGAAATAATTTACTCAAAAATATGTCTGGAAAACGAATAAAGGAAATATGTAGTAAACCAAAAAAAGAAAAAAGCCCACTACTTGAAGAGAAAGCAACAACAAAGGAGGAAGGTACTTCATTAATTACTTCAGAAGGCCCTGCAAAGAAACGATTTAAGCGTTTATTTGGAAGAAGAAAACTTAGTTCAGGCTTTGATTATATAAGGAAGAAGAAGAAACCGATTAAAAAGGAAGAAAATGTTAACAAAGTACGCCGTTTGGCTCCGAAACCAAGTCCGGAATCCGTCCATGATATTCAAAAAGAGATTAAAGGCTGGTTCATTAACAAAAGTATTGGAGAAACCCATCTACACCGGGCTGCCAGACTTGGATTTACAGTAAGTTTTTCATTTGTTATTATATTAGATTAGATTCAGTTTAACATTTACAAAATAATAATTATTTCGTTTCGTATCACAAATCTATATCTTTTATAATTTTTTAGAAATCGGTTTAAATTTGTATGTATATAACGATTTAATCTTTACAGGATTGCGTTGCTTACTGCTTAGAAAAGATGGAGTCCGATCCATCTGCAAAGGACAACGCTGGTTTTACTCCATTGCACGTAGCGGCGGCTAGAGGACATGTCAGAATCGCACGATTACTTCTACAATATGGTGCTAATGTTTCTGCTGCAGCACAAGGAGGAATCAGGTATAAATATATATATATATATATACACTTCTATTTTCCCAAGGATATTAGTCTAAAGAAGATAGCAAACTTGGCATATCTCAGGAATGTGTCTGCAACGATGGTATTAGAAAACTTCTGGATTAGGTCGACAGTAACTCAGAGGCTTGTAATATTTGAGAATATAGGTATTAATTTGATATAATATATATTACTATAATTTGACAACTTCGTAATCTTTAATTGCTTGAGATTGAAGTTTGTATTAAGTATTCTCTTAAAGTTATTTAATCAAATATTACATTCACAGGCCCCTGCATGAAGCGTGTGAAAGTAGTCATATAGAAATTATTCGTCTACTACTCTCCTATGGGGCGGACCCACTTTTGGGAACATATGCGGGCCAAACGCCAGAGGAACTGGCTGAAGGTACAGCGGCAAAGCTACTTCGCCTTTACATAGCAGATGTGCAGGGCCTGTCAGTAGACCCCTGGAGATTTCCGCCACCTAGCAAAATTATTGGTAAGTATTGGGGAAGTACGTAAAGCGACACAAAAAACGCATTATTATATTATTTAATAACCCTTAAAGTATAATATATGTATATGTATGTCATGAAAGGTAGCGTGTGAGCTAGAATTGTATGCTGAGACAAACATTTTTTTATTTGTTTCGTACATTTTTTACATTTATCATAACAAATTCTTATTTAATTTAAACTTATTCGAATATTATATTATCATTATAATTATTTTAGATCGAGAAGAGATGGGATGCGAACCCCTATCTTTCCCGCCACCCGCTTCGCCTCCTACCCCTGACTCTACCATAGAGATACAATGCACAGACACCCCTCTACCACCGTTCTATAGTCTGCGGACTGCTACTGGCCAGCCAGCAGATGGTTTATGGTGCCTTTTACAGGATGTAACGAATATCTTACAGGTGACTTACCTATCTCTATTGATATATAAACTAAAGTTGTTAGTTGGTAAGAAGGATTATTCATTTATTTACCTTTTCACTACTACTATTCTCAAATCCTATAGTATTGTCCTAGTATTTAAAAAATAATAAGAAAGAGTCAGCCAAGCTGTCTGCCATTGTCAATATAAAGTAAATACTGTATTTTTTATTTTTATTTTTTTTATAGTTTACTTATAACTGGATTGATGAAAACACTGGACAATATTTATTATAAGTCAAGTAAATGATACATAGGAAAAATTTGTGCCTTAAAAATAATGAATAACGTTTTTTTTACAGATAAAATCAAAGGAGTCATTACTGAAACAGATACATTGCGGGTCAGGTTCACCAAAGGAGCTACTCCGCGAAATAAGAACACAAGAGTTTTTAGAGAGAGCCCAGTGTCACCAACTTCTTTGTGCTGGCGAAAAAGTCAACATACGGGCTTCAAAGGTCGCATTAATACGGGTTACAGATAAACTGAGGCAACTTTTGAAAATTGAGACTATACTTGTCAGCTGACAATAAACATAAATTTAAAGAGCGTCGCTCTGACGTATAACTTTTAACGATACATAACCGTCACATTGTTATGTCAAAAATTTTACACTAATTGCGGGATTCTTTTTTGTTTTAATATGGTCTATGCCCTATGACCATGTTTGAACTAGCACGTAGTAGGTATAAATCTCTGTGTTAGTTTGTTAGTTTCCTAGTTATTGTCAATTTAAAACAATAATTTATTTTTGAACAAATTCGAGATTGGAAGGCAGCCACTATTATAAATTTTTGGTGTAAAATATTTTTATGTATCTTTGTAAATAATGTAAATAAATACGCAGTTGTAAATAATAAATGTCGCTTTAACAGTATGATATTTTAATGGGTGCTATTTAATGTTGGTGTATGGTAAAAGCTAGTTTAATCAGTAGATAAATATGTGAGAATGATAGATATTAATTATTAAGTAGATAAAGAAGTTACCAGAAACTAAATTTAAACTAAGAATCATGTAAGAGTAGATTGTGCAATAAGTCAACGCGTTTTACGTTTAAATAGATCAATTTATAGTTTTTACTGATTACGGAGAAGAATTCACATGGACAAAGATTTGAACAAATTAATTAAAAAATCAATTCATATTAGATATATTGCAAATTTTTCGATATCATCACATTGTTAAGTATTTTTGTTTAACTTGGCTATTCACTTAAAACAGTTATTTTAATGTTTTAGTTATTCCTTTGTGCTAAATTTTTGTTCGTTGTTATGTTTTCCTATTTAATATTTATTAGTTGTCATTACTTATGTTAAATATGGTCCAATAATATAAGAATTATCAAAATAGTTATGCATATCGAAAATATGTTGTACATAAGATAACAAATTATTTTTTAAATTATTTTAAATGAATAAAAATTACCAACAATAAAGCTTGAATAACGTTAATTATCGATACATTTTCACATGCTCAAGGGTTAATAACATATTGGCAATATTGTTCAATGCTACTTGTGTTTGAGGTTCCAGAGAGTATTAATATATTACTGGTTACTTTGTTTAACTTTTAAATTTTGTATGTAGTTGGATGTTCCATAGTAATGTTAAAACCATACATAATATTCCGCCCTAATATATGGAAAGGAAAACTAAGAAGTACACGATTTAACTGTGATGATATTATAAGAGAATGCGCGGATTGTTGATAAACTTACTTTGTAATTGATGTTTTATACAATGGTATACAAGACACTTGTGTAGTTTGTGTAATTACTGTCTGTTTTAGCGATACTCTATGCTGTAAGTATTATAATGATTAATGACACAATATTTCTTGTTGGTAAACAATAAAAAAATAAAAACTAAATAATCTTAATTTGCATTTGTCTTATTTTACCTTATTCCAGCAATTTATTATCATAAATATGACTGACTTATTTTATTTCCTACTGGGTGTACATGAGAATCTATTTAAATCAAGTTATTTCAAGTTGGGTATTAGGTAACTGGCTAGTGGTAAGTTGAGACTGAAACGGAAATGGCTACTATGGCAATACTATTTAACGCTATTAATGCCATAAAAATATTTTTATTTATTTTATCTGTTACAAATGCTATTAAAAAGTTTTCGTCGTCAATCGTACATGAGCCTACTCTACAAAATTGGTACTGAATGAATTGTATCCTAAAGTATTGCTATCTTTGTATGCTTACAAGTTCTGAATCAAACCTTCCCTTTATCGATCACATCGTATATTTTTACAAGAAATGTTTCGTTATTATTCTTAAAACTATCCACCAAAAAGTATTATACACCTAAGGACGCAATTAATATGTCGATAGGCGGAGGACCTACTCTTGAACATTTACATTTAAAATTGCATATTGAAATAGTGTAAACCTCTACCGACTGGGTTTTTAAAGGCTGTTGAAATAAAAAGTTAGGGTATTTAATATTTCAATTCAATTTTTGAAGTTATACTTCTTTAGGCGCGTTATGAAAAATTTATGAGAGTGAAATTTTACAATGCGCGCGCACCCGTGACACAAAATCAGGAGTGTGATTATAGCGTGCGCGAGCGAGATAGGAATAAGACAATCTACAAGTAAAAAGAAATAGAATATGCGTGAAGTTCGTATGCCAACAATTTTGAATGACCATAATGACATTTCTCATTTACCTTTTAAACAAATAAAGGAGTTTTAATTATTTTTTCAAAGAAATTTAGCGATGCTTTTTGAATTATAATCAGAAGTGATTTAAATTGAATATTTAAACCAATACTAATTAATATTTGTGAAAAAACTGTGCTCATCAACCTTCCTAAGTGCTTCAATACAATTGAGGTTAACTATCCGTATGTATTATTATTATTATCGAGTAATGTTTTGATTAAAAAATTAACCACATTGTTTTATCAAAACATGTAATTTTTCTGATTTTATCTAGCAAATATAAGGAAAAGAGACAAAAAACAATTGATGAATCAGTGTAACTGCACTAAATTGAATACAAAAAAAGAGTTTTCATCTTATCGCTGTGAAACATCAAAAACTGGAGGTGGAACAAAGCCAAACTATTTTTAATATTGCCAAAGAAGTATAACTTCTTACGCGCGTACATAAGTACACGGACCCTTTTTTTTTGTATTTATTTCGTTTCATGCCCTTTTTATACTCCAATAATTTATCTGTCATCATAATATAATAAATTCAAAAATCATTTATTCACGTAGGTAACACAATGTACACTTGTGATTCGTCATTAAAGAAATACATATTAATGCTTCTAATTTTACATTTACTGCCAGTTCTCAAATCAAGGGCGTAGAACGGAAGAGAAGAACTGGCAATAAACTCTCCGCCACTCTTTTTAATCGCCATGTTTTTTTACACAACGTTTGTAAGGAGCTGCAACCATTACACCATGTTCCACATGACATCTTAAGTAATTAATAATAATAACATAAATTAAAAACAAAGACTTGTCCTCTATCAGCAGGAGGCATGGTGAAATAGGAGCACGCACTTACATTCTCGTGGGAACAGCACGCAAACACATAGTCGAAATAATTAACATCACCGCATACACGAATTCAAGTACGACCAGTCACCACAAGTAGCACCCGTTCACGAGTATGACGCATGGCCAGCCATCGGCCCCCTCGCCATATTTAAGGGAGAGAGGCAACCCGACGCATGGACGCCGCCACAAGCAATGTCATTTAAGCGAGCATGACGATCCTTGAAATGTGGACTTGGCTACATAAGAAAATAATAATAATACTGAAATAATTTGATACCACATGGATCACGGTTTGTTCCCACTTTACATTAATACAGTCGTGGATGTTGACGATCGCCCCGGAGTCTGGAAATGCAGCAGAGAGATTCAGTCGCGTTACCTATTTATACTGGAGCAACTTATATCCAAGCACTAGGATCGTTTAAATATTCATTCATATTATAATAGGCCTTAGCAAGCAGTTTTACTTTAATGTACGACTTAAATTTATTTATTGACAACACTTGTATCTCACTAGGGATTTTAATTAAAAAAACGTATACAATTGCCTTGGAAAGAATTACTCGTTTTATGCAGCCTTCTGGTTGGTGCGCTAATTTTGTCTTTATTACGAGTACTATAATTATGGAAGCTACTATTCTTTTTAAAAATATCTATATTTTTCCGCACATACAAAATATTCTCATAAATGTATTGACTTGCCAGAGTTAAAATATGTAATTCCTTAAACTTCTTTCGGACCGACTCCCGTGGGGACAACCCACAGATCGCTCTTATAGCCCGCTTTTGCACTACAAATATCGATTTAATGTCAGCTGCATTACCCCACAACGTTAGACCTTCTATGTGTCGGCCCCACTGGAGTTTACTATCTAAAGAAATTCCCAAGAACACCGCATTATCAACAAAGTCTATTTCCTCGTCTTTAATTATAATTTGAGGATGAATACTTTTTACATTTGTAGTTACATATTTATAGTCTATGGTGTAAAAAATATTGAAAGAATATTCCTTTAAGCGGGCCATAGACGGATCGCATGCTGCAGTCAAGACCGCGAATATGAATTTAGTATGGAAACTGCAGATCGCCGTGCGGCGACCGCATATTGCAGTCGGTCTTGACTGCAACATGCGGTCCGTCTATGGCCCGCTTTAATAATAATAAGGCTATACCTAAAACTGTATAGGTAATAAATTGACAACAATAGTTATAGTGCTATGTATACCACTCCTATAACATACTTTTTTTTAGTTAACCAAGGCGGTGCCAATGTTGCCAATTTAGCATAATTTTATGTTGCTCAGCATAAAAACTACATAAACTATTCTCTTTTTCAATATTTAACTTTCATTACTAGATAAAAACTATAATAAAATTATGGTGGTTGTTATATAACTGTGTTTTATTACGTCAGACTAATTACCGACACCGCCTGTTAATCATATAAAAGTTTTATGGGTTAATAGATGCTAATAATGGTATGTTTGTAGTATTCAACTTTTTTATAATCACAAATTATTTAACTGTAAAGCTTTGCATATTTTTTGCCATATTTTCATCGCCTTTAAGCATGTTTAGTTTTATACTACGTTGGTAAGTTGGATGGCAACACTGGGCGGGGCATCGAATAACGAAATAACGAATGTGATGTTTGTGGTTTGTGAGTCGGTTTCATTAATGAAAATTTTATTTAGAAATATATGATAAACGTTTAAACCGACATTTTAGAAATAACTTTCGTATTAGCATATGGACTGAATGTTTTCTTGTGCGGTGATTGTCATGTATTTTATATAGTGATAAACAAAACTTTAACATGAAACGGTTATTGTTTCTAGTGGTTTATGTGTCGTGTCAAGAGCCTCCTTATAATCCCAATTTTCAGAAACCATATCAATCAGACACATATCAGAACGGAACTTCATATCGTCCACCTATACAGGTTCCCTATGGCAGTTTTCCTGTTAATGCCAATGAACATACGTTCCAGAGTTCATTTTATCATGACAGTGGCAATTCAGACACCTACGGAGATGGCGATAATGATGTAGATCCTCAAAACACGGCTTCATATTACGCGGGCTTAGATTACGAAGAGCGATATAAGTGTCCCCCTAATTGGATTCGTTATAGAGAGTCGTGTTACCGATTTACAAAATCTCCGAATAGGCCGCGTAATGAAGGTCGAAAAATATGCCAAGCTTTTGAAGCAGACTTAGTGTCTGTGAATAGCCCTGAAGAACATGGCTTTATAATCACAACACTTATGCGTATAGATCCACAACGTGGCTCTTGGTACGTGGGTGCTCATCAGCAATCACCAGGCTATTGGGCAAATGATGGTGATGGATCCCAATTGTCTGGTTTGGATAATGCATTTTTTGAAGATCGTAAGTTGACTTATATGAGCTATAATTTATTGCCTAGAGACTATTTAGTATATAGATTTTCCCAGGAAGATGGAAGGTGGGGTTTAGCTCCTGTAGAAGGTACTCAGTATTTCCACTTTATTTGTGAAGGACAAACTCAGCGCTTGCATTATTTAATCGAAGAGAAAAGATCTTTTACTTATGGATTAGACACATTTGACCCAGAAAGAATTCCAAGAGGACCATATTTTATTCAAGAGCCAGAAGATACCATTTATGATCCACTTCGTAACCACCATGTACAGTTGTCATGTATTGCTGGAGGGTACCCTTCACCCTCTTATAGGTGGTTTAGAGAAGACTATCAGGTAGACAGCCCAATTTTTACTGAAATAGATCCACTTTCTGACTCAAGATTTATACTGAGTGGAGGATCAATCATAATTTACAATCCAGATGCAGACAAAGATAACGCCAAGTATCATTGTACAGCGACAAATAAATTTGGTACAATCAGATCTGAATCAGTGAGATTGTCTTTTGGGTTTATACGAGAGTTTAACCAAAAAAGATCAGTGGAGAGTGGTAAACAATACTGGGGAAAAGTTATGTATTGTGATCCCCCATCTTATTACCCATCAGTTAATTTCTTATGGGCTAGGAATTACTTTCCTAACCTTGTAGAGGAAGATAGAAGAGTTTTTGTGTCATATGATGGTGGACTTTATTTTTCTGCATTAGAAACTATTGATAGAGGGAACTACAGCTGTAATGTTATGAGTAAAGTGTCAGATGCAGGCAGAAATGGTCCATTCTTTCAACTCCTTGTTTATCCTCATTCTGATTACCAGCAACTAAAATTCCCAAATAATTTCCCTAAAGTCTTTCCCGAAGCACCTGTAGTAGGCCAAGAAGTGAGATTAGAATGTGTATCATTTGGTTATCCAGTCCCATCTTACAATTGGACCAGAAAAAATGGGCCTATGCCCAAAAAGGCATATTTGAGTAATTTTGATAGGGTATTAACAATACCTAAAGTAGCTGTTGAGGATGAAGGTGAATACATTTGTGATGTACGTAATGATAGAGCTCATATACTAAACAGTGTATTTTTAAAAGTACAAGCAGAACCAAATTTCACAATACCCCTTGCTGATAAACATATGGATAACAAAGGTGATCTGCATTGGAATTGTGAAGCATTCGGTATTCCAGATGTGAATTATACTTGGTGGAGAAACGGAGAGAAACTGTCAACAGATGCTTTAGAATTACAAGATAAGGATAGGTATGTAATACAAGACAATGTTTTGATCATCAAATATTTGGATCCAAGTAGAGATCCTGGTATGTATCAATGTGAAGCAAAGAATCAACTGAAAGCCCGGTTTTCATCCGGACAATTACGAGTTTTGTCTTTAAAGCCATCTTTTAAGAAACGACCTTTAGAGAGTGAGACATACGGATCTGAAGGAGGCAATGTTACCTTGAAATGTTACCCTGAAGCAGCTCCTAAACCAACATTCACATGGAAAAAAGATAACATTGTCATAGGTGCTGGAGGGAAAAGATTTATAACTGAAACTGGGAATCTCATAATAAGACAACTTTCAAGAGATGACGAAGGTGTTTATACATGTGTAGCGAAAAATCAATATGGATCAGATGAAAGTCGCGGACGCCTCATTGTTTTGAGAGCCCCACGATTTGTTGAGAAATTACCACCTAGAATAACTACAGAAGTTGGTAAAACTGTATTCTTACATTGCAGTGCAGATATTGATCCCTTGTTAGACACAGCATATCTCTGGAACCATAACGCCATTCGTATGAAGCAGGCTTCAGATATATATGCAGATAAAAGAATTAAAATAGATGGTGGCGAAATGACTATATATGACGTCAGCCTATCTGACGTTGGCGAATATGAATGTGTCGTTAAATCTGCGATTGGACGGATATCATCGCGTATGCAATTACGCATAGAAGGTCCGCCCGGTCCTGCCGGGGGATTGCAAGTGTTAAACATTCAACGGTCTTCTGTGACTTTAGAATGGACAGACAGTAATCCAAATGGTCGTCCAATTACTAGCTACGTCATCACTGGTCGCACACAATGGAACTCTTCTTGGTATGCGATCAATGATAATGTTGTGAACGTCATGGAGATTGATAGGTATAATGGACGAAAACGAGCAGTTATATCAACAACATTGCTACCTTGGTCCGTGTATGAATTTAGAGTGCAAGCTGTAAACAGTTTAGGAATTGGTGAGCCATCTTCGCCAAGCCCTCAATTTTCGACGCAAGCTGATAAACCCTACCAAGCTCCAATGAATATTGGAGGCGGCGGGGGTAAAATTGGGGATCTTACAATTACTTGGACTCCGCTACCCCCAGCTCTGCAAAATGGACCTGGAATTCACTATAAAATATTTTGGAGGCGAAATGGTTCCGAGGTTGAATTTCAATCGCTACTGCTTAAGGAATTTGGAAATATTGGAATGCATATAGTCCATATCTCTTTGGATTATTTCTTTACGCCTTATAATGTAAAATTACAGTCATTCAACGATCTAGGTTCTGGACCAGAGAGTGAGATAGTGACCATATACTCTGCAGAAGATATGCCACAAGTTGCGCCGCAATTCGTAAAATCACATTCGTTTAACTCCACCGCTCTTAATGTAACATGGAACCCGATTGATCAATCCCGAGACAGACTTCGAGGCAAGTTGATCGGACATCGTCTAAAGTACTGGAAGCAGGAGAACAAAGAGGAAGAATGTATCTATTACCTATCAAGGACGACACGTAACTGGGCTCTTATTGTGGGCTTGCAACCTGACACTTACTACTTCGTAAAGGTAATTTTTTATTAATATATTGTAATATTAATTTAATAAGAGATTTGTTTAGTGAATCTTTGCCGATATCAGTTTATCAGGCACAATGTCTTTCCACGATAAGGTTCAGTCTATACAGTATATCGGGTGAATATATTAAAACCTTATATAATTGTAACAATTCAATGTTTTTTTAAATCGATCGAAATGTCATTAAAATTGATAAATTTTACCAGCTAAATCAATGTAATAAATTAATGTTTCATGTTACGTTCGAATAATCTTGTCAACGAAATCGGTATATGTTATTAATTTATAAATTACAGGTGATGGCATTCAATTCGGCGGGTGAAGGGCCAGAAAGTGAGCGATACTTAGAGAGAACATACAGAAAGGCTCCCCAGAAGCCTCCAGCCTCTGTCAATGTTTGGGCTGTAAACCCGAGCACTGTTCGTGTTGTATGGAGATACGTACAACCCACGTCTGAAGAAGAACCTCTTCTTGGCTATAAGGTAAGTTAACGTAAATTAAACCTATACGCTTATAACTAAGTACATAGTCTTGCAAAAACCTCCTAATACAATTCTTCCATACGAATAATTCCAGGTACGAGTTTGGGAGAGCGATCAAGACATGAGTGTAGCTAATGACACCTTAATACCAGTGGATCACAAACTAGAAGCCTATGTCACTGGCCTTACTCCAGGAAAAACTTATAACCTTCGAGTGCTGGCGTATTCCAATGGAGGTGATGGAAGAATGTCTTCCCCGGCTATAACATTCCAAATGGGTGATTACCACAGTGACGCATACGGCTATTACGTAAGAGGAACAGGGAACATACACACTCCTCTTAAATCCATTCTAATTCTAATAATTATCTATATTATAATATGAATCTCAGAAATATCACGCCTACACGGAAATTTGGATGGGCAGGCAAATTTACACATTCCCAGAATACAATTTTTGTTATTTTGAATTTTACATCTATATATAAATGTTAGTTTAAGAAGAAAAAAGATTTATGCTAAAACCAGTTTCGCAATATTTGAAACAACTCAACAAAGACAAAAATGTTTATATATTTTTAATATTTAGAGTTAACGTAATGTCTAGGTTAGTGACTATCATAGCAGCTTTTTAAATATATTTTTTATACTTTTACAGTTGTATAAATGTAATAATTCATTTTGTATGGTGATATTATGTCCGGCCATTTTGTTTTACGGTTTTTTATTTTACATCACTTAATTTTAAATTTTTACTCGTATTTATATACTGTTTTGTTGTTTTTATGCTTATAATTGTAACTAGACAATAACGTCTGTAGATATATTTAGTTTGTATTAACAATGAAGCAATCTCATACGTATAATTTGTATTCAATGTGAATCCGAGCCATTTTTTAATATTTAGATATATAATGTAAAGACTATTATGTACAGTATGTATTAAATTTATGCACAGTACAAAATTAATGGCAGCGCCAATTAACCAATGAATTTAATCATTTTTTCATATAACAGCTCTTTGAAATGTACTAGGTATTTGTGATGTTCATGACAGTTAATACTTCTATGCTTTTAAGTATCAATTTTAAGGCCTAGTGAAAATACTGCCTTAACATTGTTAAATATGTAAGATCATTTATTTTTAATAAAATCTTTTAAATGAAATTTCTGACTTTTACTATTTTTTAATTACTTCATTTAGGAAATAGAAAGTTTTCTTTAGGGTTTCATGAATTTTATTATTGCACATATCTTATGGTTTTTAATGATTACGTAATCTTATGTTTAACTTTACGTTTAAGGCACTTTGCATCTACGTCACATAAGTCATCATCGCTAAGTTTTCTTTTACACAATTTACTGTCTTCGATGGTCTGCGATTGTGTTTTCAGTGGCAATAACCCCACTGCAAAAGGGATATCCTCTTGAAGAGTACTGAAGTCGCCTCCCAACGCTTTGTTCGTATCGTTATCATTATCATGTTCTTCGCAACCAGTCCATTCACTTGTTTTCAAAACATCAGAGAAATCTACATTCGATTTAGTTTCTGCAGTGACCGGTGCTAAATTTTCTTTATCCCAATCTAAATCATGCGGGATTGTAGGTGAAAAGCTATCGTTTATGTCAGTTTTCCTAATATCTCCATTTGTTGTAGATTCACTATTAAATACGTGATTTATGTTTTCGAAGTTAACACTACTATCTTGTTCTTTGTGCTTAGCCAGTATATTATCGGAATCATCCTGAATGTTCCTAATATTGCTTTCCAAGTCCATTAAGTCTTTCATGATTTCATCTTGTTCTTGAACTCTGTTAACGCTTGTTCCATCAAACCTATCGCTATCCGCCGGCTTTGGTGGTGAGATTAAACAATCAATTTCTTCTTTAAAATGTGAGGATTGGGATAACTGCATACTAAAGTCATAACAGTCGTCATTTCTTTCTGGATTAAGAGGATTGTATTGTTGGGATATTCCTTCTCCCAAAGACGTATTTTTTGTATCTAATAAAGACATGCTAAAACTAGAATCAAGTGAATTAGTAACAGGACAAAGTGTATCTCTTGGATCATTAAGTTGTTGCTGTTGGTAATAATTTTTAACGTCATCACTCATAGATTTGGTAAAAAATTGCATGTCACTTTCAATGCAAGTAAAATCGTTTGTACTTTCAGGATCCATCGTATTGCTATTTTGTAGTCCACTACCTAACACAACGTAGTTTTGATTTTCGTTAAATGATTCTAAGCTATCAGGAAGTATAGAATTTAAAGTTGTTATCGCATCTTGATGTGCAATATTATCTTTCTCAAAGGAGTTCCTGGATGTGTAATTGTTGGATCCCATTAGTATTTCTCCTCGTTCTATAGACTTGGATAGATCATCGATACTTTTAATTTCACTTGGATCAGAAACCTTTTCAATAATGTCAGGCTGTTCGATTACTTCGTATTTTATTTCGTTGCTCTGAACCATATCGAGGAGAACTTGTTCGTTGACATTTATGTATGAGCCGTCGCTAGACTCAAATAGAATAGGCAGATCTGTTGGGAGGCCAGCACTTTTTAAGGCATTAACGTATTGAGTCATAGCCGTACCAGAGTCAGATGATTTTGACGTTTCGTTGACTGATGAGTCCTTCGAAAAGGAAATGGGTGGGTCCAACATATTGGATGATACTGTTTGGTCCATATACATGAGATCGCTGTCTATGTTCATATAACTATGCGTGGAAGATTCAGGTTCACAAATACTGCTAACTGCTTGCGTCAACGTTCTATCCATATAGTCCTATAAAGAAACAAAATTATTGACACTGCCATATCGGGAAGCACATTTTCATATTTTTTACTATTTTTGTAACAATTCTAAATCCATTTGTTCGGCTAAGAGTTTACGATGAAGATAAAGTTGTCTAACCTGCATTTGTCGAGACTGCAAATTCTTTAAGTGGTGTATGGCTTTACGCGAGTCCTGTTCTCTTCGCATTAAGGCTCGTTCTGCAGCTCGGCCTATCAATCCAGTACTATCCCACGGGCCAGACTGAAAAATATATTTATATAATCTCATTCGGTAATATTCTAATTATGAAATGAAATATAGACTTTTATTGGAATATTTTATTTACATACTATTTAAGAAAATTTAAAAAAATTAAATTGAAGCATTATTCTCCTAACAAAACAAAAAAAGTACAATGTGTCCCGATCAAGGAGGTTTCAATTCAATTTAAGTACACATTATCTGTGGTGAGCGCAACCAATAAGACTTTTGTTTCTTTCATATTGTATTTTAGCCATGAGATTAAATAAAGTATTGTATACAACTGCATATAATGAGTTATTAAAACACTCGTGTAAGCTTATTTTGAAACTCGCCTACGGCTGTTTTCATACCCTCTATTATATGACTGTTGCATAAACTATTATTATCGTCGCCTCCTTGATTAAGTTGATCAACATTTCATTTATTTTATACTTGCATTGCTTGATTTCTATCTAAACTGAATTAAAAAACTCTTTTTGAATTAAAACTTGTCAAATCGATATCCTATTCTTTGGGAAAATCGTAATAATTAGTCTTACTCTCATGCTTGGTCTGCCTCGTCGTGGTCGTATGGACCTTAAGTCAAAATCTCCAGAACTCATTCCTTTATTTTCGATATCAAATGGTATCCGAACTACTGTATCCTGAAATCAGATAGGATGTCAAACGAAATAATAAATCATATATATTTCTTGGTTTTCCATTATAATTTTCTTCTACGAATTACAATTTGCCTTCTGATGATTCAAATAGTATTTACGTGAGTTACGAATGCAGAAGAAAACTAATAAATGCCTGAGAAAAAGAAATATTTACTTGACTATTTCGATTGTCCATACTTTGGGACGTGTTAGTCGCTGCTTGATCTATTGACTTTGTTTCGAGATTGTCCTATAAGAAAATTTTGTGTTATTACGTTTAGTAGTTATGTTGAACATTCTCAGTATGAAATGTTAAATGTACCTGAGCATGCAAGTCAGTCATAGATTGCGGTGGACCATTGATAACTACAGGAGGAGTAAACACTGGTAGTTCGCCTTCGAAAAAATATTTGATTACATATATATGTGCCAATATACCTAACCGAAGTTAGCAACAATTATTAAAATATATATCATTTTTCATCTTACTAGTATTGGTAATACCGAGACCCTCTTTGGTTACTTTTGATAGTCCCTTTATCTTCAGAAACTGTGCAGCCGATACTAATTCATCTAAATGCTCTTCGGGACATTGCGTTTTGCCACAATACATAAACTCCACTAAGCACTTCATAACTCCAAATCGCATTTTTAATATTATTAACGGTTCTCCAGTTTGCTTTTGCAGTACATCCTATAATTATTAACGTATTCAAATGATAAACTAATACATGTTTTTAATAAAATACCTACTACTCACTTGAAAGTAAGCACTGCTTGCAGCTAGTACAGCCTTGTGTACGCGCAAAGTATGAGAACTGCACATTAAAGTCATATCCACGAATGATTGCATTTGTAAAAGCTTTCCGAATCTCGACATTAAATGCTCTGAATAATCTTCATAATGTAAACTATAACGTATTGGTGCCATTGTTCATAATTAATATTTTTATTAACTATTCATGATTGTTCAAAAATGACATGACATTAACTTGATTGAAAATAAAACAAAACACTTCTGAAGTTTGTAAACTAATTTTTAAAAATGTTTTACATGCAGCCAGGTTTATATGAATATTAAAAAAGGTTTTCGTAGCATACCTATTGTTTGTTGCCGGTTTATTAGTATAATAATTCCGAGATAATGCTCGGCATGCTACCAAGAATTATGATAATAATTCTGTATACATTATACATTTTTAGATTTTTCATACAATTTCGTTTAAAATTGATGATATAAATAATAAACTAAAATATTATTGGATCATTTTATTCGTTTAAAAATACAGAAAAAAAATAGTAAATGTTAGAAAATGAATTAATTACAAATTTGCATTTAATTATAAAAAATCAAAATCAAATAATAAGTGTTGATTCAAAAAAAAGATCATGAAAAATATTCTATCACAGACTAAATTGTAAGTACTGAAACAATAACTATACTATGCTATGTATATAGGGGCTTTACAATAATTCGTTATTTAATAGAAATAATTACGAAAATGTTAATGGAATATGAATTAATTCTATTTAGTCATTTAAAACCATAAAATTACTTGGAATGTTTGTAGGAATGTAATAATTTGCTCATAAGGCACTTTGAACCAATATCGAATTCATTTTTTAATTAAAATGTAATCTGTTCAGAATAAGAATAAATGTATCGTCACCTATAAACGACCGAATATTTTACTCAATTCTATTACAATTACGTACATATCATTTACAAAGTCATTAAACATACCGCAGTCGTAAAAACGACAACGAGTCACATACTAAAATATATAAAAATACTGGAAAACAAATATAAGGAATACGCACTTCTAATAACATTATTTTTACATAGGACAAAGAAGTTTTACACGTTATTTAGAGCTAATAAAACATGAAGCAATCTACTCAAACGTACAGTACTAAGTAGGTACCCGTAAGAAACGATTTAAAAATACAAATTTGTAACACGTTCAATACTTTGAGTATCATTTTTAAAATTTACCCTTACTCTCCTATTACAAAGCTCATAGACGCATTAATTAGCCGAAAAACACAGCGAGATCCCACGTCAATCCTAAACGCATTTGCTCAATACCTGAGACAGAAATAAATTAATTTTGGTACATGGCAAACTTATTGAGTTTATTTATACACGGGAAATTGCAATTTAAAGTAGAGCGTATAAGTAACATTTTAGCATGTTTAGCATTCAAGAAGTTTGCCAAAAAAACATACTTCATTCTATGAACATATACATAAGGACCTATATACCTTGTATCCTCAACGGATTTTATACAACAGGACTATCACATATCGTCAGCTTTTAAAATTAGGCGGGAATACAATAACTTAAATGCATATTTCAATTCATAAATCCTTACCTAATTGAGTTCAAAATACTCGTCTAAATACTAAATAATATTGTCCCACTAATACACGAATTAAATAATATTCCATCTCAGATATTTGTAACGCAAAAAGCTGTATTAATTTTGTTTCGGTTAAAATTTATAGAAAAATATTGTGAAAAAGCTTTAAATATCGTTAGTACTGATTAATACAAGTGTAAAAATAAAGTCTTTTTAGACATCTGGCAATAATAGAGAAAATAGTTTATGGATTTAATAAAACTTAAATTATGATTTCGCCGTTATTGAAAAATATAAGTTATGACTTACTACTACGCGCTTAGTTTTCTATATGCTTAATTTAAAAGGTTTCCTGCTCAAAATAATTGTATATCTACGAGAATGTGGTAAAAGACAGATTATGTCTTCAAATCAATGTTTAAAATACAATTGTTTTGAGCAAGTGCCTTGAAATCGCCTTGTATTAATCAAGTACATTTTATCTCACTATTAAATAATTGGCGTTATAGCAATTAATGAATCTAAGTTATTCATTTGTAATTATAAAATATTTTATGTTGTTAACGGATTGACATATTTAATTGACAGATTTAAAAAGAAATAAAATCATTTTGCAATCGGGCGTATTATACATTATTGTACTCAGCACATTCTTAGATAAATATAAAGATTTAAAGCGGTAAAATACATATTTTCAAGTTTTTTAGGAAAAATAAAAGATTTAGACGTAAAATAAAGTTTACGTACACTGTAATAGTTATAGAGATAATGTTATCTGAACACTTTACATATTATAATAGGTATGAGTCAATTTGTACAATAGGTTATGTAGAAAAAATAGAGATTCATTTATAGAGATCGTACAGTGAAACGCGACCATTGTTAATACTAAAACAAATTTCAAACGAAACACGTATGATACAAACTAATAAATGTCTCCAAATAAACTATTGATTCGCAAAAAATCAGTTGAGATGAGAAATTATTCAATTTAAAAGTTTATGTTTATTTTTCTTTATGAAAAACTAGAATTGTAAAATAATATAATCTCTCAAAGGAATATGGGACATTCGAAACAATGGTCCGTTTCAGTGGCAGGGTCGTTCCTTAACATTAAAAGCAAGTACAATATTTACATTAGCAATATACGCGAACTAACAATATACACGGCTTACCGCTACTTGGAATTTAATTATCGATTATTTTCAAAAATTCCTCGGGCGAGATGTGAATGCCGTCGGCCGGCGACGGACACGGTTCGGCACTCGGGACGGTGTTCTTGAGTTCTCCAAACGTGTACGTCCGTTTGGAGCTACGAGACTTTTGCCGTGCCGGAAGAGACGCTTCGCAGTCGAGGCTGGCGCGTTTGAAGCAGAACGCGGGTCGCGGCTCTGCGCCCGCCGACATCGGCATCGGCATGGCCAACTGAGGCCGCGAACGACCCAACTCGTTGTCGCTCATCTGCCGCTTCAGCTTCTCCTTTCCCACCACTAATTGGAAGCCCCTGAGTTTACTTTTATCCAGCTCGACCTCACTCATCTGCCGCTTGAGCTTCGACGGATCGACTAGACTGTTCTGACGCGTTTTCCCCTGGCGCGCGGTACCACCGGACGAACTACTGGTGTTAGTGTCACATGGGTTGGCGTCGCGCCGCAACGTGTCGATCACGTTATAAAAGTGTTCTAGTTCGCCGCTGCTGTTGTTTCGTGATCGCGTGACGTTGTTGGTGCTATGTCGATGTGGGCGGATTTGTGCTCGAGGTAGATGGCCGTAGCTGCTCTGTCTTGAGATGACAGCGGAGTTCTGCCGGCGCGGCATACTGCAACTTTTCGGCACGAAGGCGTCCTGCGACAACACCACGTTTTCGTAAACGTGAGCGTTGTCAAAATCTTCCTGCGATATTAGGTTTTGTCTACTCTCCGTCGTATCGCGTCTCTGACCAACCGAATTACTTTTCTTGTGCCCGCTTCGTACTTTGACTTCGGCCGGTTTCTTTAACAACTTGCAATCGCTAACACTGCGAGGTAGGAGATTTTCATAACCGTGAACGGTTTCTTGTTGTATGCCTGCGATTTGGGAATTCGTTGGATGTTCTGTACTATTTTTAACTGAATTGGATAACTTCAGTTTAGAGATAAGGTTTGTTTTTCCCGAATCGGCTGGACAGGTCTGCTGAGGAAGGGAATCGTGACGTTTCCTCTCTAGTTCGGGCTTCGACGACTTATCTAGAACGACTTTAGTTTTATCGCTCTTACAAATTTTTACGCTAAATCTAAATGGAGGTTTGAAAACTACTTGTAATCTAGCTTTCTCTCCGGAGAAAAGGTTTGTTGCACTTTTTGAAGGCCTCGCTTTCCTGGACCCTTTTGAGATTTGGCGATGCGTTCTTTCAGTTAAATTGACAGGTATAGATTTCGACTTAGGGATAACTGTGGGTTGGGGGGAGCTGAGCAGCCATTTCTGAACTTTAGATAAAGCTTCATTATCCTTAATAGGAGTAGAAGGATGTTTCTGCATCGAGCTGTAATCTATGGTTTCTTTTTTGACTTTGAGCTTCCTCTTTTTAACTTTTCCTTTATGTTTCGATAATATAACATGTTTAGGAGACTTCCCTTCGGCATTTGTAACAACGGCAGTAGCTTCTTTTGCTACCTTGACTTCATCAAGTTTGGGCTGGGCCGGTGGTTTCTGTAAAGATATAAAAAAAAATAAGTTTTTGCTTTCACTTTAGAAGTCGCGATAAACATAATATGAACCGGGTCTAACCAGAATTTTGTGTTCGAGTTAGGTTCAGACTGTACTGAGTTTAATTGAACCACATTTGTTTTGAAGAGGCATTGAATAGAAATGTTCCTCCATCACATAAATTTTCTGAATGTTTAATAACTTATGTATCTTATGCGAAAACTTACTCTCTTCTTGTTGTTCTTAGCGGCATGCGCAGGCGACGCCTTGTCTCCTTGTTTGTTAGTCTGTTCCTTCTTACTGCGGTATGCTCGAGTGCGAAGTGCTACCTTCTTCTTAAGAGGGAGTTTGGATCTGAAATTATAGACTCGATCGAAAATGTTCTATTCGAAGTGACAAATTTTGTATTTAGTTTTTAAGTCACAGCCTATTATTCAATATTCATGACAGTTACGATGAACAGAAATTTGGAAAAAAAAAAATTAATAATCAGTGGCGCTACAACCTTTTTAGGTCACGTCCTCAGATTTCTGTATTTGTTTTATGATGAAACAATCATAATTTGTCAATCTAATAGGCAAGTAGGTGCCTGACGCACGCCATCTACTTTTTGGGTCTAGGGCAACCGATTTCCTTCACCGTTCTGGCGAATGTTAAATGCGCACTTAGAAAGAAAGTCCATTGTTCCTCAATCGGGGCTTTTTGGGTCTAAAGCAAGCCGATTTCATTCACCGTTCAAGCGAATGCACATAGAAAGAAAGTCGTTTGTTCCACGTGATCTAACCTACGACTTCAGGGCTGAGAGTAGCACCTGAAGCCACTAGGCCAACACTTATATTACACTTACAAAAAAGTAGACACCATAATTTGTACATTGAAAGGCACCTGCTTTCCATTTTATTTGTAACAGGCCTTTTATGGTTGCCTTACATATTGGTATGTTATCTAAAGCTGGCGGCTTCAACACATTTACACTTTGTGCTTGTGAAGTGTCTGTGAATAAGTTCGAGGCGTGATGTCACACTGAATAAGCATCATGAAAAGACTGTCCGTCTGTCTCGCGCTCGGTCAAGCTTATGAGTATAAAAGAGACAGTTATTGTTTTGCTTTTGCTACTGTTTATGTTGATCTTTACTGTACATGTTGATCTTTTTCTCATTATTATTTTGTCTGTGATTGTTTACTTATTTGGTTGGAGGTTAGAATACTTTGAAAAAAATGTCTTATGAAATATATTCCGTCTAAACATTAACAGGACAATCTCGTGAAATGGTGTACAATGTTTTTAATTATTATAAGCATCTTAATAAAAACAGTTTAATAAAAAAATGAAATTTTTAATTTGACATCAGATGCGACTGGTGTTTCTAAGAAGAGTATTGAAAGAATTGTTAGTGAAGTAAAAGTGAAGTGTGTTGAGCTAGATGGAGCTTAAGTCGTTAAATGAAAAATTATTTACACAAACTACTCTTTTACTTTCTTGGTCGAGCTTAGAACTTTTGGATCCACCCTCGTATGCACATAATAGTTATATGTATTAGACCACAAGCCCATGAACAAAAAATACCTGTGAAATGACCCAACGTGAATTACGCTTAGAAGGCTGTTACTATATCTGAAAATAGCTCTGAGCACTATGCCGTCATTTCTGAGCGGTACATGTGAGTACGTGAGTGAATGGACTTTCTCATGTACAATGGGGGGAATTTCGACTAATTATTAAAGTACGGCTTTGTTATAAGTGTATAGATGATTAAAAATAAATGTCGAAAAACCTAGTGCCGTACAAAAGTGATGGTGCCGGAAGTCGGTGCAAATTTTTAATTCGACGACAGTTGCAGGAGCAATATAGGTCATTTATTACTGTACGGCATTTGTGTCATTCCTTTTGGACACATATACAGATACTTTACCCGTAAACGCCGTACATATTCCCAGCGGAGCGGTCGAAAGCCAAGGGTCGCAACATATGTCTGATTAGCATATAGGTGATGATGATATGAATCAACATAAAATTAAATGATCTTGAGAGTACTTCACAAATAGATAACATTTTCCAGCATGCCGTACATTTTTTGTGGAACACATAGGTGTATGGGGCAAATTACTTTTCTCAGAAAAGAGTCATTTTCCGGTGACTTTTATCTGTACGGCAATAACACAGGTTAATAATACTTTAGACAATCTTCAATAAAAGATAAATGCCGTACACTTTCGATAGTCCGCTACCACCGCCTACCAATACAGGGCGTCCCAAAGTTATGGGAAATGAAGGGAAAGTACCTTAAATATCGTAGATAGGGTATTTTACTAAAATAAGACTTTATGTTATTTTTAAAAGTTATTAATTCTGCATTCAAAGATTTTTAAAAATTACTTGCCTCGTCTGGGAATCGAACTGACTTAAATGTAAAAAAACACCCCTACTTTTATGATGCCAATCGAAAGAATGACCAAAAACTAATAACTCTTCTTAAGTAACATAGTATTTTAAAAGAAAGGAACAGCGTGAATATATCTTTTAATCAAATTAAAAACATTATCTATCGTATTCGGCCTAAAAAAATCCCCTACGAGTCTGTTACTTTAGAAAAGTTATTTATTTAGGTTTTGGCCATTCTTTCGATTGGCATCATAAAAGTAGGGGTGTTTTTTTTTAATTTAAGTCGGTTCGATTTCCAGACGAGGCAAGTAGTTTTAAAAAAAATCTTTGAATGCAGAATTACTAACTTTTATAAATAACATAAAGTCTTCTTTTAGTAAAATACCCTATCTGCGATATTTAAGGTACTTTCCCTTCATGTCTCATAACTTTGGGACGCCCTGTATTATATATATTTTTGTTAAAAATATTTTTCCTTTACCTCTCTCTGCTGGTACGATAAGGCTGTAAATATACTTTACAGCCTTATGGTAGTATACTCAGATATGTACAGTTATTAATGACCTTAAGGGACACCTCAAACGTCGTCGAAGTTTTTATCAGCTGTAAAGAATAATCTGGAGTAAAATGTACGGCATCTGGTTTTTTTGTTTATTTATATTTGTTACATATAAAATAACAATAATCTTTGAAAATATTACTCCCCATATTACTCTAGGAGCATTTGAAAAGTCATCTAAATTTCGGAAATTTCATATATTTTTTATCATAATATTTTTATTTGTTACCATTTATAATGAACGGCTATAATGTACAACGGTAATATTTAGTAACATTATGTAAAAAACAAGTTGCCGTACATTATTCTCTGATCTTACAGCAGTAAGAATTTGGTAAATCCTGAAATTTCGATAAATATTTAATTACACAAATATTAACTATATTATTTGGACGGCATAATTATAAAACATTATTGTCCGTGTTAAATAATATTTTTAACATGTTGCCGTACATTTTACAATGACCTTAGGGTATATGGGTGTAGGGGTAGGGTTCCGACCCTTGGCTTTCGACCGCTCCGCTGGAAATATGTACGGCGTTTACGGGTAAAGTATCTGTATATGTGTCCAAAAGGAATGACACAAATGCCGTACAGTAATAAATGACCTATATTGCTCCTGCAACTGTCGTCGAATTAAAAATTTGCACCGACTTCCGGCACCATCACTTTTGTACGGCACTAGGTTTTTCGACATTTATTTTTAATCATCTATACACTTATAACAAAGCCGTACATTAATAATTAGTCGAAATTCCCCCATTGTACATGAGAAAGTCCATTCACTCACGTACTCACATGTACCGCTCAGAAATGACGGCATAGTGCTCAGAGCTATTTTCAGATATAGTAACAGCCTTCTAAGCGTAATTCAGGTTGGGTCATTTCACAGGTATTTTTTGTTCATGGGCTTGTGGTCTATATTTGACACATTTTTATTTATTTACAACCCACCCAACCTTAATAAAACCAGAGTAGACTAAATATAGATTGGCAAAAAATACATATTTTTAAACATACTGTATAGTGAAATTGCATTAGTGTGAGTACTGTGAACGCGCCAGCTTTCGATAACCGTCCTATACATTTAAACATAAGACTAGGTCTCAGGCTAATCAAATTTTGATCTACGTACCTGACGGCCGTATGAACGATCATCTGGTCGCCGGCATCAGGCAGACGGACGGTTTCTGTGGTTGATGAGTGGATGATTGTGACTGACTTCATCTTCTTAGCGTGCCTCCCCAGAAACCGGGTGCTCGCCACCTATTGATTTTTATGGTATTATAATATAAACGAAAACTATCCTAAGATCACCATAAAGACCGGTTATAGGCCACCATAATTGGCCTTCGGTTTGCTCAAATATATAACGTCACCAATTTAAATTGACCAATATTAAAATTGGGTTATTATGTAGCGTTTATTTTATTGATGAGACATGATACGAAGTAGCGAAGTTGTAAATGAAAAAATGATTTTCTAGCACTTTCTTAGCTCTAGTGAAGTACACAACGAGGAGCTGACGTACAATAGTTTGTTTTAGCGTAAAACACTGGCTAATTCCACGTTTAAACGAATTATACCTTTTATTGACTCTTCAAGTTCTATGGCAGAGTCTAGAATTCTGCAACATCGCTACGAAAAATATAATAAATCAATAGTTACTGTCCCAATAGAATCTTAAATATTCTTTAAAATAGTTCAGTACAATGTTCCGCTAAAACATTAATAATCTTCCTTCCATAATTTAGACTCCCTTTCCAAAACAATAACTGACTAAGATAATTAAACTAAAATAGTATTAGCTACTTACCAGGAGAGCAATAACAGCAAGGAGTATGAGCAGAACGGCGTACCAGTGGCGGAGGACCCACCGTTTGAAGCCGGCAATGCTTTCATCAGATAATAAGAGTTTTCGGAGAGTCGCCAACGGACCTGACGGGTCTACTTCACGGCAACGTTGGAATACGTCACAGTAGCTGTGTGAAAACATATATTTTTAATTTCCACAAGCCACAAATATTTATATATTTCTGTCAGTTTCGTAGTTCAACAAAAATGTTATTAGACATTTTTTATTCCCCTGAGGTGGAAGTACATCAAAATACCTTCTCAGTTTAACTTGCTTTAGATAAAAAAACAATTAAAATAGAACAGATATTAATTACTACTTAATAAAATAATTCTGAGCCAATGGAAAACTCACCCATTATAATCATTGCAAGGGGTTCCCGGTTTCGCATACATATCCGGGACATCATACGGCGGTGTGTTCCAATGGAAGCTGGACAGGCAGGCTCCTCCCGTTTTGCGGCAACACAACTCACAGGCTGATCTAGGGTCATCCTTACGAGGTACGCATTGACATGATTCCAGGCCATAAGCGAGGCAGATGGAACCAGTACATTCCTGTAATGGTGTATAAAAATATTATGTATCTTAACAGTTTGACAATATTTTTTATTTCCGCTTTCAGGGTATAGTGTAGCGAATATGAGCGAGATATATATGGAACAGAATTTCCCATATGTAATGAGAATTCATCCATATTAAATAGGTAAATAATATGGGTGTATCGAAGTATTGTTATCTATGAAATAACCTTTCAACTAACCTTTATCCTCTACACTATTTATTATGAATTTTCTTTTAGCATTACGAAAAGTGAATTTCAGTGCAAATCAGAAATAATAAAACGAATAGAAAAATAGAAATTTTAGCCAAATACGAAATGTAGATTTGATTATTTGGGCGCATACAAATAAATAATACTTTCATTTGTATGCGACCCACGTTAATAACGAATAGAACCTATTTAGTTTTATTGTCTCTTAGATATATACATATAGTTGATTATCATCTTAAAACCCATACAAATAAGTTTTGATAAAATTAAGTTTAAGTAATAATAAGGTAATTGTGTTAAAAATGTTTCTTTCGTGTATGTGGGTCACTAACCCCCATAAAACAGACGAGTTCCTTGTCACATCTGGTCCGGTTGGGCTTGTGTCTGCTTGAGGGGCAAACAGGGCGTTTCCCGTCGCAATGCGCCGCGTCTCGGCATCCATTATCAGAGCGACATTTATCCCCAAATTTGAGTGTACATGAAGATGTGCAGCATGGACCCTGAAGAAATAAAGAAGCATAGCTAAAGCCTTTTTTGAGGTTAGTAGTTATTAGTTGGAGGATTTTCTCTTTCTTGGGACAAAGAAAAATATTATTGATATTAAATTAGGATACAGAAAATGTTTACATATAAGATATTTTTAAGCCTACGTTATTTAGTTTATCACTATACGCGTAATCAGCGTCTCCATTTACGTTAAAATAAAGTTTTCGATTTAGAAGCGCACTTAGAATTATCTACGAATTTACGACACTGAATACGCTAAAGGAAATGTTTTTGGTTTCATAGGAGACTATAGGATCTGTGCATAGTAAGAACAACTATAGTATAGGCAAGGCAGATACATACCTGACTAGGACTACACACGCTATGTTCAGTGAGCGTACACGGCTTGTAGTGGGGACGTACGGCCTGCGGACGACAACACACGTCCGTACATTCCGATGCCCAGCCACAATCACATTCTTCGCCTTCCTCCACCACGCCGTTACCGCAGATGGCTGGTTGCGGTTCTGGAAATTAAAAATTAATATGTTATCACCGTATTGACTAGTAAAATTTTCTTTAAATATTTTCTATTGTAATTTTAATTATTAAATAATTTTAATCATTATATGTCACCGAAAAATTATAAACATCCTAGCATATTCTTTATTTCACGATAAATTGTGCATAGCGCCTCCAATTCACGCATTTTTAATGGATTAATAAATATAGAAGACAAACTATTAAATTACGCACGACGCACTCGCGAGCCCTCTGGCATTGAGAGTGTCCATGGGCGGCGGTATCACTTAACATCAGATGAGCCGTTTGCCCTCTGTTCTATAAAAAAACTATAAAATTGTAAAATATGACGGATTGATTACTTGAACCTCGTATATATTATTTCACGGCTTTAAAATTAACTTAAAACTATCTATCTATTTGTAAGAATAAAAGCTGTTTTGAAATTTTATATGTATGCTAACCATCAAAGAGGGTAAATTTGTAATTGAAATATTTTCTGCTCTAAACAATGTCTGCCTTATTGTTATAAAATTAATAGCATTATTGCTATAAGCGTAAATATAAAGTATTGATTTCTAACAAATAAACATTGTTACCTGTGAAGCATCCTTTGGGAGAGCGAGCCTTATTATTGAGTACAGGATCTATAGCTCTTAAAGAACACGGAGAAAACTTATTATTATTCTTGCGATCACCGCTCGTAGCTCGTGCGAACATTATGTAGTTCCCATCTTCTCCAAAAGGGGTACAGACCTCTGGATCGTGCTGAAATTAGCATACTAATATGAGGTTTAGAGTCGAGACTCGGCGCTAACTGACTCATCTCTAAAGAGTTTGACATACGAAACATTCCCATTAATCTTAATATATATAAATCTCGTGTCACAATGTTTGTCCTCAATGGACTCCTAAACTACCGAACCGATATCAATCAAATTTGCACACCATGTGCAGTTCGATCCAACTTGAGAGATAGGATAGTTTAAATCTCAAATTATAGTCGCAATTTTAATTTATTGCAAAATATTTGTTTATTATTTGATACAATTCTAACAGATGGCGCTGTGTTAAAATTATCAACGTTTCACATAAGCTGTCATCTACCTTTCACATAAGTTCTCCTACCGTTTCCCTTGAATAGTTTACTACTATGTAATATAACAAAAATCTTAGCCAGAGCAACGCTTGGCCGAGTCTACTAGTTTGGTATAAAAATTCAGATTTATAAAAAACGCTACTATAAAGCTGAAAAGCTTGTTTAAACTCAGGAACTGCAGGGTAAAATTGTCACGTTATTTACACAAATAAAATCGTAGACCTCAGCTAGTAATACCTTTATATTATTCAGGTACAATATAAGAATAAACAACAAAGAAGTTTATTGTGAAGCGACAATAGATGGACGCTAACAAGCGATATCTTGGAAATAATTGGATTGGATTCGGGACACGTTGTTACAGTAGATAAGGCGCTAAACTTGTAAAGAATTATTAGAGATATGACGTAATTTTAAAACGTTTAGACAATATAATTGTGTGTGTGGTTTATTTTAGGAAACAAAAACGCGTTGACAGATGTTTCACATAAGTATAATGCTAAAATATCTTGTTGATGCCATATATATAATTAAGTTCTCTTGCCGCCACCACTATATATAACCAGCTGCTATGCAGGTATTTCCGAACCGTTAAGACTTATCTGAATTCAAGAGAGCGTACCACAACCTTAAAGCCGGAAATGTACTGGCAAACTTGGTGTTGCGGGTGGGTGTCCATGGGCGGCGATAAACCCTTAACTTTACGTGACTCGCCTGCTTGTTTGCCTTTTATCCTAGCCAATATATATATCTATATCTATATATATATATCTATATATTTTTTTTAAGAATTAAAAGACATGTTTACATTATGCCTTCGAAAGGTATTAAAACCCGTAAAATGGCTTGTTTAATAATGTAATATATATAATAATTAATTATAATAATAATAATTTAATATATATATATATATATATATATATATAATAAAATAACTACGACGCGATACAAACACAATCATTTCAACAATTTGCTAATAAAAACAAACCTCACAACTGATTTCAATTACCTACGAATGTATGTCATGTGTGTAAAAGCATATACTAAAGCAAAAATTATTTTACCAAAAAATATGAGAATTAAAATCTACATACCGGAGATCCAAAATTATGTCCAATTTCGTGAGCCAGAGTCACGTGGGAGACAGCGGGCGGCACGTGCTTGCCGTAATTTAGTAACGTCACGATGCCCGTGTTTAACGACTTCATACTGCCCCGGTAATGCTGAAAAGAGTTTAATATTTCATTAAATAGAAAATTAATACCTCCGCTGTAAATAGATTCTAATCCTCCTTATATCATATTTGCACTCAGTTGTTACTACTGCCGGGAATATTTCTTGCAGCAATATCACCCTGAGTGTCGACGATATTACCACCCAAAAGTCTGGCAACAATGGCAAGAGCTTGAGCAGTGGCCGCACTTACTGTTAGAACGGGCTGAGTGTAAATATGGCTTCACTTTCCAATGGTATGTTATTCACGTATATTTTAAAAATGTGGATCTTAAGTTTTATCTACTAATTTATCACATCTTTTATGTCAAATTTTAATTTTAAATAAATAAAGACATGTCATCGATTTCTAGGGCTCATATAGGGCTCTACACGATTTTTCTTTTTTGTACGAATAAGTGTTTATTTTTATATATTTTTTTTAGTACACAGCCAGGATTGGACGTTGGAACGCACGGCCACCAGATGAACACTTTAATATAATTATAATGAAATATAAAAATAAATATACTTCCACATACATACAATTTAATCACTCAATAATGCTATAATTGATTGACTTTTTTAATTTCAATTAGTTTTATCATTAAGCTAATGTAAAATGAAAATTTAATTTTAGTGGAAATGATTTTGCCCGAATTTAGTAAAAATAGTGATTGATATCTCTGTGTCTTAAAATGCAGCTCGCTACATCAAGAGGGAAACATGTTCTTACGTAAATAAATTAATATTATAATAGGTATACCGAAAATGATTGCATACATACACCATTTTTTTCACAAACACCCCCGGCGTTCTTCAAATCTCCAGTCCAGGCTAACCCGAGTGTCCCCATTTCAAAATCACGGTATGTGAACATGTATGCGAGGCAAAACGCATCGTAGTCTTCCTCTGAAAATGGAAAATTAAACACGTCATAGTAAAAATATTTGAAATTTGCAAGTAATTAAGAAAACCGTTGAATTGTGAAAAACTTTTGAGTTGTTTGTAAAGTCAACAGTAACTTATTTACGAAAAATTGTTTTACATCCTTACAATAATTCTAATTATGGCTAGGAAAGGCTAGACTGTGCAATCGGCTACAGAGTTCGAACAATCTTGATATTTTTTCGGATCGCCCATCCGATTACAGAATCACTTTCATAGGTTTTTTCGCTACGCTTTATAATTTAAGGTCCTTTGTGTTGTAATCCTTTAGTAATATTTATCGTTGGAAACTTATTATATTATAGGCATTATGTTTGTGCACCTATTTTCGAGGGCACATATCGATTATAAATTCTTTCTTTCTTCTTTTATATTTTTTGTTATGTGTGACGTTGGTAGCGTAGCTATAAATAATAGATAATTATATAATTATAACCTTTTTGGAAGGAAGGAAAAACCTATGTGTGGCTTTTTACCTAACAAAGAAATAAGTACGTGTCGGTACGTTTAGGTTAAAAATAGGTAAAATTTATTAACCTATAATCTTCCATTAACATATACCTAATTATATATTATAAAATATAAACATAATATTAAATGATAATATGAGGACTCATACATTTTTCTTCATATACTCTTTGGAATGGAACTAGAAAGTATAGACTACTTCTCAAAGTTTTCATAGATTTTAATAAGTAAAAATTTACATTCAAAGAGTAATCGAAAAACCAATTATTTCCCAAAACGTACCTGAAAAAAGTTCCAAGTACTTTTCAACTCCATAATTATTGGGAAACCGATATGCGGGATCCTTGAGTGCGTCTAAAGTATGAACTTTTATCCTTTTTATCATGAACGTTATATTGTCTGGCTTTCCGTCTTGGTTGAAATCTGAAAATTAAAATTAATCGTTTACTAATTGTGAGGCATTGAATATTGTGAAAAGAAACCAAAAATTCATTCAATTTTAATGTAAGAAACGGAAATCAAATAATATTTTTAAATAAATGAGATTTGCAAACGAATATACCTACTCGTAACTAGACTGTTAAGTTACACGTTAATGTGTTTCCTTAACGCACAATCTAACAAATTTAGGTCTTATAAGAAACAAAAACAATATGTTTAAGTGTTAGGTTCCGTCCTACTCGAACTTAAATAAAGTTCAGAATATCAAACGAATAGACAAAATACATCATTACGACACGGAAATTCATGGTCCTACATGGAAAGCGTCTTAACAACACACAAAATAGGAAAGTTCATAAGCATTAGTCGCACCTGTTACTTTATATATGGCGTTAACTTTCTGCACATGGCGTGTCATCACTTCGATACAGGCTTCCTCGGAACCGTAGCGCTGGTAAAACATATGATCCGCTTGTAAATACACTAGGCATGTTGTCTTCCTCGGATCAACTGTCGCTCTCTTGTTTACATGCCTTCCATCGTCAGTTGCATTGGCTGATAATATTGTATACCCAACCGGCTCTTTCTTGACAATGTCTTTGCTAACTGTAACTACTCCTGCTTTAGTCTTTATCACCTCCACGTGTGTCTTTGGCTTCGGTCTCGATTCTTCTATTGAATCGAGTCGCACTTTAGTTATTAAGTTACTCTTATCGATTTTGGTCTTCGGTTTCCTCGTACTAAATTTGTCGAATGGGTCACTGTTACTAGAGTATGGTACGTCTAAATCTAAAGGTAGATCAGGATTTTTCTTTGGCTGATCGTCCTGCATTTCGTCATCGGGGAGCCATCGTTTCTTTCGTCTATTGATTTCGGTTGTAAGGTCATCTGAATAGTTAGTGAAGGGAATGTCTGTGAGAGTAAGCTCTTCTGTAAAATTGAATAGTTCTCCGCTTTGGCCAATTGTTCCTTTTATGTGTAGAAGATGTGAGGCACAATGTGTGGCGTCTCGATTGCTATGAGGGTGTTCTACGTCTGAGCGTCGGTAGATAACGCTATGCATGGTCGGATGATCTACATTATACCGAGAAAGCGGCTCCACGTAATATTCTTCAGAAGAAGTCCATATGGTTCCATCGAACAAACCATCAGACGTTATCACCCCGTAAACGTGGGATGAATCATCATCTGAAAATAATAAAGAATGTATTAATAGTAAAGAGTTGCAAAAAGGCTATTAATATACCATAGAATATTTATTGAAATAGATACTTTAGTTAGTGGGTACAATGAAATGAAAGGAGCCCATTACAAAATTACCCTTTGAATCTCAAACAACTGGGGATGCTTTAATGAATAGCCAGCGATATTTTATGCAAACTAATGCGAGGTGCAAAGAGCCCTGGGGGATTCGATGAATTAAAATCACAACTTGCACTCAGCCGGAGGGATGAAAACCGCTCATAAATAACTGTAATTACAACTTTCAAGTTGTCTCTTTCCAGTTTCCAGTTTTCATATTCATTTTATTGATGAAGAAAATTTTTCAGAGAGTTAACCGTTGGTCTTATTGCAGGGTTGAAAAGTTTTTATTTCTTTACTGTGAAAAATAACCATCCTTTTCACAGACTAGATAAATTAACGAAAACTGTGCTCTGTGGATGAATTAAACCTCAATAGACTTGACAAACCAATCGTAGACTTTCATTAAGCTCATTATATATTAAGTACAAAATTAAGTTTGCAAATTACGTAGGTAAAGTTTTACTAAAATGGACACAATTTATTAATTTAACTTATAAAGTAATTCAAAAATTCTAGAAAATTAGTTTTTCTGAGACGACAAATTTAAGTACACATTTCGCTCCGGAAATTAGATTTTTCAAACTTTAGTTTTATATGAAAGCAGAGCAAGAGTACATTAACTTCAGCTCGCTACTAGGTCGTGTCTCATTTTCGTAACACAAAGACAAGTAGTAATGTTTGGTACATGTCGACAAATACGCAAAGGGAGGGGTGAATTCAGTCCATTAAACTCGTGAACTAATTTCATCAAAATTCACTTTGTCTTAACGAAGCAGATGGGTCGCAATTCACACCTCGTAATTTCCTTCTAGTAAGCTGGATAGAAATTATACTTTGTTCTGCTTTAACTTGGAAAATTAAAGGTATTTCACCAATTCAAAATTCAATTGTCTTTCAGTTCAAACCGTTCGACTTTCAGACAGTTGCGGTACTAAAATACATTTGCATACATTTATGGATCATTCTAGCAAGTAGACCAAGTAAAATAAGGTACATGGATGGTGTGGTGTTATTTTATCTGTGCAAAAACATGAGTTTACTTAAATTTAATATGCAAAATTGAATTAGTTACGCTTTCTCAACGCACTGCCCGACATCTATATGAAATATAGTTCGTTCGTTATAAAGAACGACTCTAGTACCGGTACAGGTCTGTAGCTCAAGCCGTGAAGGTGACTTTTACACTAGTAATAAGGATTTTAATTCAAATCTTTATATACTCGTATATATAGACTTGCTTCGTCCTAAGCCTGTGGAATAAAACATTTTCATACAAATGTAGGTACACAAGAATGTTCGCGTCACGGATTTACCTATTGTCAAGATGATTGAATGAATCGACGCAAACGAACCGCGGTGTACGTGACCGGCTTACGGTACCTATATCTGTAATCCACGGTTCTGTAGGGTTGTCACAATCCATACATAAATAAAAAAGGACCAAGGGTCCACGTAAAAATGGGTCAAATACAAAACTCGTTTGGACATAGAAGTGTAAGATGAAAAGTTGTATTTAAATGGTTTTTTAATGTAGCAACCCTACGTTATATCCAATTGTGCGCTGAATTAGGTCACGATCGCGATATATTAAACGTATGTCGTGTTTAATTGTTATGTAAATTTCCGTAACTGCTTTAATATTCTTGATTGCATTGTTCCTATTTCCACTCCACATCTCTACAGCTTCCTGAATAAATTGCTGCATATTACTGAATTTTAAATGCACATAAAAATCGTAATAATTAATTGTAAATATGTTTAACAGAGATTGTTATAGAAGTGATTATGTTATTAATCGAATAAATCATCAATTTCTTAATTTAAAGAAATCATTTAGATAAATACTGTAACCGGTGTTACTAAAAAAGAAGAGATGTAGAAATAAAAAATAAACCTATAGCGAACAAAATGGATAAATGATAAAAACATATACTATTCTTACGTGTTTTGGATTCAGGACAGCTTCGAAGTCTAAAATCATTGAACGGTAATCGCAATGGACATAATTATTACCTTCTAGCTTCCCGGAGTAGACGAGCGCGGTATTGTAATCAAGAGGGCCGGAAGTGGAATGGAACTGGACGTCTTCTGTGAATACTGAACTTGGGCTGGGCTGGAGGAGAAGTCGGAATTCCCTGTAACAAAAATAATTTTGTCCTTAACTAAACTGCCGATGCACAATCTGTCGTAGATCCTGGCAAAGCGCGGACTTCCAGTTCAGGTAGATGATGAGTATTAAAAAAAGGTTCAGAACCAACTTGTCAGAATTAAACAACAGCCTTGGTTTGTTCGATGCACGCGAAAACTTAAAATCTACAGATAAGATAAATGTGATAGCAGAAAAAAATTCCTTGTAGTTTAAATTTGACTATTTATAATGATTCTGTTTCAATTATAATTGGAGGAGCACGAGAGCTTTTCAATTAGCGTAAAATGTGTTAAAATTATGAAATAGTGTTTAATCATAATTATAACAAAAGTAAAAAGTATCTGCAGAAAAAAGTATTTATGAATATAATAATTGTATTTTAGCTAAATATAAGATTGATATTTTCTAAATGATTGCTCATATTGTTATGAGAGAGTTCACAAAATTTACATTTCACTTGAAAAGCATAATTTAGCTTAGCCGAGAAAAGATTGCAGATATGGCACGAACACTCGCGTAACAATTTCTTGAACACCTCTTATTTACTAAATTACATTAACAGTAAAATAATCTTTTAATTAGGAAATATTCACTAAAGAAACTAAGTGGGAAGTCTTAGAAATAGTTATTTTGTTAAAAAATCAATTTTAACTAGTATAATAAATATATTTTCTCTTTACAAAGCCCATTATTTGCAAGATTGTTTCACAATAACTTTGGAATCTCGTAAAATTCTATGTCACCTTAATTGCAGTACCTATACAATGTAAATATCAAGAAATCATGTATCAATATTGTTTTGCCCGTTATAAAAACTAAACACACACACACACATTACACACTTAAAATGAACTTTATTCCTTTTTTTTCCATATTTTTTTGTTTGGAAGGCAGTGTTGGCCAAGTGGCTTAAGCGTGTGACTCTCATAACTGAGGTCGTAGGTTCGATCCCCGGCTGTGGACCAATGGTCTTACTTTCTATGTGCCATTTAACATTCGCTTGAACGGTGCAGTGAGGAAACCGGCATGCCGTAGACACAAAAAGTCGAGGACGTGTGTCAGGCACAGAATCACCTAATTGCCTATTAGATTGACAAACGATCATGAAACAGATACATAAATCTGAGGCCCAGACATAAAATGGTTGTAGCGCCACTGATTTATTTATAATTTTTTGTTATTTTTCTTTTTTAATTAGGATTATTATTTTGTGTGTCTGTTACGTTAGTAATAAATGTTATGTATATATGTCTAGGAACACAATAAATAATAATAATAATTTGTTAATAAGTATGTATTACACACAATCCCCATCAAAAACACCTACTAAATATAATTTGGAAAATTCCGAGTCCGTACGACTACCAAACTTTGTTAACGACCAAAGTACTGCCCATGCAATATATCATGACACCTATGTTTTAAAGTTCCGTGGTACAATCGCGTTGAAGCACTAAATTTCCGTTACGCAAACCTAGACTGATTTATCGTCACAGCACCACGATCTACATTTTAACACTTCCAGATGGCTAGCCATAAAAACGTGTTGTGACACAGAAAATAACTCGCTTGCGTTCCAAGCTTCGCGTACTTTAATGAAATACGCTTGCATCTAGTATATCCATGATCTCCACGTTGCATATTATTAGAAATAGTTATACCGTTGTATAGGAATTTTCTTCCTTCTCTTAAGAATCTACTGTACTTTATCTTTCCGCAACTTTGACTGTTTTAGCTTCATATATTTTTTTGTTAGCTAGGGAGCTGGCGAGCAAAATATCTATATGTTTGCTCATGTGGCAGATTTTCTTAATTATACGATAGGGAATATTAAGGACCACGTCTGCCACTGGTAGCGCGGCGTTGACAATTGACACCCCCTTCAAAATGTAAAAAAAACCCCTTAACATACGTTTAGAAACCTTGTCATAATGAAAAAATGAAATGGCACATATATATAATTTAAATAAATATATCTGAAATGCACGCTTGGCAGACCTGCAGTGTTCGTTTAAAAACCCTTCGAACGACCGCAGGAAAATAGTCTGCCACCATCGTAGCGCTGCGTTTTCTATTAAGAGCGCTTTAAATGTGTCGACCCAAAAATGTGCTATATCATTTGATGTCTGTCTCTTTGACTGTTGTTTATATTGCTTATAAAAAAACATAAATGAGAGAGACACCTAGGCCACTGATATTCCATTTTGAATGTTATTTATTTGATTTTTTTAGTTTTTCACGTTGTTTTTTCGGATCGGAATTCATATTATGTTCAAGAAATATTTCAAAACAACAAAAAAATTGTCATACTACGAAGAATCGCATTAATTAGTCATAATACTTTTCCTCTGTAATGGTTTAAGTCAGTAAGTAAAATGTCAGCCAATTTTTTTTGTATTCAGGGGCTTCTAATAAATCGAATGGACCCAATTACAGCGAGCAAATGATATCGTAGAGCGTTTTTTTATATTTTTACATCTAACTCCTGTGATAATGCAGAGACCTGGATGCCTTATAGATTTTCCTCGTCATCTTAATGGCATTGATTATTAACCCCAGAGGCAGACACTCGCAAACAATTTTTACATAAACCCCTGTAGCTTAAAACGCAGCAACTACCTTAATTCATTAAGAAAATGTTGTCGAATTGGTCCGAACTTTAAATACGAAATACGAGCAAATCATATACTTAAATGCTCGCCAGCTTATGTGAGAAGAAGTCATCATTTTCGTAAGAGCAACGCTTGTATTTGTATATTAAATATAATCTATAAGTATCTCACAGCTTTGTATCTCTATTTCAGTTATTCAGTAGATTACAGGAAACAGGCAAATACACTACAATTTCTCTTAATAAATTCGCATGTTTATCCCTCAAATAAGTCTAATAAACCATTACAATTCTCTAGATAAATTTACAAACACTTTAGACATAATTTAATTACTATATCAAAGTCATTTTCAAATCTTGAAGCCACTTCTAGTTTTAATTTGAGGCTCACAGCTGGCTATAATGTAATTGGTAGACTTAGAATGATTAATTTCGGCTAAGTTTATATCCATTTAAATTTGAAATTCTCAAATTGTTTGCAAAACCGTATAATTCAATTAATTACCTGAACATCAGTTTGTCCTGATTATATTTACGTAGTTAATAAACCAACTTCGGGGATGAGATTAATACGGCTTATTTTTCTTTATTAATTCGCCGCCTAGGGACAATCAATTATTGGATAAAGTTGGTATATCAGGAGTTATATGGAAAGTTATTATAATAAAACCTTTTACCGCCTTATTAATTAGGAATAAATAAGAATAATTGCATTCTTTTAACTAAAGTACAGTCTCGTCATGACAATCGAAAGAGTACTTTATTTAAAATAATGCAATTAGACGAATCTACGTAAATATAATCAGGATAAACTAATGTTCAGGTAATTAATTGAATTATACAGGGTTAACAATGGATTTACATCATTCATCAATACCAGACGTGTACAAGGTGACATAGTAAATTGTACTAGTCATAAAAAGGAAGAAATGAAGAAGAACCGCGTTTACAGCGTGCGTGGTCACGGTGACCACGCACGCTGTAAAGCACGCGAAACGTCGGATAAATTTAAAATTATGTTAAATAGTTGTAAATTTATAATAATACATAACTTCAATCCGGTCAAAATAGTGTTTTATTAAATGAATAAAAGTTATGTTAATCAAAGACAATACAATGAAGAAGAATGTTAAAAATAAATGACCACTTCATAACAGATTTATACATGGCGTAAACATAACACTACATTAAATTAAAAAAAAAACCATTGATCCCCTTATTTTAATGTCGGGAGGATTTACTTACTGTATGTACAATTGTACAATGTGTATTACGGTCCAAATTAAGATATTATGAAGCAAAATAATTGATAAATATAACAAGTTAAGCTTTGAGGTCATTAATTTAAATATTACATTAATTAAAATATTGAATTATATTGCTTTGTAATAGCCGATGATTAATATTCATAATATTTAGTAGAAAAGAAAAGAAAGATACCTGCAGGAATAATATATTATATTACATACACCACCAAAAGATGACTTCTATTGTCTTTCAACGTTTCGACCTCCTGTATATTCCTATATAGGACAGCTCTCAGCATTACAGCTCTTATTTATTTGATCTCATTAATTATTATATTATTGATAATAGATTTCCTTTTGTCTAATTTTTATATTGATGTCATCTAAATAGAATCTTCAGCTAACTTTATAGTAAATATTAGTAAATATAATAAGGACCTAATATTGCATAATAAACACTACTTATTAGTAAATATTAGGTCCTTACATATGAAATTGGAGTTTTGTCGTACTGGCCACTTGAACCTCAAATATCTCCTCTTTGCTAAGGAATTCCAAATTCAATTTTTCACAGCTATGAAATATCTAATATCATAATGTAAAAAAAAAGTATTTTTGGAAGCGGCTAGGCAATTTACAATTGGTTGCTTAGTTCGTAAATAAGATCCACATAGTGAGAAGATTTATTTGGTGTCCACATTAATTTATCCTTTATTAGAAACAGACGGTGTGTTTACCTTTTATACTGTTGTTTGAAAATACTCTACAATTTCACGATTAAGATCTATACTCATTACTCATACTACATTAAGGTTTTATTAAACTAAAACAATGAACAACAAAATTCGCTGATTTCGTTAGGTTAAAGTGACATATACATACATACACACACAAGTTCCAATCTTGGCATGACAGTGATTAATCGGATCCCTAAATCAAAACAAAGTGGCGACATTACCAACTTTTATTAGTCCAACATCGTCCATCCTTATTTAGGCACTGAAAACTCTGAAAGAAGTTATTAGGGGACGCAATTTCCGGAAGCCATTATTCATTTCTGGTAAATCCTCGTATTGTTGATTAAAGGAGTCCTGGGAATATTCAGTCTGTGCTTTGGAAGCTAGCCCCTAAACACAAAATGAGCTTTGTTCTAACAAGCTTTGTTCTGAGCACAATAGATGTGAATTATTTACACCTGATAAATTGGCTTTTATGTCATAAGTTTAAATGCTATGTAATTATACGTAAATATTTAATTTTAACTTTCTTACTAACTGATTTGAAACTGATCTTAAATTAAATTATTATGATTCATGTGCGCTAATTATTTTTTATATTTCATGTATCCTTTATTAGTTTAGTTTATTTTTTTGTTCCTGTTTAGTTTTTCTTCTTAATAACTATATGTAATATGTATTTTTGCACTTCTTGCCTACCTTATCTAATTTAATATATTCTTTTTCTTTTTTTACAGTGGTTGCCAGGGAGAGATCGCTCGAAAGCGATAAGGCCGCCAGTTGCCCTGCCCTCCTTTACATTTAATTATGTTAAATTTTTATAGTGTAATGCAATGAAGTGTAAATAAATAAAATAAAATAAATAAAACATATTAAATACGTAAAAATTATAATTTTTACTATACGTAGAAAATACAAACTCAAGACTAGTACTAAGATAAAATACCCGTTTAAATTAAAGCAATTTCTCGTGTAAAATGAATCGCCAATAAACAGCTGATAGGTCAAGTTCGTGAGCCTGGTGCGATGTATGACCTCAGTATTGTAAAAAAAAATCGTATACAATTAAACCATTTATTGCAAGACTGAATTGATTTCAAACGGCAGAACAAACAATTTCAGTAAACGGTTTCGGTTTTAAATTATGCCTTATTTTTGTCTGATATCAAAAAAAGCAACATCTAAATATCTAGAACGGAACCACTGAAACAAAACAGGCACGTAATTACCTCGTATCACGGTAATTCAATATTAAAGGCATCCATTGCCCGGAGATTGTATGATTTCAAATTTAAATCTCCTCTTAAACCCTCTGAAATATTTTTGCAATTTGTCACGAAGTTGTCTCTCGGAATACTTCGTGATATTGTTAGAAATTTAAGGGCACGTCCCATACACCAAATAATCTGAAGCTTTAGAAGTTACTTTGTTGTCCCTCACAATAAAACTTTCTGAATCCCACATCCGAGCGCTTGTTGAAAAGACAAATCAATAATCGTTATTACGAGTTACTATTCATTTAGTTCTAACCATTAATATAGGTATAAATAGATACATATTTAAATATCGTTACAGCTACTTTTACTTTTGTTAGTGATTTGACCTTTGTATATCTGTAGCCTCAAATAGTTATGTTACAATCAATTGTTCGCCGGAGATGGTTCGTTTTTTGACAATTGATGGTTTTGTGTGTGGTAGATACAAGGTATTTATACTTTAACTTATGCAAGTGTGGGTAACATTGGTAGCTAAGGGTAACAATAATTATGATAAATCTGTGGAAGATTTATCATTCAAACTGTCATTCAATCTGTTGTAGACGGATGCTCCGCTCCGGCTGTTATTATAAGTACCAGTTACAGGTTAGTCAAACACAGTTTTGATTGTGTCGTAATAAATATATGTTGTATGTTAAACGCTTATTATAATATTAAAAACTTATATTCAATACTCGTGATACTAAAATCCTTTCAATTTAACTGTCGTATGGGCATGCATCAACCAAAATCATTTATTGAAGTCAGTTGCACTTATTCGTTTTTAAAATTTCAGGGTTTTACGCGTGACATTTATTTATACACATTTATTTTTACGTAAATTACTAAGTAACAATAATAATAATAGCGGCTTCGTAACTCATGATTTCAAAATGCTGTACATTATAATGCTCTTGAATTCTTAGTTAAAATTTTAGAACTACACTGTAATAAAAAACACAGCCAATGTAGACACACTACATACTTTTATATCGTACAAAGCATTCATTTAAATTTATTTCAAGATCGCAAGATAATTGACAATCAACATACCGACAATAGGTCGTCGGAATAGTCGCCAAATTGGATTCCATCTTCAATTCGGTATGACAATTTTGATTGGCTAGAGCTTATTCAGTAGTCTGTTATTGACAAGTTCTAGAAGCCAGTTTAGACTAGTTGTGAATTATAAAAGGAAGATTGGTAATTGAGCCTTACGTCGACCTCAATTCCTCATAATCAGTCATGCTTACATGCATTGTGTTCCACTGTATCGAATTACTAGGTTTGCTTGAATTTCCATGTATCAAAGGAAAGGGTAAAATTACATTTAAGCTTAATGTATAATAAGTATTGGATACGCATTTGTTGCAGTACGCTTTAACGGTTGAACTAATTCTGATTAATTGTAGTATAAATATACGGAATATTTTAATTTAATTATTTATTTATAGGAGTGTTGTACTGTTGTCCTAACAGGTGACTCTAAATTTACAGACGAAACAAAATACAAACTTAAGAAATTACTTAGAAAAAACAAAATTACATAATCAAAAATACAAAAAATTCACTAAATACTATAGGCACTAACAAATAATAGAACTTTTGTCAGTTCACTCAACGGACAATGAAAAAGGTCCGTTCACCTATGTAATTCGTTAACTAAATTTATACAGATGCAGGGGCGTAACTATACCATCTGGGGCCCGTTGCAAATTCTTTTGATGGGGCCCTATCAGTAAAAATCTACACGTTGTACTACTCAGTTTAATTTTAATAAACTTCGTAAAAACAAGATTTTCAGCGTACTCAATTACACGTTGTATATGTCCCACTAATGGCCATAGGCCTTCTCTCTTAGGCGAGAGGGAATGGTCTGTAGTCCCCACGCTAGCCCAATACGTATTGGAGTCTTCACATTCATCCCTAGAACATAATATCTCTTGGTCAGGGGCCCTCTTGGGTCGGGGGCCCGTGGCATTTTGCCAGGCCCTGCCATCCTATTCTTACGCCACTGCACAGATGACAACAAATATTGAAAGGATTGTGTAGGTGGCCTGTAAATAATAAATCCAACCATATTGAATAAACGAATGTTTGAAAAGACATAGGCTATTTATTTACCGACTTTAAGCTTTAAATGATATTAATGTTAACAATTCAAGTGCAGTTACAAATAAACCTTCAACAAACTGTGGACCATAAGTCCGTAATTGATTTTACTCTACCGTCGCCGTACCGAAACAAACACCAACGAGTAAATTTAACCACAATCGTGAAAATACGACTCGTTCTCGCTATTTATATATTGAATTAAATGACCAGTACTTTTACTTATCTCAGTTAAGGAACTCTAGGCATCAAATTAAAGCTTTATTAATTAATCGATACAATAATTGTTTCGTTTACATTTCTTATTCTACGTTCTAAAAATTAAGATTATAAGTATTTCTATAACCCCTATTAGGCTAAAGGCTCTTAGGCATATAAATATTTTGTAAGGAACATCTTAAAATTAAACACATCTATTACTCATTAAATAACAATATAGCTCTATGTTTTCATCGCCCTATTTTTTCCTCAAATCCCAGCCAATCCAGATCAATAGATTTCAAGTCACTATAGGTAGCAGGAGCAGTGTTGGCCTAGTGGCTTCAACATGCGACTCTCATCCCTGAAGTCGTAAATTCGATCCCGGCTTCATCAATAACTCTCATCAACTTTCTTTCTACGTGCGCAGAAAACATCGTGAGGCAACTGGCTTGTCTTAGACTCAAAAAGTCAACGGCATGTGTCAGGCACAGGAGGCTGATCACCATTGATCACCATTCATTGAATGATTATGAACCAGTTACCAGATACAGAAATGTGAGGCCCATACCTATAAAAGGTTGTATTGCCACTGTATTTAACTTTTTATATTATGTAAAGAACCTCCTTTTAAAGTTGGTTAAAAGCAATAAAAGCTCTTACTAATAATAAATAAACTTTATCTACGGTATACGTTCGGAACGTTTTAATTAAGGGAATGGTTCACAAATGGATTAGTCTGGGACACGTTCGATTGACTGGCTTGTGGCCAGTTTTATTCGTCCACTGAGGGACATTTACGCATACCTTGAAATCCCGTAATGTTGAATAGCAAGGGTTGGAAAATTCGATTCACCATGTAAACGTGGGTTGTCATACGAGGGGCAGAATGGCATACAATTAAAATTTATGGCATATGATTTTTTATGTGCAACTTTAAAGACTTCAATAAAGTACAGCTACCAACTACCTTTTCTAGAACAATCTACGATCCCTAGCAATTGCGACTGGTATTTTATAAGATAATATGAACAGGCATAGTGATAATTACTTAGTCAACATACAATAATAAATAACATACTATAGTCATACTGGCTCACAACTTGCTATTTCCTTAGGTATTCGTAATATCTAATTATATCACATATAATTACTAACATACCTGTTATGCGCATTGAAGGTGAGACGCAGGGGTGTGGAGCGCGGGGGAGGAGGCGATGCGGACCTGCGCTTGCGCAGCGCCAATGGCTGGTACTCCGCAGGCTGCCAATGTCGGACGAAGGGCGATAGTGACATCCCTGAAAAAAAAAATATCATAAGGTAACCAATTACAATTTTTTTCTTGTAAGTGCGCTCAAATCCATTGAAGATAACTAGATACTGCGTATTTTTCTCTGATACACTAGATTCTAGATTCTGATGGGTGAAAAATAGCGCTACAACCTTTCAACCTTTGGCTTCAGATTTCCGTATCTGTTTTGTGAAATATTTGCGTATTTAAAAAAAAGCATCACAGTAGGTGATCAGCCTTCGGGGTCTGACACACGCCGTCGATTATGTATAAGGCATGCCGGTTTCCTCGAGATGTTTTTCTTCGCCGTACGAGCTGTTAAATGCGCAAAAAATCGATTCAGTTTCGTTCCGAAAAGAGACGGTGAGGTCGTATATGGTCTATCCTGGCTTTGCACCGAATTTATATGTAAAAAAAAAATCTGTGGCGCTACCTTTTTAGGTCTGGGCCTTAGGTTTCTGTATCTGTTTCATGATCATTTGTTAATAGGCAAGCAGGTGTTCAGCCTCCTGTGCCTGACGTCTAAGGTAAGCCGTTTCCTCACGATGTTTTCCTTCACCGTTCGAGCGAATGTTAAATGCGCACATGGAAAGAAAGTCCATTGGTGCACAGTCGGGGATCGAACCTACGACCTCAGGGATGAGAGTCGCACGCGGAAGCCACTAGGCCAACACTGCTCTGAATTATATGTATGTGCACAAATTATACTCAATGAATACTAACGCAAACCAACTACTCTTTAAAACAATCCCCACAGACCCCATTTGTTTCTGGATTACATACTCATTATATATTAACCACGTTATTTATGTATTAGTGCAGAATTAATAGATTCAATTGGTATAAAATTGGTTGCACAAATTGATATTACTGAGCACTTAATCTGTCAATTCGCTTCATTATACGTATTTATTATGTATTTGCATTGAGTTTCCATGCGAAATTATTTAGTTTAATAAAGCTTTGAGTCTAAACACATATATAATGATACTGGTCTGTAGGGCGTAGAGTATAGAAATATTCTAGTTTCAAAAAGGTTTGAAAACTTTTTTCTCTGCAATATTGACAATTTTATGGACAAAATTGTTTTAAAATCAAATTAGCAATCCCTTTTTCTAATATATAAACTTAAGATTTTTTTTGTCTCTAAAACTGCACATGTTAAAATTAGGGAAATCAGATACTTATGAAAATATGCTAATGTCACTTACGTGTTGGAAAATGACATGAGAACTTAAGAAAGCACAGCGCAAATATCACAAATTCTACACAATTTTCGGTTCCGTTAGAGGATTTCGGGACTATACACACACACACACACACACACATAGACTACTCGGACTTTTCTATTATCTATATTCCGCATGACAGCCACGGCTAACACGCACGTTAGCTACACTTGTTTTGCCACATTTTTAATCTGTAGAATGTTCTAGTGTAATCAAATCATTAAATTTTTCGATTAATATTTGTCGGAAAAACATTGTTCGGTTAATGTCTTAACAGTTTTCACGTTAATTCGTACTTTCCTAATGTAAGCTTTGCGTTTCTTAAGGTAAATAAAGTTCATTTATCATTTCATTGCATTTGCATACTTCGCCTAATTGTATTTGAGCGAAATTTTACACGCTTTTGTTGATTGAACGACACAACCTAGACCTCCAAACCAACTCTCAGTAAAACATTGCTTTTCCCGGCTTCTGAGTTTACATAGAAAGCTCGCCTAATCCGGACTTGAAATTCAGTCGCAAACAGAAATTATTTATTAACGATTCATTCAGGTAGCTTTGAATTTGCATAATGCGATCGTTAGACCACAGCCTTTCCGGATTTTTAATTAAAATTTCCGAAACAGCGTTCGAATAAATCAGTTTGATTGATGGAATTTTAATAACTTAAGTGCGTATAATTATTTTCCAATTACAAGGATCTTAGGTTTCAGTACAGGTATACAGTTAACGCGGAATTTCTACATTTATCTACCAAATATACTACAGAATATTGGCGACTATTTCTTGGCGACTTCCTATTAAATAAATAATGCAATCAAGGTGTGATTGCACTTCGTTGCATACAGAAATATAATACAATTGACATAATTTAATAAAAAGGAGGGCAACTGGCGGCTTTATCGCTTTCGAGCGATCTCTTCCAGGCAACCACTTTATCATCTTTACAATACGTCTCTCTTTAAGTTGGGATTTTTTTTAATAAGAGTTGGACCATTATGTCTGTCTGCTTGAATTAAGTTATCTTTAATTTACTTATTTTTACAGAAAACTTTGTTATTTTTGTGTTTTAAGTGTTTCCGGATCTTAGGGTAGGGCCGTTTAAGAAAAGAGCGTACCAATTCTTAAAAAGTTCGGCAATTTCGTGCCCTCTAGCAATGTGAGTATTGATGGGCGGAGGTATCACTTAACATCAGATAAGCCTCCTGCTGTTCTATATGAAAAAATATTATTAGAAGATTTTTAAGCAGCATATCATCTATATAACTCGAAAACTCCATCCAAATCTCCCCCAAAAACGCGTGTCGATATAGTATTTCATTAAAAGGAAAATCCAATTTTTTGTCCATAAATAAAACTAAATTTTAACTATGTCTAATAGGCACAAATGATAATATTGTATCGTTAAATCTATTAATTACCAGACATTAAATACCTTGCGGTGGATAATCCGGCTAAACTTTTTATCCCATCAAGGACATGAAAATCCAATACAGGTTGACTGAAGGCAAACACACTTAATAGGACTCATATTTTTACTTCCGGACTAAAATGAACATCTAAAAACACAGCTACAAAACGACCCTACTACAACATAGATGCAGCGTCTATAAAATACTCGTAAAATGCACGAACACATTTTACGTGTGTATGCAAAATTTATGAGTTTGCCCTAAAAAGGCTTGCTTTCAAAGTTTACAACTAGTGCAGGTTCAGAGATTTCTAAGTGCAATATTTATATGAGCCGGAGGTCTAATTGGAAAGTTGTGTTCTTAATCTCAAGAGAGCACGGAAGAAGTTAGATCAGATGGTAATAATTGTTATCTACCGATGCAGTATTTTATTTAAAAAAATCAAAATCATTTATTCATATAGGTAACACAATGTACACTTATGAACGTCAAAAAAGATATATATATATTAAATGCTTCTAATTAAACATTTACTGCCAGTTATTAAATCAAGGGCGTAGAACGGAAGAGAAGAACTGGCGATAAACTCTCCGCCACTCTTAATCGCCAAGTTTTTTGTTTTACACCGCATTTGTAAGGAGCTGCAACCATTACACCATGTTACACATGACATCTTAAGTAATTAATAGTTAAGTAGTTAGTAAGATTTGTCTTCTAGCAGGAGGCATAGTGAAATAGGAGCTCGCACTTACATTCTCGAGGGAACAACACGCATATTATAATGTAATATAAAATCATGCATTAAAAATTCAAAATTTTAATTTTGTGAGACATTCTTTTACGATTTTTTTTTAAATCTAATTATAATTATCGGTCGACGCTTATCAAATCCCACTGTCAAAGGTACAGCTATGTATACTCGTATATGTCAACTTCTTCCGGGTGCCTAAAAAGGAATGAAAAGGTTCAATATCCTAATGTAATATGTTAAAAAGTAAAATATATTTTAAAATTACGTTGTTTAACGTTTTGTAGACAATAATATTGCTGAATTTATTTATTTAAAGAAACAAAACACCAAAAACAACAACAAGAAGTCCAGCAACGCAATTGCAAACCTCCCAGTATCGCAGGTGTCCATGGGCGGCCTGCTCGTTTGTCTTGTTTCATAAAGAAACAAATGTACACAAATGCGTTTTTTGCTTACTTTAGATATAAATAAAATATGAAAATGTTTAGGGATGAAATATTTCAATAAAACTTCCGTATATATTAGCGAAAGAATCGAGTCCACATGGAACTCGGGCGGAATTCAGAGTGTATAATTTTTCGCACCATTTGTTGTCGGACGTGCGACGCCGTCAGCGTGTGAAAACGTGCCTTACGTTTACTGGCCTGCAAATTCCGAAAATATTATTGGGACACTATTTCCTTAAGCGTACAGGCATCTCGTAAAAGAACAAAGTCGGCGATTAAAAAGACTGGCGAAGAGTTACAGTATGACTGTTCTACGTCTTTAATTTAAGAACTTTTTACTTCCGCTCTTTCATTGCCAGTTAACTGTTTTTATGGTCGTAAGCGACCTACCTGACTTCTTAGTAACCGTTGGCAATACAATAACACAAGTGTTCCATCTATAATACATATATAAAAGGCTACTATTCGATACATCCTAATTCTTGACATAAGGACGTGACGTGAAACTTGCAACTTAAACGAAAAGCTAGACACAATTGAGAATGCTAATAAATTAAGTTGCCCACGAGTATAAGTTCGCGTTGAAGTTAGGTTCGAATGAGCTTCAATTTTATTAATTAGATTCACAGAAAGTTTATTATATGACGATACATAAGATGAATTGAATCCGAAAATAAAGAATAAAACTTATTTGAGGAAATCTTTCCACCAATACTGAATTACTCTACCTATTTATCGCTGAATAAACAAGCAAGGATTGGATTTAAATGTTGAGAATTCTTTTACCAAGTAGAAAGTTCAAATGCAATTCGCAAATATGAAAGAAACGCCTCAAAGGTTGCGGTGGCTATTCAATGAACAAAGAGCGTGTAGAGCTTCCGTAACTCGTATTGAAGAGAATTTACGTTTATTAGAGCAACTTGGAGATCGATAACCGACTGAGGTTTAATGAATACCGCTTGAACGCTTATTAGCCGCAGTGCTGACTCCGAGAAAAAGGTTAAATGAAAACTAAGAGGATTCCGCCTTGTCAGCTTAACAAGTTCCGGATTAGTTTCAATGATTTTAAACTTAATTCTTCGCGATAAATGTACTGAATCTTTATATCGCGGTAAACATTGGTCTAATACGTAGTCAGTCTGCGTTAAAGTGTACATGAATAAAACCGACAGTAGTAGTGGTTTTATACTGATAGCAGACGGCAGGCAAACGGGCAGAAGCAATCTGATGTTAGGTGATACCGCTGCCCATGGACACACATTGCCAGAAAGCTCGCAAGTGCGTTGTCAGTCTTTTAAGAATTACAACGCTCTTTTATTGAAGGAATTGAGTTGAATTTGTTCGGAAATATTTCAGTGGGCAGTAGTTAAGCTCAAATAAGTATTTTATTTAATTTTTAAAAAGATATTGTTTCACAAAGCATAGACAGATAATAATTTAAAAAATAAACTTATCTCTCTTGCCACTGTTGCCGAAGAGTACTTGAAACGAGTTATTTAAATAATGTATTAAATTTATATATTTAATTATTTATTATTAAAAAATATTTTATGTGAAATATTCGCATAAACCAAGGCAATTAATGCTATATTAGAACCAGTACATGGCGCTTTTAGGTCTGAGCCTCTGATTTTTGTATCTATTCCGTGATCATTTCTAATAGGCAAGTTTTAGATCAAACTTCTGTGCATGATACACACCGTCGACTTCTTGACTAAGGCACGCCGGTTTTGCTGCAATGATTTCCTCCAAATTTAACCTCACGAGTGACTGGTTAATTTGGCATATAGACACAATCCATTGCTGCATAGCCGGGGATCGAACCTGTGACATCAGGGATGAGAGTCGAACACGGAAACCACAAGGCCAACACTACTCTATATAAATATACTGTAAAGTAATTTGGTTTTATTTTTAATAGTAGATTTCAGCTTGGTAAACCATCTGCATTATACCAAATTTCTATGGAATGTTAGTAACTAAAAATAAGTTCCTCATTTTTATAACTGAACCGTATAATTATTAATTACCGAGGAAATAATCTAAACCAAATGGAATAATGACAAGTAATTATGTTTATTAAATAAAATTAACGGTTCTATTGGTCGGCAAATTGAATTTGCTAACGAGGGAGGCGTAATTATACTTCTTTGAGCTTTTTCCTGCTAATACTAACGAGCTGATGCGTCTTTGACTGTAAGAATTAAGATTAAAAGGATCCTAATCTGTACTATTAAATCGTTATTCATTTGTTTATTTTTTTCAGTAACTGTATTGTGAGACAAAAACATGTTATCTATGGCGACAAACACTTTGGTTTTTATTTGTTATCTTTAGTCAAATTAGTACTCTATTCTTTATCTTTGACGGAAAGACTTGAATCTACGATCATGTAATAAGAAATAAATCAATACAAAAAAATGTTTTGTTTTGTTTGTGAAAGACGACTTTTACGATTGAGCGTTCCATGCGTCTTCTGCTGTCTAGTTAACGCGACATGTTGCCTCTATTTCTTCTTATCCTGATGTTTTTTTTTATTGATAAAAGCTTGCCAACGCTCGGCACACTGATACAGTGGTAAAAGAACTACAATATACAATTTTTAAAGTGAGAAGCACTTATAGGCAAACATTATATATAATATGAAGACAATACAAAATATTCAACAAAACAATTAAAATTACAAAAACTAAACGAAAATCGATTTTAAAGTGAAATGAAATTGTATTGTTAAGGGCCGTTCAAGTATGGCGTCAGTGCTATAGGGGGTAACCAAATAAGAAAATCAAAGAAAGGGGTCTTTGATGATTACGTCAACAGTAATTATTTACTTTTTTACACATATTACCCACACATTATCTATGCTTGAAAACGAAATGCATTTTCGAGGATTCCTACAAAAAGTTAACTATTACTACTTGAACGGCCCCTTATAACAACCAAACTAAAATAACAATTATCACAAAATCTCTCTTAGTAAACAAACAAAGCGACCGAAACGAGACATTGTTTTTATTATGTGCCTTAATTTTCTTCACTTAATAATGTCAGTAACAGACACGCCAAATCGTACGATATTACAATATAGACGAACATGGCGCGCCAGTCTGCGAAAGTTTCCTCATTTACGTGTTCTAATGAAATAATTATGAACAGTTTTGTTCAAAGCTCGGTGTTTCCTACTTCTATTTTCAGACGCAGAAACTTTTCAGTGACTGAATACTAAACTAACAAAATACGGATTTTTATCCAAAACTTTACAAAAAAATATTAGTTAAATTATATTATTATACAAACAATTGAACGTTGAGCTGTTGTTCTTTTGTTTTTATCCCCATAATCCTAAGTAAGCAGTGGAGAAGTGGCTAGGCGCGTGATTCTCAACACTGAAGTGCTTTCCCAGACAGGTTTGGACTAAAGTATTGCATTATTAAACTTGCTTATTCGGTATTGGAAAACATCGTAACATCCGCACGTCTAACGGAGTCCGTGTCTCGGTTTAGAATCTGAAAAGCCCAAAGGCCATTAATAAAATAATCATCATGGAAACATCCACGGTTGCAGCGTATTTTGTCCCTGTTCTTTTAAATCAATAGTATTTTGTCATCACTTTGTTTCCTTTTAAAGTATTAACTTTACCGCAACACAAGATTCAACGAGTTTATAGTAAACTCGTAACGCAAACAATGGCGTACCTGCATTCGATCGGATGCGCAATTACTAAAACTTGCCTCAATTCTAATTGGATTACAGATTTTGTATTTGTAAATGTATTATTTCTAAAAAGTTCAAAATTGTTGAAATTGGATATCCAATCGTGTTTAATCTCGTAAGTGTAGTGTGTGAAGTATCAAGATGTCTTTTTTTTATTTTTTTTATAGAACAGGGGCAAACGGGCAGGAGGCTCATCTGATGTTAAGTGATACCGCCCCGCCGCCCATGGACACTCGCACTGCCAGAGGGCTCGCAAGCGCGCTGCCATCTTGTAAGAATTGGTACGTAGTTACCTGAAGGACCCTAAGTCGAAGTAGTTCGGAAATACTTCAGTGCGCAGCTGGTTCCACATAGTGGTGGTACACGGAATAAACTGCCTTAAATAACGCTTAGTGGAACGGAACGATGATCGAGGTGATACGGGTTGAATTTCATATTTTGCCTTGACGTCCGATGATGATATTATCTATATTCCAACTTAAGGAACAGTGCAGTTTCATCAAAATTGGATTAATAGTTTTTGAGATATAACGTATTTCTTAAGGGAACATGTATGACATATATTTCATTTTCAGTTGATCAGATTAAATATAGACTGTTATTTCTGTTATCACCGTGTGTTGTAATGAATATAAAGAAAATGTTTGTTCGAACGCACCAATGTCAGAAACTACTGGTTCGAATTGAAACATTGCGTTATAGATTTATTCATTAAGGTTATAACACAATACTGAAACAGCTTTAAATATAACGGAATCTATGGAACAGAATCTAAAGTAGAAGATTAGACGCCGGCTATTTCATAAGATAAAATCTCGCATATTGGCACGCGGAACGGAGATCGAACGATGTGTAAAAGTTGGATTGAAAATGTTATTAATGTCGGCCATTGAACATTAATTTTAGCCTACAAAATGTCATTGTAAAATCTTTGTAAGCGATGATAAACCTTTATGTATCAAGGACTCAAATTTCACAAACGACAATCTTTTTATTAATATGTTGCTGGCTTACCTTATTCCAAAGAATTCCCATCGAACGGTAATAAAGCGTGACGCGGCGACAAAAAGCCTTCAAATGGATCATGTATAAGGAATGCTTTAAAATTTTGATTGGAAATTTTTGTTGGGTATATTTTTGGTAGGACATATAAATAGTACTATCAACAGCGTTTTACGGCTCAGTAATCGAGTGATCGACTCAGCCATGGCGGCTTTTCATTAGGGAATGAACATAGAAGACGATATAGCGTAACAACACTCGTTATTTTACTCCGATGGGATGAATATTATTTAAAAATATAAAAAAAAACAAAACTGTATTTTAAGTTTCTACCTCATCCGGTATTTGAACCCGAGACCATGCGTAGTCGTTCTAAACACTAGACCAATGAGAACTAATTAATATGACATACTGGAAAAGTGCCAATTGGCGATTAGTATCTGCAAAGCCCATATACCAGCAATTTAACCAAGCAAAAACTTGTACAAAAATGTTTAAAACTGTAACGTGTTTGGTAAATTTAAATGTCTAGCCAAAAATAATCATTATCTTTTTACTTAAACAACTGAAATTTAAGCTATTTTATGATGAAAGCCGTTGAAATAATTAAACTTTATCAGAGCAGTCAGTTGCAACAAACATTTTACGTGCAATTTCACAGCTATGAAAAACATTCTTCCATAATTAAACTACAAACCGAGCTTTCCGGGTATGTAGCATAAATGTGTATTGTTCTCTTTAATTAATTCACAGACACCTGCAATTTTTCCGAGCCATAACGTATAAAAGGCAATAACTGTTAACGAATAAATAGTAATATATATATATACATATTACCTACTCTCTTATCTGTTATTAAGTATTTATAAATATACAACAGATAGTCGTGTTCGGCTGAAAATTTGTAGGGAGGTAGCATAGAACCAGAAGACGAACTTTTATCCTTGGGACGTTACATAAAACGTGGTATAACATAAAAAAAACCTAAAAATTTATCAGTCAAAACATCAGTTTAGCTAGTCAGTTCATTTGTTAAAAATGGTATAACAAAACGCAACTGACAGCTAAACTTAATGTTATCTATGGTTAAGTATGATTGATAATTTGACAGTTACAAGTTTTGAAGTTAACGAAAACATATTTTGACTTACTTATTTCCTATTTACATGCTTTGAAGTTGTCCATGCATGTGGATTCCCTCTACTTTCAGGGTAAATAGGAAATAAGTAAGTCAAAATATGTTTTCGTGTTTGTGTGTGTATATAAATATTCCACTTCTATATATCGTAAGTTCTGTAGTCATTTGTATAATTCTTACACATCTCGAAATAGATTCACAGATGATTTGTTCGAACGAATAAAGGTTAGGTACTCAGACAGGTCTCTAGGAAGAGGGCACTCCACTCTGTTGACTCTCAAAAGATACACTACTCGTTTTGATTGAAAAATTCTCTAAAGTCATAAGTGGCTTTTGGTTTGAGTTTCATTTGCTATACTTAATGATATTGTCGACTCCTGGAATACTGGTTTTTTCTGTTAAGAAACATGAAATTCAATTTAATTGTCATTTCATTTGTATCAATTTATTTAATACAGAAATTCATGTGACGGTGGAACACAAATTGGTCACAATTTCTTCGTTTAAGCTTTATTCATTACAATCTTGATATATAAAAATGACGCGTCACGTTTTTGTCCGCTATGGACTAAACTACTTAACCGATTTCATTCAAATTTGCATACCGTGTGCAGTTTGATCTAACTTAAAGGATAGCTTACATTTCAATTTATACCCGCAATATTTTTTTATTGCAAATTATTTGTTTATTATTTGACAGTCACAATACTAACAGATGGTGTTGTGTTGAAAGTACCAACGTTTCACATAAGCTCCAATTTAATTGCATGACCACCAAAAAGCATGTCCCCGTGACTGGTGTTCTCCTACCGTTTCCCTTGAATAGTTTACTATTATCTAATATAACAAAAACCTTAGCCACAGCAACGCTTCGCCGAGTCTGCTAGTTATATTATATACTTAAAAACATAATGATTTACTAAAAATTTACAAAATCAAACAAGGCATGTAGTTATTTTATTATGATATACGTAGCGGTTATCATAATAAAATAACGACAGTTAATTAATAAAACGTATACAATATTGTTTATGCCCAAAAACATTGGACCAATTCACCAGCTCGCTTCAAACAGATCATCATAATTAAATTTAATACTTGGGTAAATTAAATTCATGAGCAGTGTTGTAGTGTTGCCCAAAATCGGTCTTGGTCTTGCAGTCTTGGTCTTGTTCTTGCGTTTTCGCGAGACCAAGACCGCCTTATTTTAGCAATACCAAGACCAAGACTGAAGCCTGCAAGACTTGAGCAAGACAATACTTAAGCCTGCAAGACTCTTGCGTCTTGCAGTTAAGACAAACTGAGATTTGGACGTTATTAAGTAGGTATTTGGTTTCATTCTCGATTTTGAGAGACGTTCCCCAGTATCAAAACCGTTGGTATCGTCATAACACTAAACGTGCCGATCGTCTGAAAGAACCCTGAAAGGTATTGTATTGATTAGGTAGGTAAGTACTTATTATATTTCAACAATTTATTAAGTAGGTAGCGTGTTAATACTCACAAATCTGTTACCATCTTATCCCATGTGATAAAATTTACCCAGAATAACTTTCTAGCAAAGATTATACCTTGTAGGTATCAACTAACCTATAATAATGTATTATGCTTGTTTATGTCTAATGTGCAGATCTAACGTTAGAATTCGTAGGTTGGTATGTGCTTAAAATTATAGCCAACAAAATTATATAAACATTATGTAAGTACCTACTTATGTTTCAAAGTTTATATTATTCTTCTATTTAGCAAAATTTAAAACTAACTGCGAGTCGAGTAGGTCTAGTAACAGTTTCTACGGCAGCCAATATTATGGTACAGACGCCAGCACATCAAGGTACTACAATCGGTCAAATTTCTTTAACAGATTTTCAACTTTATCGCTAAAAAATTAAGGTTCAAGGTTGATTGGGAAAATGTGACGTTCTGCGAATAAACTGTTGGTCGGTCGGTGTATTATATACCTACTTATTTGATAATTTACCGACAAAGAGGCCGCGGTTTGCAACGAGTGTATCACAGCATTTGACACTGTTTGAGCGCCGCATTCGCCGACAAAGAGTCCGGACAGAGGCACACAAAATTGTTAACTATTTTGGTAGAGTTGGTACAGGAGGATAAAATTAAATGACCTTGAAGATGTCTCAGCAGTAGGTAGGTATAAATTGAATGCTCTGAGTTTCTTGTATTTAAATACATTCTCACACTGGCTCGAATTCGAACACTACAGCGTTTAAAGCTGTCGGGCGAGATGATAATTAATAACTAAGTAGGTATTGCATCTATTGAATTGAATTGTTAATATCGGTAAATGATAGATAGTGAGTGATATACCTAGGTACTAAAATGTGAGCAGCATAATTGAAAAGTGTTTATGCCATGTCAGTGCTTTCCATAAGTTTATTTTAAAAAAAAGCTATTAAGTAAGATTAAGAGTTTACCATTCAATTACACACAACAAATTATTGAAAAACAAAAATTATGAAAAAGATATTTAGACTGAGTACTTAGGAAATTAGTAGAAAAAATATTCTATGGTGGATACCTAGTTATTAAAAAGTGGATAAACGTTGTGTTTACCTAATTTTATTTTTCTGTGCTAATGCCAACATTGACAACCCCACCAAAATAGGTAAAAATTTAGTCCGCTTCTAGACTTTGTGTTGCCGCCGTCGCTTTCATGTCAAAGGTCGCCGCCACTGCCCATGTTCTAAAGAATAAAATAAGTTTCCGGGTGCTCAGAACGGATAGATTATGTTGTCCTCGCAAGGAAGAATGTAGTCCTAAGGATAGGTAGATATTATAAAAATTGTTGTAAGTAATAAAAATATACATATTTTATATTATTGAAGTTATACTTCTTTAGGCGCGTTATGAAAAATTTATGAGAGTGAAATTTTACAATGCGCGAGCACCCGTGACACAAAATTAGGAGTGTGATTATAGCGTGCGCGAGCGAGATAGGAATAAGACAATCTACAAGTAAAAAGAAATAGAATATGCGTGAAGTTCGTATGCCAACAATTTTGAATGACCATAATGACATTTGTCATTTACCTTTTAAACAAATAAAGGAGTTTTAATTATTTTTTCAAAGAAATTTAGCGATGCTTTTTGAATTATAATCAGAAGTGATTTAAATTGAATATTTAAACCAATACTAATTATTATTTGTGAAAAAACTGTGCTCATCAACCTTCCTAAGTGCTTCAATACAATTGAGGTTAACTATCCGTATGTATTATTATTATTATCGAGTAATGTTTTGATTTAAAAATTAACCACATTGTTTAATCAAAACATGTAATTTTTCTGATTTTATCTAGCAAATATAAGGAAAAGAGACAAAAAACAATTGATGAATCAGTGTAACTGCACTAAATTGAATACAAAAAAAGAGTTTTCATCTTATCGCTGTGAAACATCAAAAACTGGAGGTGGAACAAAGCCAAACTATTTTTAATATTGCCAAAGAAGTATAACTTCTTACGCGCGTACATAAGTACACGGACCCTTTTTTTATTATTACCTATTATACCTTTTTAAAGGACATTGCACTGCAAAATTGGAAGTGGGTGATTTTAACAAACTTGAAACGTGGAAAAGCTCCAAATATGAGCGACGTCATATTACTTTACGCATTTTGTTTTAAAATCACACACTTCCAAAAATCGAGATTTGCAGTGTCGATTTATCAACTTCTATCGTACCTACTCTAGTAGCGACTATTGTCTTCAGCGATGATTTACTAAATAAATAAAAATAATCGTCGTTATTTTTCTAAAGAATACAATTTTGTTGAAGTAGGTACCTTCATCGTTTCTTACTTACACATACTTTAACGACTGTACCTACGTAGCAAAGCGCGCCAGTCACGAGTACGACAAATTGCCTAAAAAATGTACCTACGCACACTGTAATGAAATCTGCTAATCTCAACACACACGCACTTCCTTATTTTAGCCGCATAGGTAGCATAGGATAGCCCGCCAAACTCAATTTTTTTTTTGCAATTTGCAGGCTAGTGCTAGATTGTTGATTAAAATATTATTCGCGCTGTAAGACGTATGTAGTTACAGAGTCAACTACATACGTCTTACAGTGCGAATCATAATCTAAAATCTAAACTAACGTGTTCAATAAATAGCAATAGGCTAATAGGTATTTGCAAGTCTTGCGAGACTTGCTAGACTCTTGCTGCAAGATCAAGACCAAGACCAAGACTGAGAGCGCAATACCAAGACCAAGATCAAGACCAGGTGTATTGTCGCAAGACCAATACCAAGACTGACCTAAGTCTCGTCTTGGTCTTGCATTTGGGCAACACTACAGTGTTGGCTACAGCGTGCGACTTTCATCCCTGAGGTCGTAAGTCCGGTCCTCGACTATGCACCGAAGGATTTTCTTTCCATGTATTGAACATTCGCTCGAACGGTGAAGGAAACATCGTAAGGAAACTGGCTTGCCAGAGGCTGATCGCCTACTTGCCTATTAGATTGACAAATGATCATGAAACAGATACTGAAATCTGAGGCACAGACCTAAAAAAGTTGTAGTAGCGGCACTGGTTTATTTATTTTTAAATTAAATTCATATCAGATTTTCACGTTTGATGAATACTGGTATGTATAAAGTATAATATCTATAGAAACACACTTCTAAAACTCAATATGGTAATCCATTGACGTAGTGGAATTTCTCGAATCGTCTTAGGAAATACCAGTTAGGTATCACAAGTGCGCCAATCTAAATATCTCCCAGTAGCATTCAAATTGGCTAGATCTTAAACTAGGTCAACGCGCAATTTACCACCATTTCGGTTCAAGACATCGGAAAAGTGCAGTTGTTAACGTTTATTCAATTTTTGTATTTTTACGTCAGAATGGGACCGTTTAATCTATACTTTTATGTTTTAGTTTAAATTGGCTATTCGAAAAATATTTGGCAAAATATAAAAACAATACAGGTATTATATGACACATACTTGAATTGACGGTGTGATAGAAATACTTTCAATCCTAGTTTTTGACAGACAATTCGTGGGTGTTTCGTGCGTCATATCACCTAACTACTAATCCTTTTAATACCTGCAGCTGTGTTTCATCATCGGACGTCGAGGCAGAAAACGAAATTCCACCCGTATCACCTCCACGTCTGTCGTTCCAGAACTGAACGGTTTTAAAGCAGTTTTGCCACGCACCACAACTATGTGGAAGCAGCTGCCCACTGTATTTCCGAACCACTTCCACTTAGGGTCCTTAAAGAAAAGTGCGTACCAAATCTTGGGAATCAACATCATTAATAGGCTGGCACGCTCTCTGGTATTGAGGGTCAGATTTTGCCTGTTTTATAAAAAAATCCACGAAAGCTTACGATTTATTGTTCATTATTATACTTTCATATGGACTAGTAAAGTTGTTTCTAAACAGATAGGTAAACAGCATAAGCAAACTGTTTGCGTTAAGTACGTAAACTTATAAGTAATCTAGTCACGAAATCTTTCTCTATGTAATGGTGTAAATTTACAAGAAGAAAATATCAATGCCATTAAAGGCGACTTAACTGCGCACCGACACACTATCTTCATAAGTAGCTAAATTGTAACTTACGGTAAAGTTTAATTTAAATGTGTTATAAAAAGATACACGATATTGCAAACAATTTGAATCTTTGAAGTTAAAAAAATTAGTCTTGATTATCCCAAGCCAAAAAAAAATTAAGTCTATACTCAAAGCTGATAACTGCAAGGTAGATAAATTTCCGCATTTCACTGAACACCTTTTGCATGAACTTTACGATAGAATTGTGTGTGTATACGACATACGTCCATAGTTATTTCGTGGTCATGTTATGTTAAAAAATATAGATTATATTGTCTTGTTCTTGCAAACCTTCTCGGTGTTTAATGACTAATGTCTATCATAAAGCAAACAAAATGAAATTCAGTCAGATTTGTTCTTTACATGGCCTGTGTACGGTGAGCCTAAACCTTCATTCACACAATTCACGCACCAAATATTACGATTGTAGTTCAGTGGGTTATAAGGTTATTACGCAATAGTTAATTGTGGAAAGTGTACAATTGTAAATCACCGTACATGACGTAGCATTGTGTTTTAATTAACGCGTATAGACAAACCGTTTGACGATTATAAAGGTAAGTAACACTTGCCTTGGATTAATGGGTATACAATTCAATGCTTATTATTATTTTATTATTAGGAATAATAAAATATTAAAGGCAATATCAGTGTTGTTAACATAATAAAAATGCAATATAAATTTTAGAAATAACATTTTTTTTGTGTTTATAAGATATGATCCAATAATTTTATTAAGTTATTACGAATAAATCTGATATGCCATTGGGGGACTGCAGATTGCAGCCAATTTAAGTTTCAAGGACGAAATGTTGGCACTGACAATTATTGACCAAACGCCATAACCTTGATATAGCTTGCTGGCTATGTTCCATAGACAACAGCCACCTACAGATTATATTTAAAAATCTATGCTTAAAAGTATCAATACATATAAGGGATATATTTATAATTATAGAAAATCCATTTAAATTGTAGTTCTGTTAATTTAAAACCAATTACAAGTCGAACCTCCTTCGATTTTTTTGATGGCGATTAAAAAACATATAAAACTAAGCATTTATTATCTTTTGATTACAGTAAACTTTTTAATTCGATTGATGAAATAGCTAATTAATTTCCATTACACCTTTTTTTGCATTGTAAAACAAGGTCTTACAATGGGGGGGCATACGGTTCTGAAAACTCTGTCATTAAAAACCAATAAGCCAAAAACATTTTTAAAATTAATTCAATAAAAATATAAACCTCCGAGTACTTTGTTTTTATATATTTATTGATTATTTATAAACGCTTCGTTGCGCAGAAATAACTATATACAGAAATATAGTTATTTCTGTTAAACAATTAAAATAATTAAATAAAAGAGCGTACCAATTCTTAAAAGGCCGGCAACGCACTCGTGAGCCCTCTGGCATTAAGAGTGTCCATGGGCGGCGGTATCACTTAACATTAGGTGAGCCTCCTGCCCGTTTGCCCCCTGTTCTATAAAAAAAAGGAGAGCATTTGGTGGCCTTATCGCTTTCGAGGCAACCACTGTGAAAAAAAATAAGACAAATTGAGCGCAAGAATTGCAAAATATATTTCTTTCACTGTTTTTAAGCACAAATAACCAATATGAACAAATATGTTTTGATTTGTTATGTTATAGTTTCGTTCGATGTTGACAAGTTGAAAACGAATTAAAATATAACAAAATGATCGCGCCTCAATGTAACTAAAGAGTTTTATTTCACAAGAACATCTGAACTGTATCCTATTTATTTCTTATCTTTATTTCAAAACAAAGAATTTTCCACACACGGATCTCATGTGACGGTATTACATCTTATATCTTTAATCTCTTTCAATTTATACCTTAATGTGATTAAAATTACATCAATCATTCTTTAGTATTTTCATAAGTGTATTTGATTGTTTTTTTATTTAATAACGAAGGCTCACGTGGTGTTAAGTGATACCGCCTATGGATATAAAATTAATTTTCCTCGTTTCCTTACGCTAAACTTAATTTGTTTTCATATTCGGGCTCTTAATAATAACAAAAGCCCTTAAGGAGAAGCTCAAAATAGCTGGAATTAAGTATCGAAAATTCTTATTGCTTGGTGTAAATCAAACTATTTAAAACATGACTTATACGCGGTATTTAATGATTAGCAGAGTGGGTTCATATTCCAGTAAATTGTTAACGCTTGACTAATTAAAGATAGATGAAGTGGCCTAAGTCTAAGGCCTAGTCTTATTAAGTGTCTGCTAGGTGAGGGGTATCGGGTTCGATTCCCGGTTCGAGTGCAAGTTTTAACTAACTTTAAATTTGCTCTTGGCCTTTGGGAGGGTTGTGCGGTACCGGGCAAGTGCTTAAACCGTACATGGAGGGCACGGTTGAATTTTCAAGCAGTGAGTATGCTACCTAATAAAATAGACTGTGAGGTTTTGGATGTATATAACAATACGTTCGGCCTCGGCCTAGGATGCAAATTACAAGTGGTAATTCAACATTCCTTTTTTCACGGGATCTCTTGGTAGAATGCTTACGCGACCCCAAGTTACCCCAACAGTGACGTGATTGGTAGGAGGAGTTTAACTCTGTGCGGAAATGCATCACCCTCAATAAAAAAAAGTTGCCTTAACATTTAAGGAAAAAAGGTACATTCTAATTCAAAGCCACAAAATTTAGCTTATAAATAACAATGGTTAATAGCTATTTAAAGCATGCGAGGCGTTTTAATAAATACATTTATGTCATGTAATCAAAACAAAAATTAATAAGACGTCCATATATTGATAACAAGGTATAGGTTCCGAGTTTTATGAGATTTCTTGCAATATTCTTCATTTCAGTTAACCGAATTGTCGGGGACGCCCGGCCATGCGTGCACCACGAAATGAAGGCAATCCAATTTTTTAGGAGACTCTGAACGAACTGGGCGAATGAAGATAGGGCTGTCTATGTCACAAGAACAACGTATTTACGCAAATAAATTTCTTCACAAAACTCATTTTTTTGGCTTAGATTTAAACTGAAGTGTTTTACAACATACTACTTGTAACAGGTAATATAATGATTATTATACGGGTGAAACTGCATTTCTTTCTCAACATTTCATTTCAATATTTGGTATATAGAAAACTTCAATAAATGAATTTCTACACCAAATGTCATCTATCGCTTTGATTCAATAAATTAAATCTGTAGAATGTAAAATAAAACATAATCTGTAAGCCAAGAGGGTCGTAAATTTTAATGCCTAGGAATTGTAGGCGTAAAGGGTTTAAATACTATTTCACGAGTTTATGGTTTTAACACTGAAACATTTGCGCCAAGGCACTTGGTCGTAAAGAAAATAATTTAATTATGAGTAATTTAAACTGTGTTTAGAGTCGTGTCACCAATAGGCCTTTAAGGCATTCATATACGCGTGTTTCTTTAATCTTTTAGGAAAGGTAAGCAATTCGAAATAACAGTTGTTTCACTGCGAAGACGCCGCAGGGTTATTTATTATAGAGCTTCAGTTCTTGAATTGGTAAGTTGATAAACAATATTTGAATTGATTTATACTTTGAAAAGTTCAGCAGTGAGTTATTCAATTGGAGTTGATTTTCATCACTTCATATTGAAGGCGAATGTCGCTCATCAATTACATTGGGACCGTTATTCGGGAAAAATAATTACATAATTGGATAATATTGGCTTCATACAAACGGATACGATAGATTTCAATATTGAAATTCTTTTAGAACGATTGATTTTGCTTTTTATTATTTTTAATGTTTGCTCATACGGTGTGAACGGAATATAGACACACAATTCGATATAGCGTGTTAGGCACAGAAGACTTAAGTGCTTATTAAGCCTATAATTAATACAAATTATCACGAAATAGATACGGAAGTCGAAGCCGCCACTGTTTTTCCCTTTTTATTATTATTATGTATAATTAATAAAATAAAGCGTTTCTTAAAACTAGTAACTAGTACCTACTCATATCTATTAATAAAATGAGGTAATAAAGCTAAAAGAAGGAGGTAGCAGCCTAGTGTAGGATAAGTAAATTGTTTAAAATATTCTGTTCCAAATATTCATTCACATTTATATTTTATATAGCCAAAAAGCAAAATAGAAAAAACTAAGCGCATAATTCCACGTATTTCTAAACAATAGGACGAATTTTGTACTAGCGTAAATAAAAGACAAATAATATTGAATTTTTAGTTTCAAACTGCCTGAACAATGCAATGCTTTTTATTGTAACAAAAATAGAAACTTTCGACTAATTACTGGAAAAGCTTTTGTGCATTTTTGTTGATAGATTATTTGTGGTATTCTAAATAAGGAATCAAATAATTTATTGAGTCTATAGTGTAAAGAAACTGTGATGATAACATTCAATATAAATTGCTATACTCAGCAAACGTTGTTTTGCGATATAACGATTATTAATTAAACCCGAATTATTCGGGTTGGTGCTAGAAGGGTGAAAATAATGGGTTGTATGTAATTTTGATGCCATATTAAAAAAAGATATTGAAAAAAGTTAACGATCAGATCTACCCGAAACAAAAACACGAAAATCGATCAAGCCGTTTCAGAGGAGAACGGTTACAAACACTGTGACAAGTGAATTTTATACATGTAAAAAGGAAAGCATAATACATCTTGAATTTACTACATCATACATACATATAACACCCTTTAATTTTAAATTATTGCAATATCAATAATAAAAAAAAATCTTTATATATTATTTAACGGAAATTCGCAAACATACAATACATAATTCGCGTGCTTCTCAGTAGTCATAGTCAGAAAAAGACATGAAACATCCATAACTCCACTCAATGCATGATAAGCACTGATCTGTCACACGAAATTAATTTTATTTCACTGTAAACTATATTTTTAACTGACTTAAGGAGGTTAACAGTTTGACCTGTATATTGGAATTGGATAACATTTCAGTCTGATGATCTATTTAGACTTCCAAGCACCTGTGCTGGTTCCTAGGTGCGAAGTTCAGTAGGTTTTCAGATAACTACACATATCTGGATAATGTGTCTAGGTAAATATTGTAGGTATACAGGTGTCAATAAATATAGGTATTTTAATGAAATCAATAAATATTTCTTAATTATATTTACAAATAGCTGCCCTAATGGGAATATATTGAACATATTGAACATTTTGCTATGCTACCCATAGAGACTGTTCTAATTAAAAAAAAAGTAAATAAAAAAAAGTATTAAATAAAACTAATTTATTAATTTTTTTACATCTTTTCAATTATTCTCTCCATAAAACATTGCTCAGAGTTCAAGGAAAATTAAAGAAAAATAATAATAATAATAATAATAATAAAATATTTATTTGTTTTCTCTCACACAAAAATACAGACACAAAATACAAATTTCAGCATTAACAGGCAAAATCTGTGTGAGAGACTGGCGACTGTACTAGGATACCTGTATTACAGATTGCCAGTCCCTCCGCATCCGGACCGAATGGAATTTAAGTAGGTACATCAATTTGATCGAGAGACTATTACAAATATTACAAATATACTCACATTTAAGTGGGTGTGTGTGATGGTGCATGTATGGTTTAGTGTATGTAAGTGTTAATGTATGTATGTGTTAGTGAATTTATGACTTAGTGTATATATGTCTTAGTGAAGCATATATGAGCATGGGTGATAGTGTACCTATGTACTCGTATACATAACGTGTTAGTGTTAGGTATTAGCTGAGGACTACTAACAACTTCTCAGTCCCCTCGTAGTCAAGATTTTTAAGCCATTTGACTGTGGCTTTTTTACACTCATATTTAGTAAGCGGATATATGTTGATCAACCTGTTTATCTTGTTATATAGGTGACAGCCCATAAAACCAAAAAACCTTCTTGAGAAAGCTGTGGACCAACGGGTATCTGAGGTGCAGACTTTATATTTGCATCGTTTGTTGTCATTCAAAGAAGGATCATAGCGAGTTATGGAGTGTTGTTTGAGCACAGTGTTCAGTATAAATAGTTGACGAACACTCAACACGTCAGATAAAAGATATAGATCTTTGGTAGGGTAAAAAAATGGTTTAGAATAACTTACTTTCAATAACGCACGCTGAGCCCTCTCCAGTTTTATAAGATTAGTTTTACAAGCCCCTCCCCAGACAGTAACACAATAGCTTAAAACGGATTGGCAGAGAGATTGATAAACCATTTTAATTATCGATTTTTCAGCAATATTACGGAGATTCTTAAAGGTGAAGATAAGTTTCCGAGTTCGCGATAGTAGCAGGTCAATGTGGTAGTTAAACTTTAGCGTGCTATCAACAACGACACCTAGATACTTAGTATTGTTGGCAACAAAGATCTTTTGACAGTCACAAGAATCAGTATCAGAACATACATGAGCAGTTAAACCAAGGTTAGTACTAGAACCAGGAGTTTTTATATAGAACGGTATACATTTAGTTTTATTGACATTGATAGTTAGGGCATTCATTCTGAGCCATTTGTTAACAACGTCGAATCCTCTTTGAGCAATGTCGACAGTATCTTTCCAGCTATCACCATGAAACACAAGTGCAGTATCATCTGCAAATGTTATTATTTTACCATTCTGTAACTGGAGGTCACAAAGATCATTGATAAATGCCAGAAACAGTGTCGGACCTAAAACACTACCCTGTGGCACACCATAGCGTATCGGCAAATCGTCACTAACAATGTTGCCCACCCTTACTCTTTGCTGTCTATCACTCAAGTAGCTATCAAATAGTTTAAGCTGCAAACCACGAATACCCAAAGCCTCCAATTTATCCAGCAGAATAGGACCAGCGACCGCGTCAAAAGCTTTTGCAATGTCCAAAAATACAGCTAAAATTTTATTTTTCTTATCTAGTTTTGTAACAATATGATCAGTTAATTGATGAACTGCGTCGCTTGTTGATGAACCCGGTCTGAATCCAAACTGTGAGCTGGAGAGTAGGTTATTACTTTCTAAATAATCGATGAGGCGTTTGTTTATCAATTTCTCAATGATTTTGGATAGCGTAGATAGTTTAGAAATAGGTCGGTAGTTACCGACACAATCTCTATTACCACCTTTATAAACCGGAATTACTTCAGCTAGCTTGAATAGGTCCGGAAAGATCCCTGTAGAAAGAATCAAATTAAATATATATGAAGTGGAGGGACTAAGATTTCATGATAACGTTTGAGAAAGGCTCCAGAAATATTATCTCTGCCCGCAGCACCGTCCTTCTTCAGTTGCAAGATAAGAGATTGAACTTCAACTACATCAGTAGGTAGCATGACGAATGAGGACAGTGTAGGATTGATTGATGGTTTTTTATAAGAGCTACTAGAATATGCTTTTTCGGCAATCTCTTTCCCGATAGAAACGAAATATTTATTAATGTTGTTGACAGAGACCATCGGGTCCAGTGGAGAGACCAATTCAAGTGCAGTGCTAGTTGTATTGTTGGAGTAGGTTAGTTGTTTGATAGTGTCCCAGAGAACTTTTGTATTAGTCTTAGCAGCTTTAAGTAGGCGGTTTCTCTCATAAGTATTTTTAATATTTTTTAAAAGTGAGTTGCAAAAATTTCTATACCTCTTGTAAGTTAACGTTAATATTTCGTTACTAGGATTTTTTCTTGATTTTTGATGTAGTTTGTCACGATGCTTTACACATCTTAGTAGACCTGCAGTCATCCAAGGCCTCTTGATCCTTTTACGATTTGGGATGGTTAAAGTTTTCGTATTTGCTTTAATTACAGTGTCAAGCGCAGTCAGAAGAAATGCTGTTGCCTCATTGGGATCAGTCATTTTATATACAAGGCTTAGGTTTAAGTTCTTCATAGCATCGTCCAAAGACGGGTAATCAATCTTTTTCAGAGAAGAGTATTTGTCAGTCATAGTGCTACGTTCAAGTTTCAGAATTAAAGTGTCGTGATCCGTGACTGAGGTTTCAGCAACATAACAGAAGACGCGATAAGAACATTTTAGTATTACATGGTCAAGACAAGTCCTGCCATGAGTTGGAAATAAGTGGGCTGGCAATAAACCATGAGAAGCCAACATATTCAAATATGTTGAAGAATTAACATCCTTATTGTTATCCAATATATCAATATTGATATCACCTATCAGAACTTTATGAGTACTACTAATCTCAGAAAGAAGTTTGTCAAGAGATACCAGAAACCGTTGAACATCTTTGTAACCAGGTGGTCTATATACTGCAATTAGTGTTACATTATCCTCAAGGTTAATCAGTAAACAGTTGGCATCACAAAGGTCAGGCTCGGATATAACTAATTTCAAATGTTCTTTGTAAAATACTACAACTCCTTCATTCTGTGTGAAGTTTTTCTCGGTTAGAGCAGAGTTGTATCCCTCAAGAGATGGTAAGTTACGATTATTATGCAGCCAACATTCCGTTAAGATTATTAAGTCCCAATCAGTCCTGGATCTAAACAATAAGGTTTGAAAATCAGAGAAGTTACGATTTATACTACGAATGTTTTGATGGATAATTTTTAGACACTTATTCGGGCAGTTCATAAGTCTCCGGCAGTCCTCTATGTCACAAAGAGAAGATTGTGCAACATCAAGTTTATCGATATCATTTATAATTGCATTAGTTTTATCGAATTTTATTTATTGAGTCCGCAACTATGGTAAGACAAAAAGGCACGCGGTACAGCACAACCCTACGAGGATTCCACAATCCCGGGGACAACGCCACACAAATGAGACCAACACAATACACATACACACGGCACGAAGACAGACAGAGATTGTTGTTAACAGTTACATTCTTTCTATGAGTACACTTTGTATATATTGAGTGTAAGTGGTGTATAATTTCAGTGAGTGTGTGAGTATAGGTTAAAATAAGTGCAAGAGCAAATACAAATTCAAACGAAAATACATTATAGACTAAACGAGAACTTAACATGAAAAAATTGACTAAGGTAATTTTATTACTAGCAAGACTAAAGTAAATCAATAGAAATAAATAACAATATACAGTTAATTGGCAATATAGGTTAATGAGAAAGCAGTTACATGCAATGAGTCATGATTCCTTTGCCAGCTGAGATAAGCATTTTTCTGATTGGATTAAAATCGGTCTACCAGTCGAATCCTTACGCAAAAGTATTCTTCCATTTGAATGCCAGCACGAGTAGTTATGTTTCTTGGCAAATTGACGGGTTTCAAACATAAGTTTTCTTTGAGATGGACCTAGATGTTCGTCAATGTAAAGTGGAGTCTTTATTCCTGGCAACCCGATAGTATGAGTATTGAGCTTCTCAGAAACCGGCCTTCCTTTGTTAAAGTTTCGCAGCTTAGTCAATAAATCATTTTTAGCATTAACACTCGTAAATTCAACAACAACAGGTCTTGATACTCCCGGTCTACCCGGCAGCCGATACAAGTCACGTACATCACTCCTATTTATATCGACATCCACAGCTTTGCCGATGACAGAAAGGGTCGAGAGTAAGTTGTCAAACTTTTCATTTTCAGAAATCGGGATATTGCGGATCTCCAGAGATGCATCTCTTGTACGAAACTGTATATCCTGGATATGCGATTCTAAGTTTTTTATGGCATTTTTATTATTTTTTTGGTTAGTTTCAATTTCCTTTACTCTGTCATTGGTCTCCTCCTGAAGCTTGTTTATAAATTCTATTCCTTTTTCTATTTCTGAGTTAGACTTCTTTATTTCCTGGAATTCAGTTTTTATATTGGATAATTCAGAAAATAATTTGTTTAAGGTGTCATTTAGAGTGGACTTCCATTCACATAGGTTTCGTTCTTGATCCTCTCTCCATTCAGAAAGCATTTTCAGGACATCCGCTCTTAAGTCGCTACTTTCGGAACTAGAATGAGCATTCGGGGAAGAGGTCTCCATTCGTTGTCGCTTGGAGCGCGTTGTTATATTGGTGTCACCCTTGGCAATACAGCCCGCACTCGTCATCGGAGACTTCGAAAGATCAGACTCCGATCGGGAACAAGACATCACAGAAGTGTTACGAGGGGGTGAGTGTTGGATATTGGGCATATCTTCAATGAACCCAGAGTTCAATATCGCAAAGCAACAATAGACAATCGCACCAGTTGATCGTAGCAGGTATAACAGCTATGTAGTAACGTAGCAAATCACAAGCGTCGTAGTCTTACTTACGTCATTAGCCGAATGTGATGTAGAATTTCGACTCGCCGGCACTCAACCGTTTGGTGTAATGGCAAACAACAGCGCCCACCACACAGCCTATCCACGAAGAGGCACGGGTTCAAAACCACAAAAATCCAAATAGTTCAATTTAGTATTTTAATTTAAGATTTTAAATTTAAATTTCTCACAAAACTCAACACAGTGGACACGTCCAAGCGCTTCCGCGGTCCGGAGGGGAGAGGTAATAAATTGATCCAGACTTCTTCGCTTCAGGTTAGCGATTTGCTACCTATTTTTATTTATAGAATATACATATAATAACGATGTGTGTGGATTATTTTTAACAAAGTATCTAAAACACTTATATATGAAGTTATTCAAATAATCTCGATGTAATCCATCTTTAGGTGGGGGCGTTTTGAGGTATTGCAAATGCGTCACGCATGGAGCTTCGTTATAAATGGTGTTCTCATCAAATGGATCGGCTGTCAAAGCTTTACTGTATTTATTTACTTGATAGCAGGATAACCGGGGTATAAATAACCCATCAGGTAAGTTAAAAAAACATTGCTCAGTTTAAGACCAGTGGTATTAAGTTAAATGATGGTAGGATTCTCAATGGGACTGTGCTTTCGATCGCTATTCACCAATAGATTTTTTGTTCTATGTTCGTTAAACGCAAGCTCGTTTTTGGCATACAGGAATGATGTCTAGCGCTAATTCTAGACAGAATATTATTCTTAGGCCCGACGGCTACGTTAGTCAAATTGAAATCTAGTTCCAAGAACTGGCAATCCATTCCATATGGAGTTTGAAAAATTTAATAGTGTCGTGATCGTGGTTTGACAAACAAAATACTGGCCTTAAAGCCAAAAATTTACTTGAGTCAACCAAAGAGCGCAAGCCTACATAATGAAAATTAATTAATTAACTAGAGAAACAGGCGTAGAAATGTATCTGCCCCATTCGGGACGTCATACTAAAAGGTTCTCAGGCTTTAAATAGAATATTAAAGACACTAAAGAAATAGAAGTTCAGCTTAAGGCTTCGTAAATGTTTGAGGGAAATGGAATTAAACTTCTATAGACAAAAATGGGATGGGCGTGGCCAAAAGTAAACCGCTTTCTGCCCGATTGCTCTCATACATTATTCAGTCTTCAAAGTCTTAGATTATACATTTCCAACGAAATTATTTTTGCTTTTATTTATGTGTAAGGAAGTGGCTTTTATCGGATTTACTTTGTCCTGGAGAAAATACGTTTTGAAAACAAGGATTTTATTAAAAAGCGGTTCAATTATTTACCGAGCATTAACTTGCTTTCATTTTCTTGAAAAACAAAGACGCTCCCTTGCTTAGATCGTATACTGGGTTCGCTTTAAAGTGTACAAATAGTAGCTTATTCTACCTACGTTCAGCGTCGAGCTAAAATAATTATATAAGTCAACTTTATATATATAATATATTATTCTTATTAAAAGAGTAGTATTGGCCTAATGGCTTCAGTGTGCGACTCCCCACCTGACTTTCTGTCTATGTGTGCATACGGTGAAGGTAAACATCGCGAGGAAACCGGCATATCTCCAAAAGTCGACGACATGTTTCTGACAGAAGGCTGATCACCTACTTGTCTATGAAATAAAAATGAGGCCAAGAGACCCATATAGGGTTGCCACTGGATTATGTATTACAAGTGGAATATTTTCCTTATCCTCTTTAGCTCTCAATAATTTTGCATTCATATTGTCACACCTTCCAAACTTACGTCATTCATTCCTTTCGCATTCGGATCTTTCAATACATCTTCCTCATTCTTTTGTTACATTTACTATGAATTTAGACAAATTTATCAGCATACTAACAGGCATACATAACGGCCACAAAATAGCACTCAGACATAAAAATATATTCAAGTGATAACCACTCTTTTTCGAGTCGATAAAATAAGCCTAATGGCCAGGCCAGTGAATCATCGCCTAAGCCCTTTAAGCTATTGTAATCTTACGAGTAAGCGACTGTGACTGTGTGTGGTACAATGTGATAAGACACTTAAGAAGGTTAGTGAATGTAAAATACAGTTTAATAGAACTGTTTATTTCTAAATTTCTTGGCGATTTAAAAGAGTGGCGGAGAGTTTATTGCCAGTTCTTCTCTTCCATTCGCCCTTGATTTGAGAACTGGCAGTAAATGTAAAATTAGAAGCATTTAATATGTATTTCTTTATCGACGTTCATAAGTGACATTCTTTTACCTATATTAAATAAATGATTTTGACTTTGAAATAAAAATTAGATACAAAGTACATTAATAGAAATAGTGATTAATTTAATTGATTTATTTCAGTCACAAACGCCTTACAACATAGCGTTTTGTATTTTGTAAATTAGTAGACCTATGAGACTTCTTCGATTCAAGTTGGCTCGAGATTTGTGTGTGTGACGGCCTTAAGATTATGAGGAGATGGCATAGTGAGCGCAGCGACAGCACGATATCGTGCTTATTTCATAATTGTTTGGCAGTTTATTTTGTGATGTTTCAGAGCATAGCTTAAATAAAAATATTCGGGTACTAGGAGAGCAAAAGAATCAAAGTACTTAAAATAAGTCGTGACAAGAGGTACATCACTTTTCGGTAGAGTATGTTTTTCACAGTGGGGTCCGAAGTAAACAAAAAGTTATGATTTGAAAAAAAAATATATCGTATAACTTAATATTATCTTCAATACACTCAATAAACAACTATAAATAGTATGTCCAACGCAAGAACTCATCAGTACAAATCAAGTGGATATTATGAAAAAGATACAGGATGTAGATATTTTCGAATTTTAATAAGAATTAGTAAAAAAAGTCAATTTTCTTATGAGAACGCAAAATAAATTATAACTCTGCAGCTTAGAGACCTCCCGTAGAACAGTTTTTGCAGCTGATGACTTCATCTATCCCCTATTTGCGTTTGATCTACGACTTTTTGACCATCCTGTATATATAAAAATGTTATGTTGGTTTGTGTACGCATCAAAAACTCAAAAAGTTCTGCACCTTATTTTAGTAATTTTTTCATTTTTTTTCCACAAGTATTGCAAAATTAAACTTATATGAAATGTATTCTTTGTTTTGTTCCTCATTTCTCAACCATTCAATCACAATGTGCCACAGCGAAGCGTGGCAGGGAACAGCTAGTAAGTTATAAATGTGTTTCAGTTTTAAAATATTTTTAACATATACGTGTTGTCAAAATCGCCGTGAACAGATTGTTGTCAAGTAGTAATAACTATTTAAAAAAATATATTGTTAAAGTAAAAATATTCATCGGCAAAATAAAGCAAAATTACTTTTTAAAGCCTTCAGTTTGACTTCACCAAACGATGCTTACGGAAGCTATATGCCTTAAAATTAAATGACATTACATTCTGACAGTAGGCCGGTGATCTCCACGAGTAGAAACTCTTTCGAACAAAAGTTTTTCAAAGAGTCGAGTAATCCAAAAATTGTAACGTATATCTTAAGTCTGATAAATTAGCCCCTTTTTAATCCGGTAAACTTTTATTATACTTTTGTTTCTAATGTAAAAGGAATATAACTAATTCCCCTCTGCTTCGTAAAGCGATAGACTAACTTAAAGTAAGGTTGTTAGACAAGTTATAATGGAATTTAATTATAAGGTAATTTTCAATAAAGTTTAAGCTCTCTGTTACAACATAAAACTTTTATGAAATTAACATCTGGCTGATATCGCTTAGTGGTACACATGGTGTAAACAGCAGGAGTCGATTACGAAATATAATTTCAAAGTGGTATTTCTAAATTCCATTTTTATTATAATTTCACACGGTAATACATAAAAGGCATTTCCATTGTCTTCACAGTTAGGACGCGCCGTTCTATTGTGAACAATAATTTATTTGCCTAGCTGGTGGCGGAATATCTAAGTGGGATTGAAGAAAATATGTACACTACCCAAGTCAATTTTGAATATTATAAAAAGAACAATAAACCTTAAGTTTATCAGCTATGTTAACTCTAGGTTTCTGGCTCTGGACTGGACTGATCCAGTTAAGGTCAGATTCAGGTCATACCATCATCCAGGCTTACTCCAGATTCTCTAGATTCTTGGGTCCAGTAAAAAATATTTTAAACCAAACAAGACATAACGAAAGAGAAATATTAGTTAAATTATATATACCCAAGTTAATGTACTGTAATTTACGTAAATACAATATTATAACATTGTAGTATAATAGAAGTTAGTACCAAGCTTTGCTAAAAGTCGTTTTTAAAATAAATACAAGAAAGCTGTAAGTAGGTGCTTATGGTAACCATAAAGAGCTTTGCACATTAGAGGCTTCTGCGGGTGTCGTTGGCTCGAGCTACAAGTGGAAACTTTATAAAAGCCAAGTTTCACTGCTGTATTTTAAATGAAGGACATTTTTAGGATCTTAACAGGTTTAGTAGTTTGAACAAAATACTGATAATTCTAGTCTACATGACTGTCTTTACTCATTTTTTATGACAACTATATAAAAAATGTTTTAGAAGAGATGGTTTGTTTAGATGTTTGCTTGTTAATGAGTTGTGCTGGTGTGATTTTATTATTTATTAAATAGCTTTATAACGATATAAGCTCTGGATTTAACATTGTTTGTAAAGTGGACATTGTATAATTGATTTGACTAAAAACTGAAAACAATTCTTACAGTTTTTACATGACAATAAAAACTCTCAGCAAACTGTTTTATGCATTAAGATATATTTGTTTTAGAAATTTATGACCCAAAAACAGTGTTAAGTATTTATTTTTTATGTTACATTAAATATTAAAAATGGCGCCTGTCTGCTTATTGGCGGAGTCTTCCATTTTAAAACATTTTGGCCTATTCTTCAGCAAGGTCCACTTGGAGATGATCCAACAAGGAAAAGCTGTCAATTGCTTTTTAACGCAGTGCAGGCAAGTTCAGTAATTGTCTCAAGCCTGGCTCTGTGCCAGCGTTAGAGATGTCAACATTATGTAGATCAAATCCAGGACACGCTGTTTGTCCTGTTACCTGCTTCTGTATGTAACATGCTGTTTTGACAACATATTTTAGTTTGACGTAAAGTGACATAGCGTAAACTTTGGCTTACTTATATCGGAAACGTTTTTGTCATACGAGTCATAGATCGCGATATGTTCGTCTATCTTTATCTATCTTTTCTTATTCCTACCTTTCCCCTTTATTAATTGCTACTAAATACAATATTTAGATGAAGAAATATAGAAACAGATTCTATACATAAAGTTTAAACTTTCGGCATTTATCAATAACAGAAAGAAAGAAAAAACTTTATTATACACAGTATACAGGATATTTAGGTAAAGTAAAGTGCACAGTAGAATTCCCTGTGTTGTGGGTCCTTTTGAAATGTATTTTACTTCATGATTTCTTCATAACACAAATTTATATTTAAACTATTTTTTCACAATAAGAATATTTTCTGTATCAGCCTAGGACAGGTTGAAAAGATATTGTTTGAGATTTTTAGTAAATGTATGTAATGTGAGTTTTGAAATGTTAGTGATAATTTTGTTTTTTAGGAAATGGTTAAAGTTGAAAGGGCCTCAGAAGTGCGTATATATAGGTTTGCGTTGTGTTTCATGTGGTGTGGCGGTGTTTGATTCCAAATTATGCATATTGCTATTAAGTATAATTGCCTAACAGTTAAAAGTTTTGTTCCGTGGTAAAATATTGAAGTTGAGTAGCGAAAAGGTTTCCTATAGGATATGTTAAGAGCACGTTGGACACACATACGAAAGCTTTTTTTACATCTTTTATATTTATACGTATTTTCTAAGTAAAACTTCTTTAGGCGCATGAGGATAAAATTTTTACGGATGAAACTCAAAATAATTTATTGAAATCTCAAATGACGAATTGTAAATTAAAATGCCACGTATTTTTATTATCGAAGAAATTAATTTAAAAAATTTAATTTATAATTTGTATTAATTTTCGACACATTTAATATTTTAATGAATTAAATTCCTATCATATCCCCTCCCTCTGTCTCGGAAATCTAAAGTGTTAAATTTGTATAAATATGAACAAGACTTAAAAATTAGTTTGCCAAAGAAGTTTCACTTCTGACATGTGTACTTTGTACGCACGCACTTTTTTTTCCTGTTAAGTCGAATGCCCGTATGATCTTGAGCACTGCCTCCAAGCAAGGTCAATGTTCACCGAAGCGTTTAGCTTTCAAGCACTCTAGCCAATAACAATAAAACACAGAAACTCCAAACCTTATAAAGACTTAAGATCGGTGGATTAATTAGCTCTAGCGGTACTTATGTTCAGTTTTACGAGGGACTTCGAGTGGCCAAGCTGAAGACATACGTGGCTATATACCGCGAATTTACGGTTACACTAAACACTTGTTTTAGGTGACCTAAATCCGTGGTACTTTTAATAATAAAATACAGAAGTGGATCGCACTTTTTTTTTTAATGGCTCTGGCACGATTTGTGCATTAGCCAGCGTCAAGTATAGGATTTTTTATAATTCGTGCTTGTCTTTAGAAATTCGACCGTGTCCTTCATGTACGGTTTAAGCACTCGCCCGGTACCGCACAACCCTCCCAAAGGCCGAGAACAAATTTTAAATTAAATTAAAACTTGCCCTCGAACCGGGAATCGAACCCGGTACCCCTCACCTAGCTGCCACTTAATAAGACCGCTAGGCTATGAGGCCCCCGAAGGATCGCACGTGGATCTCATTATGATTGTGATGATGATTATTCATTAAAGTTTACCACATCATACATAGTACTATATCTGCGGTATATGTTACAAACTCTTTTATGTAAAATGTATGACAATTAAGGTAAACATAAATGTTACAAAAAAAATTCAACTATATACAAAATAAAAAAAATAAAAACCGATAATTTTTGTTACGCAGAAAAATAAATTACCAGCAAAATAGCGGATTAGGTTCGATATAGGCACAACAATACTTTCTTTAAAACCGATCAGCCCACTACCGAATATATCCAGCTCCGGATAAGTACTGTTACTCTGTTACAATAGCGAAGAATTCGAAAGAGAGGTGCCTAGGTTGGTTTTTGCAGACGGAATTTGGCTGATTTAAGACCTTGGGAATGAGTAAGGGACGACAAATTTAATATCCTGTAAGAGGGTCACTGCTCTGTTTTTAAGTATTTAGCCATTTATACTGGTGAGCCTTCTGTGTCGACGTTCTTTAATTCTAAGAATCCGATTTTCACAGGATATTTTCTTTTACTGTACGGTATTGGGCTTAGAGAAAGAATCCAGCCTTTAAAAGCCTCTGGATTTGACTTTGAAACAATCGTTTCAAATTTGTAGTCAGAGGAGGCTATAGCCCAAGAAGGTCAAAATCACCTTGTCTGAAAATTATCACGTGAAAAGTCAAAATTAATTAATATATATAAACTAGTTGCGCTACAACCCTTGGATTTTCTCATTTCTGTATCTGTGGCGATATGTTCATAATTATATAAAAAAAGATAATATAAAAAAATATCATCTTGATAATTTTTTTTATATAATCAGCGTTTTATGCCTGATGCATATCGATTTTTGATTCTAAATCATGTCGATGTTTTTCCTTACCGTAGAAATCTAGTTAAATATGTGCCAAGGTTTGCAAGAATTCCTGCAAAAACCTTAAAGAATAGTAAACTATTTTAGCACATAAAGTTGACCCCGATAAAAATGTTGGAAACTTTTTAGTATTCGCTTTGGTAACATAAAGTTCCTTATCTGGCGACCTCGGGAGAGGACCACAGAGGAAAATTAAAGCCTGACTTTGGACATCCAGTGATGTGTCAAAAGATATCACTACATTGTTGCTTTCATATTTTATATACGAGCTTTTGTGACTGAATAAACCTCACTAAAGGAATATTAAAAATATTTGAGATTTTCATGTTCTGTCGTAGTTCTATTATTATTTAAATAAGAGTAATGTTAATTTATAAACGCTTGTTAACAACCCTCATTGTTGTTTCCATAAAGCATCAAGTTTATTATTATATAGCCCCTCATAGGACTATCTTTAACAAAGACGTCTCTGAACAAAGACACAATTTAAGATTACGATCTAGCCTAACTAAACATAAAACATAATCATTAATAATATATTATAAACAAACTGGCTGATCCGTATCACGTTGTTTTGCCATGTATATTATTTCTAGGAAACACTGTTTTAGTTCAATAAAAATATCTTTTCACTATTATAAAAATAGGGGTTGATCGTAGAGGGGTGAAAATTAAGGGTTGTATGTTTTTTATATGTTGCATCATAAAAAAATAAACAATAAAAAATTTATCCAAAAAATAAAAAATTGATTCTGGGGTGGAGACCCCTTATCACTTAGGGGTTTGAAAGATAGATAGTAGCCGATTCTCAGACTTACTGAATATGCATAAAAAATTTCATAAGAATCGAGCCGTTTCGGAGGAGTATGGGAACGAACATTGTGACACGAGAATTTTATATATTAGAAGATTAACTTAGTTTAAGAATGTGCAACAATTACAGGAAACACAATGGTAACCAAAATAGTAATATCAACTACAACATATGCAACACAATTGAATTTATGTAATAGGGATAAAAATAGAAGATGTTACTCTGAAGTAACAAGGGCCGTAATATCATTAGTGTATGCTTAAAATTTACAATAAGTAAATTAAAGTTAAACAAATCGGTTACTTTTAGTTCGAAAATATTCGTACCATATTAACATTAAAGTTCAAAATTACTTGTGGACATAACCTTAATATTAACCTGACAAATCTAAAAGATTCATCAATTTATTCATTTTATTATTGTTAGAAAAACTTACTATTAAACTGGGAATTCGACGCTGGTATTTTTTACTTAATTACACAATTCATTTTTATTGTAAAATTATACCACAAGTATTCTTATGAACTGAACTTTTTATTTATTGAAGTACATCATATCATATATAATGCATTTTCTACAGTTTATGTTACAAGCTATGTGTTTTTAAATACATGATAATAATTATAGTGAACATAAATTTTACAAAAAAAACTGTATTTGCGTTTTTACTAGTTTTTTTTTAACAGTGCGAAATTTAGTCCATACTTCTAATTAATATAATACTTTGGTTTATTCAATGTCAATGGATTTCGATAAATTTCGGAAATGTTCAATTTTCGTGATTGTAGGTGATAGGGATTGTAGTTTAAAGAAAATCTAGACACAATTCTAGAAAGCCCTGATTGTTCGTTGGATCTAAGTTGATCCGATCAGGCTAAATGGCTAAGCGAGTGTCTGAGTGCCGACTCGTGTTACCTTTGACTTTGCACAACGTTTAAAACGAAATAGCTGTCCCAACTAGCTTTATTGCATTGTTATTTTTACGTGAAGTACTTTTATGTACATAAAAGCTACAAGTCACAAATACTTTTAATTTTAATGTAAGGTAACTAAATTTATTTTTTTCGTAAGTGTATTGGGTTCTTAATGAGAATTAGTCATAATCTAATTTTTATATAAAAGTTCGTACAAGATGGGGCCTTAAGGGAGGCTGACATTAAAAACAGAAGAATATAAAAAGCTATTTATTGTTGTTGTTTGATTGTTAACATAGTAATCTATACTAAATTATGTGTAAAAAAATCAGTGGCGCTACAACCTCTTCAGGTCTAGGCCTCAGATTTCTGAATCTGTTTCATGATCATTTCTCAATTAATAGGCAAGTAGGTGATCCGCCTCCTGTGCCTGACACACGCCTTCGACTTTTTGGGTCTAAGACATGTCGGTTTTCTCACGATGTTTTCCTTCACTGTTCGAGCGAATGTTAAATGCGCACATAGAAAGAAAGTCCATTGGTGCACAGCCGGGGATCGAACTACGACCTCAGGGATGAGAGCCGCACACTGAAACCACTAGGCCAATTATTGACCTTTATAAAGTTTAGTCACATACTAAAAATTACATCGGCTAATCCTAATTATTTTAAATTGTATTTTTTTATTTAACAAAATTCCGCATGAACGGTGAAAGCTTTCTATTTTTTTCTATTTCCATTATTCACATTCCACATTTGTACGCATGTCAAAGCGAATAAAACATTATGTAAACACCTGAACAAATTTCTCTTCTAAAAGCGTGAAAATACAAATAATACGTCGGTATTCTTTTTATGTCAACGCCTTGATCAACCAGCCGCGAAATTACGCCTATACGGGGTGAACAGGAAGTCGATTATGAAATTATACAATTTACGAGTAGGTTTTTATAGTAACACTGTAATCACTCGAAACAGAACTATGGAAATAATAAACTTCAAAAAACCCGAATGACGACGAACTTTTTTTGATAAAATACTTGTTTAACGTGAATAAACACGCTTTAATTAAGAAAAGAACATAGATCATTTGTTTTTTTAATGGGCAAGTAGGTGATCAGCCTTATTTGCCTGACACACGCCAGCGACTTTTTGGTTTCAGGAATGCCGTTTTCCTTATTACGTTTTTCTTCACCGTAAAGCGAGTGTTTAATACATAGAAAGTCCTACGACCTCGGGGATGAGAATCGCACGTTGAAGCCACTTGGTCAACACTTTTAGAAAATGTAGAAGAGAGAAGAACAGTTAGAAGAACCATTTTATTTCAACTAAGGATCGATTAAAACTTAACTTGTAGTTGCTGTAGATCGAAAAATAGATTTTTGGGAGCGTAATTAAATTAACTTCTATTCTTCATACATAACCACATGTTTATCGTCCGCCCTGAGTTCGAATTATGGCAAACAAAACAATCTTAAGTGAAAGTATTATAAACAAATGACAATCGCTATATTATTTCATTGACTCCTCTTCTAAACTTCCAATAACTACTGCGATTCCTATTTTAATATTGTTTCCGTACTACGTTATAAGTAAGCAATATTACCGCTATGAACATTGAGAGAACTCTATCAAGATTGGATTTCAACCCTAGATGACGCCATTTTAAATCAATCCAAGATTACAAAATAGATATAAGTTTTACAGAGTAACGCGATATCACAACTCTATAGCCTTTTTTATCTAAAAATAGTCTCACTTTTTAATGAAATGCGTTAAAAAACGTTACACAACCTGTGTAAAAATAATTTTATCCCACGGAAAACAGAAAATCGGTCACCGCTGTCTCATCTTTTTCTTATTTTCCTTTTAACAAGGATAATGACAAGGGTCGGAAATCGGAATATTAATGGATTTATCACAATATTTTTTTTTTTAATTTAATTAAAAATATGCACATACAAACTATATTATTCTAATAATACAGTTTCAATAAATTGATTTATCTGTATCTGCACCACAGCGTCAATAAATTCAACGAAAGGAGACGAAATAATAGTTTAGTTAAAAAGTGCACTATTAAATTTCCAAAATTAAATTTATAATAGTTTCATGGATTATATGGATTCTTTAATGGTCTGAATTAAATGATTTTTATTTTATTTATTATCATCGTAAATTAATTACCACGATGTAAAGCTTTTTTGAGCTTTCATGGAAACAATGCTTAGATCTTTTAACATTTATAAGAAAAACAGTACAATTAGAATTAAGATTGCCTTACAATAATTTATAACATGATCATTAACAATTATAATGACAAGTCATGGAAATATTAACAAAAGTATTAGACAAAAAATATTTACATTCTAAAGTTAGGACCTTAAAATGGCCAGTGTAAGATGACGAAAGTTTGATGTGGAGTTAGAAAACACACCAAGAGTTTATCTGCATCTACAAATTTATAAGAACCCTTGAAACATTTGAACAGATTTATTTAAGAACCACAGATTTCTAACAAAAAACGACTACATCGATCGATTCGTTTGAAAGCTAGATATTTACATCATTACATAAAAGACATCAGTAGTTTTAAAACAACTGTAATAGACAACTGTCAAAGTACCTAGACATGGGGAGAAATTGGTTATTCCAAAAATAATCTGGAATTGCTTAAGAAAAACACTTCAAAGATACTAGAGCTTTTTAAAACGACTTAATATACAACTTTTGATAAAAATGTATTATTATATTAATGATTTATTGTCCGTTCTACGCCCTTGATTTAATAACTGGCAGTAAATGTAAAATTAGAAGCATTTAATATGTATTCTTTATTGACGTTCATAAGTGAACATTGTGTTACTTAAGTGAATAAATGATTTATGTTTTTTAAAAATTATGTGAGTATTATTTGTCAGTACTTACTTCGATATTAAAAAAACAATTATAAATTGCTATTTCAATACTAAAAACCACCTTCTCTACTTATTTCTTGTCAATAGCTAAGTTAAGTAGATTTAAATAAAATGGTATTTATAACGAAAATTTATACAAAAAATGTTGGTAAGTTTGTAAACAAAAAAAATAAAAAAACACTGAAATAAATTTAAAAAGTTTGTTTCAGAGGTCGAGTGGTTAATAGTGGCAGGATTATTATCCTATATTGTGATAAACAAAAATACTTCTACGATCTATTTCTTCTTAATTAAATTGGTCAACTTTGAACAACATATGGTCCAATAAAGTCTAGGTTATTTGGTTCATATATAAAAGTGAGTGATGCATCACATTGAAAGTATGGGGTACCAGGCGCACATGGGTATGGAGAAAATAAAATAAAATCAGTTCCCTCTGGATAGCCGGTGATTGATGTGGCCGGCGGAGCTTAATTGCGAACCTCCATCATTTATATTGTTGTCATTTAATCACAACGCCTTGGCTAACTTGGCTTTTTAAAATGGTCTCATGTACAGTTTCATCATTTAGTTAATTAATTTTAACTACATATCGCTGAGAAGAAGTTTAATAGGGCAAGAGGTATATTTATGGACGTTTTTAGGTCACAAATTGAACAAATAGAGGAAACATTTTTCTATCAACATTTTTCTAACTGAAATACCTATGTATCCTTAAATTTATTACTAAAAATAGACGTACAAATTCCGCCTGGCTACGTTCAATGTGCTTTGCCGAGTGCCTATTGATAAAATACACCGTAGTTGGCTAGATTCAAGGAATAGCTGATTAGTCTGAAAGGGCTTAACGAAGTGAGTTTAATTAGGTTTATTTATTGTCGTTTTTCCAGCTACTACATCACGATTTGGCTTAAGGAAAATTCTGTGAGGTTTACGAGTCGGAAGTTGTAAAGAAATTATGGTTTATCTTCTGTTAATGTTTTGTCTTAAAGTATGTAATGATTAGATTTAACGCCTTTGGCTTAATTCGCTTTTCACTTTTGAAATTATATTTCTTTTGGCGCGTTAGGGAAAATGATGAGAGTAAATTTTTACGATGCGCGCGCACACCGTCACACATGAAGTTAGCTATAGTCAACATTTTAGTTTTTTTCTAATGTTAGAGTAATTTTTTCTACAAACGTAGAATAAGTGTTTTTAAAAGATTTTTATCTTGTAAGGCCAAAGAAGTATAACTTCTAACGCGTGTACAGAAGTACACACACGTTTTTTTTTCTCCGGAACGGTTTGGATTTCCGACCTAACACGTAACACACACTTTTTATATTGTCACATAATTATTTGAGCTTGTAAATAAATCAGTTCGTAACGTCTACGACAATTATTTTTGTTACTAATAGCAAAATAATAAAGTTTTAGTAGTGTATCGAATGATGTAAACATGTATACTTTTTGTATCTACTATAATAAAACACGGTTCATGAGAAGAAATCAGCCACAGCCGATCTCGTTAGCGACATAAAACAAAATATTGACTCTAAGAAAATGGTGCTGGGTGTCTTTATTGATCTGAAAAAAGCGTTTGACACCGTAAGCCACAACTTATTGCTTAAAAAATTAGAATGCATAGGAATAAAAGATCGTGCACTAAAATTATTCAAATCATATCTATCAAACAGAACCCAGATAGTAAAAATAGGTAATGCTCAAAGTTCAGAAATACCAATAACATGCGGCGTCCCACAAGGATCTATATTAGGTCCATTGTTATTTTTAATATATATTAACAACATTCACGAACTCGGTTTACACGGCCGAATCACTCTCTACGCTGATGACACCTGCTTATTTTACTTTGGTTCAAATATCCAGACTATGGTTGCTCAAGCTCAATCAGACCTAAATGTTCTATCTTCTTGGTTTCAACAAAATCTACTAACAATTAATATTTCAAAAACATCTTATGTAATATTCAAGGCAACAAATAAACTCATTCCTATCTTTCAACCGCTTAAAGTTCAAGACGTTGAAATCAATATCAAAAAATGGGAGAAATATCTGGGTCTTAGAATGGATACAAATTTAAAATGGAACTTTCATATATCACACATAATTACCAAACTAAAATCACTTATAGGCAGATTTTGGTCAATATCTAAATGCATTCCGCAATCTGTACGTCATTTGATCTATAATTGTTTAGTCAAGCCACATTTCATATACCTAATTGAAATATGGGGTACAGCATGCAAAAACAAAATTTCTACAATACAAACACTACAAAATAAATTAATAAAAGCACTATTCAGATACAATTTTTTAACACCTACTAATAAAATCTACCAAGAAACTAAAATTATGACGATTAAACAACTATATGTTTATAGCACCTGTATCCTTATTAAAAAAATTTAAATAACTCTCTACATAGTAACTTATCATTTAATAAAATCAAATACACCACTACACGCAATACTCGTCGAGCGAGTTTGCTTATCTTGCCAAAGCCGCGCACAAATTATTTAAAGAGATCTATTAGGTATGAGGGTGTGCAATTGTTTAATCGGTTGCCGTCTAAGCTTCGTAACATTAGCGTGATTGATCAGTTCAAAAGGGCATTAAAGACACACATCAGAATGGGCCCATTAGACTAGAATTGGGCTAGCTGATGGCGACGTGTATCTCGTTCGTATATATACTTAATATTAAATTTCTCATGTAAATAAAAAAAAAAAAATTTTGTAATGCGAAATAAAGTTCTTTAAACATTAAATCAAACTTTACCGAAAGCTTTACGAAATCGAAAAGTTACTCGGAATTCTAAATAGGCGTACCGAAAACTTTTATCAACCTTTACTATGGAATGCCTTTACGCGGCATTCTTCGATAAATTGATAGAACTCTTTGATTTTTTCCTTTGTGTAGTTCAAGGATACAATATGTATCAAAGTGAGTATACTCATCCCTCAACGGCCGGCAACGCATTCACTAAATATGGGTGTCTATGGGCTGCGACGGCTGCCCTTTTTGGACGTCCCGTAGGCTTGTGTATTTTATGGAACACAAATTGCTGTAAAACAAGTTCTAACAACACATATTTCGGCATGGGTCTTAGGCACTCGATGCAAGATTTCAAAGTTAAGTTTCTTCAAAGTTCATAATCAATAGATTTTCTTCCTGTAAAAAAGAACGTCAGGCATACAAGGCTATCACATACTGCCTTTAATGTAAAGCAATGAATGAATCAGACAGAAATATGTTCACCACATGACCTGTTGGGGACAAAAGTAATAAAGGAAAATAAATTTTTCCATATGTACCAGGCAACTATAAACTTCTGAAGTCAAATAAACGAAATCCATTTGCATGGCTGATTTTAAAGGATCCTTTGTGCTTAAAAGGGTTTATGTACACATCCCGATTCCCGACGCATTTCTTTGACATCTCGCTCAAGCTTCGAGATCTCTTGGGTAATAGAATATTGGGCCACTAAATAAGTTTTATGTGATCCTCATTTTTCAAGAGTTTTTTTTTTTTTAACTTTTACAAAGGTTTTTGACTGTAAAAACGGGATATTGGGAATATGGTCCAAACTGACATTCGGTGTTTGCTGTTCGATTAAAAAACTAATATGAATACAATAATTGATAATTCTTATATTATATAATAATAATAATAGCATTTTAATTAAGATACTTTTACATTTTAACACGTTTCTATTTCCATTCTCTATTAGGTGCCCATTTTTGGCAAAGGCGTTCTCCAAATCCCGCCATTCCCCTCTGCACTTCTATGTACCACCCGCTGTTTCTTAAATTTAGTCAAGGTATCCACCTTCTAATTCAATATTATAGTTATCTAATTAAAGTAGCACGTCGACACACGGACGCACCCCACTGCCTAATAACAGACCAAAATAATGAGTAATTTATAAGTGTTATTTCAGTGTTTCATTACTTCCATATCAAGACAATTTATTTCCACTCCAGCTAAGAACCCGTGATTTAGTTGTCTGTCTTCAGGTAGGATTACTAAAATATACTAAAAAATGATAGCGGTTTAACTTAGATGTTTTTCTATACTAGATAAAAACCGTTATTACGACAAAATCCCATTTTTACGATAATCCCTATTCCCTACATAAGGTCCGTGTGAAGTTTATTTAGGTCTTCGGGAACGATTGGGCAGTGGCTTCAAGCGTACATAATGTTTCTCGTAAATACAATTTATATTGTGTAATGTATTTGTGACCTATTTCGTGATTTTTGTGGGTTTTTTAGTATAAGAAACAATATATATATTCGACGCGGAAATTAGCGCATCACCGCACTACTGAGAGTACGAGAATTTGTTGGTTTCACCTAAGCTGCGTCCCGCACTGCACAAAATAAGGGCTGACAGCTTTTGAGATGTATAAGGTAATAGTGGTACTGATTTGCTCCAGTTCAAACTATTTGTATGACTCAAAACTTGGCGATTAAAAATAGTGGCGGAAAGTTTCTTGCCAGTTTTTCTTGCCCGCTCTACGCCCTTGACTTGCGAACTGGTAGTAAATGTAAATATACAATTAATTTAATTTATTTTCTGACATTCATAAGTTTACTTGTTTACCTATATGAATAAAGTTATTAAGAGTTTGAGTGCAAGTACTTTAAATTTTTTTATAAAATCCTTGGCGATTTAAAAGTGACAAAAAGTTTATACTAAGTTCTTCTCATGCGTTTTTCGTCTCCCTTGTTTCGCCAGTAAATGTAAATTTAGAAGTATTTTTTTTTACTGGCGTTCATAAGTGTACCGTGTCATAACAGAAAAAACTTAAATTTCAGCACAATTAAACAAAAAATTATTATCAGAGTCGACACAAAAATGTATAGATTTAATTCAAAACTTTGAAACTGAAACCTAATTTTCCAAACACAATTTATCATAAAGTATTTAAAAAAAAAACCATTAAACTTTGGCATTCTCTAAAAACTTTTAATGACGTCATTTAATGAATGAAATCCATCCTTATTTATAAAGATTCCTGTAATGGTCGTAAAAATACAGATTATAAACGCGCTCATCTAGAACTAATGAGACTAAAATTACATTTTATAATGCCATCGTAAATATAGCTGGAGATTATTAATTTTTGCACGCTTTATTAATTTTGAAGGCGATTTGTTTTTTAATATCATATTACACGACGTTTAAGCCACGTAATGTAACGATGTTTAAGAAACCGAGTAAAGTATATTCAAGACCAAATTCAAAATCATTTATTAATTTAGGGAACAATGTACACTTATGAACATCAATAAAAAAATACAAAATAAATGCGAAATGCTTCTAATTTTATATTTACTGCCATTTAAGTTTTATGTTTCACACAATGTCTGTAAGGAGCTGCAACCATTACACAATGTCCACTTCCACATGACACCTTAAGTAATTATTAGTTAATAAATAATAATAAACATTAAAAACAAAGACTTGTCCTCTTTCAGCAGTAGGCATAGTGAAATAGGAGCACGCACTTACATTCTCGTTATTTAGATAGTAACGCACGCACATACTAATTATGAACACACAATTAGTATTTATACAATTATTAAAGCCATAAAACAATTTATTGTAAATAAAAAACGTCTTGAACTTATGGGATGTGCTATCTTGTGAATTGATTTATTTTTTACAAACAATAGTAATTCATTTATATTAACATAGAATCGCTCAAGGAAAAAAACATGAATATTACTCGTCTTAAAAGTCTGTTCTCAGTGACGTCCGCTTTCTTCTTTTCTTAGTGTCCTATCCTTATGTTAACACATATATCAAAATCTTATAGAAAATACTACACACTACACTACACTCTACACTCTTCCGAACCAATTCGACTTAGGGTCCTTCAAAAAAAGAGCGTACCAATTCTTAAAAGGCCGGCAACGCACTCGCGAGCCCTCTGGCATTGAGAGTGTCCATGGGCGGCGGTATCACTTAACATCAGGTGAGCCTCCTGCCCGTTTGCCCCCCGTTCTATAAAAATAAAAAAAAACACAAAAGAGTATATACATTTTTAGTGCGTTTCTACGATTCGCTACAAACTTATGGGATTTAATATTACGACAATCGATTTTCAGCTCAGTCTTCAGAAATACCAAAGAATAATTTCTCCAATCCACAAGCAAAATATACCTACAAGTTACCTTAATACAAAAGATATTGTTGAAGATGAGGCACATAAAACAGGGACAAGATTGCTCGAATTTACCTGGAACAAAGAGAGCGCGGTTTTTATTAACATTTTCAATATTGCAATTTTCTTAGACGGAAATACTGTCAACAGGTATAGGGATAAAAAGTTTAATTAAAAGCCTTAGCCTGATAAGATTTAGGAAACAAAACTGACAAACTATTAGCAACTTGTAACAGCTTAACAAAGTAGTCAAGTTGCCTAATGGTAGGTTAATAATTAAACATCAAAGAACGGTGCAATTCCGGTCCGAAATTTAATTCGATTCGTAAAAGACTTTGACTTTGTAACTAACACAATAACTTTTAAAGAACCTTAGAATATTTTTTGGTACACACGAGCAAGAACATAGTATAATTACGTAGAGAATTTTACGGACTGTTTGTAATAAAGTGTATTATCGCGACTTGCATAACCTTTTCGTCAACGTCAAAAGCTCTTACACAGAAATTCACATTGGGCAGTCTTTGACACTAGAATTGACGTTTTGAAATACGAACTTATAACACTAGAAGTAAAGTGCGTGTGGGAACTTCATCAACTTCCAAAAATTTGGCTTATTTATCTTCATACCGCGTATTTAAAATTAATTATCGTTTAATACATACTCTTGGTAACAAGACCAATCCATTCAAATAAGACATTGTTTTGTAATAATTTTTATGCATGAGTCGCTTCTATTTTATTTATATAAGGAATTTGTTAAAGATATGGCACGATCGTGATTAACTACCGGTCATTGAATCAAAAAGAATAATACACAGTAAGAATACTAATAAAATGAACGGATAGAAAGAACAATTGATACCACAGTATATAAAACAATAGTAGAATATGTTGAATACTCGATGAAACGAAGGCCAGAATATGCTATGAAAACAGCTTGTGAATTATGCCAAAGATTTTCAGGGGCATTAAGGAACAATGAAATATAAAAAAAAAAATTTATTGAAGCTTGATGCCGTTCTCACTGACCACGATTACTGAAAAGCAGTCGAAACGTCAAGAAAATTCTCGCAAATAATTGGTTACGGAGATTTTGATTATTATTGTTTAAGAATTATTTAAATGTTCACATAAAAATCACGAGTATCGAAGCAAATGAACTGTATTCAAGCGAGTGAGTTCGTTCACCGGGTCTTCCCACATGACTCCTTTAAAGGCAACCGTGTGCAGTGATGGAGAAATCCCTATATTTTTAAACAAAACCTGCTTTGTGTTTTTTTCGTTTTTTGCTGGCCGAGGGAAAAAGTTGAGAGAGTATTGAAAACTATTTTTTATTGTACCGTATATAACGTGTACAACCACGAACAACCACGAAATAATAGTAATCACTGTCAATAACAAAATGAATTTTATAATTTTTGTTAATATTATTCACGGAAACCTCTCTATCTACTGTATAGTACTCGTATTATAGACTTTCGTAATCGAGTACGATTGTTTTATATTGTATGTCTACTATGTATTTTGACTGGCTGGCCATGTATTTTTTCCTAAATATATATGTGTGTATTTTGTGTGAAAACTATCTATTATTTTTCCTAGTTTTTCTAGTGATTATTCAGGCGTATTTTAGCCGACTGAAATTATTATTCAACAACGAAACATGAGAAAAACAGAGCTGTCGAGCCTACTTCCGCGCAGATAAAGTACGCAACGTTAAAAATATTCCACTTACAGAAACAAAAGTCCGAAGAATCGCGTTTCATTCAGTTCAAGTCACGTCTTTTGGGAATCCGTTTGAATTTTTTACCACGAAGATCTCTTTGTGGAACTATGCACAAGAGAATTACAATAAATTCACAAGTTTATACAGAAGAAATATCAATGTATAAACGTATTCCTTAGAACGTAAAAATTAAAGATCAACCGGTCATTTGAAAGAGAGAAGAAATGCAACGTTTTTGGGTGCGACTGTTAGTAAATTATCATGAATTAATATTATAGAATTACGGTTGGGAAGGAAACGATTTTTACAATTTAAAGGGTTAAAAATTGTTGAAGTGACAGTTCCATTTATTGCTAATAGCGTTCGTTGATAGTCAATCTTAATTTGATTAAATTCTGGATTCAAAAGTTTGTGAGGCTATTAGAAAAATCCTTCAGAAGTTAATTAATTTCCGTCGAGGGGTACGAACTACTTCTTCAACCTAATATTATGAAACTGTTTGTTATTACTATATTGCCTCATCTGTTGAATTCTTTTTGTAGATTTTTAATAATTAGTTTATGAATGGGACCGTATAACCGTGATATATTCAAATATGTATAGACGACCAGCAAAATTGCAAACATACATTAATTTTAGTATGGGCAGAGATCTTTAAAATAACTATTATATTTCTATACAGTATTTAAAATTCACCAATTGTACCAGCCATTTATTAATTACACGTTATAAGTGTCAGGAGTATTATGTATAGTATATATGTAGTTTATGTATCAGAACACTGCACTAGACATCTAAATATATGAGAGGATGAGAACTAAAAATTAACAGCCCTACGGATCCCTGAGTTTTACAGTTGTACCCTACCACATAAGTAGTGAATATATAAATAAGTACGGGATGTCTACACCAAGAGACCTAAGGAAATAGAGCCCTCGGGTAGGATCAGAGGTTCAAGGTGAAGGGATCTCAAAGGTATCGGGCAGGCTCACCACGAAAATTCAATTATAGGTATTGATTACAGATTATTATCTTAAGATAATTATCTGTATATATATATTACTTAATAATTAATTAAGCGACCAGATAATTAATAATTATGTTAGTTTAAACCTAATAACAGAAACCTAATTAATATTATTACAAGCATCATTAACCTTCTTTCAAAATGAAAGTGAATTCTTTACCTACGCATATAATTTTGTTTCGGCTTCTGTTTTTAGACGAATTTCAAAGGGATGAAAAATAATTATTAGAACAAGGAAAGTGCGTTGCTTTCTGCAAATCAAATAAATAATAGAACTGATATAACTCAATAAGTTCAAAGGTTAATAAAGATATTTTTGACATTGACAATTAAAGTTTAGTTACAGAAGCGAGACTAGCGCCAAGTACGACTTCCGTATGACAGATTCGATTAAATTTTTGACATACGGCCGTGCGATTCTGTTAATCCGTGAGTTCACCTCGCACTAACAACGCTCCCGTCGTCACTCACGTCATTTTTGGACTCACTCATGGTATTCTGTTAAGCAATTTCACATTACGTCTTGACAAGCGGAGGGAGCTTGTAGTTTATTGATTATCAGAATGCCAAATCGTAAAATGACTGCTTCACGACAGATTTGAGCGCGACCGCCGCGCCGCTGCGAAAACCGCTGTGAGAGTTCGAAAAGTGAGTTACAGAATCGCAAGGCTTAGCGTTAACTTTGGTTTGTGAGGGCCTTCGGTTATGAGTTTCTTCAAAATATATTGTTCGATATTAAATTGAGAATAGAAATGGAAACTACTTCCCATTGGCCTCTTGTCCAACTACAACTAGTAGAGGTGTGAGGTCTCTCTGCATCTTCTACCGCATATACCACGGAGAGTGTTCAGTTAACACTGGCCCGTACAGTGAAGGAATACATCGTGAGGAAACCGGCGTTAGAACCAAAAAGTCAAAAGCGTGTGGCATCGAAGGCTGATCACCTACTAGAAAAATAGAGAAATCTGAGGCCCAGACCTTTAGGGTCAGTTGTATTATGACCTGTACCTCACTATTTCCCGGTTCACACAGTCACAGAGTATTGGTTCAGTAACTCGCACATAGTTGATAGAAGCTACAGAAGCGACAAAAATCTGACCTCCATAATTAAAAACAAAGTTCAAGCATTTATAGTAACACAATTTAAATGCTTCATTAACTTATTTGCACTGAAGCTTCGAAACATTTGTATTACAAAGAAGTTTCACGCTGTAGCGCTCGAAAGTTAGCATTTTTTATCTGTATTTTTAATGTGGCGCTCATGAACGTCAGATGCTTTTAGTAAGTTTAGTAAGTGTACATCAACTTATAAACCGCAGTAATTAACCAAATCTTAGAAGGCCATTAACGCATTCGCGAGGCATTGTGACAATCCATGGGCGGTCATAACATCATGTGCTGCCCGTTTAAAAAATACTTATACATTTTGCATTAGAACAAATTATAGAAATGATATGCCCATTATTTGTTTTTATGTTTTAGTCAGTTTGAGCGTCATATTAAATGCTCTTTAAAATATGTTAAAAAACATGTGTGTGTACTTATGTACACGCGTTATAAGTTATACTTCTTTGGCGTAACAAGATCAAAATCTATTTAAATTTTTATCTTTTGCCTTATTCTACGTTTGTAGAAAAGACGACACTAACAATAGAGAAAAGGTATTGAATACATTGAAAGTTTTATTATAACGCATTATCTAGTTAAATAAAGTTTATTAAAATATCACAAAAACATAATTAAAGAAATTGACATTTTTTATTTTAAAATGTTGACTATGCTAACTTGAGGGTGTCGGTTTTTTGTGACGGTGTAATGCATCGTAAAAATTTACTCTCATCATTTTACCTTAACGCGCCAAAAGAAGTATAACTTCAAAAAGAATACACACACCAAAAATGTACATACAACACAATCGTAGTAAATGTAAATTTACAATTAATTTAACTTCTTTTCTGACGTTCATAAGAGTATCTACTTGATTACCTATATGAATAAAGTTATTTTGAGTTTGAGTATATTCATAAGATAATTAAAATTATCATAAAGCTTTCGTCTGCACAGTTCAATGCTCTCACATCATTTATCTAACAATGACGTACAAAGAGTTTTACTTTAGAAAAACCTAATATCATTGAAAGCCATTCCAACCCTTTTTGTGACGCTTACATTTTTCAGAACCGAGCGAATACGACGCAATTTGTATCTTCAACATTCGTATTACTCTACTGGGTCTTTTATACGGGGACATGCTTGCATACTGCCCCAGGTATGCCTACATCACCAATCTGTATGATGATATTTGGGTGAGAGATTTATTTATATATTTGCAGTATTCCTACAGCTTATACACAATACTTATTATACAATATGTAAACAATTACATTTTACTCAAAAGGAAACGGAATACACAATCAATCATATACATAAAACACAGTTAATACTTATAAAATACTTATACAAAATATAATAAATTGTAAGATGCAAAGCCATTATATTGTTACGAAGACAGGTCGACTGCAATGTTTTTAGATTTTTCCACTACTTAAAGAACTTTTCAGCGGGCTGAAATGTGATTGCTGACCGTTTCAGGGGAGGGTCAATCACATATTAGAAAATCGTAATTTACACAATGTTTTCAGGCCTGGTTATACCCCTTTGATGAAGGAATATTCTAGAACGAATTTCCTAGGTGTGGGACAAGGACGGTATGATACAAGGACGGTAGTTATATTAAATATATCTATTTGCTGGTAATTTGTTTTATAATGTAAGGGTATACAATACATCACTGAATTACGTAAATAGTTTAATATTTTTTATAATATAAAACTTTTCGTTTCTAATATGTATTAGGGTAAAATTGGTTAAGGTTTCTGATAGAAGGCCGTTTCAGAGCCAATTTAACACGAGATCCGTTAAGAAAGGTTTTAGAAAAGCTTTTTAGAAAAATATAAACTCCCAAACATTGAATTATGTAAATCTATTAAGTTTAAGTTTAAATAGGTTAAGTAGATCCAGAGTAATCTCTGGATCTACTTAACCGACTCAGAAAAATCTTTTAGCAATAGAAAGTCACGTTGTGATTGTCATAGGCTATATAATATTAGGACGGCAGATGTCTATTGTCTATGGATAAGCTAGCTGTGAAACAACCAAGTCTAGTCAATCGCTCTAGGCCACTGCTGCTTCACGGCAACGCTAGACCACACACTGCACAGCAGGCTGCTACCAAATTAGAGGAGCTTCAAATGGAATGTCTAAGACATCCACTGTACTTGCTTATCCCCGGACCTTGCTCCAACAGATTACCATATTTTTTTCGAAATTTGGATAACTTCTTGCTTGGATTGGATTGCTTCTTGAAGGTAAAAAATTCAACTCTCATGGGGCAGTGAGTCGAAACCGCCTTCAAAGATTTAATTGATTCCCGTACGAGTTTCTTTAGTAAAGGGTTCGATGAACTACCAATAAGATGGCAAAAGTGGCATGGCATAGATAGCAATGGTACATAGTTTGATTAATTAAAAATAGTCTATTTAAAAAAATCTATTTTTTGTATATACAAAACGTCAATTTCATAAGGACCTAATATGAAGCTAAAATAAAGCTGAAAATGAAAACTTTTTTGTGATTTCCAAAGTAGGAGAAAGAACGGTCGAACGAAAACGTTTCCTACGAACGCAGCGCTGCCTTAACCATGAGAGAGATATGATAAAGCTTGATAATGTCCACAAAAAAGTCAGCGACTATTAGTCCGTCGGTTTATCAAACTCAAAATTACTGCACGCAAAATATTGCGGTTTTACATCTAGAATGATTCATGAATAAGGTTTAGGTATATAATTTTTCAAGGTTTATGGGTCACGGTTGCCCGTGCAACGCCGGGGCGGGTCGCTAGTAGGTAATAAAGGTATAACGCGTAATGAAGTGTACATAGACTAACAATTACTAAATCATATTTCACAGTTTTTATTTTGCGTGAGAGAATAATTGTTTAGCGGATCGAAAAATTTTTCATCCGAATTTCAGACCGATTCAATGAAACTGATTGAGCACTATAACGAATTTATTGTGTGATTTTTGATTTGACGCGGTTTAACTCTTAAAACCATATTCTGACAAGTATTATTTAATTATTTGATAAAAATCATTTATTTCACGGAGTCATATGAAAAATCAACACCAAATTGCGCTTAGGCTTACAGCGCTCCCTCTATGAAGTGTCTGAGAATCAACATTTACATAGTTTTTAAGTGCAATAGCAAAGCCAAAGAAGGATAGTATCAAACGAAGCACCACCACAAATTACGAAATACCACCCGTATCACCTTGACGTCAGTCGTTCCACAACTAAGCGTTTCTTTGCAGTTTTTGCCGAACCAATTATACGTAAGGTCCTTCAAGAAAAGAGCGTACAAATTCTCAAAAGGCCGCAACGCACTTGCGAGTATTCTGGAGATGTTCGTGTTCTGTGATCGGCGGTAACACTTAACAACGAGGTTCCTACCCGTTTGCCTCGTTGTATAAAAAACAAGACTTTTTGTTTATTTCCAAGTGATCTTAGTGGTTTGTGAAACCACACATAGAAGCCTCCTGAGAAGTGCGAATGTAAAACCACAGACTCATGAGCCTCATGAGACCACAGAGCGTCATGGAATAGAGATTCTGTTGACCAATGAGAAGCAAACGGAACGCCGATACGGGAACCTGGAATTGATGGTGCGTTGTTAGCACTTTCTGGCTCGTTCTTTATTATGTACAGCTTAGCTTAAGATTATATTTTAATTTATGACTAATCGTTTGTTTATTGTGTATATATAATTTTATATATTTATGGAGAAATGCAGCAAAATTCAAAATATTTATGCTAAGGGAACGGAAAAATGTCTTGAAATACGAGGTAAAAATATATGTAAGAAAGTAGGCAAATTGTATACCCATACCTCGTTCACGATTGCATTCACTTGTAAATACAGCAAGCTCTTTATATCTTGAATATAGGCAAGCTCATCTAAAGCCTATCTCGCGATCTTTTCATATAAAATGTGGAAGAATTTCGATAAAAACGCCTGTATATATTTATTTTTCTAGATAGTTTTAAGAGCAATGATGGCCTAGTAGCTTGACCGTGCGACTCTGAACCGTGAGTCCGATCGATTTATGCCTGTGCACTGATGGACATTTCTATGTTAACTTATTTTTTTTTTTAACACTCGTTCCTACGGTGAAGGAAAACATCGGAAACTGGCATGCAACCCAAAAATCGGCGGCGTGTATTAGGCACTACTGAACTACGTATCTATTAAGGCAGAATACCACCCGTTTCACCTCGACGTCCGCTGTTCCACAACTGAGAGTTTTTTTAAGGCAGTTTTTGCCGCGCACTATGGAACCAGCTGCCCACTGAAGTATTTCCAAATCAATTCGAATTTGGGTCCCTCAAGAGCAAAGAGCGTACCAATTCTTAAAGGACCGACAACGCACTTGCGAGCTCTCTGGCAACGTGAGTGTCCATGGGCATCACATCACTTAACATCAGATGATCCTCCTGCCTCTTAACTAAAAAAACGGATACCGATATACAGATAAAGTTTTTACCAGCATTTCTTTGGAATCCAAATACGACCAGTCATTGATAAGTCATTTTAAATAATAGTCCTTTAGCGTATACATATATTGGAGGTCGTATTATGAATTCTACTTACCGAACACCTTTTAAAATAACAAAAGTACAAAAATGTATGTTTAAATGTCAGTCACCCTTAACGGATAAAGCGTGGGTCCAGTATCACGCGATAAATGGTGATTCACAGGTCGCGGGTTCAACGCCCGATCTCGATTCATTGATTTGCATGTTGCTTTTCTTCGTGGTCGCATGACAGAGCGTTTTGGTACAATATTTCATCATTAAATTTAATTGAAATAAACGTTCTATTGTTTTGCGTAACTTCCGTGTTAAACGATGTTTTCTTCGTATTTAATTAATTATGGTAATATAGTGTAAAGTCTTTATAATGAATTTCAAGGGAGCGAGCATTTTTTTTTTCGTTATAGTGAGTTAACGTTATAAAGAGAGAAGGAAAACAAAAAGAAACAAATTAAACCAATTACAATAATTTCAATTTTTTTTACTATAAATAGGTTAATTATTCTAAACACATATATTCTGTTAACTTTGCCTGACGTGTTTCGCTATGACAGCCAATGTAATCTAAAAATCATGGCACACGTGTTAATGCAATTAACAATAACAAATGCTAGACTGTTTATGACCTCAGGTGTCTCTTTTCTTCGTAAGAGAGTGGCTATTGCGTTAGAAAGAGCGAATGAATCTATGGTGTTTGTCCAATACCAATATAATATATAATCCAAACAAATTATATCCATAGTTGCTCCCCCCACTTTGAAATCAATTTTTCTTTAGTTTTTTATAAGTTATGAATCGATGTTTTCTTTTCTTTTCGTGTTTGTTATACCAATAAGTACTTGTCACATGAAAAATGCCCACTGATAACTAAGCAACGGAGGCGCCAATACCCGGAAGTATAGTAGGTACGTATGCTTGATCAATAAAAAAAAACTATAATTTGGGCTGCTTTAACTTAATTATAACATGTGGATGGATTTTTTAGACTTTAAAAACCTAATAAAAATCAGGGGTATCGCTTCGGGATCATCATTTCTTCATAGTCTTCTGGCTCAAATTTTGTTACCACAAATCATATCTGGGACCGAAAAATTTTGTAGTACTTTAAATTTTGTAGTAATAATATACAAAGACAAAAGCTTGAAGGCTAAAAATAATCTTAGTGTCGCTACGATGTGAAGTGTAATGAGCCGCTTCATGTTCCTGGTTGGCCTGATTGGATTCGTCCGACATGAAACAATAGGGCTACCACAACCGATATAATATTTGTTATAGAATCATAAACTATCTGCACGAATATTATAAAGAAGAAATAATGTATTGTTCACATTGAATAAGCCCTAAACGACTGAACCGATTTGAATAATTCCTTAGAGTCCTACATTATCGTGTTCATCATAGGCTAAATTATTTTAATGCAAGCAACTTATGATGTAACTTCGATAATGTAACCAAAGGTGTGGAAAAAAATCATATATCGCGTATGCAGCGAAAACTATTGACAATAGAGCAAAGTGATGTACTACAGTTTTATAGATGACATAAACGTCTAAGATATCATATATCTAATTATTACATTTAATAAAATATCCCGCCGTGCGAAGCTGGTACGAGAAAATATTTAGTAACTCTAAGTCTGATTATACCGTATTAACTAAAACTATCTCGTTTTATCAACGTATAAATACAATTTGAAGGAAAGAGATGAATGAGTACTTGAAACAAATTGAATTGATTACTTTCATAAAAGGGCTTTTCAAAACAAACAACCAACAGTAAACAATTTTGTTAATATAATGTGTTTATTTCGGAATCTCGTCTTAGATTTATACTTGTGTGGACACGTTTATCACGTCTCTCATCCTCGTTCGATTAAAAAAGCTGGGGCGGCCGCAGTGCAGGCGGAAAATAATAAACGGCTCAAATATAAGAGACTTTCCTCCAAGTTCGATTTTGTTCCCTTTGGAGACTCTTGGACTCGACTCGTGTGGTTCAAGTGCACAGGCGCTAACTAAAGATATAAGTTGGCGCCTGATAGATAGCACCGGTGACCAGAGCTGGTGCTTTCCTAGCCGAACGAATAAGTATCGCAATACAGCTAGGAACTGCCGCCAGCGTTAAAGGTACGCTCTGGCACAGGTACCAACTTTTTAAATTTGCTTCAATTTTCTTTTTATTATTTTTATTATTACTATGTAGGTTAAGCAAATTTTAAATACTGTATATTTGATTGTTATGATAACTAATAAACAATTACAGTCTTAGATTTCACCATTTAAGCCATGGACTTTTCTGTCTGTGTGCGTCCGCAAGTAATAATCGCTCGTACGGAGGACGAAGTACAAATTAGAGAAATTTGAGGCGAAGACCAAGGGTTGCAGCGCCACTGTTTTTAATCTCGCAACTAGAAATTTCATTCGAAATAATTTAATTGAAAAACATGCTTTCAAGTGGTTACTTAAAGATGTTTCTATTAAAGGGCAACCCTGCAAGCAACATGCGGTCAGTACGGGTGACATGCATGCTTCATCTCCGTTGTACGCTCCGGTAACTCAATAATGCTGTGGTAAGTGTCGCAATCACAAAATGTCTTTTGGTACTTGAAAATCTAATACAAAAAATGTTTGTACAAGTTTAATATAGATTAATTGACGGGAGATTTTTATAATTTAGGTTATGTTTTGCGATTGAAAACCTTGAGGTTTAAAGGAAAACACTACTGCTATGATAAGTTCGGTTCTAAATAAAAAGAAATAAACCAATAGATGAAGTCAATTATAAAGACAAACACTAGCAGCTAAAGCTTTGAGGTCAGTCAAAGTATTACAAACAATTTTTTTAAACTTCTAATTTTAAGTTCCAATTATCGTATTACATATTAAAACCCTAAAACTAATATAAGAGGAAAGATTTGTATTCGTATAACGAAAAAACGAAAAAACTGGATCGATTCTAAAAATTCCTTGAAGAATGCTACCATATTCCTAGCTATACTTATTTCTAAAATATTTTAAAAATAAATGTCTAGATGTGCGATGCCGGGTCAGGCTTTTACATATTCTTAAACCCACTACTACCTACGGGGCTTAATGATTATCTACTATATAAAAATAAGTCGGGTTTTCCTTCCTGACGCTATAACTCCAAAACGCACGAACCGATTTCCTCGGTTTTGCATTCGTTGGAAAGGTCTCGGGCTCCGTGAGGTTTATAGCAAAGAAAATTCAGGAAAATTTCAACAGAAAAGCGGGATCACCTAACGAAATGTTACATAAAACGAAGCCATCTGGTGGCGAAACGGAGTTCGCCAAGTTTGCTAGTTGTATATAATTCTGGTGTTTTAGCCTAGAAACCTGTTTCGTATTAATAGACGAAAAGTATAGTATTTTCTTTGATTGACATAACCTTTACACATTTAAAGAAAATACTTTTTAACCGGATTAAAGTTATGTATAATTATAAATTTACAATTATTTAATATAATTTTTTAATATAATTTTAAATTTATAATAATACATAACTTTAATCCGGTTAAAAAAGTTTTTTCTTTAGACGAAAAGTACTTACTAGTCCAAAAATACTAGTAAAACACATGCAGAAATCTGTCTCCCTGTTGCTTCAACGTTCCTTTGATCAATATTTCACAGAATTTAATCTAAATCGTGAATATAACACCATTTGCAACTACATGTGGGAAACTGTCCGAGTGAACAACTTTCTAATTAACGTTCTCTCGCTACTGTCCCATATTTATTGTCCCGTATGCCCCTAGCTCTCATTTAAATATACGTCAACGTATTGCGTCTAGAATATTAAATTTTAATACATTAAACTGTGTTAAAGCTAATTTCTAGTGCACTTTACCGAAATTTTATGTAAAAACTTTATTATAAATTAATGTTTTTTTTTTTAAATAATAATATTAATCTAAAGGAGCTATAATCCGTGCGTGGTAGCCTTCTGTCTAAAACATGTTTGTATTTGAGACATGCCGGTTTCCTCACGATGTTTCACGAAACGGAGATCGAACCGAGGAAATCAGGGATGAGAGTCGGCAGCTGCACTTCTGATAGTATAAATTTTATAAATAAGGGAATCTTTATGCAATATTATTCATTATTAGTTTTGTTATAAAAAAATAAATAAATCAGTGGCGCTATAACTTCTTAGGTCTTGGCCTCAGATTTCTGAATTTGTTTCATGATCATTTTTAAATCTAATAGGCAAGTAGGTGATCAGCCTCCTGTGCATGACACACGCCGTAGACTTTTTGGGTCTAAGACATGTCGGTTTCCTCACGATGTTTTCCTTCACCGTTAGAGCGAATGTTACATGCGTACATAGAAATAATGTCCGTTTGTGCACAGCCGGGGATGGAACCTACGATATCAGGGATGAGAGTCGCACGCTGAAGCCACTAGGCCAACACTGATCACTCCTCCTTACCATTACCATACCATTACTATTAACATTAAACCAATATTAGTTTTGTTATTATGTTTTTGAAGATCTATTTCTTAATCTTTGGTCACATAATCGCGCGGCACTTTAACAATCTTCTGTTTAAGATGTCTTTTTTATTTATTCATCTGTTTATCGATAAATTACGTCCGGTACCACGCACCCAGTAACTGCAAGTAAAATCGTAATAAAACGAAACGGTGTGGGAAAATTGAAAAATGAAAATATCGTTTAATATCAGAAATCGTTCGTATTTAGGTAACGAGTTTCGATACTCGCCTTTTATCGGAAATATATTTGGCTCGGCCATATTTCCACATTATTAGAGTTTTATTATACATATATTATTTTTTTTGAAGTGAAACTTCTTTAGGCGCATATGAGGGTAAAATTTTTACGGATGAAACGCAATAATAATAATATTAGCGTCACGAATATGTGCAGCGTTTTTGTCTAAAAAAAGGGAGAGATCGATTGAGACCGTTTGAGAGAGGGTGAGAAAGGGCGAACATCGCATCATGTATTTGTATACCTATATTTGTGAATATAAATATACAAATACATGGAGTTCATATACCGGTACATGAGCATCTGGCTTTTACCTTAGTAATAATTAATTTACAAAGAAGTTTCACTTCGGACATGTGTACTTTGTGCGCACGCACTTTTTTTCAAGTTTCAGAACTAATACTGTAAAAGATAAGTTTTATCAACATGCAATGAATGTTAAAAAAGGCTATCAAAACTTACTAAACAAAAATCTATATATATTTACAATTTAAGTATATTGATATGAAATACACCTTCGGAAATTAGAATTATAATAATTAAATGTGTGGCACTCGGGGACTGCCGCGGTAAAGCTATTGCATAGCATTTTTTATCAACTTATGCAATTATAATTATCTACCAATCTACCACTCTACCAGACTCAGACTAACACGCCTATATACTCTGTCTCACTCTACGCGTACCGACTGCATCGGCCGCGCTTAAGCTACGTCACCGATCTCGTCAGAGAGATGTGAATACGCAATATGCGTTCTGTCCCACTCTAATGCATCTGCGGCTACATCCGTTACGGAATTGCTTGATTCGGTCGCTGCGCTCAAAGCCCGCGATAAAATCTATGCAATAGCTTAAAAATATTCTTGATCTAGTAAAGGCGTAAGTAGCGTTTTAGAATTAAAAAAAAAACATTTATTAAAACAGACATCACACACAAATTGTTGCATAGTTCCAAAAGAACAAAGAAATACTATAAACACATACAAAACAAATAATTCATTGCCGCAGCGTTGTCAAAGAAGAAAATTATGTAAAATATACGCACAGTTCAACAAACGTTGTTTGTTGCTTGTGTAGCAACAACCCCTTTTTTAGTCTAACATTTTTAGGCGATTTATTTAACAAAACACAGACCTATTTTGAATTTTTCAGAAGAAATGCTAATAAGGTTCTATTACGAATCTCGTAAATCGTACAAAATTAAACCGACATGTTTTACTAATTACAAAAATAAAGATACAAGTGCACTCTCGCCCAGCCTCTAAAAATAATTAAAAAGCGCCTTTGCTTTTAAATAACTTTAATGAAATCCCTTTGCACATCTCGCGCTGCCGAACTAAATTAAAATTTAGATATTTTGATAATATGCTTAACAACTATTTATTAAAAAGTCTAACTGCACTCGTTTAAGTTAAAGTACTCTTTTCTCTTTTTCTGTTCAATTGTGTTAACGGATTAAAGAGACAGGCGACTTAAGTTGAAACGGTGGTTAAGTTTTTATGAATAAGCAGGTAGGTAACTGATTACTGATTCTACTTATAGTGCCATCTAGATCTTTGACGAGGTTAACAATGAAACATAGTGCTTCGACCAAGCCATTCAAATTTCCTTTTCTTTTTGTTCTTCTGCATTCTGTCCAGCTCGGTTGTATCTCATTCGCGGTCTGCCCAAGATATTTTAAGCAAACGTCTATAAAGCCAGAACTCTAAAGCTTCCAGTTTTTTTGGAGATTCTACGCCTTTGACCAGTAATTATTTGTTCATAAATCTATAGGTCATAGTTTAATGATTTAAAATTCATCTTCAAGAGTGTAGGACCTTTCAATCCCTACATACGGCTTCTCCGACATTACTGCTGCTATAAAAATGTAATTGAATTTCGAACAGTTCTTACATTAGTCGCTCTTTAACGTACACAACAAAATTTTATTTTGAGCAATTACAAAACTGTCATATACGTAAAATAGATAATTTAGATTATTTTTCCACGGTTTTTTCTCACATGTTAATTGCACATAATATACAAGAAAAAATCGAGTTCCTATGCTAGTTAATAACGATAGTGATACCGACGTTTTTGTGTGCTAATTCGATATAGTTCTCTCAATAGCGATGCTGTCTTAGCTAATGTCGCAAGTTTTGGATCGAAAGTTACGGAGTCCAGGTGCTGGCGCACAGCTGAGTTTCTATGTAAGAACAGACGAAAATAACATCCTTAATCACTAGGTTGCCACCGCTACCTTTAAAACATTAACATTATATTATCATAATACATTCCGTAAATAATTTCCAACCATCCAATTAGTCAATGTGAATTTGATATTAGCTCAAGCATCCAAGGAACTTCTCGACAAAGGAATTTCAAATACATTTCGGGAATTCTATAACTTCCAACATACTTGTATTACATGTTAAATGTTTATTTTATTAAGTATGAATTTAGGAAACTTCGAGGGATCATTCTGGAATCTCTCGTCAAAGTTCGAAGCCTATATTGTTGATATAACAACGTCTATTGTAGTTTCGTCCCTACAGCTCTCAAACTCGTCAAAACACCCAGAATAGTTTAAAAGTAGGTTAGAAAAAAATGAATTCTATAGTCTTGCCTAAGCTTATAAAACGATTGAATAAGTTTGTTCTTATTTAAGTATAGGTAGTATATAGAGAGGTCTAGTCTCATCCCTGTGGTCGTAGGTTCGGTTTCCGGCTGCATTAATTGACTTTCTGTACGTATTTAACACTCAATCTCACGGTAAAGGAAAACGTCGTGAGAAAAGTGGCATGTTATAGACCCAAAATGAGCACGAAAGAAATACAGAAGTCGGAAGCCCAGACCTAAAGGTAAAGGTTAAATTCCCAGAGCCACGGTTAACATATACATAAACTGTAATACTTTTATGAATAAAGTCGATAAGGAGTGATTATAAATGATTTCATTTATACGTAAGCTCAAGAAAAATGTGTCCATAAACTAAAGAGTAATTACGATCCATAGATTACAAATCGTACAATACGCACTTACATAGAACCTTTTTCAGTAAATTTACTCGTTCAATTGAAGACCAAGAATTTTCTGGTTCCTTATCAGTTTCCTATTAAAATTTACAAAGAAATATTGATTCAAATGTATCACAAGCATTTTTACATACAAGGCGTGAAAAACTTTTAAGTTTATTGATTGTTCCCGGACTGAGGCGTCAGTTTGGCGGTACTGGGCTTCGTAAACAACACTATTAGGGATAGTACGGCGTCAATGTGCTGACTTTCACAAAGAAAACTCAACGGTGTCGTGTTATTATGATACAAATTTGTATTTGATATGTGTATAAGAGAGTGATACTCAAATGTGCTGCAAAAATATTTATTTTAAGAAACAACATTTAGAGTTTGTTATTTCAATTGAAAATCACTTTTATCCTATTTCTTTTATAATTCATCCAAAATGTACTCACAACAAAAACTGCGTATTCAAATTAAAATGACTAACACACACATAGATAAACAAAACTAGCGTCTTTTCCACAGACTAACAAACAAAATTAAACGAACATCTGTAAAAACAAAATAGATAATTAATAATCTATTTTAAGAAATGTAATTATTTCTTTAGATGTGTAACAATTTTTTAAATTTTCATATCAACAGTGTGAGTTACACTTCTTCCTTTTCGTTTACGCTAAAAAGAGATACCTAGTACTGTTTTTAAGAAAAATAAGTAAGCAATTAGTATCGTATGGAGAACTTAATCTAATCGTAAAATATATACTTTAGTCTCTTTCTGTTAAATAGGGTTGACGATGTGATGAAAAGAGACGTATGTATAAGTATAGCTTTAACGGTGGCATTGGACTGTCTTCTTTTTTTGATGATGGACATCATTTGATGTGCGCTATCATTATATCTAATAAACATTTAATGAAAAACTATCTTCATACAAAATATAGTTTTATATATTCTATTTAGTATTGTTTCACGTATATATAAACCATGAAAGTATCTGGTCACCAACACACACAGGGATGTCTAATATAGGATATTAGCGTTAGTATGATAACCATATAATATTATCATTATTAAACAAATAAATTAAATACAATTAAATAATAATAATAAATGTAAAGGCAATCATGTAATAATTGTATAAATTAGATATTGTATAAACTTTGGATGCATATATATACAAATACATACAAACAACACTGTTCTTATTAATACCATTTTATATTTACAAAGTACATCTATGTTAATACAATTATCGGGTCACAGTGGTTTTAATCGAACTCCATAACATCTTGACCGATTTTTATAACTTTTTTTAAATATTCGGTCGGTCTAAAAATAGGTCGCAAATCACAGAGGACCCACCCCAATTTTAATATTATGGCATTAAAATAGATATAACGCTTGCTAGCGACCCCTTTTTTAAATTAAATTAATAAATAATAAAAAAATAATAAACTACGAAAATGTTTACTAGAAATTATTTATGGCAGCACAACTTTTGCCCAACTAGCTATTGTATTAATATTTTACAATGGAATGTAAAAACTAAATTTAAACTGTAACACGTTTAAGTGAGTTTTGGATGTAGTCCCGACGGTTTTGCTGGAAGTCCATTCATCATTTAATACTAAAACTTATGTACACTACATGAGCACATGATTTACGATTCAGTGTAAAAACCGCGTTTGATCAAGTTGGAAGTTCTATATTAAATACACAAATTGCGCTTCATTTATAACTCTTGGGAAATTTCTACTTTATTGATCATTTTCATGTACTAGTAAATCACAAGCAGTGTTTATCTAAATGCTTTAGCGTGCGACTCTCATCCCTACATACATACACACTACGGTCTACCGGAGAGGTCCACCTGTGCAGGTATGCCTGCGCAGGTCAACCGAACAAAGGTAGCGTGTATGGGGACGTTCCGGTACCGTACGGTGTCACTAGAAAGAATCGATTTTCGATCTTGCGCCGGTCGCCTGCACAGGTTCAAAAACCTGCACAGGTCTATTCCCACACACATTCCGGTCTACCTGCGCAGGCATACCTGCACAGGTGGACCTCTCCGGTAGACCGTAGCGTGTATGGCCGGCATAAGGTAGTAGGATTGAATACTGTGCTACCAATGGACTATTTACGAGTGTGTGTATCTGAAGGCCAACATCGTGAGAAATCTGGCATGCTTTAGACACAAAAAGTCGGCGCCGTGTGTACAGAAATGATCACGAAGCTAAAAGGTTTTTTGAAGTTATACTTCTTTTGGCGCGTTAGGGAAATAAATTTTTACGAAGCACGCACACCGTCACAAAAATCCGACACCCTCACATTAGCTATAGTCAACATTTTAGTTTTTTTCTATTGTTAGTGTCGTATTCTACAAACGTAGAATAAATTTTTTATCTTGTTACGCCAAAGAAGTAAAACTTCTAACGCGTGTACATAAGTACACACACGATTTTTTAATATAAAAACGATGGTTCAGGTTGGTAATTCATTTATTAAACCTAATTAGTACGAAGTATTATGTTAAAGCAAAACAAAAGAAAGACATTGCTAAAGCCTTATGGATCGTCGATTTCGCTATTAACTTTGTGAAAAATCTCATTCGTTACCTGTTTTAACGTCAGAAATATATTTTCGTGATGCCTTTTAAAGAGCTCTCAACAATTTCACGCCCCATCTAAGAATTACTCTAAGGAAGCGTTTAAAAACCTTTTGAGGGATAAGGAAAGACAATGCCTTTTTCTCTTTGAAAATAATCCAAGTTTCCTAGATCTTTGCGGAGTTAAATTTTATAAGCTAGCTTTTCCTTTTAGCTCGAGGCGCGTCAACAAGATAGCTTAAAACTTTACATTATTGTAACACTAATATTATAATGAGAAAAGATTAGTTATTATGTATTCTTTTGTAATGAAGCTATGCGAAACCGATTTTAAAATGGCACTTATTTAGCTGCATTATCAACTTGTAACACAGGCTGTACATGACATACATCATTAATTTATCGATAGTTGAAGGCATCTTCCCTGAAGAACTAAAAATATCAATCACCAAACCATTATCAAAATGAGCAAAAACACAAACCAATAAGTTTAATTTCCATATTATCTAAATTTTTGAAATGTATAATCAAATAGAGAATTTCCTTTTATCACGAGTAAAAGACAACCCCTTCATCTGTAGTAAAATGAATCTCGAATAAAATAATTTATTATAGTTAAGAACTCGACTACTCCTAACCTCAAACTCGTAAAAAGGTTTACAAATACTCACAACTTTGAAACTATGTACTAATAAATAGCTCTAAAGATATTATCTTGATATTACCAACTGTTTGGCGACACCTGCGCGAAGCTTTAGCATCAACTAAATATTAACTTTGTCCTTGTACTGGAAAATTGCAAAATGAGATTGCAACTAACATAATATGCAGGCGTTTAGGTAAGTGATATACAGGAAATAATATGTAAAACCCGTTTAAAACGATTTTATGGGTAATCCAAAAGCGTTTTATGTGGGAGAGTGGTTTCGTAATTGGCCGTTTGTTATCTACGACTCTTAGTGGAAATCTGTTGGAAAAAGTACCAGGACGTCATCAATTAGAAAGAGGCGGAGATGTAAAGTCGCATGTACCAGCAATAAAGTACCAAAACGACGCGAACAGAAATTTATTTCACATATTATGTAATAGAGTACAAATATTACTTACTGTCGCCAAAGGAATCTTCAATTCGGTCTGCTTTTGTTGGTAAAATTGTTAGATGTCACGGCGTCGGTATTTAGGAATGTCCAATAACATAAAATTCAACTATTAAATATTCCAATATAATCCATTTACAAATGGCCCCTTCCTTTATAACAAAATTTCCAAATCTATGGATTCTGAGATCGTAAAACTATCCAGATATAAACTAGCAAGTCACATAGAAACTACACTAGCCAAATTGGATTTCGAATCTACAGAGGCATTACTACATATTATCTTGGTATGACTTTGAGGTTTCATAAACTAACACAGACACAGTGAACGATCATAACAACTTTCAGCTACACTCTCAGATACATGCACATACACACCTATTCACACACTCACTCATTCACTTCATTAGTAACACTAAGTTTATAACTATTATTATTACTATTTTTTAACTATTTTTATCATGTACCACGTAATAATTGTTTTTCTAGTTACCCACAACACAGGGCCTCCCTAGTGTGGGGACTAGCGATATATGAATTCTGTCACAAACCCTTTTGTCATAAATAAAGTTTTTATTATTATTATTATTTGTAATTCACCGAACACATGCAAACATCAATACGGCGTTAGTCGAATATAGAAAATCTCGCATTTATATTACGCTTTGTGAAATAAACAAACATTGCCCTAGCAAATAGGAAACCGAAGAGGGAAAAGGTAGGAAAACATTGCGGAGGTCCATTGTTTGCATAGCCCAACATAAATACAGCACAGGAAACTTCAACGCTGAATGTCTACACAGCATTGGTTTCCCTAACATCTCAAAGCTATGTAAAGTGTATCCGGCCAATCTAAATATTTAAATCTAATGTACGGATGTAATTTTTTCACAACGTGGGATTGGTTTTTTTTAAATATCTATTGAGAATAAAATAAATAAATCAGTTGCGCTACAACCACTTAGGTCTTGGCCTCAGATTTCTGAATCTGTTTCATGATCATTTTAAATATAATAGGCAAGTAGGTGATCGGCCTCCAGTGCCTGAGACACGCCGTCGACTTTTTGGGTCTAAGACATGTCGGTTACCTCACGATGTTTTCCTTCACCGTTCGAGCAAATGTTAAATGCGGACATAGAAAGAATGTCCATTGGTGCACAGCCGGAGATCGAACCTACGACCTCAGGGATGAGAGTCGCACGCTGAAGCCACTAGGCCAACACTGCTCTACATTTTTTGAGAATAAGAATATTTAATTTGATGACAGTTTGTTCTATAGAGTATAGATGAATAAGGTTTTTTTCTGTAGCCATGGAGGGGTGTTGGCCGACGTGAAAACGGCAAATATATTATTTGGCACTTAGAAATAATACAATTTTGAATACAAATGGCGTGGTTTTGGATTCTTTCAACTTCTGTAAATGTATAATAACACGTTTATTTTTATGTAGGTACATAATTTTATAAATGTCAAGTTAAGGCATCCACATATTACACATTGTAGGCGTGCAAAATGTCAATACAAGTCAATTTGATAATAATAAATTCGAATGTCAAATTTATTCGTACCTTTATGTTTAAGTTACTAAGAATTATTTGAATTATTATTAGTTTTGAAAAAGTATTTTTATTTTTCGGGATATATAATCTGTGACTTATAATAATATAGATATATAATCTATACCCATAATATTTAGGTACAAAGTCCTGGTCAGAGGCATTCGAGATGTGATGTTGGATGAGAATGTTGCGAATACCATGGACTGCAAAAAGAGCCAATAAGTCCATTCTCAACCACCTAAAAATCACCGACTATCGACTATTATTTACAAACGGGTGCTTAGCTACTTTGGCCATATTGCCAGAAGAGAACCGAATAGTCTAGACAATAGACTATCCGCTGGGCTGGTAATAGTAGGGAGGAGTGATGGCAGAAGTCGGGGTCGAACACCTACACGTTGGTCTGACCAAATAAAGACAATGATGGGTCTCATCATCCCTAATGCACTAAAAAATGATTTTGAATTTTACTTCGAATGGTTAAACGCGATCAAGCATGATTCATTTCCCTCTCTCTCAATGCTAGAGGGCTCGGCATTGCGTTGCCGGCCTTTTAAGAATCGGTACGCTCTTTTCTTGAAGGATCCTAAGTCGAATTGGTTCGGAAATACTTCAGTGGGCAGCTGGTTCCACATAGTGGTGGTGCGCGGCTATAACCTTAAAAAACTCTCAGTTGTGGAACGACGGACGTCGAGGTGATACGGGTAGAATTTCGTATTTTGCCTCGACGTACTATGATGAAGCTGCAGGTATTAATCCGAATTCCTCTGAACACTCTCCTTGGTAAATGCGGTAGAAGATACAGACGCCAAGGGATCAAGCCGCTTGGAAAGGGATCGGTCGTCGATGATTCCAACCGCTCTTCGTTATAACGACCAAGTTACGTGCAAAGACATATATTCGTATTTTTTATTGATGTCATTTAATATAGCAATCCTAAGCCAAAAGCTGTGTCAAACTTCTCCTATAGCCTGCAGTATAATTTTCAAAGGTGTTCTAGAACTTTACCACTCATATATCACGACCAGCATTCAATTAAAACTTGTTTACTTTAAACTTTTTGAAACTTATTATGTAACTAACAATATTATGTAACTTCTGTAGCTGCGCAAATCTAGGCAGTAGTTCTTATTTATTTTTAAAATTACTACCCGCATTATTTCAGTCTCAAATAAAAAAAAATGCGCACACCTAGCGATTTAAAAGAGCTCTACTTTACGAGCTCCCCTCTTATAGATTAAAAAATCATAATCAGTCGTGCGATTCGGTGACCACAAACACCGGGGCACGGGATTTTAGCTCATAAATAAGTTCCTTTACATTATGAACATGTGTCGTTTCAAATGACTTGACGAGACAAGTAGCACAAAGATAAATCACATTTGTAATACAAGGATATAAGAATCGAATCCTACGGCCCAAGAGTCTCCACTCAGGGAACAAAATCTAAGTTAAGAAGTCTCTTACATTTCTAATACATTAAAAGCACCTTAAATGCCATTAATATGTCCCAAATACCGCTAAAAACGCTATCGTTGCTTTAAAAATAGGAGTTTGTAATACAGGATAATATCCCCAAGCCACATATTGTCTTTTAAGATATGTAGGGGTTGCGTTTATAACACCTCAGGCCGCATAATTCCACTCGTCGCCTGAGGCTTAGCGTCTCAAACTACCCTTCCCCGTTTAAAGGGTTCACACATTACGGCCATATGACATTTTTTATGGAATTTGTTTATATTACAGCAACGTAGATCTTAAATTCTATAGCTAAGTGCCTTTTTTGTTAGCCAAAATTATACGCATTTTCGGCGCTACAAGCCATATTTTTCTAGAACTTAACTCCAGAAAGTCTGCTACTCATAAAGCCAGGTTAGGCCACTAAAGGTGAGGTGCAGAATCGAACCTTAAAGCTCTAAGTATGACTTCCCGTCGTAGATTACTCTTAAATAACCTCCGGTAGTTTTAACTCTAAAAGAGGCTTTTGGGGTCGATATCTCGTTCTCAAAAACCTCAGCTGTATATATTATTAACCTTAATATTACAAATATACATTCTGGTTAGTAATTATAACTTAAAACTGAACAGGTATATAGTACGGACTACATGAAATGTAATGTGCATACTTAGTTTTGTGGTCACACCCAAAACGAATTAAAATATATATTTATTTGTTAGTTAGCTTATAAGTATAACATTGATTAAAACTAAATTATATATATCTTAAGAAAACTAACTTTAAATATAAAATAAATATATTTTTATAATTATCGCATGCTAATCGTAACGATTTAAAAAAATAATTAAGGCATTATTGAGATATCAGCCATATCTAAACCTATTTTTCGATAAAAAACTTGCTTTATGAAAATTCAATTATTTATAAGATAAAATATTAGACGTAACAATAGGTATACTCAGAACTTTAATTAAAAACCAGTTCTTAAAAGGAAAATAATCAAATGGAATGGGGCGCGTCATTCGAATAATACCTGTGAAATGAGCATTGCATTTCTGCTTCACATCACAAAGGGATGAAATGTCACAAAGCCCTAACAGGTGTCGGAGGGCAGATCTCATTATATGCTAGACAATAAGACCCTTATAGACGCCATGCCATTATATTTATGGGTCATGGTGTGTACATTTTTTACGTTTAATAAGGTAAAATAAGAATGAAATAGACATTGTCTGACGCTGGCTCGCTTTATATTAAGAGGATATATGAGCAAGTTCAGTGTGAATTTAAATGTATAAGAAAATATATTATTTTATTGTTATTATATTTTTTTAAAGGATTTTAGGTTTAGATTCAAAGAATGTTATTTTTACGTTGCTTTATTCTTTTATTCTAAACTTATAAAACAGATAAAACGAACTATACGTGTAACGAAATAAAGAATTTTGAAATTGAATTAAATTATTCTTTTATTTATAAGAAAATATAACTGTCGATTTCGACGTTGACTAAAATTAGATTCTAATTTATTTTACTGAATTTAATTATAAGCGCGATCGGCGAAGGATTTTTAGTTTCGAAGGCCAAGGCTCTCTTTGGGTCACTACGCCAGCAGAGTAAGAATTCTTTACCTATACCAAATGCATGAATTTAAATTTTTAATATTATATTTATTGCGTTAAGCTCCCTAAGCTTTTATAACTTATAAAAGGGTTTTGGTTAAAAGTTGGTATTAGGTAACATTAATTAATTTTTGACGACATCTGACATTCTGGCTTTCATATATACTCCGGATACTTCGATCAACGTATGAAAAAGTGACGGCTAGTGCACATAGGAAGAAAAATTTAATTGAAAATTGGTCCGACAATAGCAAACCTGATACAGTATGTCAAAATTGCTCATTCTAAAGTAATATGAATTAGTCAAAAGATTTAATAATATTCAATTATTCATATGATTCACAAGGAACCAGTCCGCGACCTTGTGAATCTGTAATGTAAAAACATGTAATGGTAAAGGAATTGAATAACTTAAATCTTGAATGTGACTTTCGCAAGTATTAATAAACTTGTTTGAAAATTTTTAAAAATGTGTTTTTGTTATGTTACTGAAAACACTTTTATGTAATTAAGTTATGTATTAACAAAGGATTTTTATGTAACATGGAAGCTTTTACATTAGCGTCGGAAGAATCATACTTGAGTGCTTTTTTTTATCAAGATGGTAAAATAATATTTCTTAATAATAATAATCAAAGCCTTTTATTTCAGATACTTCACATTTAAATGTCTATTATTTCATTCATTACTAGACATTTGTGTGCCCTTTTTTGACTTAAGGCCTGTTTCCTTAATCTGGTCTTGGTATGGCCTTCTAAATTGTCTTCCTCTTTTGCGTTTATTGTATCTTGGGCACCAGTTTATTACTATATGACTCCACCTTTCTATTCCTCCTGCCCCGCCCATTTCCACTTAAGTTTATTTTTTTTAATTCTGACATCTCCTACCGTTAGTTATTCTTATTAATTATATATTCTTTATTAAGCTATTGCATAGTTTCTATCGCGAACCTCGAGCGTGGAGACGGAATCCAGAAATTCCGTAACGAAAAAAACCTTGCGCGTTAGAGCGGGACAGAACGCATACTGCGTATTCACATCTCTCTGACGAGATCGGTGCAGCCGGTGCGCGTTTGAGTGAGACAGACTATATAGGCGACTTAGTCTGAGTCTGGTAGAGTGGCAGATTAAATAAATTTATCAAAGAAAAAAAAATACTGCATAAATAAATAATTATAATTGCATAAGTTGAAAAAAAATTATGCAATAGCTTTACCGCGGCAGTCCCCGAGTGCCACACGTTTTTTTATCTAGTTTTTCTTCCCTATCATACATCGTTCCATCTATCTTTGACACACTTGTAGCTTGGTCTGCTGCGCTTTAGTGGGCACCCAAGTTTGAGATCCATATGTTAGTACAGGTAATACACAAATATTGAAAAGCTTGATTTTAATTACTATGCTCGTTTTCTTATTTTTTCATGACTTCTCTAAGCTCCCAAAAGCTATTCCATGCTTTTGCTATCACTTTCTTAGATACTGACTAATGCGTAGTCTATTGTCTATCAGCGAATATCGAATAACTGTAAATTGTTTATCATTATCGATCGCCAGGAACTGGCAACTAATCAGAAACCCCGCCCCTATGTGGATTGTGGCTGGCTGTAATTAAGGGCCCTCGACAATTAATCACAGAGTTAAACATTCCGAGACTGTCGCTAATACATCCTAATAGATACGATATTATTCCCATATAAATAAACCTTTCGGGGAAAATCTATTTTCATCTTAGCTATTATTAAGTACGTGAAGGGTAAATCAAATATTTTCATAAGTTCAATGAAGCCTTCACGGAGTTACATAAATATAAATCAATGGCGCTAAAACCTTTTTAGGTCTGGGCCTTAGATTTCTGTATCTGTTTCATGATCATTTGTTATCCGTCGAGTTTTTGGGTCTAAGGCAAGCCGGTTTCCTCACGATGTTTTCCTTCACCGTTCGAGCGAATGTTAAACGAGCACATAGACAGAAAGTCCATTGGTACATAGCCGGGGATCAAACCTGCAACGCCAGGGATGAGAGTCGCACGCTGAGCCACTAAGCCAACACTGCTCAACGGAGTTATATGGTATTGTTATGTATTGGTGTAACAAAATGTTGAATGGGAACCACTTCTTTTTTTCTTACATTAATAATTTTTTTTTTTCAAGACATCAAGACATTTGCAGTCATACAAATTAGCTAAAATAAATCCTTCGCAACTACTGTTATTTTACGAAAAATTACAACTAATAATACTTTTGGATCTGGAGGAAAAAAAACAATCATCTCACCTTTCAAATACTGTTCTTCCTTTGAAATTTACATAAACCTCAAATGTTCCCATCAGGAATTCCGTTATCAAACAAAACATACCCAACAAAATAAACCCATAATTACCAACATACCCACGAAAATCTATAAATAACAAAACTATCGTATTAAAGTAGTACAAAACCAAAGAAAGGTTGTATGAAACAATAAAATCAAGTAAAGTGCTCCAAGTAAGTGAATTATCGGGAAAGCCTTTGCCTTATCAATTGATGGAGCGATGGTATTATAAAGCAGAGGTAACGTAACTCACTTCGTACATAAAATAACAATAGGTATATATATTTCATATTGATTTGGTGAATAACAAAACTCGTCCGACGTATTAAACCAGTGTTTTCCAACGTAACGCCCAAGCCCCCAGGGCAATTTGATGTGAAAAATTATTTTTAATTTGAATTTCAGTTTTTATCTTCCATTAAATAAAATTCTCGTTTCACAATGTTCGTTCCCATACTTCTCCGAAACGGCTCGACCGATTCTTATGACATTTTATCTTCATATTCAGTAAGTCTGAGAATTTTAGATTTATTTTTTGTTTTTATTTTTTTATGAAACAGCATTCATACAACACCTTATTTACACCACTCTACGATCAACCCCTATTTTTTATTATTGTAGATAGTTATTTTTATTGAACTAAAAAAAATTTTCCTAGAAATAACATACATGGCAAAACAACGTTTGCCGGGTCAGCTAGTTATATATATAATTTTAAAAATTTATTTACGTTAACAGAATACTAGTAATTTCTTCCTAAAACCTACTTTTTATGTGCCTTAAGTGAACAAGTCAATTTTTTAATATCAAAAATTACGTACGTTATATGGGGGGGCATTAGAGTTTTAGAAAGGTTAAGGTAATGTACAGAAATGGTTGGGAAACACTGCATTAAACCATCGAAAAACTTACGTTAACGTCTGTTAAGTGTAGGTAGCGAATTTGACGATTACGTACGATTTTACAAAAATATTTTATTTTCAATATTATAGATTCGGTAACTTACTAGAGATTTATACGTTGTGTACAGGAAGTGTTTCATTCGTCGGTTTTTGGGAGTCGATCAAAAACGGAGGATCTGCACTTTCGAATAAAATTCGTATACGTTAAGTATACCAAATATATGGAATGTCTATTCCTTCCTGATACCAACTATAGTAAATAAAACTAACAAGTAGTTGCTATATTTAGACTCGTAATTATATGTTAAAAAATGTATGTGGTTCATGATCATTTGTCATTCTAATGGGCAAGAAGGTGATCAGTCCTCAGTGCCAGACACACGCCGTCGACTTTCTGGGTCTAACGCAAGCCCGTGTCCTCACGATGTTTTCCGTCGATTGAGCGAATGTTAAATGCGCATATAGACAGATCACAAACCGTCCATTGGTGCACAGCCGGGAATCGAACCTACGACCTCAGGTATGAGAGTCCCACGCTGAAGCAACTAGGCCAATACTGCTCACTGGTAATAATATGTTAATTATGTAGAATACTTCGCGATTATAACACTAATATTATTTATATCAAAACCAAAACTATTATTTCGTGTATTTCTACTTTCGTGCTTATATTTGTAAAGTAAGCTTCTTTACCTGATAACGATCTTCGAAGATCTCTTCAATAGCAATTATTGACTTTGTAGAAGCTTTGAAATAAATATTACCATTGAAATCATTCTCAAGACATAATACTTTAGACTCTTATTTGGTCTGCGTCTTGAAATTCTTGTAAGTTTATATTTAATTAATTAATTTCGCGAAAAAAGGATTTTTAGAATTGCGGTTTCCCTTTGAAGTACGTTCTTTGGAATAACTTCTTAAAATTTAATAATTTTTAAGTTGTACAATCTAGCTTAGCATTGCTTCTATTGAATAGGCAACAGCTCAATTATATTTTTCATTGAAATATATGCTTATTTAGAGCAGTGTTGGCCTAGTGGCTTCAGCGTGCGACTCTCATCCTTGAGGTCGTAGGTTAGGGTAGGAGGTTCGATCCCCGGTTGTGCACCAATGGACTTTCTTTCTATGTGCGCATTTAACATTTGCTCGAACGGTGAAGGAAAACATCGTGAGGAAACCGACATGTCTTAGACCCAAAAAGTCGACGGCGTGTGTCAGGCACTGGAGGCTGATCACCCACTTGCCTATTAGATCGAAAAATGACCATGAAACAGATTCAGAAATCTAAGGCCCAGACCTAAAGAGGTTGTAGCGCCACTGATTTATTTTTTCATTTTAAATAGGCTTATTACATCTTCTATATAAAACAAAAATAACTAATATTAGAACGCAACACATCCTTGAACTAGAATTTAATATTTTTTTCCTTTAATTTATAGAATTTATAATTTAGACTTCAATTTATATTACGAAATAGTTAATTAATGTTGCATATAGGTTTGATGAAAATTGTGAATTATCTGAAATAAAGTATTTAAATTTTCTTATATTTTTAGTATGAAAATATAACCGACACATTCCTTAAGCACTTGGTTTATTTTATACCGGCGGATATTAAGTTCCGATGGACAAATTAATATAAAGATGTGTTTCTACAATTTATTCAGAAAGGTCCCGTTAGGAAAATAACTAATAAAGTGGCAAAGGTTCTGAAAATTGTTTCATTTATTTTCCCCGGGAATAGCCTTGACGTAAGCATGAATGAAGCGTAACATAATCACCAGATATCAGGTGAAGTAGTATTAAAATAAGAAACGTAGTTTTTAAGAAATTTAGGCCATCTTTCAAAGGCTATAAAATTTACTGGAGCAGCATGTGGCGTTATAGCTTTCAGAACGTGTGAATTGATCTTTATGTTCACGTAGGAAGGTCGGAATAAACCGAGTATATGATGGCTATGAAAGCAAATGATGTACTTCTTCTTGAGATAAAATAATTTTTAAAAATGGCTCCAAAATATCTTAAAACGTGTTAAATAACAATATTTCCTATTCGTATTAATTGCTAGGAGAATTGTATTAAACGATTTAACTCAGGTCAGGTATTACTACATTTCGTTAGACAACCCTTGTGCTTCGATATATATATATATATATATATATATAATTCCAAATATTTATCAAGCCATTTTAATACGTACAGAGGTTTACGATTGTAAACAATAGACATTATAATTTGTACTTCCTTCTTAAATTTTAATACGGTTTAAAATATACTTTGTCAAATTAATCGTCTAGTTTCATTATATGTCGTATCAATTGCCGCAGAATTTAGAATGGCGGACGATTGAGGCTGTACGTGTACGAATACGTTCACCCACGTACACGAGACAGACATTTGTCCATTTCCTTGATACAAGGTTTTATTGATAAAGTCACAGGGCTAACGCTTAATCTAATTGTGCAGATAGCTTTTCAGACAACTGCTTCTATTGAGCAGCTTAGCTTAAAAGAATGTAGTGATACTTGCAGTAGCACTTCATTAAGTATTAATAATTTAAATTAGATAGTGTGACAATAGAGGCAAACTCTAGCAATAATTTAGTACAACTCAGCTCAACATGTAATATTACTAACAACAATTGTTTAAACTTGATGCATCAAAACATGCAAGGTATGTTGGCCAAAGAATTAGAATTGGAGTTGTTTTTAAAATCAAGTAAAATTGATGTCCTATGCATTACCGAACATTGGCTTAGAGAATGCCAAATCATCTTTAACTTTGATCAGCACCAAGTTGCAAGTTCGTTTTGCAGATTGTCGGCGATTCATGGGGGCTCTTTGATTATTGTTAATAAAAATTTAAAGTATAAAGAGCGTAATGACATCGTGTGTCTGTCTGTAGAACACTCTTTGGAAGTAGCCTGTATAGAGATTGAGAATTGCATTATTTTAAGTGTTTACAGACCACCAAGTGCATCTTACGATTTTTTTGAAGAAAAGTTGGAGGAAATTTTGTGTAAAGTAAGTTTTAAGAACAATAAGTATATTATTGTATGTGGTGACTTCAATATAAATTTATTAGAAAATACCTCCATTAGTAAAACATTCAATCTGTTATTAAAATCTTACAATCTTGTTAACTTGTTTCTTGAGCCCACTAGAATTACAAGCTCCACTGCTACATGTATAGATAATGTATTTACAGATGCAGAGGCAATGCAAACCTCAATTACAACTGATCTTAGCTCAGATCATTGTGGACAGTTAGTGGCGCTAAAATGTAAAGTGGTGAAACAAGTAAATAAGAGCAGTGTGTTTGTTCCAGTAAATAAAAAGCGAATGGTGAGATTTAGACATAATATAGGTAAACACCTACCTTTATTACCGGTAGGTACTACCGTTGATACACAATACAACAATCTAAGTGATTGTATTAATAAAGAGTTCAACACCATCTTTACCCCAAAGAAAGTCTCTCATTCGCAGTGTAAATCGTTTAGTGATTGGGCGACAGCGGGAATTTATAAAAGTAGACAACGGTTGTAAGACCTTTACGCTGAAAAGTCATACAATCATAATGAAGAATTTATTCTTTATGTTCGAAATTATTTAAGAAAGTTTGTTACGCGGCCAAGTCCTTAAATATCAAAAACAAGATTAAAAATAGTACCAATAAAACTAAAATGACTTGGAAGATAATTGATAGTGAAACTGGAAGAGTCAGGGATCGCAATCAAGACATCGAACTATGTGTCGATAACACTATAATCAAAATTCAAATCTAACGAAGAGATAGCGATTGTTTTTGATAAGTACTTTTCTGACATTCCAATTTCGACTACTAAGTCTCTTCAATCATCTCCCGCCCTCGCTGAATCGCTGCTCATAGATAATGTAAACGAGTGCAAGGTCAGTTTTACATTCCGACCTATTGGTGCCGACGATATAGTGAGGATATTTAGAACCATAGATATTAAGAACACTACCGATCTTTGGGGTATTTCTGTAAAAATAATTAGTAGCATAATTGATGTAATTGCTCCCCATCTAGCTATAATTTTCAACAATTGTATTAAAAGTGGCGAGTTTCCCGATCTAATGAAACATAATAAAGTTATTCCATTATTTAAAGCAGGTAGTATGTCCGACCCCAGTAACTTTAGACCAATTTCCGTACTACCTACTTGTAGTAAAATATTTGAAAAAATTATATTAAATCAACTGGTAAGTCATTTTAACGTAAACAAATTATTCCATAATAATCAGTTCGGTTTTACCAAGGGTCGCTCGACAGCCGATGCCGGTGTTGAGTTATATAGATATATAGTTAGGCTTGGGAGGAGTCGCATGACGCTTTAGGTGTTTTCTGCGACTTATCCAAAGCATTTGATTGTGTCCAACACGAGACCTTATCGGGAATTTAGTTGGTTTAGTATGAATAACCTTCTGCTTAATGCAAAAAAGACAAAATGCATTAAATTTTGTGCAAAAAATGCAAGGGTTATGGATACTAGACCAATTATAAACGGTGAGGAATTGAATCTGGATGATACAACTGTATTTCTCGGAATCACCATGGATTCAAAACTTCAGTGGTCCCCTCATATTAACGGATTGGCGAAGAGACTTAGTTCTGCAGCCTACGCGGTTAAAAAAATTCGCTCACTAACTGATGTCGATACAGCTAGACTTGTTTATTTTAGTTACTTTCATAGCTTAATGACTTATGGCTTATTATTATGGGGTCATGCTGCTGATGTCGAAACTATTTTCATCCTGCAGAAGAGGGCTATTCGTGCAATCTATAATTTAAAATGTAGGGAATCTCTTAGAGATAAATTCAAGGAAATTAATATACTTACCTTTCCCTCGCAATATATTTATGAAAATATTATGTATGTATACAAAAATAGTGATAAGTTTACTAGAATAGAACATACGCACAATGTTAATACACGGAACAAACGCAGGCAGCAATTTCCCCGTACTAGACTATCTAAAGTTAGTAATTCTTTTTTGGGGAAAGGGATACTCTTCTTTAATAAAATCCCAGAAGCTCTTTTATCACTGCCTTTCAATAAATTTAAGAAATGTATTAAAGAAAAGCTGTGTAAAAAGGCTTACTATAAAGTCAACGATTATCTAGTTGATAAAAGGGCCTGGGACTAGTGCTTGACAGGCTACTTCTAATTAATTTGCGATATTTGTTTTAAATAAGTGTTGTTTGATGATTTGCTGTTTTAAAAGAGTACCGAGAGTTTTTTACGCCGGCTTTTTCTCTCGGCCTACACCCTCTGTCTTCTTTGCCGATGAGTAGGGATGCCTTCAAATTTAATGACGTGGAATAAGTGATACATGTATCTTATGTTCCATAATAAACATATTTTATTTTAATCTTATAATTAATATTTTTATCAACGTTAGTCGATTTGTATGAAAATAGTCCGAAGCCTGAGGTACTTCATACAAATATAAAAATTATCCCTTTGTATATAAATGTCCAATACAAGACGGTAATGAATTTGTTTATTTGTAAGTTTTAAATATTGCTTTTAATATTTAATTACAACTTAAGTTAACGTAACAAGCATGTGCGTACCTCAATATACTAAGTGCGTATGCGTGACGTCATACGAATCATGGCATTAATTGAAATTGCTGTTTACTCGGAAGTGGCTTTCAACTTTTAAACAACATCCAAAGCGATTGTACCATTTTTTCACTACATTTATAGAACGTTCCAATCAAAAGCACCCGTTGCTTTCAAAGAAATCGCGCATTCGAAATACCAATTAAGCTCTCGTCCCCTTCCTTAAGAAACGTTTACGCTATCAAAATTGCATTTAAAACTATTCAAAAAGCATATCAGTAAATATGTTTTATTACTCTTCGACTTCGTCAATAATTGACTTACACGCAAAACATTTTCTATTAAATGCATAAAATACAAAGGCTAAGTGTAATGACAAGGTTCTACTTATGTCAAGAAGGCGTTTGAGGTCCCCAAAGACAAGTTTACATCAAGTATACTCACACTTCAGGACATTAAAACTTTACTTCATTGCATTAAGTAGTGTTGTAGCCCCAAGTAATTGAAGTTAGGCGTAGAAATTACTTGCTCGAAAGCAGGTAGTTTGCCGAACTATTATTTAAACTTATGTATTAAGTCATACGGTGATGAAAACATACAATAATAAACGCATAGAAGATGTCTATCATAAATTCCTTTATAATTGTGTAATTGTATAGATATTATTTTGTTTTCAAGCTGTAGAAATACTAAAAATTAAATAAATTCTTTATTTACCTATGATATCTTAATAGGAAAAAATCACAGATTAGAAATTTTTGACAAGATTGGTCCACAGATAAAGGAGCGCAAAAAATACATGTAGAATTTATAACTAAAAATATATGTCATACATAAAAAATATATGTCAATGTTGAATTTTGTATTAAGTTCAATATAGACGATAGAACTATATACTAGCGTACTGTCAGTTCCGCACGGCTGGACATTTATTGTTAATAATATATGGGGTAATGTAGCGTTTTAATGGCATACTTTTTTTTAATGGGTCAAATTTTTGAATTTATTTATTACAATATACAAATCCTGTTAAAAATATTAAGAATAGATATAAACTAAACTCGACACTTTGAGGTGATAAAATATATAACACTCGACTAGGTCTCTTTATAAAAATATTCAGTGACCCCAAATGAGGCAACCAAAGGGTTTAAGGATGTGTTGACCCTTTCCTAAATTATCTTTGGGACACCTTCGAGGTCACGATGTGAATAGTAAAATCCCAGTTAATGATTTTCGTGACTTAAGTGGGAATTAGAGTGACAACAAGCGTCGCATTTTGTAATTGCTCTATAATCTTTGAATATTCTAATTCTGCTTTTGAAAACTGTTACAACAAAGTACAAACTAATTTCTTAAATTTATATTATTATTAATTTAACTTGTAAAGTTATCTTTGCATTGCTTGTTCCCTTTTTTTAGTGTTATATGTGTATACACATTTAACAAAAAAAACCACACATAACAGTTTGTGTGTGTCTAAGCAATTATTTATAAGTTTTCTAGCTAACTACGACACAGTGTATCCTAGTGGTGGGGACTTGTGCACCAATTACTTTCAATGAAATAATGATTTGCGTTTTTTTTTTCTATATATATTTAATCCTAATTAGTTCCACTAATTGTAATTGTCCAATTATATGTAACATGACTTAATACTGCGAGCGAGCATCTTGCGTGCTACATTAATATTCCGATAGAGAAAATTAATTGTAACCAACACGACGTACGTCATAGAAAGTTTGGATTTTCGTTTTCTATAGATCTGTGACAATAGATGAAAGTGATGAACAACCGTTTGAATGATTGTGCCAATTATATACATTTGTTCCGTTCTAAATTTCGCGCGTAAAGCGCCCAATTTAGCAGCGTTTTATAACTCGCGAATTTTAATACGACAAATTTAATTGTATAAAATTAATGTGTATTGTATTAAAATTTCACAAGAAATATAATAGTATAACTGAGATTACGAAAGTGACTACCAAATGTTCCAACCTGGACCAATTATGGTTTTTCCGGATTTCGAACCCAGGGCCTCTTGCTCTGTATTATGTGTTAAATGGATTGGTATGGTATGTATATATAGTAAAGTCGTATATTTTGAGGACTTTACCACCTTTTAACTTACCTTTAATTCAAACAGCGTAGATTATTAAAATCATAATTACCTGTAACAAAACAATAATTATTACTAATTTTATAAAGCGGTTAATACAGAGGATACCTAGTTGTAGGAAATATTCCGCGGTGGGACGTAATAGCAGTAACAACATACAGAGACAAAAAAAGGATTAAATTAATTTTAGTTTTAAGTTCATCTGTGGATTATCCGGATTTCACGCGTCCATTCACGCGTTGAATGAGTATTAAGTGGAGACCGGGGAATGACAAAAACACCCTCTCTTTATAAAAGGCTTAAAACAGTAGTATTCAGTATTTACGTACATTTCAAAAGGTTGGTAATTTCACTTATTTACTAGTTAAATGAGGAAAAAGTTCTCGCAGAATTTCGTCGTTACAATGTCCATAAAACCTCAAAGTTATATTCCCAACAAGGCGTTTAAACGTTTAACACTTATACGTTCTAACGGAAAGTATTGGAACCGACAGAGAAATTGATTTTTAAATTAATAATTTTAGAAAAAAGAGGCTTTAGGGAGCTTTAACTCACTAGATTAGGCTCTTAAGCGGATATCATAACTGAATAGGTACTAAATAACGTACAAGGTAACTCGTTGCTCCCTTAGTAGAAAACCAGTGGCCCTACAACCACTACTCATGAATCATTTGTTTTTTTCTAATAGGCTAGTGATTAGCCTGTGTCTGAGACACGCCGCAGACTTTTAGGTCTAATGCATGCTGGTTTCCTCACGATGTTTTCTTTCACCGTACCAACGAGTGCTCGCGTTACTAGTAAATAATGTTTATATTTATGAAAAGGATATGTACTCAACTATACATTTATCATTTCGAACATAGTACGAAATTAAAAAATCACATTTTTTTTACGTAAGCCTAATAGGTTTTTGTAGCCTACACAAGCGCAATAGACACTACAAGCTTATGGGGCTACCATTTGGGATGTTTCTGGCCCTAGAATCCTCTATAGCAGTGTTTCCCAACCTTTATTGTGCCATGTCCCACTAATTATGAACATATGTACCCTGCTATGCAACATACATAATTGTAATTGTTAAGCTTGAAACTTAATGTAAGGTTTTAGGATTTAGATAGAATTCAAGTTCCAATTAATTTTCAAATATCCCCCCTTAACAATTAAATTGCCCCCCTTTGGGGCGTGGGCCCCTCCTTGGTAAACACTGCCCTTTAGTATACTGCTAGCACTACATCAAAACGCTCGCGTCGTCCGCAGACAGTAGTAACGTCTAGTATAGTTTTCAAGAAGTCATAAATATATATTACCATCTACATGATTGTATTTCCTCTATACTCGGGTTGCTGTATTTTTATTTTAACAGTATTTTTTCAATTCGTATCTATAATTACTGCTTTTGTTTTAATTATTTAACTGCATATCGAAACCGCATCGATACTACGTTTCCATTTAATTTCAATGCATGCAGCCCGACAATTATTTTTATTCCGTTGCATGCATACAATTAGTTTTTTACATTAATTTTGTCAATTATATAGGATAAACATAAGAATTATATAATAGTTTTATTCATATATAATTATATAAATAAAAGAACATTTATTTCCAACAAACAAATATACAGATTTTACAATTTTAATGGTACCACATAGATTTTATTTTATTTATTTTTTAATTTTCTATTTCTAATTTTTTATAAAATAAATTATTATTACTATGTTGGTTAACAAATCAAATAGGAAATATAATTTAAGTATAATAAACGTTTAAGATACGGGTGTAATCTGAAGATTATGAAGGAAGTGTTTAATGATTAAAAGAGTTGTTATTTTTAACGTTATAATTAATTTAGTTTAAGCAATTATTAAATAATTAAAACAAAACCACTTTGGTGGTGTATACCGTGTATTAAGAAGGGGATCAGCTTTCTGTTTGACGATGTTTTTCTTCACCATACGAGCAAGTGCTAACTACATATTTGATGGTTGAGCGTTCTCTGATTAGGTATTAGCTTTTTCAACGTCAACAGATATGTATTTCAGTCAATTTACATAAAACCATAGTGTATGCATAATCTGTACTTCCTTAGAAATCACAGAATATATTGGTGAAAAACATACAACGGCTACCGGGGGACTTCATTTAATATCAAGTGGCGCTACAACTTGAACCTTGATCTTGGCCTCAGGCTCCGTTTCATGATCTTTTTTTTCGGATCGAGCATTAAATGTGCGCATCCAAAGAAAATCTATTGCAGCACCGCCAGGTTTCAAACCGCAGGAATGGGAGTCGCACGCACAAGTCTACCACTCACGAAAATTACGTAACGAAATGTCTAGTAGGTACGGGGTCCCTTGATATATAGATAAACTACCAACACAAGCGCCTGATCTTCAAACAATATATTTTTAAAACATAAAACGTTATAGGTTATGTAAACAAGTGAAAGCACCGGAGTGGAAGTTATCGTAACGAGTTGGCAAGGAGCTCTCCATTGTGAGCGGAGAACGGGATCATCTAACGATGCTCCTAGATGGCATATAGCGCTTAGGAATATCAAATATTTTATATATTATATATATAAAAGTAAACTTTAAATATCTAATTTTATTTTTTTTTTTTTTATCTATTAATAGACTTATTTTTTCAAATTAATATATCAAATGCACAGGCGCTAATGAAAGATTTAAGTTGACGCCTTATATATAGTACCGGTGACCCCAGAGCTGCTTTTCTAGCTCCACGAATACGTATCGCAATACAGTGAGGAAATGATACCAGCTTTAAAGGTACATTGCCACAGGAACAAAACTTTAGAAATTTTCTTTTAATTTATTTTTAATTATTATTGTTATTATGTAGGTTAAGAAATTTTTAAATACTGTGTATTTTATTGTTATTTATATTTATTTATATTTGATAGATATTTATTTGGTTAGGTTTTAATAATACTTATAATTATACTTAATTTTAAATAAAATCCTTAACCTGTATCCGTGCCTTTTATTTTATATTAATATTCCAACTATCTAACAATACTAACTGTATAACCAGCGTGTCGTGTAATGCTTTAAATTATATATTTCATTTAAATACAAGAAGTTGGGTTTGAACCTTATATTGATAAAGATTACTAAGAGATAGTCTTATTTGAATAAATAGATTTGTTTTGGATTTATTTAATCAACATTTTTAGGCTTTAATTTAAAAACATTGATGTTTGACTATTTTAAATTGAATTAAGTGAGGGCCAGCGAATCCCAAAAAAAACAAAATACAAAAGACAATTTAATCGGCCTGATATAATATATTTAATATTTTAGACTTATTACTAATTTGAAAATTTGACCGGTCCGATATGAGGTATCTTATAAAAGCTCTCGATGTGTTTTTTTTTATATTAAAACTCGCTGTTGGCCTTAAGGTTCTTTACACCTCAGCTCGGGCTGTTTTGGCGAGCGTAGCTCGGCCGGAATGGGCGTTTTCCCTCGACTAGCGCAAGTCGAACCTCGGTTTGGGCCGTCGCGGGGTAGGTACTCTTGATGTCTATTGTCCACTTTCTTTCATAATGCTGGTACAGGTACTGCTTATGCGGGGCAGAGGTTGACATTTGACAACTGTCACGGACTCGTTATATCCTTTAATAATACAAAATAATTCAGACATAGACATGGCTTTAACTAAAATTTGTCTCTATCTGTCAAATTCCCTTAACGCTGTTATGAAGAGACGACAAAGCGTTTCTTTAAACGGGATAAATCTAGTTAACGATTTTTTTATTATAATAGACGTAATAATAAAGCAAGCTTACTATATTTTATTACTCTATTCTTACTCAAAGTAAACTTAAGAGGTTGTATATGCTCAGAATGTGTCGTGGTAAGCGTGGGAGTGACATGTCTGTGGTCAGGTCACCGCCCCATTAATAAGACGTCGGATGTCCGTCGACACTCCGTGTAATGTCTCGGTAATGCGGTCATATACGTGACTAGGATAGTACTAGCTGACTGATAAATATAAAGTGGGCTATTTACTTAGAGTAACGTTGGCCTAGGCTTAAGCGACTCTCCCTGAGGTCGTGGACCAATGGATTTTCTTCAAAAACTGTGTCAAGGTAGGTACTTACCAACTACACACAAATGAATTCTGTACACATTTGTCTCTTTCTGTCAAATTGTGTATACTCTGCGATGAAGACGGACTAGATAAAACGGTAAAATTACACTGAACTACACAAGGATAATGCAATATCAAAGGAGATTTTTCGAAGGCTCTATCGATCTAGCCTTATTGCATTAACTTTGTCCAAACAAGAGTGCGAGACGGGTTTATTTGAGCTCAGTGAACCGTGAATCTGCTGGAGTACAGAGCTAATAAATCAAGCAGTCAGAATTACAATATTGTCTCCATTTTTGCACCTGGTGAATTCTGTCAAATTTCTAGTCGTGTATCATTATTCAAAATGTAAATCATATGTTCGTGTCACCTTCGATGTGTTTGATGAAAAATAAGGTCTATGCCTAAATAAAACTTAAAAAACTAAACTTGGTACAATAAGGGTTGCCTTTAATTATTAGTAAATTATTTCATTATTTAATTATTGTGCAAATAACTGTAAATAAATAAATAAAAAGGTTTTTATCTTTCTTACGTTCAATTTTTTTCAAGTTACGCAAATGATTTAGTCAATTAACACTAGTGAAAGAAAACATCGCGAGGAAACCGACATGTCTAATCCTAAGATCGATGTGGCACAGATAACCACTAAGTGTTCATTATTTATAGAAAAGATATCAGTCAAATTGTCTCTTTTGATCACAGCATAAACACAATTTAACAGAAAGAGACGAACCAGTTCTATAGATAAAACGTTCAATTAGACTTTTGACATTGACAATTAGCTTATTTTTCATGAATAATCGCAGGGTTTTCTAGATAAGAAATTACTAACGTATGTAAAGCTGGATCTCATATACTAACTAAATATTTAATTGCTTATTTTATACGGATTAACTTGACTCTCGTTTGCATACTCAATTTAGTAACAGGCAATAGCTAAGAAGCTTATTCTGATGAATTAAATTACAAACATATATTCAAGAGACGTAGAGTATTTTGAGGTGTTGTAATACATTTCTCTCCGTATTGTCTCGTTAAAGTGTACCACAGCGTACTTATAGTTAAAGTAATTCAAATCTTATCAAATAACATACACGAGTTTCAGAAATTTGTGTGTAACATTCATAATAATTGAAAATTTATGTTCATATTTTTGTCCTGAGTTAATATAAAAAGTTGCCAGGATCTATAATTTTAAAGAATAATTGTACCATTCAGAGAAATGAGCATCTAAATCCAGCAAGTGAATTTGTTTTTATATTTTAGATACATTATAATATGAAAGATTTTTGAAGATATAATTGCACTTGTCAGAGAAGAAAACCACAGTTTTTACAATAATATTTGGCAGATAGTTATGAAATAAATAAAATCAGTGTTGCCATAACAGTGAAAAGTAATGCATTTGACAGCCTAAAAAACACGTTTTTATAATAGTTGCCGATTTTATACATTCATATTTAAATAATTATATAAAGCAATACCGTATTACTCTTATTCGATTTAAAACGCATTTTACCAATTCAAAAGAAATTTAATTTAAATTCATTTAAGTAGGCAAAAAATACTTATTTTTATATTAAAGATTTTTTTTAAATGATTATAATAAAACACAACTATGATTGATTAACTGATACTGTTATTTATTTTTTAAAGTGGACTAAAAATACAATTTCCTGCAGTCCTTTAGACATTTTTTTAAATCACAAAACGAGCAAAAGTACTGATTTATTTTTTAAACAATTTTAAGTTTTCCTTTGCGACTAGTTAAGTATAAAAGACAATTTAAAGATAACAATAATGTCAGGCAATATTCACCATTACTTAATGCCCCCTCATTTACTTAAACGGTAGCTTTTAGTATTAACAGTCTTTGTAAATAGACCTATTCCCAACATTGTTTAACATAGATAATCTATGGAGGTCAAATTACACGTATTTTTCATTATATTTTTATACCAGACTGTTTCTTTTGTGAGGTCTTTTGTGGTTAGGGCCCCGTACAAGTTGTTTATCATTAATTGCATACAGCGTCATAGTATTTAATACATATATAACCGGGCTGAAAAGTGCGTAGGCTGACACTAAGTAGCGCTAAAATGATTTTTGGTTAGCCCTAACCTTCAAAAGACACGTGTATGTGGAATTTTATCACTCGTACTATTACTTTGTGAGATTAAGGGTCTGTTTCACAATGTATGGATAAAGTACCAAATAGCTTAGTAGCAACACATAAATTATTTGGAAGATAAATAATTGTCCTATTTGACATTCATCGGACTCATAACTTATGATGGACTTTATGTGACGAATAGCACTATCTGACAGTCGTGAAACGCAACAATTGTGTTTATCCTACCAATAAGTAATAAATAGCTAATTTGAACTTATGTAGAACTTATCCGTACATTGTGAAACAGACCCTAAGTTTATTTGAAGGAACTTTTGTTCAGACAAAGAGTCAATGTATATGTCACATATGTTTGTGTTTGTATGTACCATAAATTTAAATGCATAGGATTATCATTATGCGTATGAATTTTACCGCAATTAACAACAACGCCTAAACATATTTTCCAGATTTTAAGATGTCGATGACATCAGTTCACGCTACACAAAACCGCATCATACTCGGTCCAGTAATTTACAAGCTACGACTCCATACACTCACACCTTTGCGTCGGTGTTAAAAAATGAAGATAACAAAATAAGTACGAAATTAGATGGCCTAGTGTAGCTGTGAGAATGTATGAATGAGATAAAATAATAATCACAAAGAGTATTTCTATTTTCCTTAAAAAAGTAACAATTTCCTTTCATTTGGGACGGCCTTAATAGAAGATTATCCCGTCTCATTAAAGCATTGCCAATTGACTGCTGATTGGATTTTAAACGAATCCATAGAATACTGATTCTTCATTGGATCCGGAGACTACTCATTAACGAATTCGATTAAGCTCCTGAATGATAAGAAATGAATAATAGATGGAAGGTGAATCTATCTATTCTAGATTTTAACTTACATAAAAATAATTAATTCTTATATTGTAATGATTTGTTTATAACAAATAAACTCAAAAAGTTAAAAAAATTCCGAAAAATTAATTTCAAAGAACATAGGTAGGTATAGTGAAATAATGCCATCAAAAACATAAAATCAAGTCTCGAGTTATGTAACCTAACTTTGGTTAAGTTACATATTTATTTTAGTTAATAATTAGAAGCGTAAACAAAATGTAAGCAAATATCGCACACTTGAATCCAAAATGAGCCCTTTATAACACTCATAAATTTTAATTTAACATTCTCGTTTTCGATAATGTCCAATAACATAAGTGTCATCTAGATTTAGGAACTCTTCAATAAGTCAAGTCAGTTTTGTTAATCCAGCGTCGCAACCCCACTATCCCGAATGTTATCTTTGTTATAAGCTCATGTTTTAAACAATTAAAGCCAGTTGTTACCCACCTTCAAACAAAGTGATTCATCAAACATATATTTGAACATATCTACGACAACCGCCACCGAACTAACCGTATTACTACTTCTACCGTAAAAAGTTGTGAGATGAGATACTGTATACCAGGTCGGTTAATTAATTCAGACCCTACTTAAGGAACCTTCTTTCTCGAATTATTATGTAATTAGCTTACCTAACAACCATATCAAAAATAAAAATCTTTTAGTTTTTCCTTGATTTACTGATACACGAAACACTAATTTTACTCTAAATTTTAAGTCTGCTAGAAGTATCAGTGAGTGTTTGACAAAATTAAGAAATTTGAATACTTATAACTCTTAAAGTATTAGTTCAATTGAACCAAATTTGAATTATACCGCGTTTATACAGTCTCTGGTTGGTAACGGAAACTTCAGGCTTTTAATTCTATACACAACGAAGGATCGAAAATGGCCTGAACTGCTTCGAGAAAAGGATGGTATGGCCGTACCGCTTTTTTGCTGGACTTAGCAGGCGCACTGCCCGCAGATAGAAAAGTCACCAGCAGTTACAACCGATAGTTTTAAGTTCTGCATTCCACAAAGTAGGATAAGCTAACATGATATACATGAGAATTATTTCTATAAAAAACTGTTTTGTGAAACTTAAGGCACTTTATACGAGTATACGTATATACTGGTGGACATAATCGTTTGCCCCTTGTACCATAAAAAATACTATTGCTTTTACAACAACGATCCAACATGAACTTACGTGCAGGAAAAATACTATCAACACATAACGAATACGAAATCACAGAAAATTGAAATCGATATTGAAATTTAATTTAAAGTTACTACTAAAATCTGATACATTTACATACATACCTTATCGACTACTTTATAATAAAATCGGAATTCGGAACGCAAAGTACTTATAAATCCTTCTAAATCCCCAGCTTTCCGGTAATACTCGGAACTGAGATTTTCATTAAGTGCCCACTTAAATACTGGAAAAGCTTTACGCCGCAATCTTAAATGCAGACTAAATGACAGTAGATAACATTTATTTGTTTATACCAAGTAACTTTACACAGTACCAATGAAAATACCACACGTACCACTTCAATTCATCTTGAAGCATTCCTGTCACAAATAAGCCGCTTTCTGGTGCAAATATGCTGACAAAATATATATTGTAAGACACGTGGAAGACTTTATTTATATATGTATATAATATTACTAGCTGACCGGGCAAACGTCGTTTTGCCATATATATCATTTATAATAAAAAAAAATAGGGGTTGATCGTAGAGGGGTGAAAGTTAGGGGTTTGTATGTATTTTTTAATGCTGTATCATAAAAAAATAAAAACAGAAAAAAATATTTAAAAATAAAAAAAATATTTAGGGGTGGACTACCCTTAACATTTAGGGGGATGAAAAATAGATGTTGTCCGATTCTCAGACATACACAATAAGCACACAAAATTTCATGAGAATCGGTCAAGCCGTTTCGGAGGAGTATGGCAACGAAAACTGTGACACGAGAATTTTATATATTAAATGTATTATATATTTGGCTATATGTTTAGTATAATTGTTTTTTGTTGTATATAATTTATGTTAGCTGTAGGATTCCGAAATAAATAGGATGCTGGATTTTAGTTTCAAAATAATTGAACACGGCCGAAAACACTTTTGTTAAATTGTGATAAGGATTTCATTGAATTAGCACCGAAGCTTTTATAAATTGGTATTAGGGAGAAATTTACGTTTTCTTTACATTGACAGTTAGCTCAGCTAGTGATTTAGGGTAAAGACATAATATATGTGTTTTGAATATGTGACTCTTATTAGGAGATGCGATTAATATATCGCTTTCATAATTCAGTTGGTGAAGAAAAATCTTTTCTGGTTAGAACGTATAGTCCTGTCCTGCCTTTTATACTTTCATATAAAAAGGTCTTGTAAACGAAACAAAAATTCTTATGCTGACATAAGCCGTAAAATATGCATCATTATATTATTTCCGTTTAATTGATGTTTCTCCTAAGTTTTCAAAATCACACTTCCTGATTAAAGCGCCCTTCTCAATTCACCGTGGAATACCCTTCCTAGAGTTACTTGAATATTTATGAAGAGGACTTTATAAGCAATATCTGTTTGGATATTGCGCAGAGACAAAGGGTAAACTTTTAAAACTTTATGTTTCAAAAGACGGGCAATACCCGATTTAGTTTTGAATATTTAAACAGTTTAAATTGAAATTATTGATATTACGGAAAAAAAAAATCTTATTAGTATGACAGATTTTCTAGGGTCTATAAAGTAGAGTCGAATAAGTTTAAGTTTAGGTACCTGTCACTTATAAAATATTAACTTGAAAAAATATTTTTTTACGATACCACCACGCGCGCCTATTTTAATTTAGTATAGTAGTTTATTTTATTCTAGGTACATGGTCCTCACATATCAAATCAATCAATGTGTACAAACTATTTTAAAAGAGTAAGTATGGAGTTTCTTGCCCATTTTTCTCCATATGAAACTACATTTTGGAAGGAGCATTTTTGTTAACTTGTAATTTTAACCTAAGGTGCCTTTTTTAGGCCTGTTAAAATAATTGATTTGACATTACCTTCGCAGACAGTTATCTCCGCAGGCAGAAACACTTTCCTTTTTAAAAATTGCATTATTGGACCGTTAGGCTACTATGCTTAATAAGCTAACGTTTTTGAAATCCGAAATTTGCATGCATTGGATTTTCACTACGAACCCAGGACCGTTCTCATATCAGGTTACGTTAGGGTTAAGTGAAGTACATGAATGATCATGTTTAGGATTCGAAAATATATTCCTTTATTAGAAGGGCTCAAAGCAATTAAGTTTCTGTTCTAGTTACGGACTTTTTATACAGTTACTTTTAGACGGTAACTGAGATGCGGCCTATAGGATATCACGCGTGTTTAGAAGGTATAATATAAATAAGAATATAAATAAATAAACGAATTTTGCCATTGACCTTTACCTCAGCTGCTTGAAACGATTAGAGTAACAGATGCGGTTAAGGCACCTGAGAATCCAAATTTCGTAGCCACATTGCACAGTGCAGCCTTGACATTAATGAGCACTAAGAGTAAATCTATATTTTGTATTCACAATTCGCATCCGTGATGTTTAACAATGACGTAAGCGTTCGAGAGGCTGTATTCTTATTTTGTACTCTTTGTTGTTCACATGTGTAAATGTAGAATAAAAAGGATGCTTCTTTCAATTGTCAATGTCATCCTGACAGTTGTTTATGATGGCCTATGTACTGAAAGTCTTGCGGGGAGTAGTGTGCTCCAAGAACTAGGTTTCTTTGTCCCCATGGGATATGATGATGGCAAATGCCAAAGTTATATGCAATACGAAGGATGAGAACCAGTCTGTTGTTTAGATCCCCGTTATCAAAGACGTTGCCCACTGACTGCTGTCTTCGACACTATCAACATATATTCGCAGAGTGAATTCACAGTAGCGATATTTTGTTATATACAGTGGAATCTCGATAACGAGTTAACGAGTTTTTGACTAAGCAAGAACTTATGAGGAGATACATGAAGAGATACATATGATTTAACTGCTGAAATTTCGACTTACAGATATATATAACAATTCAACTTAAGTTTTGTATTATATATTTTTTTATGAATGTATTCATTCATTGCATGTGTACAAGTCAAAAACAATAGATTAGAAACCCCGAACCCGAACATTTATTATGGATTTTATTGCTATTATTTCAGGGAATTCCAAGCAAGACATCATTATATTTTACTCACAACGACTTACGGAGTCTCCTTTTTGAAATTCGAGTTATAGAGTATAAATATGTATTATCAATACTTCGTAGGGAAATAAAATCTTGTTCGAGTTACAAAGTCTAAATAATTCGAGATACCGCGTAATTAGGGGTTCAGCGGAAGGAAATGGCAATATTTTTCGACTCACTGAGGATTTCGACTTAACAAGGTTCGAGTTATCGAGATTCCACTGACTTTATTTTATTTTTTCTAGACATTATCGTATTGTAATAGTATGTAAGGATAATGTATCTAAGTATATGTAATAAAACCTAATGCTGGTGCAGTGTTAGCCTATTGGTTTCAGCGGGCGCCTCTCAAACCTCAGGTATCACAACAATGTATTTTTCCTCCTAAGCGTAAAATAAGTTCATCTTCTTGCCTATGAAGATATGATCGCGAAACAGATACAGACATTTGAGGCCGAGATCTGAAAGGTTGTAGCGCCACTGTTTTAACACCCGTTGCTTAAATACAAAAAGGACGTTTAGCAATTGCTATGAAACACAGTTACTGCATATAATATCCTAAATAAATGGATTCCATACCGTAGATCTCGTAAGTCAAACAAACGAAACAAACTAAGTCTATACTCTGATGACGATGTATATTATTGCGAATACAGTTCAAAAAGCTGGCAGCTTTTCAATACTTGAAATTAATACTGTACAAGAAAGGCGCCGCCTCCACAGTGTATTATATAACTTCATAGTTCTAGCTTGACGATATCATTGTAAATATATCTTCAAGCATACAAATAGTAATATAATATTTTGACACGTTTATTTAAGTGATAAATTATTTATTTAAAATGTCCAACAGGCATTACAGTAAAACGTTATTAAAAAAATACACAAACAAAAGCTAATAGAAACTGCACACTCTGAAAGGCAAACACAGCTTGCGTGAAAGTGCATATGCCAAATTTAAGTTATTTTATATAAAACAACTATGAAGTACTCTGTGAAACTGTAGACGAGATTAACCACTATGTCAAGATGCCTACTGAATTATCTCCACACCAATGCGACTTACGGTTCAAGAAAAGAGCGATCCAATTCTTAACAAGCCTTACGAGTACTTACGACCCTTCTGGCATTCAGTGTCAAACTTAAACTCAAAATAACTTTATTCATATAGGTAACCCAGTACACTTATGAACGTCAACAGAAAAGATGTTAAATTGATTCTTAATTTACATTTACTACCAGTTCGCCAGCTTTGTCAAGAGCGTAGAGCGGACAAAAGAACTGGCAAGAAACTCTCCGCCACTCTTTTTAATCGCCAAGTTTTGAGCCGTACAAATAACTGGAGCAAATCAATTCCAGGTATCATATCATCAAATTTATAAAAAAAGGGTCCGTGTACTTATGTACGCGCGTAAGAAGTTATACTTCTTTGGCAATATTAAAAATAGTTTGGCTTTGTTCCACCTCCAGTTTTTGATGTTTCACAGCGATAAGATGAAAACTCTTTTTTTGTATTCAATTTAGTGCAGTTACACTGATTCATCAATTGTTTTTTGTCTCTTTTCCTTATATTTGCTAGATAAAATCAGAAAAATTACATGTTTTGATTAAACAATGTGGTTAATTTTTTAATCAAAACATTACTCGATAATAATAATAATACATACGGATAGTTAACCTCAATTGTATTGAAGCACTTAGGAAGGTTGATGAGCACAGTTTTTTCACAAATATTAATTAGTATTGGTTTAAATATTCAATTAAAATCACTTCTGATTATAATTCAAAAAGCATCGCTAAATTTCTTTGAAAAAATAATTAAAACTCCTTTATTTGTTTAAAAGGTAAATGACAAATGTCATTATGGTCATTCAAAATTGTTGGCATACGAACTTCACGCATATTCTATTTATTTTTACTTGTAGATTGTCTTATTCCTATCTCGCTCGCGCACGCTATAATCACACTCCTAATTTTGTGTCACGGGTGCGCGCGCATTGTAAAATTTCACTCTCATAAATTTTTCATAACGCGCCTAAAGAAGTATAACTTCAAAAAATCTTTATTGATTAATTTACGTTTAACGAGAGTTTACTATTTATATGTGTGAAGTGATAAGTGTAATGTCTAATTTCGCTTGGGAGTATGTTGTAAAAACGAATAAAAAGTCCATCCATATTACTTAACATCAGGTGAGTCTTCTGTCACATAAAAAAATTGTAGGGACAAAACCAAACCTATTATAGCTTATCTGTGCATCTATAAATGAAAGTAAGGTATTAACAGTCTGTCCTTCGAATATTGAAAAACATATTTCGATGACATAACTCGAACTGTACATAACAAGTAGTCAACTGCAATTAAGTTCTAACATATTCTGTGATGTCAATTAGCGTATACTCCGTTACATCACTGAGTAGCTCGGTGAACTGTATCACACGCTCTACAAACTATATTATGTACGACGCCTCTCTAAAAATAAATATGTATACCAATACTAGACTTGCCCGCGCGATCACGTGGAAACATCAGTACTGAACGCGAAATATATACTATTAAGGTATTGGCGTCGACGTCCGTTTTTCTTTTCAGAACTAAGCATTTTTAAGACAATTTTTCCGCGCACCACCACAGTGTGGAACCAGCCCACTGAAGTATTTCCGAACCAATTTGACTAAAGGTCCTTCAAGAAAAGAGCGTATCAATTCTTAAAAGAAGGGAGTCCATGGGCGGCGGTACTTACTTAACATTAGGTGAGACTCCTGATCGTTTGTTCTCGAGCCCCTGTTCTTTAAAAAAAATATCGGCTCATTCATTTCAGCACTTCTTACAAACAATCTAACAAATTTACAAACCCCATTAGTACTCTGACGTATTATTGCTCGTTTTTATAAAAACAAAATCACTCTTAGCATGCGTTAACTCGATCACCGATCGCTTCACCACAGCGTAAACACAATTATGAATAAAATGACAAATTAGTTATGAATGTGGACTTTTCTGGCTCGAGAAATGCAAACGATGGCTTTGAGTTGTGGTGGTGCCTGGAGGCTAATGTTAATACTAACGTGATCTGCGCAGCAATACATCAATAATGACCCAACTCCACATACAGACTCGTTTACCTGTGCCGAGACCCAACCATCTCATATTTTCGAGTATACAATGCGAGAGACGATGAAAACTTATAGAAACTGATCATAGTCAGCACAGAAGAAGATCGCGTAGCTAACCAACTGGACCAGTGAAGTGAAAGCAACCATCCTTAAAAATGTACAATGCATTAAGGACCTGGACAGAAACCGGTGGAAAGAGATAGTCCGCTCCAGATGTAGCTAGCTCACCACGATACTCAAACATGAGCTACTGACCCAAGAGATTCGCGAGTCCCACATAACCCTCCCGCACTAAGCAGTCGCACCGCGGTAGGGTATGCGCAATGCATTTCCCCAAGTAAAAAATAAAAAAAAACTGACCCAAGAGAGAGACTGTTATTGTTATTGTAGAGAACAATGAGTCTCCTAGGATTAAAACAGGCTTACACCGTTCCACCTGAACCTTATTCAAAATGATGCATATTCTCGCCAAACACAATTCTTCATCATACTTAAGTACGAATACAGTTACAACATAATCGGTTGAATTATACACAATTACACTTGCACCACTTCCCACGCCGTAGTTGGTTTTTCAATGTCTAATAAGTCAGAATTAATTACATAGCAAAAAATGGAATGACTTTGACAATTGACATGTTATCGAACTCGGCAAATAAAACGTTTGATGAATATGCTCTTTTATTATTATATGAATAATTATGAAGTACTTTTAACCCTGAATATGTATTAAATGTTCTTTTTTTATAGAACAGGGAGAAAACGGACAGGAGGCTCATATGTTAAATGATACCGCCGCCCATGGACACTCTTAATGCCAGAGGGCTCGCGAGTGCGTTGCCAGCCTTTTAAGAATTGGTAAAATAAATTCTTATAAATATTAGCAAATATTTAAATAAATTGACATCACCCTGGTTCACACAGAGCCACCAGCCAGAGGGTCGAAATTTTGCCTAGGTAGCATGCGAGACTGATGTGGTTTTGGTGGGTATAGCCCATCCAGTCAACATCTTGGCGATTCAGAGACTGTAAATAGGGAATGCATTTCCACCACGGATTTAAAGGAGTCGAAATTTATATAGCCATATATAGTGCAACATCCACTAAGGTATATTCTTTTGTAATTCGTAAAATGCCAAAATTATGTTCAATTTTATATTGTGTCGGTTTCTTGACAATACAAATATTGTATTGACGAAATAAAAATCTAAAATGTATAGTGACGTAACACGTCGTTGCAACCATCTTAGGGTTTTTTCATTTAGAATAAATATTTTTAAGCATTTCTCTAACCCGTAAGTAATCATCATATTTTAAGAAGCTGTTTTTAAAACATGGTATAATATAAAGTTACATGGTAGGTATATAAATTGATTAAAAGGTAGTAGATTGCTTCCTGAATAACATCAAAGCGTCCATTTTATTGGTTGTATGCGTAAATTATTCCCGATGATTACTTATAAAAACCGGAACTTGGCTTCGTCCGCGTATTTCTCGATCACGCTACATATTTGTTTAATTCTATGAACAGTGCTACAGCGCGCGACTCTCGTCCTGATGTCGTGCATTCCACGGACTATGTATGTTGGTATATATATATATATATAATTAGCACTCATGTGACACTGAACGTCACATGTAAAGTCATATAAAGCTAAGCTATCAAGCAATGTCTCTGAGCTTAAACCCAAGAAGATTTTATGTATAATATAATTAATAACTGGTATAAACATATGAAAAAATATCTATCAATTATATAAAGAAATAACTTTTCAATTTTTTTCAAATTCTTGACTTAGTCAACATTGCTTTTAGTATAATAACTTTTTTAAATATCTGGTAAATGTATGCTGTTGTTTAGATAAATAGATAACACATATAATCCACAGTTCCAAGTGTTCAAGTTCACGATTAATCTTAAACTTCTTCCATTCTGATTTTATCATAATAATATATAAATACAGTATCAAAGATCGCGGTATATGTATATTGTATACTATCATTGAAGGTAAACTAACTATAATAACTTTTGTATTAACCTCCCCACGACAAAATATTATTCTTTCGCCGGTAATTTATGGAACCTACCGATTATACGCAACTTAGCCACGAGGGCGGTATGTTGACGTGGATTGTAGGCGTATCAACAATATTCAACAATTAGACTAACAAAAGTAACTGTAACTATGAAGGTTGACGACATGCCAATGTTTTAACTAATTTGTTAGCCATACATCGAGGACATTGCCCCTCTTGTATCAGTAAGCAATTACTCGTGGGTAGCTTAACGACCTATCATTCGAATTTTAAATATTGCATTGTTAGCTGAAATACAAAAAGTTATTCTAAATTCAAATTTGACATGAGTCTGGTAAAAATAATAGTCGCTTCGTTCCGTATGACAGTATCCGTATGCCGTATATTAGTCATAGATAAAATATCAAGTCATTATCGAATCATGAAGATGTTTTCAAATACAGCATCCAAAATTATACTTAAAATATTATATTGTTTTATGGTGAGGTAAACCAAATCTATTTTCGAGGCTCGTTGGTTAGGCGCTTAGGTTTTTACTCTTCACCCAGACAGACTGAATTCGATGCCCGGTGAAAGTAATTTCACTTTCAAAGACATAGTCTCACCGTCGCACCTACTTCCTTATCGAATAAGTGTAACAGGCGCAGCCCTATGTCACATTTAGATTCATATGCTGTCTTTTTTAAGTTTAGTTCCAAACTTTGAAAGCTCTTTTAATAAGACTAGCAAAAACTTCACAAACTAATTCACGTTTTCTCGGCATACCACGTTTTATTCACTTCCGTTACAAACTTATTCACAATAGACTACGAATCAACGCCAAACTTGAGCGCAGAAAGTATAGACTACAAAACAATTTTGCATCTATCATGTCTGTGGATATACTTATAAGTTTCATCTGTTACCCGCTACAACGTTATATTACATTTTTATTTATTATTTATGGCGTAATGTCTTCAAGCGAAGTCTCTCATTTTAAAATATGTATTGTCGCTGTTGTGAACTATATAATTCCACTTTAGGAGTTCAAGTACATATTTATGTAAAGGAATGTAGTGCAATGAAACCATGGCAAGTTTTATAAGCTATTCAGCATTAAGGTATGCCGGAACTTACAGAAAAAACGACGCTCGATTACTAACTCAGTGAACACAGTGAACTTTAAAAGCCAATTTAATATAATATTTGCTTAATATTATTGATAAATTATTACTAGCATAAGAAACTGTCTTTCCTAAAACTACTAAACTATAATAGAAAATAGTAATAAGAATTAACATGAACAATTCAAATAACCGATGATAAAATCCGTGTTTGTTTTTATCCCGCATTAGCAGGAATTTAATTTGACGAAAAATCTATCAGGATGCCAATATCCGACAAAGCCGTGATAAAATCGAAAAAAGTTATTATATTGGATAATACTATCTTTTAAAACAATATATAAGTTGTTCCAATTTCGAACCACAGATAATCGAAGACAAATGAACAAATGTTCACATTTAACCACAGCTTGTGTAATCTCCTTTCTCGCGAAAAAGAATAAAAAACGTAAACACGAAAACACATTACCGACATTCATGTGGAACGGGAAAAGTAATTTAATCGTCTGTCTGTTCGGATGTTGCGAAATTGGATTTAACCTTGCTTATATGCTTTTAAAATATCGGTTTTAAAGAGATCAATTGAAACGATAACAGTCCTGTATATTTCACACAGGCAATACTGGATAAATTTCCCAACTAAAAAAAAATACTTACAAGGTTCGTATGGCAATTTTAAACTCAACTGTAATTAAAATACAGTTGTTATTTTAATATCGCTTAATTTTTAACGCTCAGAGATTTATTCCCGGGGAAATAAAAATATATAGAAAAAAACAGAATTATGGCGACATTATAGAATAAAAATTCACTTCATGAGTCCTACACAAAAAGACCAGTAAACATTATTTAGACGGCCTAGTCGCCAAAAGCTTAGGAACTCTGGAATACATATGACGTAATGAAAACGTAGTACTAAACTTATAAATACAATGAAGTTAAAGAACCTTGCGCGAGATACATTGTTTCACAAATACATTTTCATCAAGGTAATATTCAATTTACAGGAATGCAAAGTAGTCTTTATACTTTATTGTTGTTATAAAGTTGCCTGTAATCATACGTTTTATCACCGCTTGCTAAGACCGCCCTAAATGGAAATGCAGAAGGAAAATATACAAGTGAGTATGAATTGCTACTCGTAAGACTTTTATTATTTAAGGGAAGGGAAAATAAAAAAACGAGTTACGACTGACTTGGATTTACATACGAAACATTTTCTTCTCTTCAAGAAGTACATGCGCTATGCTATATTGAAACGCGAATTTTCATTTAAAAAATTGATCGGCGTCGGTGACAATTATAGGACGGTTTATTACAGACATATTGACGATAGATATATAAACATTAAAAACGTAATTCGATAACAAAATTACATATCAAAATGTTGTAGAATACGATAGTGCTTTTATAATCCCTTCAATATTTATATTTCACAATAACCCTTCGAATTTTTCCAGGAGGGTGAGAATGTTAAACAACGCGTAGACTGCCCTTTTTGGTCGTCCCGCGAGCTCGTTTGCCCCCCTATTTATATTTAAAAAAAAAAGACGGCAAACGGGTTTTATGTAACCTTACATTAGTCAAGGTACCTATATATATTTTATTTAATAATTAGAAGCGTAAAAATATGTAAACAATCATCGCACACTTGAAGCCAAAATGTGCCCCTTAGTTTTTACCATAAATTGTAATTTAACATTTTCGTTTCCGATAACGTCCAATAACATAAGTATCACTTAGATTTACGATCTCTTCAATAAGTCAAGTTAGTTTTTTGTTAATCCAGCGTCGCTACCCAACTACCTCTAATGTAATATTAGTTATAAGCTCATGTTTTAAATAATTAAAGCCAGTTGTTACCCAGCTTCAAAGTGTTTAATTTAAAATTTATTTGAACTGATTCATACAACAATCGCCACCGAACTCAACTCGCGTTACGTTTTATTATGATTTGTCAACATCATCTAATCCAACCACAGACATTTTTGGGATTTGCTGTGAGGGTCATGCAGGAGGTTGTCAAGAGAAATAGGTAGTAGTAGAGTAGTAATATAGTAATATAGGTAGTAATAGAAAGTAAACACTCGGCTTACCAATACATTTATGTAAGCTTGTTAACACCTCCGACGACTACATAGTCGGGGAATAATCTGGAAACGTTTAAAGGAAAAAAAAAAACCACAGACATGCAACAGAATTCGTTTTTGTTTCACCAATCTTAATCAAATAACGCGCCACCGTTATATTGTTGCAAAGTAGACGTAATATAAACGCTATTATCGTGATACTCGTGTCAAAAGTGTATATAATGATCTAATAGAGATTTGAGTGGAAACCTCACAAACGACATCCAATAAGCCTCATAAAGCTTATCTCTGGCACCGGGTGCCACTGCCCGCCCGGCCACATAACAATGCAATTTATGACGTTCACTTGCATAACAACATTTATTTGTAATCTTATTGCATTGGATTAAAGAACTCTTATTAATGTGTAATTATGATTAAAACCTTTTTTCTAATCCCTCGTTACAGTTAGTCTATTGTTTACCAGACGTTACGTGCAAAAGTCATTCAAAGTACAGAATGAACTTTTTTTTTTATGGCTCTGACACGATTTGTGCATTAGCCAGCGTCAAGTATAGGATTTTTTATAATTCGTGCTTGTCTTTAGAAACTCAACCGTGTCCTCCATGTACAGTTTAAGCAGTACCGCACAACCCTCCCAAAGGCCGAGAACAAATTTAAATTAAATTAAAACTTGCCCTCGAACCGGGAATCGAACCCGGTACCCCTCACCTAGCTGCCACTTAATAAGACCGCTAGGCTATGAGGCCCCTAACAGAATGAACTTCTCGTTAAAAAAATACATAATTCCAAATTATGTTATTTTAACTACATTACCCGGTTCGTATCATCTATATGTTGTGTCAAAACATATTTTTTTGAAGTGAAACTTCTTTATCGGGGTTGGAAAGAAATTTAGTGTAACATTTTTGCGTTACGCGTCATGTTGCTTTTTGAAGTCAAACTTCTTTATCGGCGTTAAAATATGACATATAGTATGTTGACTTTGAAGTTTGACAACGGATTACATTTTCGAAGTAAACTTCTTTAACGGCGTTAAAATATGACATATAGTATGTTTTTGACTTTGAAGTTTGACAACGGATTACATTTTCGACTTAAAATTTGCTAATCGCAATTTGCAGCAATTAATTTGTAAATTGTATGCTAGGCAGTGTATCAAAATTTACTGTGTTTAAAGAAATAGTTTCGACCCCTCTAAACTTAAAACAAACCAATTTTTCCTTTTCCTTAAAAAGGTTTTATATAAGTTTCACTTCTTTCGTTTGTACACCTAGTACACGCGCACTTTTTTTTTTAAGACAGACCAAAGGGAACGGACCTCATAATATAGCTATGGAATATTTTTTTTATTTATAAAAAACAAAAAACATCCAATATTTCCCAGCAAGGATCAGTTTTTATTGGAAAATTCATTTGTCGTTTTTGTATTATTATTTACGTTTAATCCTTCCCTGAACTTCCACTAATTTATCAAGATTATAATTAGCCAAATCTGTACTCGAGTTTTAGTCAAAACAATTATTTATTTTCAACTTCTACATCTAAACTAATATTAAAGGGTTTAGAGCGCTAATGTCAGGGACTACTGGTTATAGATGAAAAAATATTTAGATAATACATTTATCGAGGAAGGCCATTTATGAAAACCAAAGAAATATTACCGGGAAAGCAACATAAATTTACGAAAATTAGGATACATATGCGAGCGTACGTAAGGAGGTTATTAGGTGTGATACATGTGTAATTTGTGTGTTTGAAGACAATTTTGGTAAACAGGAGTGTGCTTACAGGGATTATATTTATTTATACATGTGTGTTTAACCCACATTGGTATAAGTTTTTATATAGCATATAGCCTACCTAGATAAATGGACTATGAAACATAAACAGAATTTTTCAATTTGCAAGTTTAATTTAGTATTCATTTGTTATCTAATATATAAAATGTTCGTTCCCATACTCCCCCGAAACGGCTCAACCTTTTCTTATTAAATTTTATATTCATTTTCAGTTAGTCTGACAATCGGCTACTATCTATATTCCAAACCCCTTAGTGATATGGGGTTAGGGTTTTGCAATTTTTTTTTTTTGTTTTTATTTTTTTAAGATACAGCATACAAAAATACACCCCTAATTTTCAACCCTCTACGATCAACCCCTATTTTTTATTATTGTAAATAGTTATTGTTATTGAACTAAAAAAATTTTTCCTAGAAATAATATACATGGCAAAACAAACATCTGATGGGTCAGCTAGTTTTATGATAAATAAATCAGGGCTCAAATTTTAATACAAAATTATAATGAACTATTAGAATTAATGTGAAAAATTTGGCATAAAACTGAGAAACATTACCAAATACTTTATTTCATTTTTTATAGAACAGGGAGAAAACGGGCAGGAGGCTCATATGTTAAATGATATCGCCGCCCTGGTACACTCTCAATGCGGGGGCTCGCGAGTGCGTTGCTGGTCTTTTAAGAAACCCTAGGGTATTTAAATACCCTAAGTTGAATTGGTTCGGATATACTTCAGTGAGCAGCTGGTTTCACATAGTGATGGTACGCGGCAAAAACCTACTGCCTTTAATAACGCTCAGTTGTGGAACAGCTGACATCGAGGTGATGCGGGTGGAATGTTCTCAGCTACAGGTATTAATCCGAACAACTCCTCTGAACACTCGTCGTGGTAAATGCGGTAGAATATGCAGAGTGACCCCACATCGCCACTTGGTTTTGCTCTTTGAAACCACACAATAAATAACAGTAATGCAGACATAATATGAAGTAATCAAACAATTGTGATTATAAAACATTGAATTAAACTAACATATAATTACAACATATAACATATATATTGCCCATAATAAAATAGGAATATTATTCACATACCAACATCCAGCTAACTGTTCATTTTAATTGGTTCATGTTGATATAATTAGATGGGTGGCGGACTACAAACTTATAAATGATAATATTTATAATACGTAGGATGTTTTATTATATTTCCTACAAAATAAATTATTTTACCGGTAATACATATATCCTACTATATCTCTAAATATATATATATAATAATTAGAACATCATTTCAACATACAAATACATATTAACAATCACAAAAAGGCAAATTTAAAAGATCTTAATCAATTTGATAAAGAATTAAATGTATCATTTTCAATTTGTGTACGTTTTTACATTAATTTAATATCAAAAATGTAATAATGTTTAAGTAAACAAAATCAGTAACAGATAACACTACTAATCCAAAAAATTAAATATAACATTTCAAGTGAAAAATAGCAAACTATTTGAGTATTATTTGACAAATTAATTGAACGAAGTTTGATGAATATTTTGTCCTATATATCGATTTTGTCACATAACCATTTATAACCGGTTAACTATCAAGGCCTGTCTTAGGTCGTATAATAAGTAGAGCAAACATGTCATCAGGAATTCTTATACAAAATCTAATGCATAATGTCCGCGTTAGCCCGTAGAATAATTATTTTTTAAAGCATTTTCTTGGGAGACTAGAATTTCCAGTCGGACATCCTGGGGTAGACACGGATACCGTCCTCTCTCCGTAGCATATATATTTTTATCTATTATAGAGTTAGTTTATGATAAAAAGTATATGTAAAAATAACAATAAACTATAACTGTTATGACAAAAAATATGAACATAAAGTGGCAAGCAACAATAAATTTTCACACGAGACAATAAAATTAGCAGAATTGACTTATTAATAAAACGTACTATGATATTGTAAAAAAGGCAGAAAACAATAGGAACTAAGCCATCGTCACACACTGATATTAACTTCAAATTCAATCAATAAACATTACTTATTTCAATAGGATTATGGCCATGCGACTTTAACTTCTTCCATTCTTGATTTAGGTTCAAATTTATAAGTATAAATGGGCAGGAGGCTCACCTGATGTAATGTGATACCGTCGCCCATGGACACACAAGTGCGTTGCCGGCCTTTAGGTATCGGTACGCTCTTTTCTGGAAGACCCTAAGTCGAATTGGTTTGCAAGGACTTGGCGGTAGTTTTACTCCGGTACGTCAAAATTGTATTTGAATTTGAGATACGGAGATTATAGTTTGCGCTTAATAACGTTTCTGAATCTCTAGAAACTTGTAACGTGGTAATGGAGTCGTGATTTGGAACCTTGTGATTATATTTTTATTCTCGTATCTTCATTTTCAATAAGAACATTCGCCACACAACTGCGTAACTGTATTCCTTATTTCTTGAGTTAAATATTTAATTCCCTACTAATAAACTATAAAATCTAGTGGTTATAAGAGTTATTGAGTACAGAAGCCAACGGTTATTCCTAGAAGACCGTTAAATTATGGCTATAATTGCAAAGGTCAACTGTCACACGAGCTGTTACTACGTAACTTATACGTGAATGTAAGGACGAGTCGTTCCTTAAGTATTTATTAAGTAGGAAAAATCCATATTTACTATCACGTAGCAGTATTTTTTGCAAATGGCGATAAAAAGGTTCTTTTATGGAGTTCTGAGGGTCATGTCAGTTTTACATACATTTATAACAAAGGATATAATGTGTTTTTTTTTCTTTTTATAAAACTGGAGGCAAACTTTTAGGAGGCTACCTAATTTTAAGTGATACCGCTGCCCATGGTCACTATAAATGCCAGAGGGCTCGCGAGTGCGTTGCCAGCCTTTTAACAACCGACCCTAAGTCGAATTGTTTTGGAAATATGTATTTAATTTGACAGCTGGTTCCTCTCGGCAAAAACTGCCTTAAAAAAACGCTCAGTTGTGGAACGACTGATGTCGAGGTGGTACGGGTGAAATTTCGCATTCTGCCTCGACGTCCGATGAAAAAACTATATAAGGTATAATATTAACATAATATATAACAATAGTCTGTATTAAATGGGCTGCCCCAGTATTCTATAAAAACTGAAGTAAATTCACTCGCAAACTTGATCGACTTGGCGTTTTCTGTCAAACACAATAATAATAATGAGTAATATATTTTAAACCAAAAATAAATCTCCACAGATCCTGAAACAACATTTCGTGAAGATGACCTATGCAACATAAACCAAAATGTCAGCGAGGATACCATAGGCAACTTTATCTTCGCAACATCGGGGGCCTAGGTAAAGCTTACACAATACTGTGAGATCCCCGAGGCCGATACAAACGACTGTCGCAACTTTCCCATCATTGATAATTGTTTTGTAATACATTATATTCCTTCACACACCTATCAAGATTATTCACTCGGGCCGAACGCGCAACAACAATAAAATACTGGCTTGACATTATCAGATTGCAACCCTCCGAATGTACTAATAATTGTCCGACATTCAAAGCGTATAATTTCTTGTTACTCTATATATATAGTAATTATGTTTACCGGTTTTTGGACGTAATTGAATTGTATATATAAACGTTTGTTTGTTGCGTGACGCGGTTGAACGAACTGCTTTGACAATTCCTTTCTTTACATGACAGCTTATACTAAATTCTAACAGCCGCGATCGATCGTGAATCTGCCTTTTAATATGACAATCCCTGCTTTGAAATCCTTGTAAAAAAAGCATTGATCGGTTAGTTGGTTGGTATTTTACAGACTGTAGAAGAAATAAAAAAAAATCTGCCAAAATTTAACTCGACACTGTTTTGTTAAGGCATGTTACCTAATAGGCCTCAAATTCGAAACGAATCTTAAAATTATTTAAGTATACATACTTTCGGAATCATGAAAAAAAACTAAATAGAAACAGGTTTAAATAGAACAAATTTAATTTTAAAAGCATCCTTAACCATTTTCACTGCGGCTTTTCAAATAATTTCAAAACGAAATGTTGAATTTCAAAAGTATCTTTCAGTTCAACAATTCTGTCTCATAAAATAGAATTCTCCGAGGGACTTTAACACCCTGTCCAGGCGACCTAAGCTAGACTTTAAACAAGCTTCAGAAACAATTGCTATACTTCCACAAAGAGAACAAATATCGAAAAAGGCTTGAGAGTACAGTAGTAATTTATAGAACGGCGAAACTTGGATTTAGCGGATTTGGGTTGATACGAGACAAATGCGCTATCAAATGCGATCTCTGAAATTAAATTAATTTCGGCTCTTCTCTAGAACTCCGAAGACTGACTCAATTGTTAGTCTTCGGATTAATAACACAATATTTGACGAAACTGACGGCGAATGAAGTTTAGGTTATTAGGTTAATCTAAAACTGGTTATTAGCATATTTGGAGTACATTAAATATAAGATATAAAAGTTAATATTAGTTGAGAGTGATCCAGGGTTATAAGCTCCACATACAAAATTATATTTTTAGCCTATATCGTATTTTTTTAATGCCAGTTTATTAAACTAGCTGATTATATTTTCTGTAATAGACGGTATCGCTTCACTTATCTGTGACCAGAGAATCCGAGGAACGTGTTTTATTTTCAATTTGATTTAATTGAAATAAACATCTCAAATAGTTTTTATTTAAAAGTTCTGATTTTACTCTAGTCTGTACATAGCTTCAAATGCGCAAATTCATATTAAAACTAAAGATCACTTAGTTAATAATCTAAATTTATAATAATGACGAAAATAATAAAAGCCTTACATTAAATTTTGGCAATACGATAAAGCGTTGAAGTATGAATAATTCTAAAAGCGTCCTTTCTCTAAGTTTAAATCTTCAAAGTTAATTATTATAATGAGGCTCGCTACTCCCAGCAGTCAAAAGGTTTTTGTTGTCACATTATTTTTATAACTCACTATAAATGTCAAATGATCCTGTCTTTCACTCGACATGCCACGGGAACGCGAGTGCTTTAAACTTTTTTGTTGCACAATAAGAAATGGATCATTTTGGTGTAATGACGGTGATTGTGTAGGAAACATTCATTTAACTTAATAAAACCTCTATACTAATGAGATATTTGAAATAGTTTCGTGGCTTATATTCACTCCACATATTATAGGCTCCATGTAAGGAGTGGTGTGTCTCAGGGATAAAGTAGCATTTTAGCGTAAGAATTTTTGAAATCGATCCAGAAATTTTTGAATTTACAATAAAAATCTTACCTATTTATAATATCAGTATATATTAACAAAAATATTGTACATTTAATATTTTAGGTATTTTAGTGAGTAAAAAAATTCCGTGCTTTGAAAAACTTGTACCATAAATTTTAACTGCATATACGGTTAACAATTTTCGTAACGAACCGCAAGTTAAAACATGTTTCAATAGAATATAAAACAGAAGCTGGAAGCTTTAATTGAGCAATAACCACTTACCTATAGAAGGTTACAACGCTATCGTGATTGCCCTCAACCAGTTCAATGCACGTATCTACACAAAACAGGAATCGCGCTCTGTGCCTTCCTCACACGGCGAATATGATTCAATTACATGGAAACACGTAACGACCTGGGGACTATAATAAATGCAATTGACGTATACTAGGGTTGCCAATCTCGCGAAAAACCTAATCCATGGTTCGTGAAACATTTTGATATTCAATGTTGACTATGTTACGATGCAAAATTTTCGTGATATCTTTAATATAAACCAAAGACGCCTACCGATTACTACACGCTTAGATGTAGACAATGTGACACTTTTCTTAACATTTATATATGTATATATATATTAACTAGCTGACCCGGCAAACGTTTGTTTTGCCATGTATATTATTTCTAGGAAACATTTTTTAGTTCAATAAAAATAGCTATCTACAATAATAAAAAATCGGGGTTAATCGTAGAGGGGTGAAAATTAGGAGTTGTATGTATTTTTGTATGCTGTATCATAAAAAAAATGTTTTTGGGGTGGACACCCCTTATCAATTAGGGGATTGAAAGATTCTCAGACTTACTGAATATGCATAAAAAATTTGATAAGAATCGGAATACAAATATCGCCTAGTTTTAGTGTATGATTCAGCGCTATGTACGCCTCAAGTTTGGTGTCGGTAAGGAGAGCTGTGACATCTGAGTTCCTCAGTGGAATAAATTATTATTATACACTTATAAAAACTTATGATAGTGACCTAAGTGTTCCTCAACTAATTTTTAGTTTGTTTCTTGCTTTCTTTGACACATATATATAGATAGTTAGATTAAAATTATTTTATTGTTACCAATCCAGTAAATATTAGGTTATATGTAAAGATTTGTTTAATGGCGTAAAAAGAACATTATATTTATTAAGTAGGTTCGTTATAAGCTGTAAATCTTTTTCAATAAATAAAATAAAAACTCTGACTCTCGAATGTCATAAATGTATTGGATTTTAGAGGCATACTTCCGATCTTAACGCTGTTTTCATCGAGAAATTAATGATGGTTAATTAGTATAAAAAACTAATTTCGCTTAGATCTGTAGTTATGTGATATTTCAATTAATTTATTTTAAATTAGTTTCAATAAACGAATCCATGTAGGCCTGTGTAAACAACCTTCTTAAGAAAGCGATACAAAATACGCCTACATGATACTCATATGAATACTTTTATAGACATTCCATAGGAAACATTTCTTAGCTTGGCACTCTCTCAAAAAGCATACACTTTATCCTTCTTACAACAAATTGCTTTTGTGTTTTTACCTAGCTAGCCCTGCATGCAAGCTTCCATTTAAGCTCAGCAGTATTGCATCCGCTATCCATTGTATGTATCAGTCACGGTTCGATCACGACCGCACGAACATTCGTCTTTTGGAAAATGATAAACGCTTTTTTATGGGAATCTTACTGTTGGTGTCTCCAGAGATTGTCAACGAGCATTGTCGGAAATCGAATTGCTTTTAGAATTCCCAAAGTAAATACATTACACTAATATTGTACATATGTACAAGTAAAGACGCTGTACACTAGCAGCATATCAGTTATGATTATCAATCTATATATATAAAAATGAATTGGTGTTCGTTAGCCTCGCTAAAACTCCAGAACAGCTGGATCGATTTGGCTAATTATGATCTTGAAATATTTGTATTAGTATGTAGTATGCTGTATGAGGTCTGATCTCTTTGGTCTGTTTTAAAAGTTTTGACACAAATATATGTTGGTGAAACAAAGTTCACGGGGTCATCTAGTATAGATATGTTAACCAACTCCAAGTTCCTCCATCGTTATCACTGAGTAGATCATTATTTTTTATACAAAGGACTGTCAAAATATGTTTATTTGACTTAGTGTATGTCGTGAGAGTTTTTGTTTTTGGGATTTTATCATTTTTTTTGGACCACAAAATTAGGACAAACACATGATATAAGTTGACATACATACAAAAATATAAAAAGCGGTGCCGTCCCTAAAACATGTGGACACGACCAGCGAAATCAAGTAAACACAATAAACAGTGTTAATACAAGCAACCATAAAATTAAAAACAAAACTATAAAAGAATTAAACTATTTGAACCAAGATCATCATCTTACTAATCAATATTATTAAACCACAGATTTTTTAGACAAATCAGTGAGGTGTCAAGTACACTACATACTTTGAGCTATGCTTTGAAAATTAAACGCCCGAGTTTGACAGTGGAAGATAATTACTAGGAATCGAGAGTAGTTTATTTCAGCGCCGGATTGTCACATTGTTCAGATAATGGGTTATGAGTTCAGTATCAACGGCCTAAATAGTGGAAATACTAATTCCTGATAAGTATCTCAGCTAATAATCTTAACCCTAAAAAATACCTGAAATGACCAACGTAATTACCTTAGAAGGCTGTTACTATATCTGAAAATAGCTCTGAGCACTATGCCGTCATTTCTGACGGTACATTAGTACGTGAGTGAATGGACTTTCTCATTACAATGGGGAATTTCGACTAATTATTAATGTACGGCTTTGTTATAAGTGTATAGATGATTAAAAATAAATGTCGAAAAACCTATGCCGTACAAAAGTGATGGTGCCGGAAGTCGGTCAAATTTTTAATTCGACGACAGTTGCAGAAGCAATATAGGTCATTTATTACTGTACGGCATTTGTGTGATTCCTTTTGGACACATATACAGATACTTTACCCGTAAACCCGTAATATTCCCACGAGCGGTCGAAACAAGGGTCGCAAATATGTCTGATAAGCATATAGGTGATGATGATATGAATCAACATAAAATTAAATATCTTGAGAGTACTTCACAAATAGTAACATTTTCCAGCATGCCGTACATTTTTTGGAACAATAGTGTATGGGCAAATTACTTTTCTCAGAAAAGAGTCATTTTCCGTGACTTTTATCTTACGCAATAACACAGGTTTTAATACTTTAAAATCTTCAATAAAAGATAAATGCCGTAACTTTCGATAGTCCGCTACCACCGCCTACCAATACAGGGCGTCCCAAAGTTATGGAAATGAAGGGAAGTACCTTAATTCGTAGATAGGGTATTTTACTAAAAGAAGACTTTATGTTATTTTTAAAAGTTATTAATTCTGCATTCAAAGATTTTTTAAAAATTACTTGCCTCGTCTGGGAATCGAACCGACTTAAATGTAAAAAACACCCTACTTTTATGATGCCAATCGAAAGAATGGCCAAAAACTAATAACTCTTCTTAAGTAACATAGTATTTTAAAAGAAAGGAACAGCGTGAATATATCTTTTAATCAAATTAAAAAATTATCTATCGTATTCGGCCTAAAAAATCCCCTACGAGTCTGTTACTTTAGAAAAGTTATTAGGTTTTGGCCATTCTTTCGATTGGCATCATAAAAGAGGGGTTTTTTTTTAATTTAAGCCGGTTCGATTTCCAGACGAGGCAAGTAGTTTTAAAAAAATCTTTGAATTCAGAATTACTAACTTTTATAAATAACATAAAGTCTTCTTTTAGTAAAATACCCTATCTGCGATATTTAAGGTACTTTCCCTTCATGTCTCATAACTTTGGGACGCCCTGTATTATATATATTTTTGTTAAAAATATTTTTCCTTTACCTCTCTCTGCTGGTACGATAAGGCTGTAAATATACTTTACAGCCTTATGGTAGTATACTCAGATATGTACAGTTATTAATGACCTTAAGGGACACCTCAAACGTCGTCGAAGTTTTTATCAGCTGTAAAGAATAATCTGGAGTAAAATTACGGCATCTGGTTTTTTTGTTTATTTATATTTGTTACATATAAAATAACAATAATCTTTGAAAATATTACTCCCCATATTACTCTAGGAGCATTTGAAAAGTCATCTAAATTTCGGAAATTTCATATATTTTTTATCATAATATTTTTATTTGTTACCATTATAATGAACGGCTATAATGTACAACGTAATATTTAGTAACATTATGTAAAAAAAAGTTGCCGTACATTATTCTCTATCTTAAGCAGTAAGAACTTGGTAAACCTGAAATTTCATAAATATTGAATTACAATTTAACTATAATATTTGGAGGCATAATTATAAAACATTATTGTCCGTGTTAAATAATATTTTGAACATGTTCCGTACATTTTACAATGACTAGGGTATATGGGTGTAGGGGTAGGGTTCCACCCTTGCTTTCGACCGCTCCCTGGAAATATGTACGGCGTTTACGGGTAAAGTATCTGTATATTGTCCAAAAGGAGACACAAATGACGTACAGTAATAAATGACCTATATTGCTCCTCAACTGTCGTCAATTAAAAATTTGCACCGACTTCCGCACATCACTTTTGTACGGCACTAGGTTTTTCGACATTTATTTTTAATCATCTATACACTTATAACAAAGCCGTACATTAATAATTAGTCGAAATTCCCCATTGTACATGAGAAAGTCCATTCATCACTACTCACATGTACCGCTCAGAAATGACGGCATAGTGCTCAGAGCTATTTTCAGATATAGTAACAGCCTTCTAAGCGTAATTCACGTTGGGTCATTTCACAGGTATTTTTTGTTCATGGGCTTTGGTCTATTGTTCTTACAGTATTAAGTCACCAATAAATAATTGGTAAACAAATTGGGCAGATGCAAATGACCGGTCAACGTAGCTGTAACGTGTTATCAATCTCGCCTCACGGTCGGATGTCTGCGGTAAGCCGGTAACTAGCTACCATATCTTGATAGAAAATTTTTGAATTACCTAAGAAATGGGTACTGCAATGACTCACAAAATACATAGGTGTATTTTGTTTCGATTTAACAAGTATTTAAATAAATTAATCAATATTATTTTACGTATAAAATATTTGTATTATTTGATTCAAAATGTCTTGTTACTAACTTCGCAGTGAAAACTTCTATAAAAAACCAACGCTTTATTTTCGTTAAACAAAAATTCAATATTAAATTAAATACTATTTAAAAAAAAACATAATGTAGCTTGTGTTATGTAATTTAAATGTATCATGAATATTCAATTTAAAAATTAACACCCAGCTCGCGCTAAGACACCGTTATACGGACGCGCTTACGTTCATGTATTATGCGATCATTCCTCAACTTATAAGGATTCTTTAATAACAAAATGTGAGGTTACATCCGGACTCATCATTAAAAGACCTCCTTATTCATAAACTATACCTAAGCGTAACCCTCAGATATGACTCAAGGTATTATTTTTGCCTATTTAACATCATACTTAGCACTCGACATTGAGACTTATAGCAAATAATCATTCTTGCCATTTAGAAAATATAAACGTGACGAAATTGTTATTACTTTACTATTCTTTTTTTGTGACTGAGGCGCAAACTAGCTAGCTCTTGTGGTCTCTGTGAAGAATGACCAGCGCTGTGGACAGTGGAACAGTCCACTCCTCGGCATTATGCTGAGCCAGCTACAACCACAACACACACACACATTACACACTTAAAACGTAAGGTACGTTTCCGTGCGTACGTTTAAAAGAAAAAGAAATGTTATTGTTTTCTTTTCTATTTTTTTTATTATTATTTTGTGTGATTCTGTGTGTGTTTCGTTAGTAATAAATGTTATGTTTATGTAAAATTGTATTATTAAAACAATTTAACGCACTAAATAAGAACGAGTTGTGACGAGGTCAATCGTTTAAACTTTATATCAAACTCCTATAGAACCACCAACCAACTAAATAGAAACATTGAACGATAATATTTTAAATTTTTTTAAAGGCCGTCGACGTGCTGGAGTGTCTTCTGATGCTGGGGGCGTTAACGAGTAAAGGATGATTCACGATACACCGTGTCGCGACCGGGCCGGGCCTCGGCCGGGACACGTCCACCGTGCGCCGGCCTGGACAGTGATTCATGTTACACCGGGCTGTTTGAGTGTACGCACGTACGTGTTTGCACGACTATATCTGTTTTTGTCAGCTAGTGATTTCATCTGTCGATAGACTTGACGCTTAAGTAATTATGCAATTTTCACAATTTGAATTGGCAGCTGTTGCAATTGCCATCGATGACGAAGTATTAGAAAAACGAAGCGAAAGTACTAAAAGAAGATGGGGCGTACATCCAACCTGGAGAAAGCGAGAAGCAGAAGGGGAATTTTCGTTACTTTACAAAGAATTAATAGACGACGAGAGCAAGTTTTATGGTTATTTTAGAATGTCTAAAGAATGCTTTACTTATTTACTTGAAAAATTAAAACCAGATCTCTTCCTCTCGGACCGCGAAAGCGTTAAGACGTGTAAGCTTACGTAAAATATTTTATAAAATTAAATATAATATCTTGTCCGCAAATTTGGTGAAGTACCAGGCGCCCATAACGCGCAAGAAGTCAATTAACTACGGGTGAGAAGGACAACAACAGTGAACGAAACAGTTTCGTGAGCTACGCTTTACTTTGCGTACGCGCCGATGCGACGCTAGAATAAAGCTGTGCGTGAGTCATATTAATTAATCGCTTAGTGCAATTTAAAGGCGAAAGCGGTAGCGGAGCAAAAAAATAAGGGTCTGGCCCAATTATAAATTCATATTCAATTTTGTGTTTTCCCAATTAGTGAATTTATAAGATGCCAAAAGTTCAACGCTCTCCTATGGCCAATAAATCACAAAGTGTTTCTGAGCCAAACGTCGACAAAATGGAAACTTTTCACACAGACCTTTACGGTGACAATGAACCACCGAGCTATGTTCAACAACGTCAAAAAAGGGCTAGAGAGCATGGATTTGAGGATGAATTATTAAGTTTTAAAAAAGAGATGAAAGGCATGATTAAGTCATTGTTTGCGGAACAACAAAAAGAGCTTAAAAAAATAACGTCTGCCCAAGTAGAGATCAGAGAGAGTAATACCAACATAGAAAGTAGCCTTGCATTCCTCTCATCGCAACATGAAGACCTTAGGAAGAAAATAGAACAGCTTGAAGTACGTTTAAAGCAAGACAGAGAACAAATTATAATTTTAGAGGACAAGCTTGAGGAATTGCAGCGGGAACAACGTAAGGCTAATATTGAAATAAAAAATATGCCAAAACTACCCACAGAATCAAAGGAAGACTTAATAAACATGGTTGTAAGCTTATCAAAATCCCTGAATAGCGGTATTAAAAAAGATGATATCAAAGACATATACAGGCTAAAAGGGAAAAGAGATTCTAATAAAACGAATACTCCAATAATTGTTGAGTTATCATCCTCGATTCTTAAATCAGATTTACTAAAATCTTGTAAAACCTACAACATCAAAAATAAAGAAAAGCTACGAGCGAAGCATCTGGGAGCTACTAAAAATGAAGAAACTGCAGTGTTTATCTCCGAGCAGCTCACTGCGAAAGGCGCTAGACTACACTTTCTCGCTCGCGATCTAGCTAAATCAAAAGACTACAAGTTCTGTTGGACTTCTTACGGACGTGTTTACCTAAGAAAGAATGAAAACACCCCGGTAATTAAGGTCAAAAACGAATCACAGGTACACAGCCTCATGCAGGCATGACTCTTTAACTATTGTCCTTTTTTGTAAAATTTTTTTCTTGTTATCCCATTATTAAACAGTTTTTTCTAAAAAACAATAGTCACAAACCTTTACACTACATATACTATTTACACTCACGCACTGATACACTCACATATATTAAACACTATTCTAGTGCGATCTCACTTTATCTCATGGCTCATGGCTACAAACACGTCACAAGTGATTATAAACATTTATTCAATCTCGGCTTTACTGCGAATTTCTTATCCCAAGTAAATTATAATTTCTCGAAGTGTACGGAAAGTATCTGGTTACTCATTTATGGATAGTCAGACTACAATCATGTACGAATTAGATAACATACAAATAGCCCAATCTAATGTCCATACTATAAATGACTTTTCAAGACAGACAACCATACAAAAATCTGATTTCACGATAATATCACAAAATATAAGAAGCATTTACAATAATTTTGATGATCTTTTAATAACTTTATCTGAGTTCAAATTTCAAGCTGATGTAATAACACTGACCGAGGGATGGATCGACCCACACAAGCCTATACCCCAAATGGATAACTACACTCACTTCGTTACAAGCCGCCATCTAAATCGTAGTGATGGCGTAGTTGTCTACATAAAATGCAACCATAAAACTATCGTTCAAGAAATAAATTTAAAACATGCATCTTGCTTACAAGTCAAAGTAGGTAACTATACCATGTTGTGTATTTATCGCTCCCCGTCTAACCTTAACGCTGAAAATTTTATAGATTCATTAAATAGTCACTTAGTAACTTTACAAACTCAGAATAACATTATAATAACAGGAGACATCAACATAAATCTAATACAAAAATCCAGTGAAACATCTCAGGAGCGCTCGAACCGATTACATTACCTCAATATGCTAGCCATGCATGGCCTGCTCCCGGGTCATACACTGCCTACTCGAGATAGCAATTGCATAGATCATTTCATACTAAAACTTGATAGGTGCATAGGTACGTGTGCGTCTATTACCGTTATTGATACTACAGTTACTGATCACAAAATGTTATTCTTAAAACTATCCTACCTCGCTAAGTCGAATTACAATACCTCGAAAATTAAATCTTCAATCAACATGGAAGGCGCTTTAAGTTATTTAAAAAACAGCAACATAAATGATCTAATTTACTATAATAACCCTATTATCTTAACTAATAAATTAATATCTATTTTAAAGCAGTGTATTCAATCCAATACTATCACTAGAGCTATCCCGAATAGGGAACGCCTTATTAAACCATGGATTACCTTAGGAATTGTTAGATGTATTCGTAATAGAAATGCTATGCAAGCAAAACTCCGAGCTGATCCTCATAATGAAATTCTTAAAATTACATACAGGAGATATAGGAATTTCTGCAATAGTTTAATAAAGAAAGTCAAACGTAAATATGAAAAAGAAGACCTTGCCAAGAGTATAAAAAACCCAAAAACTTTGTGGAAGAAAATAAATACCCTCACTTATCGTAACCAACCTAAAACGCAAAATCTAGAATTACTAAATTTAAATGTTTCTCCTCAAAAATCGGTTAATTTGGTAAACGATTATTTTTCAAACATTGGTAAAAACTTAGCTAAAGAGATAATTCCAGTTACGACGTTACATAATAGAACAGATGTGATTAGACCCAACTGTTCCCAGGTCTCGTCTTTTGTGCTTCTAGAAACTGACCCTCATGAAGTATACCTGACTATTGTGAGTCTCAAAACTGACAGTGCTCCTGGCTGGGATGGTATAAGCACCAAGTTTCTTAAATATACTAGGGAGCTAGTTGTGCCCATAATTACTCATTTGGTTAATCTCTGCTTCCGACAGGGAGTGTTTCCACCTGCGCTAAAACAAGCAATTATTACACCTGTGTACAAGAATGGTAACAGAGAAGATGTTTCAAATTATCGCCCAATCTCCGTTCTCACTGCCATATCAAAAGTACTTGAAAAATTAATTAATAAAAGACTAATTACCTACCTCCAGAAGTATAGTCTACTTTCGGACTCACAATTCGGTTTTAGACAGGGTCTGTCAACCGAAGATGCAGTTACCTCACTATCTTGTCATATTGTTAATGAAGTTGATAAAGGTAATAAATGTATCACAGTTTTTATCGACTTAAAAAAGGCATTTGATACGGTTTCTGTCCCTATTCTGGTGCAGAGACTAGAGAACATTGGTATTAGGGGTATTCCACTCACATTGTTCGCTGATTACCTCAGTGAACAGCGGTCAATACATCAGCGAACAATCTGACGTCACATATGGGGTCCCACAAGGTAGTGTTCTGGGGCCGACCTTATTCTTAATCTACATAAACAGCTTATGCGATTTAAGAATTGATAGTGGGAAAGTCTACTCCTACGCGGATGACACTGCTGTTGTCTTCACTGGGAAAACTATTGACTCGGTGCGTCGACATACAGAAATAGGGCTTTCCAAAATAGATAACTGGTTAAGAGAAAACTTATTATCATTAAACGTAAGTAAAACTAACTACATTTTCTTCACTAAATACAATAGCGCCCAACCTCAAACAGATCTAGAAATAAAAATACATAACTGTAGCACCAGAGTAAACTGTACATGTAAAACTATAAATAAAGTTCATCACACTAAATATCTAGGAGTGGTAGTTGATCAAAGAATGTCATGGCATGAGCACCTAGAACAAGTTATAAGTAGGATTCGAAAGCTTATTTGGACATTTAAAACTCTAAGGCACATCGCTGACAAACATCTACTAATACAGATATACACATCGCTGGCTCAGTCAATTTTAGTGTACTGTATCCCAGTTTGGGGGTGCTACAAAGATGAAGTTCCTGGATCTGGAGAGGGCACAAAGAATTTTACTAAAAGTAATGATGTTTAAGCCTTATAGATTTTCCACCTCTGATCTTTATGCCTCTTGTGGTGTCTTATCGGTCAGGCAACTGTACATTTTTTGCACTACCTTAAGATTGCACAAGTCTCTTAAATATGATGGTCGCAAACTGAGCAAAAGACGCAAATATACTGTTGCTCCTGTTGAGAGATCTAAATCAGTTTTTGCTATGAGACAATTTCAATGCCAAGCTGCTAAACTTTATAATAAATTAAATAAAATATTAAATATATACACATTGAATAAACATGAATGTAAAACGTCGCTACTTAACATCCTAGAAACATTTAGCTATGAAGACACTGAAGCCTTTGTAGGTAATCATGAATCATAATACACTAGTAATTAGTCAACTTCTACAATCAGTCATGAAAATTCATTCTCATAAACACACAAACACACACACACACACATACACATACACACATATATCATTATTCACATTTTAACCTTAGATTATGTTTAGTAAATTGTAAAATTGTAATACTTAGCTTAGCTATACGTGTTAAATTAAATTATAATTAGTTGGTACACCTATGAATTAGAAGAGCGGGTTCTCCTAACACAAGTGCTTATGCGCTTAAAAGGAGGTCCCAATCACTTATCAGCTATTGTAAAATCCTTGAGATAACGAATAAAATTCTCTTTATTTAGATCTAACCAAAAAAATTACAAGATTTCAAAAGCCTATATCTCCCATCGGATTATTTCGTCCGAAATGGTTTTCCATATAATATTTTTGTATTTGTTATCTAAATACTTAGGATGGCTCATGTCGTAAATCACAGGGTACTTGCGTACACATTCTAATAATCTGCTCTGCGTGTGGCCGGGCGCCTACGTTCATGTTACGACGTGTCGGGGCCGGACCGTGCCGGAGCCGGGAAACAATACCCACCGACATTACATTACAACGCCGTGCCCCGGCCGAGTCCCGGCGGCGCACGGTAAGGGCACGGCCGAGCCACGGTTAGGCATTAATTACTTCATACAAAAGTATATCATTAATGTTAGACCGTGCCCCGGCCGGGGCACGGCCCGGTCGAGACACGGTGTAGCGTGAATCATCCTTTATGCCACCTTCGCGTAGCAATGTCGCTTACTTCACAATTGAATCCAAAAAGATCATAAACAAGAAAGAAGGAATTGTGGTGGTATATAATAAACCACAGATAGCAGCGATAAATTCAATGCAGAACGTAAAATTGGCTAATTCCCTTTAGTTGAGTATCAAAGAGATTAATTCACAAACTGTCTGAGCTGCTTCCCATGTAAGTTTGGAGTTGCTTATGTAACATTCATTAAGAGCTTGCGCGAATATGTAGCCGTCCCAACGGCATGCAATGCGAGATGGGAATATAAATAATGTCGCACTCAGATGCACCACTGGGTTCTCTCCAACCCTGTATATTTTTGGAAAATTAAAAAACAACGTTTACATTATGTTTTATTCACTGATCTTGTCGTCGAGGTTCGAGAGAAACTGTCAAATCAGAAAAATAATTTCTTTTTTTGCAATAGTACATATCCAAAGTCTAGTTCATAGTATATTACTAAACTGCACACAGTCCTAAAACTCATATAGATCCGTAGTTCTCCACAAATTCGTTATTACCAGGACCCCAGACCGGAGATTACATACCATGTGTGTCAAACGGTTTATGCACATACAGGTGTCTATTTTGCAGAGACTTACGTAAAAATCTTTCCAGTACAGATTATATAACGACGAATTATTTTATACGTAAATTTCAGTATATGAAAATGCTTCAAAGCTTAAACAGTATATCCTAAATCTTATTAAAAGCTTTCAAAATAGTTTCCGTAACAAATTGAAATACGTGTCGGCTAATGTGGTTCGATTAAAAGAAAATGAGAACATTCCGTTCCCGTAGCGGCATCCGGGATGGGTTTAACCTTCGATAGCTGTCAGATTATCGTTCCTTGCAGCAATTTGTAGGGATTTGTGGCTGAGCCTGTAACTCGGTCATCAGTCACTAGTAATCTAGCATTCCCATTAGTTTGAAATATTAGTAATGATAGACTGGAAAATTATATTTCTTTTCTGTTTGTAATATTCAGGACAAGATATGTAGTTTCTATTTAAATAAAAAAAAATGCGTCACGTTGGATTGTGACAGGTTAACGGAATCTCTAGACCAATACACGTTGACATGCGACATGACAAAATAGTGAATATAATTGAGGAAGCCTATATGCAATATAACATCACGCTACTAATGACGCGAGTGAAAACAAAGGACTAGTTTAGAAATCTAAAACAATATCTCAATTTTAAAGTAGTTTCTTTAGCAATCAAAAACCTTTAACTTAGTAACCAACAATTAATATGTTTTCTTGGTTCTAGGATTGATTTACGGTAAAATAAGACCTAATTTAGTTGTTTTAGTTTAATTGTTACTTTGACACAACAAAGATCAAACAAATATCAACCAATGTGTTTGCTCTAGGCCCCGTTTGTGTTCAAAATGACATACAAAACAAAGGATTTCTATTAAACACATACATTACTTATTTCTAGCTATATAAATATGGGCTAAAATACCCTATTTTTTTCAAAGTAGTGAAACAAGGTAGTTGTGAATATTTTTATTCTGTCGACCTTTTTTACTGTCTCTTCTTGACTGTCATTAAAATGTAAACATTTTAACCATTTCTTCTGGTTTATTAAATGAATAAAATAAAACTTACATATACGTAATTTTTTATTTAGGAGTATATTATGAAAAGCTCTTGAATAAAGAAAAATATAGTTTCACTTAAAGTTTTAAGTTCTTATTATTGATTTTACAATTAATATCTTCATATTGTAATTTTCACAACATAATTGATAATGTTTAATTTAATTAATAATATTGTTATATATGTATTCTACTTTTAGATATCTAAAAATAATGTCAAAAGGCTTCTAATAAGTTAATTAACAGAGTACAACAATTCAACTAATAGTATTTAAAAACTTTCCTTTATTTTTAAATACACATTGAAATCCACTATAAAGTCAAATATTTCTTATTTAACATTAACTTGGGATTAAGGAAAATATTTTGAGTTCTAAATAATTTTGATAAACTTTTTGTAAAGCTTTAGATAAGTAACTATATACCGTACATTTGGTATGTCAATATGAATGAAAATTTAATACCCAATCTGAGGCATCTACGCACTATTTTAACTCAAATTTAAGTAACTTTTTCACTTCTATAAAAAAAAGAGAAAAAATAATAATATTAAAAACTTTAATAAAACTTTCATAATGTAGGAACAAAAGACATGTTTTAAAATTTATATGGAAACGTAAGCATAATGAAGCTGTGGTCATGCGAGCGGGCAAGCTTTCGATTGTGTGGGTGGCCTTCTCACCTCGCGACATTGGTAACCCAGGGTCCATTGGTGACGCAGCGCCTCCTCCGACCAGGGACAGTACCTCCAGGGTCCACAGGGCTCCCCACATGTTCCACAACCACATCACGACACTCCACTATCTCATTATTAATACGAAATTCACACAGCTTAAACAATATAAACACCTAAATATTGCAATAACACCTATTGGCACGATCATGCTTTGGAAAAATACATTGAATTAGAATCGCAGCGTATTTCTACGTGCGAGCAATAACAATTTTCTTTTAAATAGAAAATCAGATGTTCAGAAAACAAAGACTCGTCATAACATCTCTCCTCAAAACACAAAAGTACGATCTTCGCGAATACTCAACGATCACACATCAACATTTAACATTACAAACTTTACACTCGATAGTAATTGACGTTTGACGTTTACGGTTTGAATGCTTTCAAAAGTCAACGTTGACAGACCTATTGTGACAACCCACAGACTACGGAACTACTATAATTATATAGTTAGCCTATGGTTGACTTGAGAACGTAAATAATATTGCTAGCTTCAAACTCATTAAATACTAAATTTAATTTTAAATATAAAATAAACGTTTGAACAAGATTTTTCACATGTCCATAAAAAAAAATTCTAGACATTAAAATACCATCAAATACAAACGAAAATCTCTAAATCATATTCCAGTCGCAATGCTTTATTCATCGGATTAACTAACTCTAATACCACACATTCTTTTTGACATACTGTTTTCGTTTACAAATACAAATTTTTCTTGGAATAATCCTAGGTAAATCATTTTTTTCTAATGTCATCGTAAACTTAGCCATACTTAATAAGTAAGAAAGAGTCATATGTGGCGTTTTCGGTAACATATAATTCTTAAAAGGTCTCCATTTTCCATTACTAAGGCGGCATGGCTGAGAGAAGTAACCATCAAAGTCCAATCCAAATGACCCTATAATAAGGACACAGCTTGTACATAAAGAAAACAAACGTTAATTATATATGAACAGTTTCGGTATACTTGCCATCACAATGAACACCAAGAGTTATAATTTCTTCGGGATTTTCGTCAACCAGCCATGATTTAAGTAAATCTAAAATCGCTATGCTTTTATTAAGGCATGCACTATCTATAGACTTTGTCTAAAAATAAAATTTGGGTAGTGTCAATATTATAATAGTTTAGTATGACTTTAATATCTATCAACGTCAAAACAAACAAAAAATAACGGATTTACCTTTTCTTCTGCAACTTTTATCCACAAGGATTCATCGAAGAATATTAAATATTCTATAGTTCTCATTTGTGGCGTTAATGAGCCAATACACAAACTAGAATTTTTAACTTTTTTATATCTATTAAAAGGGTAAAATTCATTGTATTTATGAATTGAATTATTTATATCTACTAAATGATTGACTCCAACGAAACCCCAAACTGGTGGGCAAAACATATTTCTCATAGGAATTTCAGCAATTTTTGCAATAATAGGTGTAACTTCCATTCCTAAATCTGATGTAGCAATTACTATGTTATGTTTACTGATATGTGTTAGTGATTCTGATAAAACTGTAGCATTGTAACAAGCTGGGCCCAAATTGGGTAGAATTATTTTCATTTTTGATGATGCTGATGCATTTATCATTTGAGCAATGTTTTGCATAATTTTTTTGTTTTCGTATAACCATCCCCCAATAGATTGTTCTGGACTGAAAACATTTAAAATTTCTATGTAATAAATATTGAATAATAATGTAATTTAATGAATTACATAATATCATTGACCGTTTTGTTTAATCCAAATTGGTTACCTGAACGGAACATGATCAAGTATTATTAAAACATCCGTATTAGTAAGGGCCAGGCCAATTTTGTCTACGTATTTGACTACTTTTGCTGCGTAATTGGTCTCGATGAAACTACATTCACGTTCAACTAATTCCATAAAAGATGAAGAGCACCGGTGGTCGTATATATAAACTTTATAAATACCCTTTTCGCTAGAACTCAATTCTAATAACTCAGATATCAAATGCATAGTGATTGGATTTCCGGATCCAGATATACATACACTAAAAGTGTTTTTTACAGTGTCTTCTTCCATTTCAAATTCGACATCAATATGAAATTTAGATTCCTGTTTTATTTTTTTGTTGTATTGTCTGTAGTTTAAAACTAAATTTTCATATCTCGCAGGCGCCATGAAAACATCAAATTTGTAATAAGAGTAGCAATAATCTAAAAACTCTGGTCCGCCTCCGATATAAAAGGGCTTACTGCCTGTTGCCAATAATTCTTTCCAAACAAGGGGTGAGCCACTATGATGCCATTTATTTTTCTGATTTATTTTGTACATCCAAGCCTTTAAAGTCAAATAATATAATAATTCATAATTTAATAAATAATATTAGGTTTAAATAAAAAAGGTTAATCTTTTAACATACATTCCACTCCAATACTGGTTTTTCTATACGCTCATAGCGAAAATCAGGTAATTTTTTTGATAAATGATCTGCCACGAGGCATATTTCAGCAAACGCTTTACACTGTGATTCACCAGCTATTACAATTCGTACAACCATTATAATTATTTAAAATTTGAATACGTAACTATATAATAAATAAGAATATTTTTATTGTTGTAGCAGGTGACGATGTTTACGTCTATTATTGTCAATTCTTGGACAAAACATTTTGTTACGATTTAAATTTCGATTTCAAATTCCATCTACTGATTAGACCATTTATGAAGAAAATCTGTTGATGTCAGAGAATCACACGTCCATAAAATATTTTATTTGGACGTGTAAATATTTTATTTAGAAAGGTATAAATTGTATCTGGTAACAAGATGTCTTTGCATGCCGCCACACTAGCTACTCGCTAGTCACTGGCTGGTCGAGAGTCACACAGCTGACAGCACACGTGACTGCTAAGTGACAGTATAAATATTTAATATACATTAGTGACACTGTAAGATTAAATGGTTGTTAATGTTTGTAAACATTAACAAATTAATCTAAAATATTTTTTAGTACAATATTGTAGTTTAATAGTAAAATAATATATTTTAAGACTGGTTAATAAATATATCTTGGCATTTATACTATTTTACAAATAATACCGTACTATCAACATAAATTCTAACCTATAAAATTTGGCCCATCGAATCAAGCATGAACTTTCAAAATTGGGGTTTCAGCGATTTATCAGTTAGTAAAGAATATGATAGTAAAAAGTACTATCTTTTTGAAAGACTTGGATTTAACACCATAGCTATTAACTCATATGTAGAAGAAACTGATGAAGAACCCAAGAAAAAGAAACGAAAGGGTGAAATCAAGGAAAAAAAAAGATTTTATTCCTCCCCCTATAGATATCTCCAATGAAGGGAAGGGAAATCTCAACATATTGCAAAGAATAACTATAGGATTTTCAGATTCCAGTGTTGCTATTAAGATGAATAGCTCAGAAAATTTAAAAAAATATGACATAATTGCAGTGATTCCTAAAACTTTACAAGCTTTTCAGTATGCATGTGGCACACTAGATGTAGATATTATAACATTTGAGCCAGAAAGTAGAATACCATATAAAATTAGTCGAAAGCTATACCGGCAAGCTGTTGAACGAGGTATATTTTTTGAATTGATGTATGCTCCTGCTATAAAAGATTCTTCTGCAAGGAAAAACATTATAAGCACTGCCCATAACTACCATGCTGTTGGGAAATCAAGGAATATTATTATCACAAGTTCTGCTCTAACTCCCATACAAACAAGAAGTGTTCATGATATTATCAATCTTGGTTTTATTTTTGGGCTAAATAGTAACGAAAGTGTAAAAGCAATAAGAAATAATGTGCGTCAACTTATTCTTAAGGCCCAAGGAAGAAAATGTGGAAAACATTATATGGAAATTGAAAGTATAGATGTTAAGGAAAATAAAGCAAATTTTGAGTGAATTTTTATTTTATTCTAAAAAAATTACTTTTATTTACAAATCACATAATATTTATGTACTACAGTCTTGCAGTTATAACATTAGCCTTACAATTATATGCATATATAATAACTTGATGCAAGTTTGTATTACTTATTGAGATTTGGGTTTTGGGTCTGAATTAGTTTTAGTTTTTTCATTAACTGACCAATCCATGGATAGTCTTGAAGTATTAGAGATTCTGTGTAGTTGAGTCTCAGGTGCAGTGAAAAAATCAGTGATCCATTTAAATCTGAAAAAGATATTTATGCTAACTAAATGAAGTGTTTCTTTGTCTCCTGATACTGAATTTAAAATTTTCAAATGCCTCATTCTGCAATAAAATAATTGAATGTAGGTAGAATTTGACTGAATAGTTTAATAGTTACAATAATTAATTAAAGCCAATTTTTTCAATGTTAGGATTGTTATTTACACATTAAATAATGAATTTGTTAAATTTTAATGGTGGTAATTTTTTTAATTGTTGTATGATGTTTTAGTAACCAGTCCTTGCAATTTTTTACATAGCAGTTTAATGAATTTAGAGAAATATAATACAAACTCGAATCTTATAAATACTTATAAACATTTCTTTATTTTCAAAGGAGTGTGCAAATAAAAGACAAAGATAATTTTAATAATATATTATTTCAAATGCAATCTCAACATTTGGTACAGGATAATACAAAGGTATAAAATTCGTATATTTCATTTAAATGCGCACACAAAACTAATCTAAGTTACATTAACTAATATAATTTATTGTGGTTTTACTATTTTTAGTTAAATTCTAGCACCACAAACACAATTTCAACATTTGAAGCATAATATTTGATATAGGAAATTACAAATTATCTTTAAACTTTGAACATTTCTATGTGGCTAAACTCTACATTAATTGGCTATTCCGTGACATAACTTCGATTTAGGAAAATGTCAAGAGTTTATTTATATTTAACCTTACTTGTAACTTAGAAGTTATAGTACAACTGACTGAATATAATCATTAATTCTAGATTTTTAAACTGCTGAACCTACATAACAACTTATACATAATGACCGTATAGATAAGCGAGAATCATTAGAATTACTCTATATATGATAGAGCCAAGGGATTTCTGATTCTCGTTTTAATATTCAGTCAATTTTATTTCAAATGCTAATTAATACGAGGCAGTGTGATTTTCATTATCAAAGGCATTCTGTGCTAGTATGTATATTCTTACTCAAATCGCAATAAGTGACACATACAGAGAGGCACTTTAATTTGAAAGTTGCTTCAGGAGATCTATCGACTAGAAATTTCTATCGAGCCTCTATGTTTCTATGTAACAATGAAAGTTTCTATGAAACACTTAAACATGCATGTTCTAATGACGAAATGTGTATGTCTAGTAATTATTAGCACATTATTTGATATGAATAACTATGGAATCAAAGTAAAATTACTATGTTTCTCTCGTATGACATTAATAAGGTAGACAGCAATATTTTGTATTCAAATCATGAATTAAGCAAAGCATGAAATTAACACATTCATAATGATATTAAAGTTAAAATGGAGATGATATGTTATATACACATTATAAATAGATGAGCAAAACTATAGCAGTCTTAAACAATTATCTAATGTCAAATTTAAAATAAACCAATTACATTCAAACAACCACAATACGAATTTAAATTAACACAAAATAAATAATCTCGAATTTATTGTAACTAGTTAACGAATTCAGTCTCATTGGTAATAAAATTAAAGATAATTGTGTCTTTCCTCAATACCCATGCTTTTATAACTTAAATAAATGCGCAAGATTCTAAAATCTATATTATATTAAATATTGAAAATAATTTCTATAATAATTCATAAAGTAGAAAAAACTTATTTAAAATTATGGCATTCAAGATACTAATAGTATATCGAAATAGTCATACTTTATTCGAATACGGCGATTGTTAGGCCCAAATTATTTGAAAATTTTGGTAACATTCAAATGGCTTATCGTTAAATGGTTAAATGTACCTATGCAAGATAACCAAACCTGAATTTATCTATATGAATTTCATACTAAAAAAATGTTAAATCATAAAATTTCATTTGCTTTATAAAATGTATCTTTGGCGAAGTTAAACCAATTTCCTACATCAATAATAATTACATCACGTGGTGTCTAATAACAATCCACAAATTTTATACAAGAACAGTCCATCAAACAATATCTAAAGCCCATTTCTGCACATGCCAGAAAGCTTTTACAAATGCATTTTTAGACAACGTTGGTAGGACAAAGTTGAAGTTTGTTTATTATTTATACATGTGTTTTTTGAGGTCTTATTTTGAATATTAGAGGGGTAAGATTAAATTAGACTAAATTCCTTTACTTCGTCGTATTATTGGTCTAATTCCTGTCAAAACCATGATTTGGGTTGCTATGCACAAATCAACAAAACAGACATAAGCCGCATTGAAGTTTTAAACAATGGAATTACGTAATACGTAAATAAAAACTGGAAACACAGTTTCAACGGAAACAAAGATTTTTAGTCTAACTCAGCCGTGCGTTATTTTAAGTTTTTAGCTATTAAATTAATTTGTCTGAGGGAATCCGTTTCACACTGAAAAGCATTTCGTGGCAGATATATATTAAAGGTAAAATTCGAGATTAAGCGCTAAGTATGACTCTTATATGTCAAAAACAATTTGACACACTGGAGTCCATAGGGCTAAGTTACTATTGTTTATGTTACCCTAATGTTAACATAATCTGTGATATGGCATATCGTTTAATTACTAAGGAAAGACACGCAATGCGCAACCGTATGGACATTTTCGACCAACCTGTTGTATAGTTCCCTTCGAACGCTGGCGGTGAACTTGTTGATGAGACAAAGACTGGCTGTTGATGCGAATATGGCGTTGTATAACAACACTAACTTGAAGCTGCCCAGCCATTCGATTCGACCAAATTCGCCGAGCAAATCGAAGTTTGTTATACCTAAGGAAATTAAATAAATAATAGTTTTAAAATATTTCTATTTCGTTTTCTTTTTGAGTGTTTGGATAGACTCTTCTAAATCTGCAAAAGTTATGTATCGCATTAAAAATATAATATTTATACATATTGAAGTTTTCAAGGGAAATACTATACTCGAACTAGTATTTTCCATTGTAAGTAGATTTGAAATATCGTACTTATCATAATAATTTCGTTAACCAGGGAAATCGAACCTATTGAGATAGAATTTTTTTATAATAAGCAATATTCTGTGATCTTTTAAACGAATGATAAATGTCTCCATTAATTTCTTAATAATATTTAAGCAGTAAAGACCTTCCATACAAAGTCGAGGTAACTCAAAGAATTTTAGCACTTATTTTTGTATCGAAATAATTTTAAAGCATCGAATTCATAATAAACCATATACCATCTTGTATCACTTACCAAGTATTTTAACAAGCAACGGCTGGGCCGTTGAATGCGCTAATAACACAGCACAGAGAGCTATTATTCTTGTTAGGGGCGTTCTTCTTGCACGTGGTAGAACCCTTAACGCCCTCATGGGGGTACAGAGCCCCGTTAGCGACGCCGCGTGTAGATATAGTATTAGGAATGCCTCTAGTGTAGCTCCCGCCCATCCTAATTTAGATAGCGACGCGATCCCTAACGTGAATTGCTGTAATATAAAATAAATATTTTAATTATTAACATTAAAACTCTTTTATATTACAAACTAAATCACCCCTGTAAATGGAAAGTAGGTAGGATAGATTTACAAGGCACCAAGATAAATGAATATTTATTTATTTCTTCACGACTTATCCCGAAGGAGTAGGCAGAGACCTCGAATCTCCACTTGCTACGGTCCAGACATACCTCTCTTGCATCACCCACTTTCATGACATTTACCATACATGCTCGTTGGTTATGGGTACTTTTAACATGTCCCTTCTCTAGTGCCTCCTGGATTTGGCCTAGATATGCCCGAAAAGGCCTACCCAACCTGACTTCACCGTCCACGATTGCCTTGTATATCCCACATGTCGATAAATATTACCGATTATTAAACAGAAATTTGAAACGTTAATGCAATTCCAAAAATTGCATGGACTGAACAATAAGGAACTGAATTTTGTGTGGCAATATTTTCTCAGTGGGTTGCTTATAATGTACCCACATAACAGAACAGAACATATTATCATTGGTTATTTAGTTGTAATTCGTTCGAAGTCCTGGTGGACAGAAAAACTATGTATTTGTCTTTCCACCATTCTACTATAAATTCCTTTACTTATTGTTACCCGACTTCTGGAAACCCGTAGAAGGAGGTTTACGATTTGACAAATTTTATATATATATACAAAAAATAACAATTTTATTCAAGGTCTCGGTCAAAAATTTCAAATGAAAATGTAATTGAAACTTGTTTTACGCAAACAGCTTTGCATTCACTTATTACTATGGAATACTATTTATTTATATAATTGTGTATCGAGACTCAAATTGAACATTTTATAGGAAGAGGCTAACCCAAAGATTCAGAGACAAGACTTAACTTAAGTAAGCGTTAAATATGATTATCGGATTTTGACATATGGGAGTCAAAGTACGTGCTAAGTCTCGATTCTAAATGTTACTATAAAAAACTGCAAAGACAAAACACAGAACAAAATATGGCCAGTGTGATAGAATTTCAAGTTCTTTAGATATTTTGTCTAAATGGCTAATTAATTTTACCAAAACACTTGAATCAAATCAAATCCAAATCATTTATTAATTTAGGTAACAAAATGTACACTTATGAACGTCAAAAAGGAATACATATTAAATGCTTCTAATTTTACGTTTTCTTCCAGTTCTCAAATCAAGGGCGTAGAACGGAAGAGAAGAACTGGCAATTAACTCTCCGCCACTCTTTTTAATCGCCAAGCTTTTGATTTACACAATGTTTGTAAGGAGCTGCAACCATTACACCATGTTCCACATGACATTTTAAATAATTAATAATAATAACATAAAAAAACAAAGATTTGTCCTCTATCAGCAGGCGGCATGGTAAAATAGGAGCACGCACTTACATTCTCGTGGGAACAACACGCAAATAAAAAATAGTTCCACATATGACTCTCAAAAAAACTTAACCACTTTATAATGTTATATTAACTTACCCGTGTGCTTAGAGGTAATGCCTTAATGCCTATGAGCAGTTCGAGCGTGTTCTGCAGCACCATTAAAACTGTAATCGCGGTGAGGGCCAGGAGCAACAACATAGCCAGCGGGTACACTACGTTGCGTTGTAGAGACGATGTTTTTCGTTTGTTCTCTACTTCCTGTATAAAACAGCTATAATGTTATCACAGATATGTATGTTCAAGAATTACGTAAGCACTGTAGGGGGGAGGGGGGTCTTTGATTTTCTTATTATTATTATACACACATTGTCTATGCTTGAAAACGAAATGCATTTTCGAGGATTTCTACAAAAAATTAATACGTTTATGTACATTTATTGTACTATTATTTTTGAGAGCTTTGCTTAATTTTGCTGACAAGATAAAGGTTGGGGGAGGGGATAAATTGCAGTCAATCTGCTTACGTAATAATTGAACGTAATCATGAAAACTCTTCCCCCTTTTATGGTTGTCAAACGACACAATGTTTACAATGTTCTAATATATTTTATTAATGGTTATTAGATATAAGCTTAAAATGTCGATTTTTTTTTATTCAAAAAACAAATACCTAGGTTATGTAAACAGTTTTGGCTCTTTACGATTCCAAAACAGCTGTAAAGATTTTCATATATGTATACACATATATATATTTTCATATATAATTTCAGATAAGCGACTTATGATTTATAAAATGTAACTGCAAGTCACTCCTGAAATACACTCACTACATCGGGAGCCTGGGATATATGTTATAACTTAATTTGTAGGAAATAAATATTATATCAATAAATAAAAAGATCCGGCCGTGCTGTCAGAAACATCGTATTAACGTTTAAATAGAATTCATTAGTAGAAATCGGATGTTAACTTGCTTTCTAGTTGTCAATTATATTTGTAATATTAAAATTGTAATAAACATTTTCTATCGCTACACAATTCAATGGCGCAAGCTCCTGCAATACAGATTTCACAACATCAAACGCTTGGGACGCATTTAATTTAAACATTTTATGGCAAAACATTATTATTACTTCAAAATAAGTGTCTACAAATGAGTAAAGTCATGGATTTATATCGTTAGATAGGCCCCGACACCAAAAACTGTGGCATTGTTTTTGAATGTGTGCGTTAACAAAATGCCGACACACGCACACTAATGAGTAGTTTAAAAATCGTGTTTCTGCCCTTGTAATAGGTTGAAATCGAAAACGTTTGAATGTGTGCGTCAACATGGCGTCCAAAAACAGTGCAATTTGTGTAGAAGGTACGGTCCGCAAACCATTAATCTTTTTTATTATATATTTTATTTATTATATATATTTTTTTTACATAGTAGGTAGACTGTATATTTAAATGTAGAGGCGTGATCAAGTAAAAAACACTATAATTTACTAATAATGGCTATTTATTCTCCTTGAAACAAAATCAATTTATTATACTTTTGCCTTTTTGTTATTTTATTAACACAATAACATTATGAAGATAATGAAGGCGTACACCAGCGTAGTATTTGATAACAGATTTTATCAATAGAACTTTATGGTTCCAAGTTGCCGGTTGCTCCAGAGAATGGTCATTTAAATTATTAAAAACATTCGATTCAATAAACAATTTCAATATTTTAGTTTGAAAAACTTTATACTCATTTTCATTACGTATATAATGATTGCCATTTAGTTTTTTGTGAAGTTTCAAAAGTGATTCAGTTTTGATACATATATCATATACATCCTGTGTGGGAAAAAGCAAACCACCTAAGTTTCTCAAATTAATTAATCTGTGAAAGGTTAATCGTCGATCAGATATTAACGCACTGCAACATGTATGACATTTAATTTTTTTCACAATTTTTTAACAACCCACCCTGAAATGTATCCGACAATTTGCTTTGACAAATCGCTTATAACATTTTCTTCATCTAAAACTCTTGAGAGAATGTCACTATTTATTTCACATTGTTCATCTTCAGCAGATTGTGACGCCTTCGTCGTTGGGTCAGATTCAGTATTGCACAATCCTGACGTGGTCATATTTATTTTTTCAAGGGCTGATGAACAACCCAAAATTGAAATGTGCAATTCAATTCCCCGTGAAACTGCTCCGTAGTTCTAGATGGCAGAGTGCTTTTTTTATATGACACGGAATTGTTCGGTGGTAGGGTTATTATTGCGCCCGCCATGTTGCCTTATTAGTCCGAAAAAAAAGTTCTAAGTGTTTTTTTTTTTGGGGCTTTTTTTGTTTGACTGAACCTGTTTGTTGGCATGTTATTCCTCCCTTTTTTTTTTTGGACCCCTTTTCGGTTCAAGGTTTTTTAACCCTTTTTGTTTTTTTAAAACCCAGAAATCCCTTTTTTTTTTTTTTTTGCAATAATTATTTTATTCATTGTTATTGATTTTAAGTGACTTTATATAATTTTCTGCCTTGTCAAGAAAATTTAATGTTTTGAATTCTTTTTTTCCCCAAGCGATCTTTTAAATCCTTGTTTATAGGTTGTTGAGTTAAAGACATCAAACAAATCGTTGAAAGTTTCAAGAAATTCTACAGTTGGTTCTACATTGCTGAACTTATGTCCAGTAACCATCTCTGAGCATAAGGTCAGTGCTTTCACTACGCTTCTACTTAGTAATTGGCTTGCTAGGTTGACTTTCATTATTTGGTTCCTGAAAGCAATATGACGTACAGTCAATTTGTTTGCGATTGAAGCCTTCTGTTTCTTGAAGTTCGATTTACAAGTACAACCATGCAACGCGTCCAGCTTCACTAAACAGCTGTTTTTTGGGTGGAATGTATTTGGCATATGCATGCATCAAAAAAACCCCACTCGTTTGGTATTGCACGAGGATATATATATTTTCAATATAATTTCAGATGTTGCTACATTGGCTGCACAACCGTCAAACGTCAATGCCATGACCTCCACCCCAACGTCGTAACTTAAATGATTTATATCTTAAAATGTACACTGCTGAAAAAGTCCGTTTTCCTTGAAATAGCATGAAAACGTAAGCCTGAGTCACAACTTCATTGGTCCCAAGCCTTATAAAGTCCTGGGATATTCCACCTGGTGGTCCTTTGAGGTTTTGCCTTTCGTCAACGACCAATGTGCTAACGACCAACCTCGCTGTAACTGTATTTGTTTTAGATTGAAATAAATATTATTCAATAAATCCGGAAAAAGATACTTTTCTCGTACCACTTGGAAATTGTACGCGGGTGCGGCGACGTTTTTTTGTTTTTTTCTCTTGCGTTTTTTTTGGGGGCGGAGAATAGTATGCACGTTGGTAAAATTTTCGAGTTGGCGGAATTCTTTTCCTTTTGGGGCATTGCAAATAAAAAGTCATTGTATTTAACGTTTAAATATAATTCATTTAGTTTAGAAATCGGATGTTAATTTTTTTTCTTTTGCTTTTTTAAGTTGTGTTTTTTTTTTTTTTTTTTTACAATTATATTTGTAATATTAAAATTGTAATAAACATTTTTCGCTATGGAGCACAATAATGGCGTAAGCGCAATACAGATTTCACAACATGCAAACGCTTGGGACCCGCCAATTTAATTTAAACATTTTAGCGTGGCAAAACATTAATTATTACTCAAAATATAGTGCCCCCCCCCCCCCCCCCCTCTCCCTCATCTTTAACAATCTATGAGTAAAGTGCGTTCTTGAAATAACGTGTTCAAGTATCAATGTTTCTGTACCATGAATCATGATTTATCTCGCACGCAAATTGAAATGTACATTAGCAATATTTATCATTGATTGTATAACAAACGTAACACTGTAGCAAAACAATTTGACACGCGAACGTAATAATTCAGACGTTGTACCTTTAAATTATTTATAACGAAACAAAGCTATATAGGAGTAATTATATTCTTAGAGATTACACTAATGTTTAATTTCATTTTACGGTTGTTACGATTATTACGAAAGTATAAACCGTAAAATAATACTTATACGCATAGGAGGCGGATCATCTATTTGTTTTAAAAAATATCAATGGACTTCAGAGAAAGGGGTCAGATGAATGCCTATAGGTCAGACAGTCATGTGTCCGATCACGGGGAAACAATAATTGGTTCGTATGGAGATGTTTAAAGGAAAGATTTGTATGTAAATATGTTTGTGACGAATTGGGTCAAAAAGTACTGGATTGATATTAGAAATTCTTTCACCATTTGAATGCTACATTATCACTGATCAATATTAGGCTATTTTAATTGCTTATATAAATATCTATCATCGCATGCGCTGCAAAAACGATTGATGATTGAAAAAACCATGAGTAAAATTGCTTTCTTAAAAAAACGTGTTCAAGAATCAATGTTTCTGCCCCGAGGGCGCGGGGGGAAGGGGGGGAAATGTGTCTTCACAATATTAAAGAACAAACATCAATATTACAAAAAATTTAACAAAAAAATGTCCGCCGGTGCCTTTTAATTTTTTTTAAAAAAAAAAAACCTTTTGGGGGTTTTTTTTTTTTTTGGTTTTACCTAATGTATTTTTTTACGGTTGTTACGATTATTACGAAAGTATAAACCGTAAAATAGGACTTATACGCATAGGAGGCGGATCATCTATTTGTTTTAAAAAATATCAAGGGACTCAGAGAAAGGGGTATGGATGAATGCCTATAGGTCAGACAGTCATTTGTCCGATCACGGGAAAAAAAAAAATTGGCGTATGGAGATGTTTAAAAAAGATTTGTATGTAAATATGTTTGTGACGAATTGGGTCAAAAAGACCTGATTTAATTTTAAAATTTTTTTCCCTTTTTGAACGCTAACATTATAACTGATCAATATTAGGCTCATCTAATTGGGTAATAATACTATCATCGCAAGCGCTGCAACACGATTGATGATTGAAAAAGTTCACAATATTTAAGAACACATCAATATCTACAAATTTTTTTTAAAAAATAAATGTCCGCCCGTGCGAAGGCAGGACGGGCCGCTAGTCTAATATAAGGGTAGTGGGGTTGCGACGCTAACAAAAACTAATTTGGCTCATCTAAGGGTAATAAATCTAAGTGACACTTCAATAAAAGTGAAAAAAAAATTGTATTACATACAATTTATGAGGCTTCATGTTATGTTTTTGGTGCGATGTGTGCGACGATGGCTAACATTTAGTTTGCTTCTATTTATTCACTAAAATATATATATGTAACTTAATTAACATAAGGTTACATAGCTCTCGGCTATCATTAATGAATTAAGCCTACTTGCCTTAAATGAAACGGACTTATTCAAACCACGCCGTAAGAATATATTGCCAAATATTAATAATATAATAGATTACAAAGGTGTAAAGGTTAGTGTAAGCTGATGATGCTATTAAAAGATTTAAACAATTACCATATGACATCAAAGGCTATAGATAAGAAATAACATATGCATTAACTTTTCATGTAAATTCTATATTGCTTTTAGTCTTCGTACAAATATCATTAGTTATATTAAGATAAAATATCAATGATATAGATTTTATTAGTCACACAAACGGAACAGAGCAGACTTATCAATTTATTCGTATTATAATAATTACTAATTAATGTTAACCTTTTTTGACCCAATGCGACGTAATTTTCTACTATGTATAAGCCGTCGGTGGCAATTTTAGTATTTGTTTAATTAGTGCAAGTTAATACGTATATAGGAAAGTCTGTTAAAGATAGTTTATTAAAATAAAATAAAACTTTATTTATGACTGAAATATGTTACAAAATTTATCTATCGCTAGTCCCCACACTAGGTAGTCCCGGTAACTAATCTGGATAGAATGGAAGAAAACATTACATTGTATTAACGAGGCAACCCGGATTAATAAAAAAATCTTTGTTAAGCCTATCGGGTACTTATCAGTATGAGGCCAATATGTATTTTTAAATAGGTACATTCATTTTTATCATCTCTATGTTGAAAGTGTAATATTTTTATTACACTAAATTTTATGTGCACCGTAATTGTCGATGTGGTAAACTTTAATAATAAACATCAAATGTTAAATAATATGAACGAAATCATTGTTTACTTTGAACGAGCGTCGCATGCCTGTTGTTACATCGATGCGACCTACCTGTACTTTTGTAAAAAATATTGTACATATTGTTAGCAACTAATATTTTTATTTTCAAAAAAAATCATAACACGATGTACGTAACTGACTTACCCTAAATTTTCGCGCTAAGTGAATGTAATTCTTTGAGAAATAAAGTATCTTTGAACTTTGATTATTACAATTTCTAATATTAAATTTTATCTTTTGTACGTAAAAACAATTTAAACTTAATCCAAAAAAAAACATTTATTTCGGCTATATACTCCAAAAAGTTCAAGAACAAAATTACATACATTGTTTTATTTATTTACAGTAAACAATTTACATACCTTCCTCATGGCAACAATCCTATGCAATCTCTCATTAAGACCAGCGTGCAAAGCACCATTTCGGAGCCGAAGCAGTGGTATCTGTTTCTCATCAGGCTCAACAATCTTGGCTTTGGAATCAGCCACACTGTCGTCCACGGATGCAGATATATCCCCTCGACCCGGGCACATTGGCTCTGGGGTAATGTAACTGGCACCTGGAAAATGTAGTTTAAGATAAGCTACAACCCTAAATGAGTAACTTCCGAGCTGCCGAGAAACCCCGATCATCCAGCAGATCAAGCGACGCAAATGGAATTGGATAGGCCATACACTCCGAAGGGATCCCAATCATATTCCCAAGCAGGCGCTTGATTGGAATCCGAAAGGAAACCGAATCGACTCGAACAACTGCGCGGAGTGGGATGGTTGGGTCGAAGTAGGGAATAGATTATAAAAGAGGTTGTAACACATGCGCACGGGCAATTCCTTTGTTCAAGTTTAAAGTTATAGAGTTTACGTAAAATCAGTGAAGTGAATTAAACTGAATCAAGTCATGATTGGAGTGTTTAATTTCCTACCCTAAGAACTAGATCAACTAGCCCTTACAAAAGTATCCTAGGTACTTATATTTAATTATATTTAACATGCCCGTCCTCCGAAATTATGTATGTATTTACAATGGTACGTTCAATTCAGACAGGCACCTGGATTTAACGGCAGCTGTGGTATTACATGTAGCATTGTGTAAGTTCTATCGTCCCCTCTGGACTCCGAGGTCATTAAAGATCTTTTGTAGTATTCCTATCGATGTCCTACTGTTACTTAAATGCAAAACTTTAACAAAATCTACTTGGGGCATGGCACCGACCATAGCCTGTATTTGTTTTTCGCTTTCTTTTAAACTGAAATTATCAACAACTAACTAGATTATACTACATAAAGAACTCATTTGTTTCCTGTTTGAAGAGAGGAAACGGATTCCACTTCATTATGTGTTACGTAAGTTTCTTCAAAGTTACCAACGCGACTTTTAAATTCTATTTAAAGTATGCAACGAATATAACCAGTGTACGAATGTTTTATTTGGTGACTTTCGCTTTGAATAAATAAATAGAGCATTTAAAATAATTAACATTCCTACAAAGCCATTAGGCTAATGAATGTCTTTACTTTATCAAAGAATTTACGGATGAGACTATTTAGGCTATTCGATATCCCGTGACAGGAGCAAAAAACTAAATCAAATCATGTTTCATTATTTTTATATCTTATCCTATATACTTTTTTTAAAGGAGTCTCGCTCTCAAAAGACAGTCAACATATACTGTTCAGATTGCGCTAAAACGTAATAATAATAATAATGTATTGCCATACACGGATTACTTAGAAAAACAAGCTGCCCGTGTTCTAGGCTCCTGTAATGAAAACTGTATTTCAGGTGCCTGTGACTTCTTAGTAATATTTCCCTAAGCTTGGATAGCTTACGCATAAAAATATAGCTAAATTTGCTTTTACGAAATGAAATAGTTCTCTTCAGATTACTAACAATGGAACGTATTTCACTCAAACTATAAAACTGGTTATATTTTAACATTAAAAAGATACAACAGCAATGATCGTGGAGGCTTTTCGAGAGCGTTTTAAGGCAGTTTCTGCCGCGCACCACCACTATGTGGAACCAGCTGCCCACTGAAGTATTTCCGAACCAATTCGAGCTAAGGTCCTTCAAGAAAAAAACGTACCAATTCTTAAAAAACCCGGCAACGCACTCGCCAGCCCTCTGGCATTGAAAGTGTCCATGGGTGGCGGTATCACTTAATTAGGTGAGCCTCCTATCCGTTTGCCCCCTGTACCACAAAAAACCAATGAAAAGGCGAAAGTTATTTACATACAAATCAAAGCCAATATCACTCGCGTCAAAACCCGTCACCCGATATGGTCGGTTTACGTCCTTGGACTTTAATAATATATTGTACTTATACCACATACATCCATTAGCGCTTTAATACTCTTCCCTAGGTCAAGCTTGTTTGTCTGACACTGGTTTAGTTTAGGTAGCTGACATGCTGGTTCCCTCAAAAGATTTCTCCACTGACCATGCATTAGTTACAAAGAAACTTCATTGGTGTAATGCCGGGTTTGTACGCAAGACCTCAGGGTTGTTAAACGCTTACTCACATAGTGCTCACAATATAAGTATTATTTTAAAAACATTTGACATTAGTGAAAACTACGAAAAAACTCTCTTAAAAATGTTAGAATATTTTAAAGTATTATGTTTTGGCGTTGTATTTCCTTGTTGTCGCGTGGTCTTTAAAGTCTTGAAAATAATAATGTAGCCTTCATCGCTTCGATAATAATAAAATATTAAGTATGTATTTACATTTTTTTTATAGAAAATCGTGAGGAGATTGCAACAGAACTTTTAAATTGTTAGGAACGGTTGTAAATTTGTACATCTCAAGCTCTGATTAAAAATTAATATATTTTGAACCATTCAAAATTCAAAATTAATATATTTGATCAATTTTCTTGATATTTTTCTTTGTAGACAACTAGGCAATCAATTTTCTGAGACACACACACGCCTCCATTTGTTAGTTCTTCACGAAGATTAATTCATTAACAAGTACTTATTGCGCACATATTATATAGAAAACTTCATGTCATTTCAACTTCTTCTTCTAATTTTTTATGCATATTCAGTAAGTATGAGAATCGTCTACTATCTATATTTAAAACCCCTAAGTGATAAGGGGTGTCCACCCCAAAAAATGTTTTATTTAAAAAAAATGTTTTTATTTTTTATGATACAGCATGCAAAAATACATACAACCCCTAATTTTCACCCCTCTACGATTAACCCCTATTTTTTATTATTGTAGACCGTTATTTTTATTGAACTAAAACAATGCTTCTTAGAAATAATATACATGGCAAAACAACGTTTGTCGGGTCAGCTAGTTTTTTTATATTAATTCTATTGTGCACAGCCCGGCTTCGAAAACACGACCTCAGGACTGAGAGTGCGTCTAACAAAACGCATAAATAAAATTATTCAAATAACATATGTAATAAAGCAGTTAGGGTCGCATAGAGACTCTGTTGGAAATGTTTTATTCCATAGACACGATTTATTTATAGCTGCATATATTTATGGTACATTATTGATGATTGAAGACTAAGTGCGTCGCTTGTTCGCGATAAGGCCCTCATTATTTAAGTCATTCATTTTAAACTTAGTCGAAGCAATAGTGTACAAAAGAACCAGAGGCTTTACAAGTGCTTCACGATGTGTTCCTTTACGTACCAGTGAGTGGTTAATTGCGCACATATTCGTAGTCCATTGGTACACAGCCGTAATTCGAACATAAGTGACAGGAACTTAGGGAAGAGGCACACGCCAAGCCAGTAGACCAACATTCTTCAGTGTACACTGTACATTGTTATAAACATATATTGAAATGCGTAGTACTTCTGAATAAACGCTATTTGCTGACGCTCTTATCTGTACAGTATTAAACAATGTTTTTATATACAAATGTTCTTAATACACAAATGGTTCCTATCTACACAGGTACACACGGATAAGTCAAGCATCACGAAGGTCGAATTGTATGAAGGTCTACCAAATTATATACGGAAGTTGTATGTATTGACTAATTAGATTGTAGATTAGATCCTACTGAAATTTATTGAGGAAATTCATGTAAAGTTACATCTTTGTTTATAAGATGTATGGGATCTGTTTCTGAATCAGTGGGACGATTTAAATATGAGAAATCATTATAATCGACTAGCGTAAAACATCTAGTTAAATGTAGATATAATAGACGTTTTTGTATTTTATTTTACTTTTTTCTCTCAAACATCTGTTCAAATGAGAACAATCAGATACTTATGAAAATATGGTATAGAAAGGATATTGAGTGAAAATAACATGAGAACTTAGAGAAGGCGCAGCGCTAACCAGATCTAGGATCAACTTCCTCACAATCTAGTATCGATCGAGGCCGCAGTATCGCAGCACACAACTAACGAGGGGACTTTTTGTATTGCCAAGCATCATTTATAAAATGATATATTTAATTGTATATAAAATTCTCATGTCACAATGTTCGTTCCCATACTCCTCCGAAACAGCTCGCCCAACTCTTATGAATTTTTTTATGCATATTCAGTAAGTCTGAGAATCGATATCTACTATATATTTATTTTTCAAACCCCTAAGAGATAGGTGTTTTTTTTTAGACAATTTATTTGTTTTTATTTTTTTATGATAGAGCATACAAAAATACATACAACCCTTAATTTCAATCTACCCTCTACGATCAACTCCTATTTTTATTTGTTAGTTAAGAACTTATAACTTGAACTCTGAGGTTTATATAGAGACAATTCACTGAAAAACCTAAAAAGTTTTCATTCCAGAAAACCGAACAGTCTCTGTGGTAGCTTAGCAAAATGTTCCATGTTGCTATGTACTAAAAAGGTAGGCTAAGTAAAATCACATTAAGGAGAAACGAAGTTCGCGGAGGCAGCTAGTATTTAATATAATAAAGCATTTAGGAAGAAAAGGAGAAATATGAATAGACACGGTACCACTCTCCATTAAACTTGCTATGCGATTAAAATATGATATTAAGGGCGGGTTGTTTCAAACCTTTTGCTATCGTAACCTTCCTTCCTTAAAATTTGGCCGACCCGCACGAACCTTTCCCCCCCCCTCCCCGTTTGCGCTTCCCCCCCCTTAAAAAAATGGGTTCGCCCTTGTTGGCGGGCCGGCCCCCCCCCCCCCCCCCTTTTTTTCCCCCCCCCCTCTTTTTTTTTTTTTTTTTTCCCCCTCAACACACCCCCCAACCCCCACCCCCCCCCCCCCCCCCCCCCCCCCCCCCCCCCCCTTTTTTTTTTTTGGGGGGCGGGTCATATTTTTTTTTTTTTTTTTTCCTTTTTTCCCCTTCCCCCCCCCCCCCCCCCCCCCCCCCCCCCCCCCTTTTTTTTTTTTTTTTTTTTTTTTTTTTTCCCCCCCCCCCTTCCCTTTTTTTTTTTTTTTTTTGGGGGGGGGGGTGGTTGTTCCCCCCCCCCCCCCCCCCCCCCCCCCCCCCCCCCCCCCCCCGGGGGGGGGGGGGGGGGGGGGGGGCGCCCCCCCCCCCCCCCCCCCCCCCCCCCCCCCCCCCCCCCCCCCCCCCCCCCCCCCCCCCCCCCCCCCCCCGCGCGCCCCCCCCCCCCCCCCCCCCCCCCCCCCCCCCCCCCCCCCCCCCCCCCCCCCCCTTTTTTTTTTGTGGGGCCCCCCCCCCCCCCCCCCCCCCCCCCCCCCCCCCCCCCCCCCCCCCCCCCCCCCCCCCCCCCCCCCCCCCCCCCCCCCCCCCCCCCCCCCCCCCCCCCCTTTTCCCCCCCCCCCCCCCCCCCCCCCCCCCCCCCCCCCCCCCCCCCCCCCCCCCCCCCCCCCCCCCCCCCCCCCCCCCCCCCCCCCCCCCCCCCCCCCCCCCCCCCCCCCCCCCCCCCCCCCCCCCCCCCCCCCCCCCCCCCCCCCCCCCCCCCCCCCCCCCCCCCACCCCCCCCTAACCCCCCCCCCCCCCCCCCCCCTTTTTTTTCTTTCCCCCCCCCCCCCCCCCCCCCCCCCCCCCCCCCCCCCCCCCCCCCCCCCCCCCCCCCCCCCCCCCCCCCCCCCCCCCCCCCCCCCCCCCCCCCCCCCCCCCCCCCCCCCCCCCCCCCCCCCCCCCCCCCCCCCCCCCCCCCCCCCCCCCCCCCCCCCCCCCCCCCCCCCCCCCCCCCCCCCCCCCCCCCCCCCCCCCCCCCCTCCTTCCCCCCCTCCCCCCCCCCCCCCCCCCCCCCCCCCCCCCCCCCCCCCCCCCCCCCCCCCCCCCCCCCCCCCCCCCCCCCCCCCTTTTTCTTTTTTCCCTCTCCCCCCCCCCCCCCCCCCGCCCCCCCCCCCCCCCCCCCCCCCCCCCCCCCCCCCCCCCCCCCCCCCCCCCCCCCCCCCCCCCCCCCCCCCCCCCCCCCCCCCCCCCCCCCCCCCCCCCCCCCCCCCCCCCCCCCCCCCCCCCCCCCCCCCCCCCCCCCCCCCCCCCCCCCCCCCCCCCCCCCCCCCCCCCCCCCCCCCCCCCCCCCCCCCCCCCCCCCCTCCCCCCCCCCCCCCCCCCCCTTTCTTTTCTTCCCCCCCCCCCCCCCCCCCCCCCCCCCCCCCCCCCCCCCCCCCCCCCCCCCCCCCCCCCCCCCCCCCCCCCCCCCCCCCCCCCCCCCCCCCCCCCCCCCCCCCCCCCCCCCCCCCCCCCCCCCCCCCCCCCCCCCCCCCCCCCCCCCCCCCCCCCCCCCCCCCCCCCCCCCCCCCCCCCCCCCCCCCCCCCCCCCCCCCCCCCCCCCCCCCCCCCCCCCCCCCCCCCCCCCCCCCCCCCCCCCCCCCCCCCCCCCCCCCCCCCCCCCCCCCCCCCCCCCTAAATGAAGGTATACTAACCGAACGATATTGGTATTACAAAACCAAGATAGGTATATTAGAGTATACACATTCTAGTTGCTTATCTATTCCGTGAAAGTTTCTAGCAATTATTTTTTTATTATTTTTATTCAATTACTACAATGTTAATATTATTAGTTAAGTAAACAAGTGAAATGTAGTTCAAACGCATTATGTTTAACCATATAGGATTAAAGAAAATACAAATAATTATACACATACGACTACAAATCAATAATACTCTTTGATGGATCGTAATACTCCAACTGCGTGTCTATGACCTTGTATAAATTTAAAAGAAATGTGATTTATGACGAAATAACTGTACCATATTACTATATGTTAATATTGACTTTCAATGTGATACTTGTATATCTTTCATTAGTCCACGTCAGTTGTTATAAAGCATTTGTTTCGCGTTTCATTGTTTAATCATTATTATGTTAAAATATAAAACGTATTTTTTTAAAATTGAATCTAAGATAAATCTATATATGGGGCATAATTATGCGGTATTATTACCATCCAAAACTTCCCTATATCCCGGTAATTGTAATGTCTGTAATAATAGACTCTCAGAAGGGGTCATGTCATCTTCATGGTTGTCAGACAAAAATTTATACAAATACACGCCTTTTATATGGAAATAAAAAGTATATGTTGTTTAACACTTAATTTCTACTAGAAAAATTTCCAAAGAACTATACATAGGTACATAGATATAATAGTTCCTGAGATTACTTCGAACAGAACTTGTAAACATAAGTAACAATATCCTTTAGTGTTTTTATTAAAACTATTATTGTTACCTTGATACAGCTTTTTGTCGCAAATATATTTAAAACAAAGTTTCGCAAAAATTTCGTAAAACCATTGTCTATACAGGAAGCGTCATTCAACAAAAACTATGATGTTCGTGTATACGTAAATGCGTACAAAAAATAGAATTTAATATTAAAAACCCGTCGTACAATGATGCAAGACAATAAAAAGTTTACTTTTATTACTTCGTTTTAATATATTTAGTTTTGCCTTTTTACACTTTTAAGTCAGATTTTCTCGAGCATTATGACACGTTAATAATACATTAAAACTGTTTACGATTAACAATTATTTTAATATCTTGTTATTGTTTTAAGATTATTACTAAGCCAACTTCTACCGGTATCATCGGAAATAATATGACAATTCTTAAAGATAATCGAGTTTTAACCTTCTAGCTTCTGGCGCTTTACTTTGTGCTTCGACTCTGATTATCCATCATCATCATCACATGAACCCGTTTGACCTTTCACTAAAATGTCCTTGGGGGTGAAAATGTAAAAAAAAAACGAATTGTGCGTTCCGTTTGATTCTGATTGTTGAACTGCATCTCTACTCCAACATGACTTGATCCGCGACATGATACACATTACGTCTATTTCACTAATCACAATAGAACGCAACGTTTTACGTCTTTCGTTTCAAATTCCCACCCCTTAGTGTGATAATAGTTTTTAATTTAAAACCCAGGCACTTGACAATTCGCCAATTTCCATCATTTCTTACGTCTGATAGGACGCCTTTGTATCAAACATATTCATTGGTGAAAACACACGTTTAGAAAGAGATTAGCATTTAACATACCTGTGGCAGCGGAGTTATCAATTCGCCTTCGTATAGTGGCCTCTTCGAGCGAGTAGACATAATATTCTTCGTTGAGATCCCTCAGGAACTGTGGCTTCACCAGAACGGCTCCAACTACACCGAACAATCTCACGAAACCCAGTGGCGTAAACACTGCAATCGTTTTAATATGATAGACACGAAAAATAATGTAATAACCTATAAAATATTCAGCATTTTCCATTTTCATAAGAAAACCGAGACGCTTTAATTTGAGTCTTAGATTTCACAAATTCACACACGCCATCGACTTTTTGGGTCTAAGGTTAGATTCCTCACGATATGTTCCTTTACCATATGTGTTAAATGCGCACTTAGAAAGTCCATTGGTGCATCCGAGGATCGAACTCAGGGATATCAACTCAAAATACGTTTATTTAATTTAGATGCGTCTTAGCGCATGCTTATGAATGTCAAAAACGTTTACAAAATTCGCGAAAGAGCAAGACTACGCCATCCGTTCGCAAAACTACCTCGTTTGTTCTGAGAAGAACGGGCAAGAAACTCAGCAAGTTTTACCCTCCCTCTACATTACAATTATTCAAAGGAAAATGTCATAAACCACAACGTCAGGTTACATAAGTAAAAAAAATATAAAAATCTGTTGTGATTTACCACATTCACCATTACACACAAATCAAATTATAAGAATATAATTACAACTATTGCCAAACGTTTTTATCTTCCAGGTAGTCATTGACTGTGTGGTAACCTTTACACATTAAGGTTTTTTTGATATGAGTTTTGAATCTGTTTAAAGGCAGTTCCAATATTTCACTAGGAATCATGTTATAAATATAAATATGATAAGAATCGCAAGCCGAAACCACACGGCCAACACTGCTCTTTTATAAAACTTATGGTAAAATGGAGTTTCGAGTCAAGTCTAATAAAAAACCATCAAAACTAGTTTAGGAGTCTCGAAAACGTACACAAAAAACACAGACCCGGTAACACCCCTATTTTTGTGTTAAGAGTTAAAATCAAGCTCAGGTTACTGACACCTTTCGGTACTGAAGTATCGATTTGATTAATCTTGGGCTTATCCAATGTACGACGTTTCTAATAGGATAAGTATTTGTTCAAGTCAAGGCTAACCAGAAGAAATAGGCTTATTTAGGCGCAATCAGCATTGTTGGACGTAAAACTAAAGTGATTTTAGTAACTAAAATCCCACACACACATCCACAATTTTTCACTGCCATTATTGATGTGTTCTACATTAATATTATAAAGTTTGTAAATGTGTTGAAATCGCTGAAACTACTAGTTCCAGACAGCAGCACTGCACAGTAAGATTCACATTTCTATACAAAGTGAGGCGCAGAATTTTTAAAATATATTTTTTAAATTGTGCGCAAATATATCTAAAAACCTACCGTTTACTTTAAGTAAACACGTACAAATTTAACATAATATTTAAATCACACCTTTATGTCTAAAACTATTTCCGCCATATTCAAATAGACTTTTTCTTTAGTCACCTTTAGGTTACGTTATTTCTTACGTGTTTATTGTTTTCAGTTTTCTCCAGTTCATTGTTTAACTAGAGAGTTCTCGCGATTGTTTAAAATATCCGATGCATTGTTTTAATAATTTAAAAATAACAAGCTTAATGGTAAATGTATTTACCAATTACCGTCTTATAGACACAACTATAGGAGCTTATGGGCTATGTTCTACTGCCAACAATCCCATCTTACATCTGTGTTGGGATTCATACCTTACATTTCATATCGTTTAGATGTTTGGATTACTAATTATATCTGGATAGTTTTGCTTTCACCTAGCTTTTAACTTTCCAATACAAAAAGCATCTCTCTTCTTGTTTTTAACTATTCTCCGAAGTAATTTGTAATTCTCTAGTTGGTAAATTGTAGTCTTTAACCATACATACGTCCTTTAAGACCCTAGGGAGACATGTGATAAGAAATTCTGAGTTGTACTAATAACTTTTGGATTAAAGGTTTGTGAATAAAGCTCGCTCTAAAGCCTTAATTTAAACCGTTGATTATTTTTAATGGCTTTACAATTCTACGTAACACATATAAGAAAACAAGACATAAATTAAAACCTCATTAATAACAACGTAATCGTAGGCTTGGCAACAGTAACTATGTACGTAACATCAATACGACAGCAAATTGATTTAGAGATTTCTACATTTACGAAAATGAGTCGCTCTTTTAAGAATCCCGCACTAAAAGATCACAAAGATATGGAGCTGAATGAAGAATGGACGAACTTCATGAAAAGAATTGGAGAAGTGTCAGGTCTGGTAAAAGATCTCGCCGGTGGTGACAAGGACAAAGCAGACGCGGCCAAGATTCTGGCTGATCGCTATCTAGAAGGCAAAGATATCAATGTTGACGATGTGAAAATGACAGTCAAACATGATCGAACTGTGATAAACCAGAAGGCTTTTAAATCTCTCGAGAAAAATGACACGGTATGCTTATTTGTCTAAATTATTGTTACACAAGATAAATTTTACACTCTTAAAACAACTCATAAATTATATCAAGCTATTAAAGGAAGAATATATGTTAAGTTTAAGTTTACCGTCGTAATTAGATGATAACTATGGCATAAAGAATGTTAAATCAGAATGCTGATTCATAAAGAATGATAAATCAGCTGAGCTTAGGCTGTAAGGAGACTCTTTGTCCATTATTGTAGCTAATTTGAAATGAATTGTACAAGTAAAACTGAAGTAACAAAAATTCAATTAAACATATTTAAATTGGGTTATCATAAGTTACACAACGTATTCAACTCATACGCTTATCTTTAGCCCTAAGTACCTTTACTGCATTAAAATTAACCGTAGCGATAAAAAAGTTAATAATTGCTGAATTCATATAAAGTTTAAACTAACGCATTTATTTCCACTTGATTGATACTATGATAACACCTTGCGAATTTCTCATTGTTCTAATTACACGAGCATTAACAAAAATACCGGCTGCTGTATTTATAGAACAATGTTAAGTAATTGCATTGTACGTAAATAGCAAAGATATTCCAATGGTGAAAGCAATTTGGCTCGTGTACCGCTATAAATATCTATCATTTCTATTCGAGACCACTCAAAGTTTTTACTGTCTTGTTTTAGCTTATCAAATTATTGTTTTGTAGAATCTAGATGTTCCGTTATGTCTAAAATCTGGTACAAAGAACCAATTTATTGTTAATTACTTCGACATAAATTGCAGTAATTTTAACGTTTATCTATTAAGCGTCATCATACTGAGAATTCTGAAAATTACTGTACAGCCTCGCTCCCAAATAAATAATTTAATTCTGGCTCTGCTTCGTAGCATAATGTGGCTGGTGTTATGCCAGTATAGAATAGAAGTTAAATCAAATACATGTGTCTGTAATTCCAGGGTGAACTCGACAAGGATGCATGGATGGCCGAAGTGAGCAAAGATGCAGAACGGCGGGCGTTGGACCGGAAAATTCGTCACGAAAAAGCTGATACATTAAAGACACAAGCAATCAAAGCATTCCGTCGGCAAGAATACGAAAAGGCTCTGTCTTGCTACAACAAAGCTATAGAACAGGTCAAAGACAATCCAATGTTTTACTGCGACCGAGCATTGACGAACATCAAACTTGGAAACTATCAGAAGGTAGGTCAATGACCTTCACCGACATGCATTCGACTGGTTTCGAGGCGATAATGGTGGAAACGCGTTAGATTTATTCTAACCCGCAATTCGCATAAGCAATCTACGAACTTTCTATGAAGATAATAATTTCATCGAAGTGCACCGTGCTTGGTTGATGGCTGAATGGCCACATTTAGTGCACGTAAAAATTTCAAAAATCACATTAAATTTTGAGAGGGAAATGAAAAAAATACACATTAACCCTTCGATATTTACATTACATATCATTAACATTGATTAGATAAATAACTATTAAAATATTTAGATATCAGATATTGGGGTTGAACTATGCTTTATGGCAGTTAACAGAAACATCGCTACGTCTGATTTACTGACTATTGGGAACTTAGGATTTACGGTTTAAATGATCAATTGAATAATGGTAAGAGCAGTTGTTTATATAAGATAACCTCAATATTGAGTTGCGTCCAAATCGACTATTTCAAATCGCTATTGTTTTACGAGCACAAACTACGAGTAGCAATAATAAATATAGCATGTGTGCGCGTCAATCGTGAACATAAATTGTCTTTTTATATTCACTAACAAGTTTTGGCAATTATGTATGGCTGGGTGATTCCAATTCTTTATCCCAAGAATGATGAAACTAATATTTTCGTAGCTCAATTAGTCTTCGCATTGCATGTTTTAATATGGAAGGATTCGAATCATTGTTAGTAAATAGTTAAAGCACTGCATCACTGATGACTGTTTGATTATTACTTAAAAACTCAATTTTAAAGGCGATTTTATTTACGCCACACAGATAAAAGTTCTACGAAATGTCTTGCTCATGAAAGCCAAGCGATAAAAAAAACTTTTCAGACTTTCATTTGTGTTGCGTAAAGCAATTTAAGCTCTGACAATTTTGTAGGTCTTTAATGACTGTGAATGGGCACTGCGACTCAATGAAAAGAGCTTTAAAGCTCGCTTGTACAAGGCAAAAGCGCACAAGGAGTTAGAAGAGTTTGACAAACTGGAAGAATGTAAAAAAGAACTGTACGAAATATTCCCACAACATGACGACCTCATTAAATATTTTCTGAATAAAGAGGAGGGAATGTTTGAAGATGAATCGCAGGATATATAATGTTGTGATAACTATTTTTAAATATATGTTGATTTTCATTCAATACGCCATCTGTTAATATCTCATAGCAACCAATATACCATTATCACAGATAGTAACACGATACACATATCCTTTACATATCTTATAATTATTTTTTAATAGATAAGATATAGGAATATGATGAAAATACTATGTTTACTTTTAGATAAATTATATCCATCAAAAATATTTTAACTTCTCACATATTGGGAATTGACGCGAAAACACAAATTTATGATGTCTCATCCCGCCCGCTAAAACATTGGTGAAAATATTTTAATTATATAATTTTTGTAAACACTCACCTAACAACATCAATACGCCGACGAATGACACACAGGAATACAAGAACGGAAGGTATGTCCATAAATCTGTAACAGAAGGAATGATTTTACCCAAATATCCAACACAAGTTAATATTCACTGACATATTATAGAGTCTCCATAAACACTATAGGCGTTGCATAGTTATATGTTTCGTCACAATTAGTTTTTTCCGATACAAATAATTCAATAGTTATAGTAAATATACAATTTTATCATATATCTTGCAATACTATCGAAAACATGCAATTGGTTGAAGTTGATCTTAAGCGGCGAGCAATTCAATGACTGCGGCCGTAATCATATCTTGTTTATCTCAAAACTATAAGTCTCCAAACTAAGAGTCTCCGTTTTACACTTTCCCTCCAAAATGGTAAAACATATTAGAAATAACTAAAACTTGATTCCCTTTAAAGGTCTTACACACAAGCTAGTTATACAGGGCCTTAGGAATACTTATCAAATTACTTGTAATTGGATACCTTTAGTAAGTGAAAGGCTAAATAATAAACAAGTATCTATAGGTTATGGCAACTCAATCAATGCAATAAATAAATTAATATTTTGTACCTTATATTGAATAGAGTTACAAAGAAATAACTTTTGCAAATTCTAATAAAATTTTATCGTCATAGTTGGAGTGATCTTAGATTAAAATGTATACAAAACAATACTAAAGTACCTTACTCAGTAACTAGTTGTGTATGGATTAACATAATATAAAGTCAATAATATAAATATTTATACACTAATGTACAGAATTCGTGACCAACGACGCATCGCAGACGCACCTAGCATGGCATTGACCAAAACAATGGATTCTATAATGTATGGCATGAATACACTAGCTCCCTATTCAATACATATATTACAGATACAAATATAACAGATAGCCCAATAACCTAGAATTAAATGGTGGTGAAATTTTAACAATTTGTTCTGTACCGTTTCTAAAAAAAAATATTTTAAAGATTACATTTTAAATTATATATTTAATAGCTCTGATAGATTATTTAAAAAAAAATTATTAGTTACAATAGTATAATACTATTTTATGCCATTTTATCTTGCTTTAGAGCAAAACATAAAATGGAACAATTACTAATTAAGAATATTATTCGAATAAGTCTTCCTCTTTTATCCAGATTCATCGTGTAAAATATTGCAAATTATATCGCAATAGACATATCCCAAATAGACCAATTATATTGTTGCATTTTATACAGCCGTTCGTTAACATGAACCTTGAACCCCCATAATATAGTTATGTTTATTCCCAAAAACATAATAAAACTTACTGAGTAATGCATCTATTCCGGATCGATCACCTTTTAACCAGGCAGAGATTACATATGCTAGTCCAAGCATACCAATCCCAAGAAGGAACAAGACTATAAATGTCTCATATACTCTGCCTCTTAAACCACGACATCCAGGAAATCCAGTAGATTCAGAAAATAAGTAGGCAAATGGAAGGAACACAAACAATGACAGATTTGAAAAGAGAAACACATGGTTCCATAAACCTAAAACAAAAAAACATTATTATTACTTTTACAGATTAATAGTACCACAAACATGTACAGTAATTATTATTGTGGAAAAAAAATGAAATTTAAAATTCTAAATTTAAAATGATTTTTAAATTTTATTATGAATAAAACCATGATTTTCTTACCCTGTATTAGTGAGCTATTTAGCCATTTAACATAATAACTATTTGGATACAAAATGAGCACTTCATTGCTGACTATTGAGACTGGCAGCAGGAGTGCTGATCCCAATGATACAGCTAATGCAAAGGTACAGAGCCACAAGCTGATTCGGTAAACCTTGACCTCATCTTCATCTGCTGTAAAGTAATCTTCACTGTCTCGTCGCCTAAATTTCTCGATTAACATGAACGAGAAAAGGTACAACAAAATGAATAGAAGGAGGAATATCTAAAACAAAAGAATTTCATTGTAAATATTTTAAACAACATAGAAGTTAGGTCAAACAAAAAAAAAACTTACGATTTGCTCCCTAACATTGTTGTGAAATATTTGTTCACGCAAATCTGCCTCCTCATCATCCATCACCCCCAACGGTATTTTTTATTTATTTTTATATGCTTGTAAAATGGGACTCATCTTTTTTACATTTTTCACGGGTATAAATCACTTCACTAAGTTTCACCACCTATACAATGATTTTATTTTAAATCCAACATAAATTTAAATAATAAATTTTGCACTTTAAAATATTACACGAGACGATTTGAATTTTTTTGGTCACAACTCTCAAAAATAATTGAAAACTGTTTGCTACGAAGATTGATCATTGAAGTGATTGAAGCCTGAGCCTGAGCTGAGCCCTGAAGGCAAAATATTAAAGTCAATTAAAGTAACAATTCAATAAGTGTCAAGTATGCAGTATGACATATAAATAGATCATCTGAGGTAATAAAGTACTCACTGTCATTGTAAATGATTAAAGCCTTCATATTCTGTGTATCGAGCTGTCGACCACAGATTTTAACAAAAGACATTTTTTTTTTTTTGGAGTTTATGGCCTGGTATCTAGACCTTTAGACCAAAACAAAAAGACATTAGCCAATTTACATCATGATACATCGCAAATTTAGATTGATAAATTACAAAATTCGATCTGTCGAATTCAAAGATATTTTATAGAAAGCGTCGATCTGTCATTTTCAAACAAATATCAATCCAAAAATACCGATCGATCAACCCAAAGATGGTTTACAAAGGTCGAAAACAGATTGACTATCGACTATCAATCCATCGATCGGTTAATGAAAAGTAGTTTGGACTTCCACACAAAACTGCGATGCGATGCGATGCGAATTCGCATCGCAGGAATTTGCGATGCGAATTTCTGCGATACGATTTAGTGCGTCAAACCGTTTGGTAGGGCGACCATTCCTTCGAAGCCAGCCGTACTGAACGTGTTTTTAAGAAGCGTAAGATGGATCGCAAAAAGATTATTGCACTGCTGTTATTGTTAAATAGATATAAAAGAAAAAGAAGATTCTGGGTTCATCCATTCATTACGATTATGAACTCTGATGGGAACTATTTTATTCAAAAGTACTATGCGTTGAGAACTGAAGATAAATTTTTTGATTATTTTAGAATGAGCATATCTTCATTTGAAGAGCTTTTGAGTATATTATCACCATGCCTTCAAAAACGATCGTACAAGGGAAGAATTCCTGTTATGCCTTTGGAAATGCTGGGACTGACTATCAGGTAAAGTAAAACAAAATTTATTTATTGACATTTTAATTGTTTGTCTCAGAGCGGACTAAAATGGTGTCACCAAGGATGACGTAAAATCGCAGGAATGTGCGATGCGAAGCAGATCGGAAATTCTTGCGTTGCGTTCGTGCGAATTCGCAAATATTTGCGATGCGATGCGAATTCGCAGTTTTGTGTGGGAGCCCTTTATGAGAAAAGGATTAAAATATCTATAACTAGTAGTAATAATTCGATTGGGATTGAGTATAGAAAGCGGCCGTAAAACGATTAAACAAGCCAAGTGAATAAATTTAAGCACCTTATGTGTAATAAACTAGTAAAAATTCAGAGACTGTAAGACTCTATTCAACAGGACTTGGTACTATAATTTGTCAATTTGTATTTTGTAATGAGATTTATATATACTCTGTAGACTGTTATTGGGCTGTGATTTTCAAATAAGTCGTTCTATCAAATTTCAAAACAATTGTGAACAAAATAACAAATTTATAACAATGAAAATTTAATACGACGGAATAACTTACCAGAACTTTTATTAATCTAACAAAGCGCACGAAAGCTTTGTATTAATCTTACTTGAAATTTTAAATATAAGAAAGAACTAACATGTTGTTTGTAGCAGAGAAATTGTTAAATATTTTCACACACAAGAACAGCATAAGTAATATATAAACTTAATTCACCTTCTTTCCTTAGAAATAGTTAAACTAAACGATTTATTAATAATGCTGGAAGGCACTAAAAACATACAAAGTGATACGAAAGATAAAACTATGAGATTAGACATAAATAACCAAACAGGTAAACATACTCTATTAATACCTTTAACTAGTAGGGAGTCGTAGCAATTAATGTAAAAAGTATTTTATTTATGATTTTTAAATGATTACAGGAAGTCTTGATTTAAAGCCAGAGTTTTCAGTTCGGATAGTTGTTTGTGATTCATACTTAACAAAGCCAACACACGGTATAGATGTCATATATTCCGAGTTTAGAGGTAGTGATGTCAAACAAGTAAGTTTCAATTCGACTTTTTTTTTAAATTATTTATATTAAAGATATTTAATAAAAATCTAAATATTTTGCCTTATGAAAAATTAAGTGACTAAATACTTTTAATTTGTAATTAACAATATAAAAACAGATGTAAATTTTGCGCGAAATTTTAACAAAAATTTCGTCCACCTCCAATTAATTCAAACATACACAATAATTTTAATGGATTCCAATTTTAGGTACCAGTATTGAGAATATTTGGATCTGCATTAGATGGAAGAAAATCATGTCTTCATGTACATGGAGTATTTCCTTATTTCTACATACCATGCCCAACATCAAACCCAGAACCACAATTATTATATCAAGTAAAGTCTATTATAAATGAAAAAATGTACTTTTTATTCAATTCAAATAAGTAAGAAAAGTTTAAAACATTTTATTAATGTATTGTAGAAAAAAAGTGCTGTCTAAATGAAAACTATCATAATTTATCTATAAGTTATAGCAAATTCAATATTATTGATGTAACATACTGGCTAAGTAGTAATAGTTTTTAATAAAAATGTATTCTTCCAGATTGCAGTAAGTCTAGATAAGGCTTTAAATATAGCTTTGAAACAAGCAAATTCAGTAAACCAGCATGTTTATAAGATATCATTAGTCAAAGGATTGTGAGTATTAGTTTCATTTGTATAAGTGATAGCAAAAATGCATTTATTTTGCTTTAAATTCTGTTGCAGACCCTTTTACGGCTTTCATGATAAGGAACATCTTTTTCTCAAAATATTCTTATACAATCCAGGCCTAATCAAGCAAGCTGTTGAACTTTGCAGTAATGGAGCAATATTAGGACAAGTATTGCAGCCTTATGAATCTCATTTGAATTTTACCTTGCAATTTTTTATTGATTTCAACTTATTTGGCATGAGCAATATTGAATTACAATCTGTTCGATTCCGGAAATCTGTTTCTTCACAAGAAAGTGAGGAGTTACTGGAGAGTTCTGATGAATTTTCTCTTAAACCAGAAAGCATATGCCACTATGAAGCAGATTGCTTTGCATCTCATATTATCAATAGATTAAGGGTGGGAAAAATGGATGGTATTGAAAATCCTGGCTTGGAAGAGGTTTGGAACCAAGAACTAGTAAGGAGGCAACAGCTTAATGTATCCATATCATCTAAATCTTTATCTCAAAATCGATTGAATGAAGGCACAGAATCACATCATAAATATCAAAATGGATTTCTTGCAAAGATCAACAGTTTACTAGATACACCCATTGAACAAGTTGAAAAGGAAAAAGTGCATTATCCAGCGGAAACTCTTGATGGCTCCCAGTTTTTTAATGCAACAGACATCAGTACCCATCTACAGGAAAGCTTGAGCCTGAGTATGTCTAAAAGCAGAAGGCAAAGTATAATCATGGATATTGATGACACAATTGTTGATGAAGACATTGCTTTAAATAGTAGTTTTTCAGTCCACTATAGCCAAGTTGCATGTAAGTATTTTAAGAATATGAGTTTTAGTTGAATGCTCTTTTATATCATCGAGTGTACCTCCCCTGAATCGGCCATAAACCACATTTCTAATACCTATCTTTCTAACTTATGAAACTTATGAAATCGATTTAAGTCAAGATTTTAATGGAATGGTATTTCAAACCAGTCATATTTTTTATTAAAAGAACTTTTAATACTGAAATTTTCCATCAAAATTCTATAGTTGGTATTTTTATTATAAAACGCAAAGGTTAAAATGCTGAAACGATGACAAGAGATTCTCGCGCAAAACTCAATAACAATATTACTATCTAATCTATTCAGCTAAGGCAACAGAAATATTCACAGAATGTTTGTGTTATTTGTGATGAGAAGCTTCAAGCTGTTAAAAAGTATATATTTAATTTCCAGTGGATAGTGAGGATTTAGAGCTAGTTGGTCTACTACAAGAAATGGATGAAAAATCAACAATAGATAAAGACAGTATTATGGCAACACCACATGATGATAAAACTGAAGCAGATTTAGACGATGCTGAGTATTCACAAGTGTTTAATGATGAAACTATTCTGTTAGAGAACAAATGGTATGTCAAAAAAGGTAATGGTGTAATGGGTATTGCAGTTTGTGTTTAATTGTAGAAGTATCGTATAAAATTCTATTTAAATATGTATTAATAGTGATGGCCACGTAGAAGAAAGCTCACCTTCTTGGCATGACTCGTTTTGGGAAGGGGCAAATATTCCGCAATTAGATGGCACTTGTGATGATAACCGTAAGTAATTTTGAATTTTTTCCCTTATCTGGGCTTACTGACAAGGGAACAGCAATAAACCCTTATTGTAAAGAGAAGCTTTTTGTATACAAACTAACGAGGTCGCGGGTTATAGTAAAAAAGAATCTGCTATAAGATTTAAATGTACTCCCGGTAAGCGTTTATAAACCAAGATGAACGCTCTGACGATCAAAGCAAATTAATAATGTCGAGATGATTTCTTTTTTTACTTTTTAGATGTAAAGAAAGTGAGGAAAAGAAAAAAGCTACCACTGAAATTAGGATTATCTAGACCTAAAAAGAAATCTAATCAAGAGAAAAATAATGATCATAAAATGGATTTATGTGAATCGGATGAAATTAATGAATCTAGAGAAATAATCGATAGTGTATCAGATAAACATCTTAAAAGGAAAACAGAAGGTACAGAGGAAACATCTAATAGTCAAAATCACATAGATGATGAATCAATCGTTAACTTAGTACAAAAAATTGATGCAGCTGCTAGTTATGATCTTAAAAATAATATGCATCCCGTCGCCGGTCCATCAGAAACCGTAAAAAATCAAGTTAAATTCGTTCGACCATTGAGTGATAGCTATGAATCGTCACCAGAATGTAATGATGAAATCGAAAGTTTTTACGATCAGTCTAAATTTTTCGACTTATCTTCAGATGACGTTAATAAAGTTAAAGATAATAGTGTAAAAAAAGAATATAATACAAGTGAATTTAAAATAAGCGATAACATAAATGAAGTGCGCAATTTAGTTATTACTCCAAAAATCCGTCCGCCCAGCAAAGAACATATAATTAATACTCTTCAAAGATATTCAATACCGAAACATAAAAACCCTCAACCATATTTCTCAAATCACAGAGACGTGGGGGATAAAGTAGAGATTGGTGATAGAATAATAAAAATTCAAAGCAAGTTAGCACAAGATCAAAAGCCATTTGAGAAAATATTAGAATGTACAAGTATTGAAGAATGGCGGCAATTATTATTTTTGCAATCAAACGATATGTGCGAAGAAAATGCAAAACCGGAGAATTTAAAAACTTTGTTAGCTGGCAACAAAAAATGTATCTTAAGACCTCTTAAGAACCCACCGATTAGAAGCGCAGTTGTACGATGGTATGAAAATAAAGACGTATCAAATATAAATGAATTTGATATTAATAAATGTGAAATAAGTAAAAACATAGATGAAATGGATACGTCTCAAGCGATAGGGTTAAATGAAGAAGAAATCAATAACAGTATTAGTTTAGAGGACAAGGTATGTTTTTATACTTGTTGATTTTTGTTAAAAAACAAGCAGATTATCGTCACCTTTAGACAAGAATTACTTACAATTATATAATACAATTACAGGCAATTTAGAATTGAACTAAAATCTAAAATAATAGAGTATGGAGTGCTACATGCTTTACATAATAAATATCCTAATAAGATTTCTGCTACCACAATATTTTTATCGATATTTTTCAAAGAAAAAGGTTTTTGTGAAATGTTTTGGTTTTTGAATATTTTAAATTTCATAGGTTATTTAACTGAAGAAGAACGAATTTAGACACAGAACTAATCATTGTAATATTTCGCCTTATATAGGATTCGTTGATTAACTAGACGATCTTGGAATTTCTCGTTTCATAAGAAACATAGCGACACATATTCCGTACTACCATATTATTCATATAACCTAAATTATACTAATTGTACTCTTCATTTAGGTACTCTTTCATCTCTTTCCGTTAAATTATGTTTACGCTGTGGTAAAAAGAGACAGACTTTAGTTAAACTGTGCAATGTGGGGTACATAACTACCAACTATTCATCAGTCTAGTTTTTGATGAATATTTGGTAGGGAGTAGTTCTTTTGTACTATACCATAGTAAATCAGTAATATATTGTTTATATTACAGAGGAATAAAGACTTAGACAATACATTCCAAGTCACAATGCAAACGGATGGATCATTTCTTTGTTTCGCTAATACTGAAAGTCAGAAAGAAAATACCATTGCTAACCCAGTTGTTGAGGTAAGATTACTAGACAATAGAAACTTGTATGTTAGTTAAATTTCTTATTATTTAAAAAGTGTTTTATCAGTAACTGATCAAAAATCACTAAATTCCCATAATTTATACCATTACTTTTTTATACTTTAAATTATTTCAATGTACAAATAAATTCAAAATGTCAGTGGAATAAAGATTTGCGGGTCCATAAGTATGGCTTTTTAGGCAATCCAAAAATATGTTTCTTAATAATTGAATTAACGATTATTATGCATTTGTTTTTTTAAGTAACTATTTAAATTTTAAGGTGGATTTTCTGACAGTAATGATAATTGAAATACAAACCGCTACAAGGGGCGATTTATGTCCAGACCCAGCTTTTGATGAAATCCAAGCAATTTTCATATCCGTAACAAATAATTGTCCAGATAACCATTTCTTACCAAAACATCTAACACAAATACTTGTAGTAGATAACAAACTACCGCCTAAACATTTAGACAGATGCGTATTTAATGCAAAAATTGCGTATTTTGATACAGAAAATGATATATTAGAAAAATTAATAAGTCTAGTCAAAGAACACGATCCCGACATTATGTGCGGTTACGAAATAGAAATGAAGTCGTGGGGATACGTATTGGAAAGAGCTCAAAATCTGGGTTTGGAAATTGTTCGAGAAATTTCGAGGGTAACAGAGAAATATCGACAAAAAAAATGGAGGCACGATGACAATGAAATGGAAGGAAGGATTATTGGAAGAATAACGTTCAATGTATGGAGATTGTTTAGATATGAATTGGCGTTATCGAGTTATAGCTTTGAGAATTGTATGTACGAGATCTTGAAAGAAAGAGTTCCGAAGTACAGTTATGCACAGTTATCTGAATGGTGGAATGATGAATCCAGAATGTTGAGATGGATTCCGGTGGAATATCATCTGACTAAGTTATCGGGGACAGTTCGGATGTTGGAAAAGCTTGATATTATAAGTATGTACTTATATTTTAATAAAACCTTTGTTTTAAACACATGATACAGAGAATACTGGCGAACTTGTACTACTTATCATAGGCATTTATATTTTCATTAATCTACTCTTTCTCATACTATCTTACTTGTCGGAAATTATATAATCATCATTGGACAGTTCTCAAAATTCTAAACTATATAATACATGCATTTAATCTTCAAAATCAATATTTACTTTAATCAAATGACATGAGTAAACTACGGGAAAACTAAACCAAATATGTGTCTGTCTCTCTCAATCTATAGGATTTTCTATTAAAAACTTAATACATATACTAGAGGATCCGACAGACGTTGTCCTGTACACACGTCTTACATATAAAAGAAAAATATCCAATAATGTAAATCATTCTCGACTCCACATGAACACACAAAAAATTTCATCAAAATCTGTCCAGTCGTTTAGGAGTTTAATTACGAACACATGCATAGAAGATTTATATATGCACCAGCTGTTTATTTGCTGTACAGATAAATAACCTAGATTACAAATGCAGCGCCATCTGCCTGGCTGATTTGTCTTTGTCGTTGAATCTAAACCATCCAGGGCGCCACCCAATCTCATCGAAAAAAATTTATTCAAATCGGTCCAGCCGACCATAATGACCATTTTATTTGCTAACATTTTACAAGAAGCATATTTGAATTTTTTTTTGCATTAGATAGAACCTCAGAATTGGCGAGGCTATTTGGTCTACAATGGTGGGAAGTGCTATCAAGAGGATCCCAATTCAGGGTGGAATCTCTCATGTTGAGAGCCGCCCGACCATTAAATCTAGTCGCTTTATCACCCACTGTCAAACAGAGAGCTGCTATGAAAGCGCCTGAATGCTTACCACTTATATTTGAACCAGGTAATTTATTGACCATGTTTAAAGCTTTATTTATGATATCTTGTGGTGCACAAAAAATATTTCATTTTTGTTAAGGCACAGAACATGACATGTAGTTAATAAAAAGGAACAGAAGTGTAATAGAAATAATAATTCTACCTAATTAATTCCAATATTACAAGTTTTAAAAATTTTTAAAAAATGATCAAAAGAATATACACTAACACACATCCATAAAGTAACGGGAAAATCCCAGCACTTCCGGTTCTGTGCCACCTCCCGCTAATTGCTGGCTTTCAGCTGCAGCAGGTCCACTTCCACTCAGTCGCTCCAGCGGTACCTAGGCAAGAAGAAAGAGATAGAATATGCAAATGTCCATACATTTCACCTTTTAGATGTGAAACGCCAAAAGAGACACTTTGGAAGCATTATTAACAATCTTTGTATAAATTTTCCCTTTAAATACTAATGAAAGAACTCCAGTAAATTAATGAATTAGATAATTAATATGAAATTTCAGTAGCTATTTCCGGCTTATTACAACAATTATATGGGAGTACGTTTTCCAATTTCACCCTCACCTCGGGCAAGTAGTAATTAAAGAAATGTCGAAATGTTTAACTCTTAAAAAATCTTTTTTAGAATCGCGCTTTTACGCTGACCCTGTGATAGTACTAGACTTCCAAAGCCTCTACCCGTCCATGATGATTGCATATAATTACTGCTTTTCTACTTGCATTGGTCGTATACAGAATATAAATGGGTAAGTTAAGATAACGTAGAAAAACTTCAACAATTATAAACTGAACTATGACATGATCATGTATGATTTTAAAGTTCTGTTATAATGTTGAATTTGTGTACACAGTAATGTTTAAAAAAAAAATTGTTATATTGATTCTGTATAATTGTATGTTTTCTACTTGTACTACGAAATCTCTCTAATATCACCAAGTTGGTCTCATCTTGTTATTCTCTTCATTAACTTGTATTTACTTATTGCTCTATCTGGATAGATAGCAGCTTGTAACTGTCCATGGGCGGATGCCCACTTACTATGCCAGATGTTTGCGATTGCGTAGGTATCCTTTTAAGAATGGATATGTTAACGTAAAATTGTAAATACCGTTAGATTGTAATCTAGCTCGCGAGATTATAAACTGTCGAAAGATTGTAAACCTCTGCGTACTGCTTACAATTTAACGTATTATTATTCGGTAGATTGTAATCTATCGAAGTGAAACCGTCAAATTGTGAAACGGATCGATCACAATCTCACGAGATAGATTATATAATCTAACGGTGTTTACAATTTTACGGTGACAGATGCGCTCTTTTCTTGAGCCCTAATTCATATTGTTGTTCATGTTATTAAGAATAATCTTTGTTGTACAATTAGCAACTCGCCATATGAATTTGGCGCATGGCGTCTTCGAATACCGCAAGCGAAGTTAAAAGCATTAGCGGAGAATGATTTAGTAAACTGGTCGCCAGTGGGTGTTGGTTTCGTCAAACCCACGGTGCGTCGTGGGGTCCTACCAGCGTTACTTAGACGGATATTAGCCGCGAGACAAGCTGTCAAGAAGGGCATGAAGTTGCAAACAGATGATGCTGTCAAAAAGGCAATGCATTCTAGGCAATTGGGTATGTTTAAACGGTAAATTTAGGAAATTCACACCAATTGTTTTAGGCGTAAATTTTCTTTATACTCCGATTTTTCATTCCGTAGAATTCTGACATTTCATAAGTGTTGTTACTAAAAAAGGTTTCCACTGAAAAAGGGACAAATTTGACCCATTTGAGGGCAATAAAAAATAAAATGCTACGTATTTTTATGGTTTACCAAAATGGTAAATATAAATATTAACTTACTCAAGTGACCTAATACAAAATTGACATATTTCAATATTACGAACAATATATCGAATTAACTTTAATTATTTTATTTTATTCTTTAGCTGGCATCACTGCCTACTAATTCCAGGTTTAGTAAACCTTTTTAATAAAATAAAATGTTATCTTAACTTGTGCGTTTTTTACTGTTTGTGATGAAAAGGGACGTAATTATCAATCGCCGTTAAGCCACTTTTATTTGAAGCACCGCACTTAATAAAATGAATACATTCATTAACAAATAAAATCAATGTACAGACTCAGGTGTTCAGACTCGTATTGAAATTGAAAAATGTTCCCGGCCGAAAAGGTTTGCCCAAATCTCTGACATGTCAAAAAATTATTTGAATGATATAATTCTACGGAATTAAAAATTGTAGTATAAATAATAAATAAATGCAGAAAATATTATCTGAAATTATTTATTTGCTTGAGTTTATCAGTTCGAGCTGAACGCATGCACTATGTTTTAACATACAATGTGATTTATGATCTATGTAAGATTTCAAGCACGTGTGCTTAATTATGTATGTTTGGCCATAAATTTGGAAACTAAAAGATTAAGATATTTTTTTTAACTTAGATTACAGTCCAACTATAACATCACTACCAACACAATATGTATACGTATGTCTTTAGATCGCGCTCTATAACTAATTGTCCGTACAAATCGAGAAATAAATTAAAAATAGCCAGTAAATGCCGCAAAACAATTTTTGTTGGACCTCCGACTTAATTCCAGACTTTAATATCTTTACTAATTTATTGATTTATTGCCAGGCCTAAAACTAATAGCCAATGTGACATATGGCTACACAGCTGCCAACTTTAGTGGGCGAATGCCCTGTGTGGAAGTGGGTGATAGCGTTGTAGCCAAAGGCCGGGAAACTCTAGAGAGGGCAATCAAACTCGTTAGGAATGGAGAATGGAATGCTAAGGTAATTCTATTGCGAAGTTGCCGCTAGGGGATCGATAATGTTTGATTGAAATGTTGATAGATAAATGTTCACATTAGTATTACGATACTTTTAAATAATATTTTTTCGAATGTGCGTGCTATAAGAGTTTTCATTTTATACATAAAATAATACATAAGTGATTATTTACATATATTTTTCAAAAATTATTTTTAATAATAGTTACAAAATTAAGAATAGCATTACGATTGGTTATAGGTAATATACGGAGATACAGATTCCATGTTTGTGCTTGTACCGGGTGGAAGTCGGGCTGAAGCATTTGCGATCGGCCAGCAAATAGCTGATGCTGTCACAGCAGACAATCCATCTCCCGTCGTTCTTAAATTGGAGAAGGTATTTTCTTTTACTTAATTAAATAATAACAATGTTATGTTAGTGGACGCCGTGGTGGGATGAAAGATTTCAACCAATTTGTTATTACCGTCTTATCTTATTTTTGTCTTTTAATTAAAGTGTATGCGTCTTCATACCTATATCACTGAAATACGAAGGTTACATGTCAATATAACCTTTTTATTGAATATTATAGAATGTCGCAATCGTCAGAAAATTTATTATTAATTTACTTATTTTAAAAGTAATAAATCAATAAGTATATTTAGAGATTTTCAAAAAACTGTGCAATTTAAAATATTTTTTTTTAAAACTGTTGAATATTTTTTTATTCACTTTGCTATTCTCTTATACAATTTTGTTATTTTTATATAAAATAGATCAGATTTTTAGGATAACTAAATTGGTATTAATTTACTTCTTCCAAAATGGTAAAATACGAAATTAAGCGAAACTGGCCGTATGTATAACAAAAGAAAAGCAAGCTAGGATGGGAACCTTCCCTCTTTAGTGGAATATTTTATTTGGTCACATGCGCTGACGGACTCATAAAACGCACTATGATTGTTATTTTTAAATAGCGGAAACTACACAGACTATTATGATATATGATATGATGATGATAACAGAATAAATTACATCAACGGGTAATTTTTAAAAACATTTCACTGAGGTTTAGAATATTTATCCTTATTTTTTTTCTTGCTATTTAATCAATCATGAATCAGTGATAATGTAGCATTCAAATGTTGAAAGAATTTTTTAAATCGGTCCAGTACTTTTTGAGCCAATTCGTTACAAACATACTGACATACAAATATTTCCTCTTTAAAATATTAGTATTGATAAATTAACCCGAATTTATTTATAATTTGACGTCCCGAGTACCTTTCGTCAATCGTTAGCGAGAGATTGCCAGATCAAGTTGACAGATAACTATTTTAATAAACTCTTGAGTCTATTAAAATATTGCCATAAAACGGCATCTGGCAATAGACAGTTAGATTTTAAAAATCCTAAGAATTGGACTTGAACAATGTGGTAGTGTCCCATGATGCTAAAAAGCGCTAGAAGAATCTTTTATATAAGATCTCGTATAATTCTACAATAGTAAGAATTTACAAGTTCACTAAGTATCAACAACTAAAACCTTTTGTTTTCAGGTGTACCAACCTTGCATACTTCAAACTAAGAAGCGTTATGTTGGCTATATGTACGAAAGTCCCGATCAAGTGAAACCCGTGTATGAAGCTAAAGGTATTGAAACAGTACGACGAGACGGTTGTCCAGCGAGTGTAAAGGTACGTTCATGTATTTATTAACAAACCCTTTCATAAAAATACCTAATTTCTATATCGGACTTAAAACTTTTTAGTATATCAAAGAAATATTTTATTTAATAATTCAATGTCGTCAATTGTTTTATAATTTAATGAGTCCCTGATCATTTTTCAGTTGAAAAATTTACAATTAATCAAAAGTTTAAATCTTCTTAGGCTACTTCTAGAAAAGAGCGTACCAATTCTTAAAAGGCCAGCAACAATCGCAATCCCTCTGGTATCAGATGATCATCCTGCCCGTTCGCCCCCGCATCTTTGAATAAAAAAAAATAACATACGCCACTTCTCGTCGACAATTTTTTTTAGGCTAGTAAGAGAAATATATAAATGAAAATACTATGGAGAAACAGTATATATCGAATAATCTGAATTAAATTAATACCTAAGAAGGCGTTAAAAATGGAAATATTTTTCAGCTCCTTCAGCGTTCCCTGTGCGAGTTATTTGAATCGGGTGACATGTCGCGCGTAAAGCAGTTGGTATGTAAAGAACTGACCCGATTAGCTGAATCCTCATTACCACCTCGTGATCTTTTCTTTACGAGGGAGTACCATGGACCTGGAGGATATAGGCCCACTGCTGCAGCACCGCCTAATGAGATTGCTAAGTAAGTGAAAAACTTTAATTAGATTTGTAAATAAAAAAATCAGTGGCGCTGCAACGCTTTTAGGTCTGGGCCTCAGATTTCTGTATCTGTTTTATGATCATTTGTCAATCTAATAGGCAAGTAGGTGATCAGCTTCCTGTGCCTGACACACGCCGTCGACCAAAATGATGAGATTAAATTTTACGATGCACGCGCACACCGTCACAAAAACCGACATCCTGAAGTTAGCTATAGTCAACATTTTTTATATTTTTATACAACTATAGATACTGTATTTGTATTATATTTAGACAATGTTTCTTCAAGAATATTTGTATCATACTTTAGCTATCATAAGCCTCTCGTAACTCACATGTCTACTGAACTCCAACCAATGGACGTAAATTAAATAGTAAATATCAATATGTATAAGTTGCATGCTAAAAAAATCCATTTCTTTAATTATGTAGAAATATTTGGTTTGTAATATTTAAATAAACTTTATTTAACTAGATAATGTGTTATAATAATACAACTTTCAATGTATTAAATACCTTTTTTCTATTGTTAGTGTCGTTTTTTCTACAAATGTAGAATCTTTTCAAAAATTTGAAAAGATTTTTATCTTGTTAGGCCAATGAAGTATAACTTCTAACGCGTTTTACGTTTTTTTTACGTTTTTTTTTAAACGTAAAAATTCATATTCGATTTATTTTTACCAGGCGCCTCTTATCCCGGGACCCACGGTCAGCACCGCGTACAAGTGAGCGTGTGTCGTGGTTGGTTTGCGCGGGCGCACCGGCCACGCCCCTAGTAAAACTCGCTAGATCACCGCAAGAATTGTTACGAGATACGAGTCTCGTTCCACATATATCCTATTACGCAGCAAGGGCTATACTACCGCCGTTACATCGGTGTCTCTCTTTGCTTGGGGTCGATGTTTTTAAATGGTAAGTAAAATTTGTACATGAATTTTAGATAAGAACCATGTATGTACTAGGGTTCTTATCTCTGCTTTGAAGTTTGTGGTATTATAATTCTTACTAATACCTTTTTCTTAAATCAATTCACGTAACACTTTTCTAAGCAATTGCAATCTATTTTTAGGGACTCGAACCGGGGTTCTTAACTACATTACATACTAGGGAGAAAAAGAATTAAAATATTTTTATATATACATATTTACAAATTACTTCAAGCTTGACCTTATTTTTAACTATAATTTTATAGGTGGAACGAAGTCGGCCACACTCGTTTAATACATTCAGAACGCGGCGCGGGAGTGTCAGATGGCATTGCCCGGTATCTTCAGCGTGGTCGATGCGCAGTCTGTGGAACGCGCGGCACCCGTGCTCTTTGCGTACGCTGTGCCGACACACGCTTGGCCACTGCTGTTTTGAAAACTAGGGAAATGCGCGCAGAGAGCCATCTACAGGATACGTATCGGGTACGAAAAAAACATAATTATTTTAATATACTTATTCATAATATAATTTACAACAGATATTCAGATATATTAAAAAAAAGATGACACTGTTAAAATCTTAGGCCACTAAGTTAGGTTATCCGACGATAATAATTTGTAATGAAAAAATGAAATTTCGTTCAATGTCAGGAATTATTACTTGCAAATGTATTATTAATTGAATTGTATTTTATCTAAAGAAGCAGGCGTTGAATACTACCTATGTGTTTTTCTTCACAGATATGCAGCTCTTGTTGTGGGCATGATCAGTTTTTAAAGTGTGAAAACACAGAATGTCCTGTGCTATGGCGTCGAGTTGCAGCACAACAAAAGTGGAAACAAATACAAGATATTGTTAGCTCTAACCTCTCAGAACAATTTAGCAGGGTCGATTTATAAAGATTGTTTATATCATTATTTACATTATTTTATTTGGAATATAAAATTATTCTACAAAATTTAAATAATATATTTATAAATTATGCCTTTTAATTATACCACTTCTTTAGGTACCACACAACAAGGGTTTGAGACAAAATTACTTTTCGACGGCTGCCGCCGTCTACTGAAAAATCAATTTGTATGATTTTGGCATATACTGTGACAAATCGAGAGCTGATGTAATTATTACCATACAAATTCGTTTAGCGTGTGTCACGACTGTCGAAAAGCGATTTTGTCTCAAGCCCCAGTAGTCAAATATGTAAAAGAAATCCTACAGTAAGTACCCCATAACGTTAATTTACAATTTTTGAAGTTATACTTCTTTATCACAAGTGTACATTGTGTTACCTACGTGAATAAATGATTTTTGAATTTGAATTTAGGCGCTTTATGAAAAATTGATGAGGGTGAAATTTTACGATGCGCGCACCGTGACACAAAATTAACAGAATGAAGTAGCCCACGGAAGATGCTACAGCATTGGACATAATTTAAAAACAACATTCGAATAATAATAGAATTTATGTTACACTTAATGTAAGAGAATAATAATAAATATTTATTTATTTAATTTTTCAAATGTAAACTGAACTTTATTGACTATAATGACTCCGTTTACAGTCTTTGATTATTTAATTGTAATTAATTATTTGCATGCAATCAAAAACTATTCTTAATAATGCCAAAGAAGTATAACTTCTTACGCGCGTACATAAGTACACGCACCCTTTTTTTGTTTAAAACGAAATCTGTCTACAAACTCTTAATCACTTCACTATAACATATTCAACAGAACGAAGACTTGAAGTTGTAATAAAACAATATTAAAACAAACTTCGCTTTATAAATACAGTGTAAACTATATAACGACACTCTGTCTGTGCCTATTTTGTCGTTACGAAGAGTTGCCGTTCAACGGAAAAAAAATCTGTATTAGAGAAAGAAAGTTTATTTTAGACTAGTTTACTAATTACATAAAACAATTCGTATTTGAACGCTTTTGCGTTGTCTGTTATTTTTGTACTGTACCAGTAGTTAGGTTGTATTTTTTTACTTATTTCATTCATATCTTGCGATATTGAGACATCTTCGTGATAAAGCACATGCATGCATGCGCTATTAAAAAAAACGAATTTATTGGAAAGTTCGGTACGTAAGACGAGTACCGACAGTCGAGTTTATTTCTCGCTAGGACAATAAAGCGACAAAACAATGTACACAGCTCCGCAGTTTTAACTAATTTCAGCAACTTAAAAAGTACTTTTTAGTATTTTATTGTTGTCGTAATTGAGAGTGGGTGTAATGCTATGTAGAGTGTATCATTGTATCGAAGACAAGCTTAACAAAAAAAAACTACCTGGATTTCGACTTCTTAGGATCTTTGTCGTTAGTCGAGGGACGTTACATGAAGTTTACACTGTATGTATTTTTGGCACCAACAAATGATAAACGACGTCGTATTTTGATCATGACACTTCGTGTTTCAATTCGAACAATTTAACTAAATGTTTAACATTTTTGAAGTTATACTATTAAGGCGCGGTATGAAAAATTGATGAGAGTGAAAATTTACGATGAGCGCGCACCGTGACACAAAATTAACAGAATGAAGTTGACAAGAAATGCACAGAAATGGAACCTCTGGGCTCTGTTAGTGGCGCATGTTGGCACGCACGCCGCCTCTGTACACTGTGTATTTATATTTATAATATTTATCTACATGCTTTGAGTTTCTACATTTAAAACACGAGTTTTCATTATACAAGTGCGAATTTTATATGTGCGTCTGAATTATAATTTGGATTTAAATTGAATATTTAAATCAATACTAATTAATATTTGTGAAAAAACTGTGCTCATCAACCTTCCTAAGTGCTTCAATACAATTGAGGTTATTTATCCGTATGTATTATTAATAATGCCAAAGAAGTATAACTTCTTCCGCGCGTACATAAGTACACGCACCCTTTTTTTTCAATTACGGGAGTTATGTAAGCTAACATTATTTAAGTTACGTATAGGTATATATTTTAGTTAATAATTCAAAGCGTAAAGAATAATATATTGACGCACATTTGAAGCCAAAATGAGCTCTTTAGTTTTTACCACTCTCAAATTGTAGTATAACATTCTCGTTCCCGATAATGTCCAGAAAGGTCGACTGTACTTGTATTGAAGTGTTACTTACATTAATGAACACTGAGATGAGCCAAAGTTTTAGCCTCATAACCCCACTACCCTTAATTTAATGTTAGTTATTACTTATAAGCTCATATTTTAACGATTAAAGTCAGTTGATAGTCAGCTTCAAACAAGGTGTTTAATTTAACATATATTTGAACATATTATCCATACAACAACCGCCACCCAACTTAACTCGGGTTCCTTAAAAAATATCAGAAACTTTCATCTTGTCCAGTAAGTCGTTTTTAATCTGTTATAACTCGTCTGTCAACAAGACAGAAATTCTCAACAAAAATTGTCAATTGCAGCTAGGTGAGGGGTACCGGGTTCGAGGGCAAGTTTTAATTTGATTTAAATTTGTTCTCGGCCTTTGGGAGGGTTGTGCGGTACCGGGCGAGTGTCTTAACCGTACATGGAGGACACGGTCGAATTTCTAAAGACAAGCACGAATTATTAAAATCCTATACTTGACGCTGGCTAATACACAAATCGTGCCAGAGCCATTAAAAAAAAAAATTGTCAATTGTTATATTGATTTTGTAAAGTGTAAATAGGAAATTTTATGAACAACTAAACTATAAAAGTAAACAACTTTCTCTGGAATTAATTTGTATTCTAAGTAAGTTTAAAATACTGTGTTATTGACGGAAAGTGTTTTTTAAGAATGTATAAAAATGTTGAAATACGTAAGCTTCCGTCTGGACTTCTGTGCAATTTAATAAATATTTTGGAGATTAACAGTGATTGGAAAAAGTTCATGTCTAACATACCAAGAGATATAAATGGCTTATCGTCTCCGAATTTTGAGCCTAAATACAACAGCGAACATATCTCGTAAGTTCAATACTTTTTTATATAGTTTGAACATGTTGTCGCCTACTATAATGTTTTAAAAATTTCAGCATGATAGAAGACTACGCTAAGGAAAGTAGTCTGAAGTGTACAGAGATTTTGCTAGACGAATGGGCAACATCAGGCAGAGTGCGTCCAAGATTGAATGATTTAAAAATGATTATTGACAAATCACAAGTGTTATACAGAGCAGCAGATGAATTGGCAGACATACTCAATGGTATGCATACATACTGCATACATTTGAATAATCTTACAACAATATTGATTGCTCCATTTATTGTAATTAATAATATTCTATTTTAGAATCAAAACCACAGCGCCCTGGAGATGGTCCAGCTGCACCAATAACTACTGATGTTTCAATACTGTTAAATGACTCTAAATTTACAACAGATAACAGTAATATGCAAAGATTTTGTGGTCAGTCTACACAACAGATGAAATCAGCAGATCCGTTAATACAATTCTCATTATCAAGTATAAACAGTAATGACTCTATCGGAAATAAAACCACAGTAGAAATAAAATCAGCATCTGATTTAATAAAATTCTCTTCAAATAATATAGAAAATAATTCAGGCAGTCAATGTTATACTAAGCCTTTGGAGACATCTGGTAATGTTCCTGATTTTAAAGCAATGGAACAAGAATCTGCCAATTTAAAATATGAGAATGTGTACCAACAATCATTCCCTAACCTAGATTTGTCTATTGACATAGATAGCGCTATACTTCAAGATACAAAACTAAGAGATTTTCAGTATCAGCTATTACAGAGCATAACAAATAATTTTTCTGATAATATTGTTGAAGGTCCTAATGGATTTAAAGCTGGAAAGATTGGTAGTGGAGGATTTGGTGATGTGTTTGTTGGAACTTATCCAAATTTTGGTTTGCTTGCAGTAAAAAAAGTCCACAGTAATTTGGATATTAAACGAAAACCGGACATTGCTATGAAAGTATTTAATGCAGAAGTTAAATTTCTTTCACACTTTAGGCATACTAATATATTACCAATTTTGGGATATTCTATAGATGGTCCAGTCCCTTGTATTGTAAGTGAATATATAGATGGAGGTTCATTATCAGAAAAAATTCAAGCAAAAGTTTTAAATATAGAACATAGAATGAACATCATATTAGGAACAGCAAAGGGATTAAAATATTTACATACAAATGAAACACCCATACAGAGTAATGCAGAATTATTGAATTTAGGCAGAGCTATTGCATCAGATTCAGATCATTCAACTACTAATTTTGTACATGGAGATGTGAAAACTGCAAATATTCTATTAACAAAGGATTATGTCCCCAAGGTGCTTAATTTTTATTTTGAAAGCATTAGTGTTCACAAAAAAGTGTTGATTCATAAAATATATTGATAGAAGCACATGCTTTATTAATTAATATTATGCTTTTCTGTTACAGTTGTGTGATTTTGGATTAGCTAAGCAGTATGATTGCACTATAATGACTACCTGTCCAATGGGAACATCAGCATATATGGCCCCTGAAGGATTACATGGTACAATTACCCAGAAAATTGACATATACAGCTTTGGTATTGTGTTACTGGAGGTACTGACTGGCCTTAAACCTATAGTAGTGTCAAATGGAGAAAAATTAAATATCAAAGATTATGTGGAAGAAAATTACAAAGGAGACATAAAAGTTTTATTAGATCCTGATGTGCAAAATTGGATAGAAGCCAACAACATATATACATTAGCACAGCAATGCTTAGAAAGGAATAGAAAAGATCGACCTACAATGAACGAAGTGTGCAAAACATTATTTGAAATTTGGGATTGTTGACTGAAAATAATTATATAATATATTAAAATGATACAATTTATTTAGGATAAATCTGATATTATATTTCTTATTTTCTCTTTAAATACATCACATTGAATTTTTTGAACTTTGTCTAAACTATTAACAATTTGAGTTTGTTCATCCTTTGTACATAAACAGATTAGTGTTACAATAATGTCATATATTTCTTTATAGAGATCTTCATTACAAGTATACAAAACTTTCAAAAGTGCAGATAGAAGTTTGTGGTCTGTATTGTACTTCCATACTGGCCAACAGTAGATAATCCATTTCTTTAAACACTGAAAAATTTTATAAGAACACCTGATTCCAAATTTAATTAAACTTTTTCTACAAAAAACTAGTATATATTGAAAAAATATTATATAGATATGAGCTTTACAATGCTGATATATATCTAGATTGGATTCTTAATCTAGTTGAACCAACTAAAATAATCTAATCTAGCTAAGTAGAATCTTACCTTCAGAAGTGGTTCTAATATTACATCTATGACAGCATTGTTAGTACAAATATCCAAATTTTGACACACAATGTCTATAAAAATCCTTCTATTAGCACAATTGCTTTTATGGTGCTCTATAACAGTGCATGTGAAGTTAATCAGAGCTACTTTGTGATATAAGTTTGATTCTATTGACAGTTGGTCTAAACAGCTTTTATAAAGTTCATCCAATTTTTGTCTCTAAAAACAAAACATTTCACTTTTTATCTAAAAAAATGAAACATCTAAATAATTTTAAATTAGTTACCTTTCCAGCATTTGGTAATATATCTAGTAACATTAATAAATTTGAATGAGTAAGTTTTGTAATATTCTCATCTTTATCAGACAGATTTCTTTTTAAAGTTCTGTAAATAACTTCATAGTAGTTACCAGTTTGAAAAACATTACCATCCTGTAAAACGATTATTTAAATTTTTCATTAATCAACATTTTCATTCTTTAGTAATTAAACCAAAAGAAAATAAAATCTCATTTAATGTCCTAGTAATTACAAATGTGTTCAGTTACCAGGCACTGCAACAAATGAGTACAGCATAGTAGTCCTTTGTTTTTATTAAAATTTGCATAATCTTCAACAAGAAGAATAGTTATTGGAAATATTTTTGAAGGCACCACAGCAACATTGTAACTCTGAAATAACAAGTATGACTCTTTGTAAAGGTCATCTGTAATTGAAAGAATCCTATTAAAATATAATTATTCTGTCATAATCAATTACTTTTAAATGTTTAATAAATAAATAGTAAACTTCAATTTGAGCTGGATACTTTTTAAAACTTTCATATGTTAATTTTAAATGAAGTTCATCAGAAAATTTATTTAAGACTTCTTGATGATCAAATATATTATTTTTAATGAAAACTGAATCTAATCTAATTGAAGTAATTTTTTCGAAGTGTGTGTTTAACTGTTTTGATATATCTTCAGTGACATCGTTATTCCATGGCCCATCACAACTTAGTTCTAAGAACAGATTCACGAGAAGAGCTATAATCACAGGATTATGTTCCAAGTCTGTGCAATCGATATCATATAAACATTCAATGAGCATTTTAAAGTTGAAAGCTAAGTTTTGATTTCTTAGATTAAATTCCTGATGTTCAGAACATTCATCGTAGTTTTTCAACAATTTTGGTATTAAGCAGCGATTAATATTTTTTAATAAATTAGTTGTAGATTCCATCGTAATTTGAGGTATAACCAAAAAATATATCTAACGTCACAAGTGTGATGGACGAGAATCAAAACATTATAGTTTTATTTATAACAACCTAAAACCGTATTTTTTTTTTTTTCCCTTTCTTGGCCTGCACGGTTTGTGCGTCAGCCATGCAAAAAAGTTAGGAAGTGCGTTATTAGGTTTGTTTTAAACCGTATTTCGTACACAGATTTTTGAAGTGAAACTTCTTTATCGAGGTTGGAAAAAAAATTTAGTGTAACATTTTTTCGTTACGCGTCACATTTTTCGGTAACGCGCCATGTTGCTTTTTGAAGTCAAACTTCTTTATCGGCGTTGGAATGAAACTTCTTTATCGACGTATGGGAGAAATTTTGTAGCAAATCGTCACGTTTTTCAATGATAGTAATAATTCTATTACAATTAATGAAATTCTATAATAATCTTCGTAGTAATAAGGTAAAATGAAATATTTGTATTCATGTCTATGATAATAAAAGCCTTTTGTTAAACTTTATCTAATTTAACGAATTTCTGTAAAGTTGCATATAGTAGATCATTTTTCGAAAAATAAGATCATAAAGAAGTTTCACTTCTTACGTGTGTACACCTAGTACACGCACAATTTATTTTACATTAAGTATCAAGTTTATTGTCGAACTATGGTCTATGTCAGTGTTTCCCAACAATTTTGATGCCATGCCCTACCTCTTAGCCTTTCTAAAATTCTTATGTTATTTAACATACATTATTTTTAATATTAAAACATTGAATTTTTCACTTAAGGAAACATAAGTTATTTGTTTTACCCAAATTACTAGGGAATAGTTTCTGAAAGTTGAAACACAGTAAGTAAATTTTCAAAAGATAATGGAAAACTAAAATTCAAAATCCAAATAATTTTAATAAAATTGCGAAAAGCCCCCATTAATAATCAAATTCCACCCATTTACGCAGTAAGTATGTCTAATTCAACTAGACGTAGACGACCTGAAACGTGCTTTAATCCGTCTTCGTCTGTAATTTTCTTTTGATGTACTCACAATAGTCAAATAATATGTTATTTCTACTTGGTTTTCAAGTTATATTTTCTATAATATTTTTCACGTACTTATGAAAAAGATAAAGTTATTTTTGTGTTTAAAAAGTTGACAACAGATCAAGTAGAGATAGGTAATATAGGTAAATAGAGTAGTATCCTGAAACGAGACTGTACTGCTCACGAGCCAGTGGACTTTAAAGCGAGTATTTTAACAACAGCATTGTATACAGGAATTATAGTACTAAATTACTTTAAAGCTTTGTAGTTGCATAAGACGAAACACAGGGTTTTGAAGCTCTTCCTGGTAAAGTTGTCGATATGTATATTATGAAGGTTTAGTTAGCTGTCCAAAGTAACCCTCAAGTCCCGTATACAATTAATTTCAGTTAGAGAGTAGTATTTGATGTAGTCTGTCCTTGAGTGTGTGCTTTTTCCTAGTATAGCGTATAACGCAGCACTTGTATGTTTTAAACTGCCTAAGGAATTTCAGCTCATCGACAAATAGGTAGAATCTGGAGTTATTAAAGCAGGTGCAGATGTCGTCAATAAATAAGTTGAACAATGAAGTTTTAAGATGTGAACCTTGAGCAATTCCAAACGGTGTGGCAAACGATTTTGATAAAAAGCCTATAAAAGTTGGTTTACCCTTTTCACGGCCTTGCTGGATCATCAATTATGGTGCCGTTTTGGTGCTCAAGAACGTTTTACTTTAATATGACATCTCTACCAGCACTTTTTGTAACCGTAGGTATTATGATTCTATGAACCAAAATTAGATAAAAACACTACTGCTGCAGTCCAAAAGACCAATTCGGCGTACAGAGATTTAGTTCCAATTATGGCCACGCGCCGACATATCTGTCGCGCACTCTACTAATATCTAATCTGTGAAATTATTGCAAATATGTCATTTCTTAGAACCTGTGAAATTTAGTAACTTATATAATTTTAGTGATTGTTTAACAAAAATAATGTTGAAGTATGTGGAATAAATTAATTTGAATTGTAATCTTAGCGTTTTTTTAATGCCCGAATGAACTTTGTAGGTTTGGCATCAAATCTGCTATTTTGGGGTCCGCAGTTTACTACACAGTTGATAAAGGTGTTTGGAAAGATAGTACTACTACAGCAGAATTATATAAAGAACTAGAGGATGGAGTTTCGCCGTATGTAGGAGAATTAAAAAAACAAATACCATATGAGGTAAATACTTATACCATGAACACAATATCTTTATAAAATTAGACTCAATAACATTGCTATGTTTTCAGCTACCACCGCTACCTACTAATGACAGGATATCTTATTTATTTAAATATTATTGGAACAGTGGTGTTAAAGCAACATTCAGGTTTTTAGTGAATTTACCAACACATACTTCAAATGCTGCTGTTAAAAGTTATGAATTTATATCATCATCACTAGAACAAGATACTAGCCAAAATGAAGAACAATCTAAACAGTAAAATTAATGTAGTTGTATGTAGTATTTATTTGTTCATGATAATAAATTCTTTTTAACATTGGATTTTATTTAAAACTTTAACCTTAACAAATTTTTGTTTATTTAGTCTTCTAAATAAAACACCCATTAGAAAGACTGTCAACAATGATTGTTGTAGTTTTAATTCATGTCAGGGATTTTACAAACAGTGTAATAAGTTTATCCTATAAATTCTCAATCTTTCGTAGTTATAAAACTAGAACTACACAATATTCCATTACTTTGGAGCTAACCAGTGTCAATATAATTTTTAATATAAAAATTTAACTAAGACAAAATTTTATTATAACTTTTGACACCAATTTCACAATCATTCAATATCAATCATAGTTTGTGCCCAAACAAGAATTTATATGTGAAATATTTACAGTTACAAAGAACTAATCTAATGCAGGTATCAAAATAAAAGAAGTGGTATATAAAGGATTGCTTGATATAGGTTCTGAATTTTTCAAACAGGTTTTAATTTGCAATACACCTACCATTTAATTGCATAGATTGTTCTAATAAGAATAATCTGTATAAATTTTTGTTGCCTAGTTATCAACAAGTTTCAACAGGTGTACATACTCCACTAAAACAGGTTTATTTAGGAGTAAAACAGACTTAAGTTTATGTATATCATCACAGTCTTCACATATTTAATGTATTTAATAAAGAGTTTCCTCATTTAAAAGGTTAAACAATTGGAATTGGGAGAGTTGCATGGATAAAATCTGAGTTAAAAAGCAGTTTATTGCAAGGTCCATAAAGTAGAAATTTTGTCGCTAGGCAGCCGTCTCTACTTCCATTGGCTCTTCAGCTCCAGCTTTCTTTTTCTTCTTTTTGTTAGATTTAGTGGATGAGTTGAGAAGGGCCTGTTAAAGTTTAATTATGAAATTATTATAAAAGGTTAATTTTTTCAATACCAATCATAGCAATTAAATATCTTATAGAAATCAAATGTTGTAATAGTTCAAACTGAAATGTTACAAAACAGGTCAGCTCAAAAATATTACATCCCTTTTCCCTGAGCTTGTACCAAAACACTCAATGCGATAAGAATGCTTTGAAAGATATCAGGGAATATAAGTACTTCTTTTTAATTGTTACTTGTTGGTGTAGATTCCACTTACATTGAGTTCTGGATCCTTGATTGTACGCTCGGTGTTGCATTGAGCTTTGTCAAAAGGCAGGCCAGTGATACGGTGAGTGCCACTTGGCAATAGCAACACTGTAAACTTGAATTGAGCTACCAACTCACCAGGACGCTCATAAAGGACCTAGAAGATTGTATTTATTAATCTACATAATACTAACAATATAATCAAGGTCTCATATGTAAAGTTATTTAATAATTAATCATACCTGGAAAGGTTCAATAAGCTTGTGGTTGACACATTCAACAACTCCCAGTCTTGCACTTGTCTCCTTGTCAAAACTTCTTAGATTAAATGGCATTGATCCATGTTTGTTGCGAACCTATATTGAGAATAAATAGGGGGTTTGCAAATAAATCAGGTAATATAAAAACTAATTTTTTAAGCATTTTCAATTCATATATAAATGTGGTAATGATCTATACCAACTTACTCTAAAGTAAACTGGTTCAAACACATTACATTGTTATATCCCAAAAAGAAAAGCAATACTACACTGGTAGCACTGTGCAGAAGTTTTTGGGAATAAATATATGTATTAAAATTCTAATTATATTATTACTACATAGGTTAAAATAAATTGTAAAGACTGTATATTTGTGTAATAAAAGTATTATATTTAATAATTAAGGAGGGAAATGATGACTATACATCCATACTATTCACTTCATATAATATATTTAGGAAATCGGGATATACACGGTATTGTTTTTGTGATATTTTCAAATACAAGTTATTGCATATAAAGAAAAGGGCATACAAACCTCACTGTAAAACATTCTTGATGCTTTTAATTTTAATTGATAGATCTCATCAGTTTTCTTGTATATTGTACATCTAGTATCCATTTCACGTCCCTGTACAAAAATTAATGATTGAAATTCTTCTTTTTTCTGACCATTGAAGGTAAAAATATAATATTGCTTATACATTTTTAGTATAAAAATTAACTTGAATGTAGTCATTACTTACCACACCTTCTCCAGTAGAAATAAGAACATCCATTGCGTAAACCTCATATGTCTCAAATGTAGCCTTTTCATGTTCCTTTCTCTGTGCTTCAGTTGGGTTCTGAATAATGCTCTTCTCACCATCAATCCTGAACTGCTTCAGTTGGTGAGAGAGCATTCCTTCTATAGGCTTACAACCATACTCTGCACTTATTTTCTGTGCAACATCAGTTATAGCATAATTCTGAAAGAAAAATGATGGCCATGTTGTAAAACAATATATGACAATTAGACAAAACCAAGTTGCAGAAAATATATTGAGTAACAAACCTCATTTCCAGGCCGTAACAATCTCAAGGCGGCTTCACTAGCATGATGAGCTGCAAGCAAGACATCAGCAGCCCGGCCTGATACTTCTCCACCACCAACTGCAACAGTGTGTGCCACCACGGCAATGAATCCATCTATATGAGCTCCAAGGTCACTGTTAAAGTATACAACAAAAATGTACTAGTAGCTCTGCATAACAAGTGGATCAAGTACACAGCCACTCACATCAAATTTTAATTTATGGAAGCATATTTATTTTAAGGCAGACAAACAGCCATGGTAGGTAGTGCATACATCAAGTCACAATTTAGTTACAAACCCGAAATCACATGAAATCTATATAACTTAATATTTATAAAGAAATTAATAGAACTCACATCTTAGCAAGATCTCCAAGCTTTAGGACATAATCCGATTCACTTGGGATAGGCGAGAAGTGGCAAATACAGTTGTTTACGGAGACACATGTTGAGAACGCTATACCCTTTTTAGAATCTTTTTCCTTCTTAAATACTTTAGAAGTTTCATCTAACAAAAGTTTATCACCAAATTCGCATATTTCTCTGACACTGGCATCGGGAACACATTTAGCAATTACTTGTTCCAGGACACCTGAAAATAATAAATGTTTTAAGTAAAATCAGATACTCTATACGCGGGATTATCATAACAAGAAAGGAAAAAGCGGTAACGTCCGCGTGGTGATGACACGCGTCCAGCGTCCACCCTTCGCGTTTCATTCAAACAAAAAGTAAACATTTAATTTTAGCGGACAAAGCATTCAGGTCGGCATTACTTACGGTTAACAATTTGCCCGGCTAATTTGTACTTGGTGACTACCAAGTCTTCAGCAATAGTTTTCTCAACTTCTTTATCGTCAGCCATTTCTCAAATATAAGTTTGGTTATGTTAAATTAATTGGTGAAGTTTCAGTGATTGGCCAGAAAAATTACAACCACGTGACCTCGAACGACGTCAAATGCCAGGGCCATGGCGGCTTATGGCGGGTAAACAAACCACTTTCTTTTATTTTACATTGTAGGAGTAAGCATTAAGCCTAAATCTAACCTTTTATTAAAATTAAATTGAATTATTTAATGTTTTATTTTTACTAACTAATGTTTATACTGGTATCAACGTAAATAAATATTACTTTTTCACCATTCCCCAAAAATCAATCGTAGTAATTTCTTATCTGTGGTCAACCGTAGCCGAATAAAATAATTTTTATACCTAATACATATAGAAGATTAGTAAATTAAATACAAGAATTTTCCTTTATATAATATTATATCGAGAACCGATAAGACTAATAATAGCAAAGCCATGTAATAGAACACACTACATTTTATAACTTTTAACCATCAACTATTAATACATATTAAGTATAAAGTAACGTCTGTAACTCTGTACTTTGTGGACATAAATATTTTTATTTAATTATAAAATATAAATATAATAGATATTGTTTTATGACGTGTTAATAAAAAACCAACAAGGGTAAAATCTTAAAAATAAGCAGCTAAGCTTGTTTAAGTAAAAATCAAAAGTGACACCCAGATAGGTTTTAGGTAGATAAAAAAAAACAAATTACATACATATGTTTTTAATATTTCCGCAATCCGCATACCTATGAAATCACCCATGAATCTACCTTACAAATGTTGCATGACACAAATCTGATTTGAAAACAATAGATATTGTGATGAAATCATTTGATAGTACGCGGTAGTTAATTCAAAATTATTTATTATATTTGTAATAAAATTTATATGATCGTTGTGACTAGCTCGAAGCTCAATAACCGCAGTAACTGGATTTGCCACATTGTTTATATGTATAATACTTTATTTTTCGAATAAAATATTGGAGTTTAAAATGAGCTTAACTGCAGAAGAACTAATAAGTATGCTGGAGGAGAAAATACAGTATGCACGGGACTTGATAGGAAGATTACATATTATTAAAATTGTAGAAGGAGTACCTAAATTACAAAGAAAAATTCAACAAGAAATGGACTTTTTAATGAGAGTGAGTTGAAATAATGTATTTTAATGTTGCCTTTAGTCTTACAATACTTTGGTTGTTGTATAATAATAGTGTAGTAGGACTTAACATGACGTGTTAAAGAAGAAACTTTTCTTAAATCTAGATCATAATAATTATCAATTATGAAATAGACCTTTTCTGTGTTCAGAACAAAGTTAAACCTTAATATCATATCATAATCAGACAAAATAATTATGAGAAACAATTACTAATCTACAATTATTTATCATTCCAGTTAAAAAAATCAAAAAAGGTTAAAGTAGAACAGTTGTCATGCTCCAATCTGAGGCATCTGGGTGCAATGGTTGACTGTGCTCTTAGGCCAGGAGTAGTATCAGTTTGTAAAATATTTCACATTAATGCTGACAGCAAACTTGTTATAGACATAATAAGTGAAAATGGAAAAGTTTGGACTAAAGGTAAAGTTTTTAATATGAATAATGTTCTTGAATACATTAAATATGTACTTTATGTTACCTATTCCATTTGTAAGTAAAGTGCAGTGTTACTTGTATTGTTTTCACAATAATTTATTGACTTACATTGTAATTATAAAATATATAATATAAATTAACCTGTTTTAAAAATAAAAACTTTTGAAGAAATGGAATTAATCTCACAATAATCAGGAACCTCACCTGGCGTTACATGATACCGCCGCCCCTGGACACTTACTTTGCCAGAAGGCTCGCAAGTGTGTTGCCGGCCTTTCGAAAAGTTGGTATGCTCTTTTCTTGAAGGACCCTAAGTTAAATTGGTTTGGAAATACTTTAGTTGCTGGTTCCACATAGATGTGGTGCGCGGCCTTGTCGATCGATAATAAAACTCAGCTGCATGTATTAGAACGAACTACTCTTCCATGGAAAATGCGGTAGAAGATGCAGCTCTACGCAATACCAGGGGATCAAACCTCACGGAAAGTGACTGGTCGTTCACGATACGAATCGCTCTACGTTTAATACGGTCAAGCTTTAGCCTTCCCTTCCCAATGACCGCGAAACTGAACGTCATTCGATATGTCAACGCCCAGTATTCCGATGATAGCTGAGGCTTTAAGGAGAGTGTCTTCGAAGAGAGCAGTAGGGACAAAGGGAGTTATTTAGCGGAAAATATCTGTGGCCAAGACCCATAATAAGGTTGTTGTAGCGCCACTGGTTTTTTAATTTGTTGCAGTGATAGCCCGAAATCCAAAATCATTATCAGCACTTAGTGACGGAAATGCATCATATGGAGCAAGATCCATCTTAGACCAAGCAGTGGATTATGTTGAATGTGCACAATTATATCCCTGCATGTTTAAACCCCCAAAGGTATACACATATTTTTAACTTGCCAATAGTAAAATATTATTTATATTTACACATCAGATTTGGTGGCATCTTATCATTTAATTTTCCTTAATTAAATATTCTTTATAGTTAATTTGACTGATGCTTAAACACTACCAACCAAGAGCTACTCAGGGCTTTTTAAAATAGCTATGGTGTGTAACTTAAAACCTCGACTTTATTATTTATTATAGGATTAATGAAGTAACTCATATAATAAAAAGTAAAAAATTAAACAAATAGTAAACATGGCTAAGAAGTAAGTTAAATTTCTTTTATATATGTTGTTATATGTTACAGGTAATTTTCGAGTTTGTAAGCGGCATTGAAAAGAATCTGGCTCATAGGCTGAAATCTCATGGGATTGTTGTAAGTGGGGAAATTTTGCCAAACTCTACTGATTATTTTGATGAATGTTCGGATTCATCATCAGCTGAAGACTCTGGTGGAAATAGGTTCTGTTATTACCTTATTTCCTGTTAAATTTACATACATTAACAATAGGAAATAGTTGTAATTACTTTATTTTATTACTAGCACTCTGGAAGGTCATGTAAATTGTGGATGTTTTTTGCTAAAATAATTTTAGTCGAAATTACTTCCAAATGGTAGAAGAATTTATCAAATTAGTATTCAATTTTGATATATAGACTCTTTTAAATTATTTCATGTTAATATTTTAGTACAAATGAAAATGCAGGAATCTTCTCAAATGATATAGACATTGGTATTACCACTCTTAATTTAGATGTTACTGCTATGATGGCATATGTGAGCAACATGACAAATGGATACTGCAAATACTTGTTTAAACAAGATGTTTTAACACAACAAGCAGCCTGGGATGATGAAAGGCCTGTAAAACCAATATTAGATAAATTGTTTGAAGGTAAGTTACAGTGCTTTTTAATTTATTTAATTATTTAAAAAAGGTTAAAACGCCTAATATAACGAGATAACTGATTGTTCTTACGTTACTTACGTTTGTTCCATTTAACAGGCAAACAGCATGCATATATGTAATATATAATGCTTATAAACTACAAATATGTGATCTATAAATGAGAGATATAAATACCTTAATACTTTATTTAATATTAGAAAATAGCATGTTAGTTCTAAAGGGTGAATGGTTTCATCTAAAACAATAACTAATGCTACATCATTTTATACCATATATTATTTTTCTTCTTTAAAGTTTATATATAGTTTATGGTGGAGTATATACATACAGTTATACTAAAGACTCCTAGGTATCGCTATGAAAAGTTACAGAGTAAGGGCCCCGGTCCTAAATTATGTTTATTTTCATACTGTATTGTGTCTCACAACAATAAAACAAATAAAACAAGTAAAAACATTATTTGCTAATTTAACCTTAGTTAAGATGCCTTAAAAGTAGTGTTTGTAGAAAGTCGAAAACTTAATTTGTATGGAACTGACAGTTCGTGTCGAAAAGTTTTCATTCAAATTTAGTTTTTGTCGTTATCCCAGGTTAGGTAAAACTTAATGTACATATTTTAATTTTAGGTAAAAGTTTAGTTTGCTGTAGAACGGCTTGGGATAATTTTGAGAAAATCGTACAAACTTTAGGAGGACCTATGGAGAAGAAAAGAAGTATGAACTTAAAAGAAATGTTAACCATATATGATGATGACTATGGAGGTAATATATATATAATACCATTATTACATTTTGTATTCCAAAAGGAAATTGTATCAAAAACTTATCCCTCATGTTTTGTCCTTTTTTTTTATAGAACAAACGGGCAGGAGGCTCATCTGATGTTAAGTGATACCCGCCACCCATGGACACTCAATGTCAGAGGGCTCGCAAGTGCGTTGGCGGCCTTTTAAGAATAAATTCGTTTGGAATTACAAAAAAGATTAAATTAGATATTGTTATAAAATTATAAAGCTTTTGCAAATAATTATAATATGTGCATTTTTTGTGTTTGCAAATTTGACCAATGATAAAGATTTTAGGTGTAAAGGCCCATTTACACGATGCCATTTTCTTGTACATACCAGAGCAATAATTGAATGCAATAAATGAAGCGCAATAATTGCCGTTCAAGAATTGTATGCAACTGTTTACACTTGAAAACTTGAATGCAATTATTGTATTCAAGTCTTGACAAGGAAATAATTGCACAGATGCCTTTTGTTTACATCAATGCAACTATTTTAAGGAGATTATTGCTTTCAAGTTTTGACTTGTCTAAACACAGGCTTGTACGTGCGTATACCATTTAATGGCGCTTTCATTCAAGTATTGCAAGTATTTGCGTTGACAAATTTTTCATTCAAGTCATAAATGTTTTAGAAGAGTGTTGGAGTTTGAATATGTAAATATTAAATGTAATAATGGCAGGCAACACTTGTCACATGTAAAGAAAAAGTTTTAGTTTAGAATATAAAGAATACCTGTTTAAATATATATATATATAAGATAATTTTGTTTTTTGTCTTCAGTACTTCTATTCTAGACACGGATAGTATAACATCTTTGGCTCTTTATAAACATAAATTATTGTTTTTTAAAATAGACCCTCACCACCAGAGCTCAGTCTTCTTAAAAGATTAGAACCATCCAACTGAGAGGTATAAATATGAGAAAAAAGGTGTTTAAATTCAGTTCTGCTGATATAATAAAGTTTATTGAGATTTATCGCAGTCATAAGTGTTTATGGGATACCAAAAATGTAAATTATAAGAACCGATGCACGTAATGATGCGCTAGCAGCATTTTCACAGGAATTTGAAGTTGACGGTTTCGGACCGAAGGAAATAACAAACAAAATAAAAAATTTAAACTAAATTAATTAATTTAATTTAACACACCCTCACTCACTGCACTCATGTTTGTAAATGAAGAGATAATTGCGTACAAGAATTGCGTAAGAAATTATTGTACGTACATCAATAATAGTTTTGAAAGGAAACTTTTCCCATTGATCAAGAATGTTACGTTTTGTTTAGACCACGCAACTCATTTATTGCGTCGATATAATTGTATGCTACAGGCAAGAAAATGGCATCGTGTAAATGGGCCTTAAATTGCGACAGTAAATGACTTCACTGACCACATACTCTCCTTATCGTAATTAGTAAACATTTGGACCAATTACAAGTCTTCTTTTAGGTCCCAATGACTATCCCAGAGAAAATTTGAAAGTAAGGGGCAATGTTCGACTACGATCGAAAACAGTATTCAACTTTGGCCATAGGATTAAAGCCCTCACTGTTTCTGCTAATGTGGGATTTATAAGAGCAGCAATGCAACAGGTAAAAATAATATTAATATTAGAGTTGCTCTATTGCCTTGTTCTTTGTGACGTTCCATCATATAAATAAAGTTTGGTTTGTATTAATGTTAAAGAATAAACTATGCTCTATTACTGTTATTATATATTGCTTATATTTATTTTATCTCCTTATATATTAATTTTATACAAGTTGTATTAAACTTGATAACCATTAAAATCGGATCAAATCACAAATTTACAAATGTTTTTTTACAAATTTAAAACGAGTATTTCTAAATAAATGAGTAAAATTCTTATTGAATATCATACTAATTTACTTTTCAGGGTGTTAACTATGCTGCCTTTATTCACGAATCAAGAGCTCTTACTGAGGGAAAAGAAGACAATGCCACAAAAATTTTATGATCTCAACTAGCTAATTTTATTTATGGGGATTATCTGACCTTAATACAAATTATGTCAGTAATAATTGTGTTTAAATGAATATTTTTACCTTAAATTCTATATGATCTTGTTAAAATATATATTGTAGTTTCCTATAAACTGATAATGAAAAGATTTAAATAAGACATGTTGTTACAAATCTGTTTTATTTTCATAAGTTATTTAATCATATGAAAAGTGACAATAATATGTTGAAATGATTTATAGTTTAAATCTTGTAAACTTGTGTTTTTTGTTTAAATTGAAAAAAAAATAGTAATTCTCGTAATAGGAGTGGACGAGGGCACTTTGAGTGTGATGAACGCGCCAACATTTCGAATTTATAAAGAAGAAAATGTTAAAATATAGAGACACATGAAAACAAATATATTTTTTAAAAGTTTAACTGAATATATTTGCGAGAAGACAATACACAAATAGTAATGAAACTTAACGTTTTATATACAATTTTTAATCTTTTCCGTCAAAGAGGAACAAAAATACGCAATATTTTATCTTTGAACGATATGGTATTCGCTTTAAGTGATATACCTATCGTCTGTAAACATTGCACATTATTTTTATCACTTAAAATTCGTTTAGCATTAAAATGCTATCGAAGTCTTCCGAATCTGCGTCACCATACACATTGTGGATTTTTTTGGCAGTGCATTCTGATGCGTTTTTATGCTTGTACATTAACGCTTTGTTCATCCGACTGTATTCGCCTTGTGACGGCTCGTATGTTGTGCAATTAGCGTTCTTATGTTTAACTCTGTTTAGCTAAAAGCACACCGTTTATAGGTCGGTTATCGAAAGCTGGCGGGTTCACAGTACTCACACTAATGCAATTTCACATACAGTATGTTTCAAAATATGATTTTTTTGCCATGCTATACATTTTAGTCCACTCATACACGACGGACAGTCTATTCATGATGTATTTATGATTGTATTTCAGTTTGACATCACGTCTCGCGCTTATTCACAGACACTACACAAGCACAAAGTGTAAATGTGTTGAAGCCGCCAGCTTTAGTTAACATACCTATACAGTGGGAATCAGCGTTTTATTACGCGTTTTAGTCTTAATTAAATTGATGTGACTGATAAGCGTTCGCTGTCGGCTTCTTCACAATCCATTAATTTTGCCCAAAAAATTTCGACTGGATTTATTACGTCGATGTCTGCTGGGAGCTCAAAAGACGGAAGTTGACGCCATTTATCGTCAATTATTTGATATGATCGCTCGATACGATACGAGGCAAAGCCTCCATTAATGGCAGCAAACTTGGCATACTATCGTCTCTCGTCTTTCTTAACATCGCTTTCGGTGGATTCAGATTCGTCACAAGTTTTAAAACCGGATCCGAAAAATTGATACGTTTCTTGATTTCTTTACAGCCTTCCATGAGAAAGTCGGTAGAAGTCGTGGCGAAATCTGATTTAGCTTTTCATTGTTCCGAATCTCAACGTGATCCGAAATTTTTCGAATTTCAACGCCAAGGTACATATTTTCTAGACGTAAAATATGCGTCGCGTTGGATGGATCTATTTCGGTTAAATCGGTTTTATAGATATAATCCTTCGACATGTACAATTCTAACAGCTGTAGATAGTTATTAGACATTTTATCATGCAGGCTCGTAACGACTACAGACGATGACTGGAACAATTCATTCAGTTTTGTGAATTTTGGTAGAACATAGACCAGAAAGAGATAAAGAAGTTTGATGATTGGATTGAAGAGCTTGGACAATTTGTTCAACGGATTTCAACCGGACCGTCAGCATTTGCTCTCTAAAATATAGCTCTAGAGCAGACCACTGTTCAATAATCATTGAGACGACAGCTTTCAATATAAAGTAAAAAGGAAAATCATAAATTTTATTCACCTCACATTGACGCACATCGTTTGACTGCTCCCGATATCAGTAGATTCGTCTATCAAAATGCTGAACAAACTTCTGAAATTTTTTTTTGTAGATATTATTTTTCGGCCGCAGCGACATTTTTTATTATTGCAGTGCCTTTCATTGCTTTTAATTGCATATTTTTGATGATTTCAGAGTCAGGTACAGCACTTTTCAATAGTGTCGTCAGATGAGTCAAAGTTGTGAAGGAGATATTGTGTTCAGCCACAAAATCACACAACTTTATTTCGAGAGCTTGAGTAGCATTGGCTTTTGCAACAGTCTCATCGGTTTTCGCCATAAATGTTGAAATCGTTGGCTGAGCTGCTAGAGCCTTACGTAGATGAGTTTTAGATGCCATGTGGTTTTTGATAACAGTCAGCTCCGAACTCATTACCACGTTACACGCACGGCACTTAGCTTTATAGTGATCATTTGGCACCTTAACAAGCCATTGCTTGAATTTCTCATTCGTAAGCCAAGCGTCTCGGAATTTTTGTTGGCGGTGTTTGTTACTAACTTTTGCAATTTTTCTCGGGGGTGTCACGTATGAATCTTCATTATCGCTTAAAGATTTCATCTTCTATAGAATTCACGGAGTGAAAACAATACTTGTATTTCATGTACCACCGATATATTTCTTCCTTGGAATGAATTCTCTTTAATCTTGAATTATACTGACCCCGCTAAATATTTTACCGGTCGAATTCGAAAAGACAATAACTTCCAACACTCCTCCACATCGAACGACGATATCGATATCGATCGCTAATTGGACAGTAGCAACCAGCACAATAAAAGGATTGCGCCATGAAACAACAGCATGTGTTCCTAATAAAAAAAATGAGCCAATAGATGGCACTGACACCAAAAACTGTAATTGTTATTGGGCTATTGGCTATCTGTGTAATTATCAAATTTTTCATCAGAATGGAAATTATCGTACAATCTACGATAGTCGCGTAACATCGTATGTAGTTATGAAATTACCGCACATGTACGATAAATATCGTACGGTCCCGAACGCTGCCGCGTAGTTAGAATGTAGACTGTGGTTGTATCTATTTTAATATTAATTGTCAAATGCGACAGTTGATAAAAAGTGAAACATAAAAACGTCACTACAGAGTACAGGTCTACAGTCTATTGTCTAATGTTTACAAATTACACCACTAGTCCGCTACCGGCTACACTGAATAAACATCTATCAGCCGTTTAAATTAACTTTGTATTTAGTAGTGATTAATAATTTTATATTAATTTAAATTAGATTTAATCATATTTTAGCTTAATATTTTCGACACACATGAAATGGAAAAATATTATATAGTATACTAAAAAGTATAAAATAATGGATTGTGAAGCATTAGACACTCAAGTGTTAGCTGAAAATGTTTCGTTTTTGAATAACTGTTTTGACAATTCATTTAATGTAAAATGCTCATTAATAGAAGTTAAAGAATATATATCACAGGAAAAAGAAAGCTATAATAAATGTAATGTTTCTTTAGTTTCGACTAAATGTAGAAAAAAGAAGCTGCAATTAAGCAGCTTAGATTCCAGCAGTTATAATACAAATGTTTTAACGAAAAGTACTAAAGAAAATAAAGATTATAAGAATGATTTGAGAAACTGGGGGCTGCCTAATGAAATCGTAATAAAATATGCTCAAAAAGGTATACATAAAATGTTTGATTGGCAGGTTGAATGTTTAAGTAATCCAAAAGTATTATTTGATTGTAAGAATTTAGTTTATTCTGCTCCAACGTCTGCTGGAAAGACATTAGTGGCAGAAATATTGACTATAAAGACTATTCTTGAGAGACAAAAGAAGGTTATCATAATTCTGCCATTTGTTTCCATAGTTAGAGAAAAAATGTTTTACTTACAACATATTCTATCTAGTTCAGGGATTCGTGTTGAAGGATTTATGGGATCTTTGTCCCCTCCTGGTGGGCTTCAAGCAGTACATATAGCTATATGCACAATAGAAAAAGCCAATAGCTTAGTAAACAAAATGCTAGATGATAATAGTATCTCTGATCTTGGGGCTATAATTGTGGATGAACTACACTTACTTGGTGATCCTCATAGAGGATATATTTTAGAGCTTCTCCTGACTAAAGTGAAGTATATTTCAGCTCAGTTAGAAGATGTGCAAATTCAAATTATTGGCATGTCTGCTACACTGCCAAACTTAGAAGTTTTGTCAAATTGGTTAGATGGTGAACTATATGTAACAGAGTTTAGGCCAATTCCTCTAGATGAGTTTTGTTTGGTTGACAACAAATATTTTGATAAGACTGGTAAGCCTACAGGAACTGTTGAAGTAATGATTGAGAATAGTGATAGTGACAATGTTCTTAATATTTGTTTGGACACAATAAAGGATGGCTGTTCAGTATTAATATTCTGCATGACAAAAAGTAGATGTGAAAATCTGGCTCAGAGTATTGCCTCTTCGTTTTTTAAATTAGGTTGCAGTGGCCAAAATATTGGCTTGACCTTACGTGAACAACTTAAGACAGATATTATTGGAGAAGTTTTAGAACAACTTAACAACTGTCCTGTTGGTTTAGATCAAGTGTTGAAAAATGTTATCTCTTTTGGTGTTGCATATCACCATGCTGGCCTAACTTTTGATGAAAGAGATATCATTGAGGGAGCTTTTAAATCAGGGGCTATAAGAGTCTTGGTAGCAACATCTACCTTAAGTTCAGGAGTGAACTTACCAGCAAGAAGAGTAATTATTAGGTCACCTGTTTTTCAAAGACAGCCTATAAATATTTTGACCTATAAACAAATGGTTGGGAGAGCTGGTAGAATGGGTAAAGATACAAAGGGAGAAAGTATCCTCATATGCACAAAGTCGGAACAAAAGGCTGGTTTTGATCTTATGATGGGAAATCT